>CM050511.1:52745444-53397944 GCA_027563665.1 Antrozous pallidus | reverse complement strand
CCTTGCTGCCACCTGTTTTGCATAAGCCTTTGGGAAGAAAGGAGTTTTCTCTGGGACCGCGTGGGAGGGGGAATAACTGCCTTGGGTTTCTACAGAAGTAGAAACATGAGTGAAAGGAACTCTTAAGACTATTTGGTCTCAGTCCAAAGAAGAATTTTCCCATGTTAAATGGGTTAACGTACGAAGCTTTTGAGCTGCTTAACATTAAAAGGGCAGAACCACCTGCAGGTAAAAGTACAGGGCAAACGCCTGCCTTGCTAGGAGGCCAGAACAGCCTTAGGGTCATCTCAGATGAGAACATAAGAACTGATCACGGGAAATGTGGGGACCAGTAAAGACAGCACATGCCTGGGCCTGAGCCCAGGGAGGTCACTGTGAATTCACTCCTTTGCTCCCTGCACTGCTGTGTCTGCTGCTAAAATGGGAAGCCAAGCTGTATCACATATCTCAGCAGGTAAAGAGCAGGGTCCTGGGTCTGTCTTCTAAAACAATCATATAACCTTAACATTGAAACATAGGCATGTTTACAAGGAGAGGTGAGGAAAGTAAAAGAGGGAAGGAGAGACAAACAAACTTAACTGTGTAAAAACCACAACACTAACTTCTCAGCCATTTTCTTCCATCTCCCTGAGCCATGAAAACGTCTTGGGGCTCAAGAGGAATGCTGTTGTCACAGTGAGTCAGCTGTTTCTGTGGGTGCTGCCCCACCCAGCTGCTCCTGGGAATTACATTACCTTTAGGTGGTTAGCGAGTAGATCCAGGAGAATGCTGACTCCTGGCTACATGGGATTCTGTAATATGGTGAGGTTGTCTTAGGTCAAAAATGTCTCTGCTTTGCAAGTTCAAGAACTTAATTTTATGAGTATGCCTAAGGCTAGTTCACATGAATCACACTCATGAAAATTTGATAAACTAGATACCAGTTTATAAATTTACTAGAAGTCTGGTACATGAAATTCGTGCATGGGAAGAGGGTCACCTCAGCTTGGCCTGCACTCTCTGCAATCTAGGGCCTCTGGCTCCTAACCATTCACCTGCCTGCCAGCCTGATCCCCCTAACTGCTCTCCCCTGACAGCTTGTTTGCCCTAACTGCTCTCCCCTGCTGGCCTGGTCCCGCTAACTGCTCTCTCCTCCCTGCCTGATTGCCTCTAACCTCCTCTGCCATGACCCCGCCAACATGGCTTGGTTTGGAAGGATGTGTGGAAGGATGTCAGGAAGGTCATCTGGAAGATGTCAGTCTAATTAGCATATTACCCTTTTATTAGTACAGATGCCACCTTGTCCTAAAAATGCAGCTTGTTCCCAGGTTTTCCTGTTGTGGAAGGGGAGCCCGCAGTAGCATCCTGGGTTCTGACCAGTGCTTGTGCTTTATCTCAGCAGATGTGATTCCTAGAAGAAGACTCTTTGATGTTCCTTGAACATTTCTATCGAATTTGACAAATTATCCTCCAAAAATGTTGAACCACTTTAGCTCCCACCAGCAACCATGCATGTGCCCTCTATCCCACTTTGATGCCAATATCATTGATTTCTCCCTAGAAGCTTCCCTCCCATCAGCCAGGACTTCTTGGTACTTGAGCCAACCTCATTGTTCAGCTGGGGACTTGATTTCCTGAGATAGAATTATGGAGGAGGAAAAATAGTTTTCCTCTAACTTTCTGAGTTCTTAGTGGAGGCCCTTATAATGAAAGACAGATCACAAAGAGAAAAACAAAAGTTCATTAACATGTGTACCTTGTGTATATGTGGGAGATCCCAGGGAAAAATGCGTAACTCCCCAAGGTGGCTTAGAATTCAGATTTAAATACCTTCTTCCTAGGGAAAGAGGATGGGAGATATAGGCCTCTTAGAGGAGAGTAAATGATATTTAGGAAAGATGAATGGGGCTGGGAGGCAATAGTTTGTAACAAAGTTTGGGTTTTATGTCAACTTCTACTCTCCTATCCTGTGACAGGAGTCAGTCTTCTCTGCTTGATGACACTTCTCCTATCAAGGGGACCTATGACATTTAAGCTCCTTTAGGGGGGTCTGATTTTAGGGAATTAGGAGAATTGAGTGAAATCCTCAGCATGAATTTGCTGTTTTTCAAGCATCTGCAGCTCAAGATCAACAATATAACAACACAGCATATGTTGGGGTGGCATGTTCTCTGACCTTCAGAATAAACCCAACAAAAGCTTGTTTCCTCTCTCAGATGATTTGCCACAGTAGCATTATTCTCTGGAGACAGTATTCTGACCAGACCTTCTTGGGAGTGATCATAACATTACGCTGTGTTTGTAGAAAGGTGTGGGCCACATCACTAAATAATCCAGTTTTCTCATCTTGTGGAAGGGAGATAAAGTTATAGTTTACTGCCCTTTCCACAGGTTTCTTTCAGGTTAGTATCTCCATTGCCCCACCCACCCCACCCCCCAGCAGCCTGAGCACCTCCACCTCAGGCCTTAGGACTGCTGGGTACCAGGCCTGCGGGTTTGTGTCTCCAATCTCCACCCCCACCCCCAGCCCCAGGTTTGCCATTGCGGGGCTTGGGGCTGCTGGGTGCTGAACTCCCTGCTGGTTTGTGTCTCAGATCAAGCACCATGCAGCCCCAGCATTGCCATGGCAAGGCTTGGGGATGCTGGGTGCATGCCTCCCTGCAGGTTTGTGTCTCTGATCTGGCCCCCCACAGCTCCAGTGCCACCATGGTCTTCCTGCAGGCTTGTTTGTGCAATCAGGACCCCCGCAGCCCCAGGGCCACCATGGTGGGGCTTGAGGCAGCTGGGTGCTGACTGCCCTGCTGGTTTGAGTGTCTGATCCGCACCCCCTCCTCCCCAGTGCTGCCATGGAGGGGCTTGGGGCTGCTGGGTGCCGGCCTCTCTGTAGCTTTGTGTCTCTGATCCGGCCCCTCAGGGCCCCAGCGCGACCATGGCAGAGCTTGGAGCTCATGGGTGCCAGCCTCCCTGTGGGTTTGTGTCTCCCATCGGCCCAGCAGCCCCAGCACCATCTGGCCACTATGGGCCGCCATCTTGGTTGGGTTAATTTGCATACTCACGCCTATTGGCTGGTAGTGTAGCGGAGGTGGGGTCAATTTGCATATTTATCTTTTATTAGATAAATTCATAATTTATTAATTTATAATGCCTGGAACTATAACTTTGAACAGATTATGCACAAGGAACATAATGGACAGATGAAATATTCAAAGTACTTATTAGCCTGAAAGGCATGGGCACCAGTTAATGAGAATGGATCCACAATCATATTAAAGAGCTGTCCACCCTGGAAATGGGGGCAGGAATTAATATTTGAGTCACTCTACCACCTGCCAGTCACAGCTATAAGGTCAATTTACTTTTTTTTTTTTTCATTGAAAACTTAAAATGACCCTTCGAGGAAGCATTTAGGAAAAAAGGGCTCAGAGACTTAGACAATTTGTCCTTGGTCCTACAGATAGTAAAGTTAGTCTGATTTTAAGCACAGGTCCATGCACAAAGGAAAGTTCCCCCTGGTAAACTCGCAGAGGAAACAAGTTTAGATCAGATGGTCAGTGTTGATATGATAAAAGCAAAGGATACCATGATTTCTTAAAGGAATTATTTAAAATCTTAAAGACTTTTCCTTATGAGTGATACTAAAAACAATAGCTAGACATCTGTTTTATTTTGGCAAGACTGGGCTCAAATGTCTCAGCTCGCTGGACTGTCAGGGTCACTTTCCATGTGGCAAACCTGGCTGTTCACCAGGGCTTGGCAGGAACAAAGCTGAAATAAAAGTGCGGCATTTTGTTGTTGGGTGATGCTTCTCAACTTTGGTTGCACATTAGGAAAACTGGGAATCTTTTTTAAAAAAACATGATACAGACCACTGCCACACACCTTCAGTTAAAAATAATCTTAGGGTATCTTCCCAGGTGATCCTTATGTGAAGTCTGTATGGAACTGCTATTCTACCGGTGTAGCGGGGACACGCGAGCGTCCATGTTCCCATGTCCATCCTCTGTCAGTTACTTGTCCATGATGAGATAAGCACCACTTTATATTTTACTGAAGAATCAGTCCATGATGAAGTCTTCCCCACAGATGGTTTGGGAAGCACAGTTCAACACCAGGTATTAGGTCACCACCTTGCTTCATCCAAAGACCATACTTTGTGGGAAATGCCACCTGTATCTGCTGCCTTTCTAAGGCAGGGTCAAATATTGCATCTTCAATGGTTGGCTTATCTTTGCCAGTTTTTCTCTGAGGCCATAGTTGCAGCACTTCCTCACTCAAGAAGTGAGTGCCTCACTTAGAATAAAAGAGAGGCTCCTCAGTGAGTCCCAGCAAGGGGACAGGTACATGATCTAACATGGCGCATCAGACAACTGATGATAGTCTTGTACCATCAGGACCAGGAGGCCAGGAAGGAAGGGGAAGAAAGCATAATCACATTAAAAGAGACCAGCTCTGCAGAGACTGCTCAAGTGTTCTGAAGGTGACGCACCATACAGATTCAGGCAACATTAAGTTATAAATCATTTAAAGTACATAGCCAAAAGCTGATTACCTTCATATTAGGTAAAGATAACCCTGATACTAAAATACTGTGGTAAGGCATGTTATGTCAGCCAGTTTTAAATCAAATGCTTACAGATTTTAATTCAAGAATAGCCTGTTAACCAAACATTTAAAAAATTTTTTTTATGAAATATTGTTTGCTTTAGATGTCCCAAGCCTCAGAGTGGGGCCTATCCTGAAAGGCCCTCCCAAGATCTCGATTTAACAACGCCCAGGAAACCTTTCATGCCAAACACAAACAGGAAATGTATTCAACAGGCAGTTCATCAGACAGACATTGTTAAAGAGCAGAGTCATGGTGAGAGAGCAACTTCCCTGCAGCAGGGCAGGAGGAAACCAAAGGTTGTGAACAACTACTTGGTCAGTTCTCCAGTACCAAAGGTCGCCCGTGATCAAGACAACTTGACTGAGCATGTGAAAAGGGAAAGAACTGAATCAAATCGGAATCTGAGAAACTCAGTTCAATTGGATCTCCTGAAAGTCACAAATGCTATTGTTATTGTCATCATTAGCTAGCTAATATTAACAATAAGAAGAGGGCAAAGGGGAGGCCAGACATTATAAGCACAGTCATATGGGAAGCTTCACCAGAAAGCTACAACTTCACACAGCATTGCTCTTCCAAGGGGATTAGCACTCCTCCTTCCCCGATCTGGTACTGAACTGTTGCAGGGAGAAGGGGGAGGTGAGTACATGTGCAGTGAAGTTTCGGTAATGTAGGGAGGATGCTTGCCTGTCAGTCTAACCTGGGGGGAAATAATTGGCTAGAGGGGTAGAACCACTGCAACTGCATGAAATCCTGAAGAGTTAATTCGTTAAACTCTTAGTCACGATCTCCAGACAGAGTTTTCTCACTCTTGCACTCCTATTTCTTGTTTGCTCTGTAACCCGCACTTGCCCAAGCGCTAAACCACAATGTGGCCTTAAGCAGTGGCATGGCTCAGGGCCATGCAGACCCCACACACAATGGTCTGCAGCTGAGGACACAAGCTAAGTTAGCCAGATGCTGGACTGGACTGGACTTTAATATGGAGCAAAGACTCTAGGCCAGTCTTTGCTACTGCTAATGAATCGTAATGTAAACATCTGTGTTTTCCAATGGTCTTAGGCTCTGCAGCAGCGGTTCTCAGCCTGTGGGTTGTGGCCCCCAGGTTGAGAACCACTAGCAGGGTCGCCTAAGTTGCTCAGCATGGTTGGCAGACTCATTAGTCAACAGAGCCAAATATCAACAGTACAACTTCACACACAATTGAAATTTCTTTTGAGAGCCAATTTTTTTAAACTTAAACTTCTTCTAATACCACTTCTTCAAATAGACTTGCCCAGGCTGTGGCATTTTGTGGAAGAGCCACACACACTCAAGGGGCCAAAGAGCCACATGTGGCTTGTGAGCCACAGTTTGCCGACCACGGGCCTAAGACCATCGGAAAACACAGATATTTACATTACAATTTATAACAGTAGCAAAATTACAGTTATGAACATAATGAAAATAATTTTATGGTTGGGGGTCACCACAACATGAGGAACTGTATTAAAGAGTCACAGCATTAGAAAGGTTGAGAACCACTGTTGTAGGCCAAGCATGTCAAACTCAAAGGTTATCACAAGCCAAATAAACTAGGCATTCGAGTTTAATATGCTTATTCTAGGCAATAGCTTTAATTCTTGCCCTGCTGAAGACAAAATTGGACTTTTTCCATGATGGGAAGAAGGGAAATGAGACTTTGAAAACCCAGGAGTTTAATTCCATGAAATAAAAGATTATTTATTCTCCTGGGCAAGTATCAGGAAATTCATTTTCTTGGGACATTGCAAGAATTCTACTTCCACCGGTCACAGGTGGGACACAATGGGCACCCCACCAATAACATTACTAGTGTAAATGCTTATTCATTTATTCAATCACTCAATGAACCTTCCATTCATTCAACAAGATTTTATTACTTGTTGTTAGAATATTGGTGGTGGGGTCAGGTACTAAAATGATTATGAGGCAGCTTCTGGTACAAGAAACCTAGAATAAAAGAAATTCTTAATAAACTTTTGTTTAAGCTAACTAGCCCTACAAGTTTATTTTTAAGAAAGATCAAGATAAAATAAGGGCAACAAACATGAACATCCTTTAAATCATGTCTGAGCAGGCATGCATGCATGCATGTATGAGCACACACACAATACACAGATCAGGTACATTGTCCAAATAACAAAGAGGACCAAACGCCCTACTTTCCCAGTGTGGTGATTGAAAAAATATGTTCATATATTCCTGGCCACTCTTCCCTTAAAGAGGTGGAGCTTCCCCAATCCCTGAGTAGGCTGAACATAGTGACTTGATTCTAATGAAGAGAATCAGGTGGAAGTGACGATGTATAGTTCTGAAACTAGATCATAAAAGTCATTGGAGCTTATTCCTTCATGGCTTCTCTCTCTTGGATCCCTCACACTGAGGTAAGTCATGTCCCGCACAGCCCTGTGGAGTGAAACTGAAGTGATGTGAGTAAGATTGACAGTTGAACTTTGGCTCCAGCAAGTCTTTGGGGACTGCAGCCCTAACTGACAGCTTGAATGAGACCCCATGAGAAACCCTGAGCCAGAACCACCAACCTCAGTCTTCCTTGATTCATGACCCTCAGAAATTGTGCACGATAAATAGTCATTGTTGTTTTCAAACTGCTAAACTCTGAGATGATCTGTTACACAGCAAAGATAACTAAGACACCTGCTTAAAATTGGTAACTATTGCTTCTTTACCAATTATAAGTTCATTCCTCTTTCCTCCTTGGTAAATGTTATCTTGATACATATTATTCTTGAAACATTATTAAAATTCAGAGTCAGAATTGCTTTTGCTTGCTGACAATGTTCCATCAGGGCAAAGCCTCACTTCCTTAAACTTCCCTTGAGTCACCTAACATAAGAGCAAAGCTCATCAGGTTTCTGACCCTCTTCCTGAGATGGTTCCTGCTTGCTGAGGTTGTGCTATCTCTTGTTGCAACAGTAAAATAAACCCAAACTTTGACTGCAGGTGCTTTTTTGGTGAATTTAGACCAAAAGTGTCAATAATATTTTGAAGTTGTATTGGGCAGGAGACTTCCTGTACTGTGCATGGTTGGAAAGTAATTTAAGTTGAGAATAGATATAATTACAAAAATATTAGCTAATATTTATTGAATGTTCATCACATGCCAGATAAAGTGTTAAGTGCTTCACATACATTGCATCATTTTATTATACTACATTAACTTGGTGAAGTGATTAATATAATTATCTTCATACTAGAGATAAGTAAATGGAGGTGTTGATAGGTTAAGTAAGTAACCCAATGTCACGCAGCTAGGCAGCAGTGGAATTTGAATTCAAACTTCATCCAGACCAACATTCCTATCATTCATAGCTTAATGTAGCCAAAGTGAACCATAATATTTGCTTAATTCTAAAAGCCAATGATTCCAAACATTTCCTTCAGCCCAATTGCCAGCTACCCCACTAACTCACACTGTCTGGATTCCTACCTTTTTTAATCACCCAGAAGCAGGATTCAAATACTCTGTATCAAGTCCTCTTAGGGACAGCCAAAGGTAAGCTGGAGGAAGGCTACCACGGCTTAAAGAAAATTTGGAAACTATGAACCTAACGTTCTTTTTAGTAATAGTCACAAATCTGGACACCAATTCCTCACATACTCTTAGAAGATTTAAGTGCAAAAATATTTGCCTGGAAGTAAAGTTGTTAGAGAGTGGGAATTTTTGAGCATGCTTACTACTCCCATTCCAGAGAGGTCGTGGACTGTGCCCCAGATAGAGTTGTCAGTGCTGCTACAGACCAGGCCTTGAGATATGGTCTCATGGCCCCTTCCTGGCATGTAGGCCTTCTTTCGTAGAACACTGTCAGCTTTCTGAAGAACAGGATGACCCTGTGAATAACATGGTTGTCAATGCCATGATCCTGAGTTAGCTTAGGAAAAACTGTTTTATCTTGGGGTTGCTAGGTCTGCAAAAACAGGATGTAGTTAATGTGCTTAAAATTGGTCTTGCCCAAAGGGTCAGGGCTGCTCTCCAGACTCCCTGCATGGAGAATGGCAGAGCAGTCACCAGGCCGGCTAATAAAGGCTCCCTAAATTTTAATTTGGTCTGGACTCCAGTGGTCATTCACTCATGTTTGCTCCACAACAAAGTGAATGGTCTACTTTTCTCCAACCCAGTAAGTTATAGGAAGAAGGAATAACAAACACACTGAGACATTTCTTAAGCAAACATTCCCATTTCCCATTTGTTCCTGTATATTACTTCTCATAAAGAATCATTTCTTTCAGAGCTGGAAAAATAAAGTGCCAGAGACATGAGAATATTGGAATGACAGAGAAACAGGAAAGAGGGCAGTCTTGGAGTCAAGGACAGTGGATGAGGGAGCTGAGGTGCTTCCAGTGACTAGGTTCTGTGAGGTACGTGCATTGTTACCAAAAGAAGGAAACAAATAAATTAGAGCTATTTGAATGAGCAATCATTCTTACAAGAGCTGGGATGTGAAACGTGATCACTGTCTGATCCTCTTCTCATTCTTCTGCCCTTGTCTGAATACTCTTCACCAGCATTCCTTTATTCCACTCATTCATTCATTCGCACTTTCATTCTTTTAACATTGACTCAGCATCAGAGTGCATGCAAAATAAAAGACACATTTACAGTATGGTAATATAAGGTATGGTCACATGAAAGTGTGGTCAGACTATAAGCAGCTAATGTTAAATTAAAGAGCATGCATTCATCCGGAGAGTGAGGGCACTGGAGGTCAGCGTGGGCTTGGAGACAAGAAGTGCCACAGATAGCTCTTGTCTGTGCCTAGTTCCAGGTATAATCACGTGCATTTAGTCATGAATCTCCTCTGTTTCATCAGTCTTTGCTTTGTCTTCCCACTAGATTGACTCATCCAGCTCAGGGTCCCAAAAAGTACAGCTACCTTCTTGAAATATTTTGAGATCTGGGCCTTTCCTACTTCCACCTCACCAAACTTGTCCCCTTCTTTCTGGTTTGGCTTTTCTCTTTGGGAGGAGAGAGCTCACCAATCTGTCTAACAGCTAATTTGGGCTCATGGATTAAAATGGCAATGTGCCTAGAAAATTTTCTGGTTCTAGATTTTTTCTACTGCTGGGACTTTCAGAAAGGTATCAAGTTATTTTGGGATAGCCTGAGGCTCCATGGTCACACCATATTCTGTCTGTTCTGTTCCTTTTGGGATCTCGGCTTTAAGAACCTAACCTGGGTTTATGCTAAAATACAGACACGGTGTAAATGCAGAATCGGTTCCTTCCCTCTGTCCATCCACCCTAGTGGAGATGTGAATGCCAATAAAACAAATGAGGAGAATCTAAAATTATTCATCAAGATAAGCAAATTATTAATTTTTTCAAGTGAACTATTAGGTTGAAATAGTGCCTTTTGAAGAGAAAAATGAGAGAAGAACAAATGCTTTGTATATTTGAATGATTATGTTATTAAAACTTAAATATTAATAATTCATCGAAAAGCTATTACCCATATTTTTTTCTTCCCATAACTCTAGGTTTGCTCAGTCATTCTCAGTGTTTTATAGTGAAAACAAATTTTTGCAGTTAAGGAGTCTGCTTTTGGCCAGGTACTTGCCTATATCTTGAACAAATTCCGATATATTTCAGAGCCTCCATAAATGAGGCATGTCTCAAAGGGGTGTTCTAAAGAGTAAATAAGATAATGTAATTAAAATACACATTGCAATATGTGCTTACTATGTCAGTTTTGCTTATCTGTGATTGCTAATTATTATTTTGGACCATAATACTTTTCACTTTTCAATTCAAATGTCTACAGACATATCTTAAGCTCAAAGTAGCCTTGTTTATGTCACCTTGTTTACTCTCCAAGTTCCTCTGCCCAACCTGACATTTAAACAGTGATCTGTCTCCAGGGAAGGCTACCTAGTTAGATTAGTCAATGGGTTCTCTTCCATTCTGGCTGGGTTTTGGCCAAAGTGGGCAGGGTCACAGGCAGGGGATCAGAGGGCACAAAAATGAGGTCAGGTTGAGTATTTATTTCTAAGGGGCCTCTCTATGGGTCCCTCCACGAAAGGCTACAGCAGACACCATTAGGTTTTCCATGTAGCTCTCTCTTGGTTCCAGTAAATGCTCCCCTCTCCCACCACTTACTAGCTCCAAGGTTCTAGAGCACTTTTTATTGTCTTTTGAAAATCTCATCCACAACTCTATAAATAACCTATTAAACTCGTCTCAGTAACCCAGCTTGGAAATAGATGCCATCTATTTCCTGCTACAGCTAGAAATGACACAAAAAATTATTACACGTTCCAATATTATTACTTCCAAGTTTAGATTAGATTTTGTTTCAACGTCAGGTTATATTTATATTTAGTTTAATCAGGTTCTTCCATTAGCCTTTTATCATCGCTAATAGAAATGTGTGTTTTTCCTAACGAGAGAATGCAGGGAAGGAGAGGGGAAGGAAAAAGGAAAGAGGGTGATTTTATTTTTCACTCCCTCAACAGAAAAGCCAGCAGTCTTGGGACTTGGCAAGATAAAATTGTTAGGTGCTTCTCTCAAGTTCTGGGAAAGCCACAGAAAGTAAAATGGGGACTTTCAAAATTAATCTATATCAAGATATTCGGCAGAGGAATTTTAAAATCTATAGACAAAAGGATATATAAGGTAGAAAACCCCTACCCAACTGGCTCTTCAGATTAGTTGAGAGTCGATCTGTACTTTATAAACCAGATTATAGATTTGTTTGCCTTGCTTCTTTAACAAATTAGAATGTTTTCCTTTTTAAATAAATTACTTCCTTAATAAATTCACTTTAACACAACACAATAACCTGGAGTCACTCATTAGAATTCATTCTTATCAGCATGACAAGAATCGAGGTGGGAACAATCCTCTGACTCAGGGAACTATCTGCTAATATTCCTCTGGTGTTTGTGAGAGGTACCTGTAACAGAACGACCTGAAATCTAGCTGAACAGAAATTCTATAACTAAGGATATAAAAGAGAAGCCACGTTGAGACAGGTAGAAAGGATGAAAGATGTTGAATGAGCGTATGTGTGACAATGAGAAAATGGAAGGAATATCTTGCATACATAGGTCCCCCATGAAGAGAGAGGCATCCCAGTCCCACAGTGGGCTCCCAGACCTGGGGCATTATTGCCAAAAAGAGAAGTCCCCAAAATATGTGGTTGTGAAAACCAGTGGGGATTGCATCTGAGAAAATAAACCCACACAGGTTCAGATGAGGTTCCATTGGGCCCCACATACATCTTCTCCATGGCCGCTCTGCCAGGACTAGAAGATGTAGATGAAAGAAAGAGAGAAAGAAAGAAAGAAAGAAAGAAAGAAAGAAAGAAAGAAAGAGAGAGAGAGAGAGAGAGAGAGAGAGAGAGAGAGAGAGAGAGAGAGAGAAGGAAGAAGGAAGGAAGGAGGAAGGAAGGAAGGAAGGAAGGAAGGGAGGGAGGGAGGGAGGGAGGGAGGGAGGGAGGGAGGAAGGAAGGAAGGGAGGGAGGGAGAAACTGGACCAATTTCTTTCACCATACACAAAAATTAACTCAAAATGGATTAAATGTTAAATTGAATGACCCCAAAATCGTACAACTCTTAGAAGAAAACATAAGCAGTAAAGTCTTTGACATCACTCTTATCAATACTTTTTGATATGTTTCCCTAGGCAAGAGAAACAAAAGAAAAAATAAACAAATGAGACTATATAAAACTGAAAGTTTTTGCCCAGAAAATGGTACCATCAACAAAACAAAAGACAACCTACTAAATGGAAGAATATACTTTCCAATGATATATCAGTTAAGTGGTTCATATAAAAAATATATAAGGAGCCTCTACAACTTAACACCAAACCTCCCCCTCCCAAAAACACACACACACCCATTCCATACAATCAGATTAAACCTAATTCCTGCGTTGAGCATTTGTGTGTCATAGCAACTGATTATCTGCTGTTTGGTTGATTTGCATATTAGCCTTTTATTATATAGGACTATAGGCCCACTGCACAAAATTCGTGCATGGTGGGGGGTGTCCCTCAGCCTAGCCTGTACCCTCTCCAATCTGGGACCCCTCAAGGGATATCCAACTGCCCATGACTGCCTGATTATGCCTGATGTCCAGTGGGATCAAGCCTAAATGGGCAGTTGGATATCCCTCTCACAATCCAGGATTGCTGGTTTCCAACTGTTTGCCTGCCTGCCTGCCTGCCTGATTGCCCCTAACCACTACTCTGCCAGCCTGATTGATACCTAACTGCTCTCCTGCTGGCCCAGTTGCCGCTAACTGCCTTCCCCTGCAGACCTGGTTGCCTCTAACCACCCTCCCTTGCTGGCCTGGTCACCCCCCAACTGTTCTCCCCTGCAGGCCTGGTTACCCCTATCTGCCCTCCCCTGCTGGCCTGTTCACCCCTAACTGCCCTCCCCTGCTGGCTATGTCACCACTAACTGCCCTCCCCTGCTGGCCTGATTGCCTACAACTGCCCTCCCCTGAAGACCATCTTGGGGTGACCATCTTGTGTCCATATGGGAGCATCCATCTTTGACCACATGGGGGTGGCCATCTTGTGTGTTGGAGTGATAGTCAATTTGCATACTACTCTTTTATTAGATAGGATAGCCAAGATAGAGAAGCACCCTAAGTGTCCACATAGAATAATGAATAAAGAAGATGTGGCACATATATACAATGGAATATTACTTGGCTACAAAAAGAATGAACTCTTACCATTTGCAACAACATGCAGGGACCTAGAGGAAATTATAATCAGTGATATGTCAGACAGAGAAAGAGAAACACCATATGATTTTAATTATGTGTGGAATCTGAAAAACAAAATAAATAAACAGCAACAACAACAACAACAAAAAAAACAGAAACAGACTCATAGATACAGGAAGCAAACTGATGATTGCCAGATGGGAGGGGGTTGAGGAGATGAGTTAAAAGGGTAAAGAGAAGGATGAAGCAGTACAAATTGTCAGTTATAGCCTAACCATTTTTGCTCAGTGGATAGAGTGTCAGCCTGCAGATTGAAGGGTTCCAGGTTTGATTCTGGTCAAGGTCATGTACCTTGGTTGTGGGCACATCCCCAATAGGAAGTGTGCAAGAGGCAGCTGAATCAATGTTTTTCTCTCATCAGTGTTTCTAACTCACTATACCTCTCCTTTCCTCTCTGTAAAAAATCAATAAAATGTATTAAAAAAAAAAAAAAAAAGGAACCACCTAAGACAGGCACAGTCGCAGAGGGGCCAACAGGAAAGAACTAAAAGGTCAACAGAGGTGGGGAACAGACCCTCACCTACTAACCTTGCAGGGGCCTGAACTCTCACCCCTTCTGAGGGAGGTCTCCTGCCCCCATGGCTGCTTCGCTTCCCACGCACAGCTCAGACCAGGACCCAGGTTACAGACAGAGACTCAGCTGCCCTAAATCTAAATTAAGTCTAGTACCAGGAATGCTCAGGGCCTACTCAAGAAAGAAAATAATCCTTTCCACTAATATTTACAGGGTAAACTAAGATTTTTGCTTGAGTATTAAAATTGACAGTAAAATATTAATCAAGTTTTCAGATTAATTTAAATTGGCCAAGTGAAATAAGTGAATACTCAAGAAATTTAAGTGTACTGGACAAAAAGCTGTTCCTAAAATATTAACTAAAATTTCTATTAGTAGTTCATCTCATTGTAAAATTGCCTAACATCCAAAGGACCAAAAGCAGTCATATTTGTGTGCAAAAATTAAAATTTAAAAGTTACCAAGACTGCAATATAAAATTTCCAAAAGCCCCCATTAATCAAAAAAGGGAGGATAGTCGGGTAATATCATGTAAGGAAAAATATCCTGTAAGTAAATTACATATAGAAAATTTTTACTCTAGAAAATTAGTTTCCATTTGTAATGCCAACAGCAGGACACCCATGAAAAACACACATGGTGTCAAAATAAGCCAAAGGAAAATCATTTGGGCAAAAATAAAAAGAATCCCAAGTCCAATTTACAGAAAAGATCCCTTTATTAACTTTTGGTCGAGAATATGTTTGTATATTTTCAGAAAACAACTCCAAGACCATATGGATTCCTGCAACAAAGAGGAACTGACAGGTCTGTTCCAACCACGAAGACAGTCCAGAGATGGAAGACACTGACGACACCTTGCCATGCTAGCAGTCAGCAGCTGTGCATCACTGCAGGAGGCCCAGGACCAAACCAGAGAGGGTGGAACCTGCATTTCCACCATGTGTCCACCATCCAGATACCACTGCTAACTTGTACACATAAGGAAGTATTTGACATTGAAACTGGGACTTAGAACTGTTGGACGTTGAAACTGAGACTCAAACATTTTTTGTTCTTATACATTTATTTATACTTTTTAAAGAAAAAAAACATTTATACTTTTTAAAGAAAAGAAACAGGGGAAAAAGATTGATACAGAGGCAAAGAAACATTGAACAGACTGTCAAACTACAGGGGGGAGGCAAAGAAGGTGGGGAGGGGCTGTAAGAGATCAACTGAAGGACTTTTATGCATGCATATAAGCATAACCAATGGATACAAGACACTGGGGCAGGGGGATAGGTGAGGGCATATGCTGGGAGGTAGGGGAGGCTGGGGGGAGGATAATAGGGGGGGAAGAAAGGAAAACATATGTACTACTATTAAATCTAAGTTATACTGCAAAAAAAGTGACTATGTACATGGAAGAAACCAGTATTTTTTACAGAGTACACACCAAGTAGTGCCTATAAAATTATAAACAATATGAATTATTCTATTGTAAAAAAGGAAAATCCATGACTTCATGGGGGCAGAGAAAGGCATAAAGAGCGATTATAGCAGGGTATTGGGAAATATAGCCTGGTTTAGAGGTGCTTGTATGGAAGATAATACATTAATACAGTAATAAACGCTGCCCGGGCCAGTGATCTCAGCTGCTTGGGTGTCATCCCATTCACTGAAAGGTCTCTGGTTGAATTCCAGGTCAGAGCACATCCCCAGATGGAACCCCAATAGTGGGCATGCAGAAGTCAGCTACATGGGGACTTCAAGTACAGCATAGGGGATACAGTCAATAATATTGTAAAAACTGTGCATGGTACTGAGCTTTCAAGGAGGTGGGACCACATGGTCAGGGATAAGAGGAAACTTGTACAAAGGGAGTGGGCAGCCAGTTGTGGATATCTGATCAAGGGGCGAGGCCAGGAGTTCCATTGGAATGGGCTTCTGATGAAGGGGGTTGGGCTGCATGATTGGCTAGAAGTGATTAAGTGATCGAGGGGGTGGGACCACATTAAGGGCTGGCAGTGGGCACATGAACATTGAGTGTGGCCACATGATGGCCCCTAGACATGAGCACCTACTCAAGGGGGCAGGGCCATGTGTCAACCCAGAGGGGCGCAGGTGGAGAAGGGTGGGACTCTTGATGGTCCGGAGGTGGGCATGTGAAGAGGGAGGCAGGGCCAGGAGATTAATCTGAGGCCAGCTGGTTTGAAGACCCCAAATCAATTTCTTTTCCAGAAAAAACAAAATCTGCCAAGGAGGCAGGCAATGGAAGCCAAAAGAATAATAACTGTACTTTGCGATCTGAATCACAGAAGGTGAGGGGACACTACATGTTCTTCACACATGGCCCTGGCCCCAATGCCGGGGGACTTCCCCAAGGTTACCAGTGGGAAGGGACCTTGCGACAAAGATAACAGCTGCCCAGAGGCATTGGGGCAATAACAGGACCTCTGTCTTGTGGGGCTGGAGGAGGGATGTGGGGGGAAAGATCAAGACCATCAGAGCAAATGGCCACAAAGTGAAGGGCCACCTACCCAGAGGTCACAGGTAAAGAAGGCACAGTCTGTAGGCAACCCAGGTTTCTATTTTTAGCTCAGCCCATTAACTGCTGTGTGCCCTCCAGGAAGGAACTCGTCCTTTCTGTGCTGCAGTAGCCTCACCTGTACAATGGGCCACAGGTTCCCCTCCCAGGAGTGTAAGGTGATTGTGTATGTGCAGCACTTGTCCTGAGAGCATTCTGTTTCCTAGTCAACACCCCTGCCTCACCACCCTTCTCTGTCCCAGCCTTTGAGAGACTGCACAGTCTCTTCTGCATCTCTTGCATGACTCCAGACAGGCCTCTGCTGTCCTGTCTCCTTTTCAGACCCAGCTGTCACAGTCCCAGCAGGAAAGAGGAGGCACACACATAACACTTTCTGGAAGACCAGGGTCAGACAGCCAACCAGGGAGTTGGCACCCCAGAAACAGATCATCTGAAGTCTCAAGGGGGTGGGGCCACTTAGGCAGGGCTAAGAGGGCTCTTATACAAAGGGTTGGGGCCACTCACTCAGCCAGCTATGGGCAACTGATCAAGGGGGCGGGGCCAGGAGTTCCACTGGAACGGGCTTCTGATGAAGATTGGGGGCTGCATGATTGGCCAGAAATGAGCAAGTGATTAAAGGGGTGGGGCCATGTGAACTGCTGCAAGTGGGCAGGTGAACAGGGGAAGGAGTCAGGAGATTAACCCTTCGGGGTGCAGGTAAACAAAGGTGGGGACTCCTGGTGGTCAGGAGGTAGGCATGTGAACAGGGGGCCAGGGCCAGGAGATTAACCTGCGGCCAACTGGTTTGAAGACCACAAATCAATTTCTTTTCCAGGAAAAACAAAATCTGCCAAGGAGGCCAGCAGTGGAAGCCAAAATAGATTTATTGGGGTTGATCCCTTCATAAAGTATATAAATATCTAATCACTGTTACAATAAAATAATATTGTATGCATACTTCAGTTTGTAAGGTCTATTTGTAGGAATTATTTTACATGTTAACTCTGCTTATCCTCAGATGTGCTAAGTATTTATATTATTTATATTTACAACAGTAATTAAAAGAAAACTGAAGATCATTGTTAGTAAATGGCCATGTCAACTTGTAGAAAGTCCCACTAGTAAAAGCAACCTATTGAAGCAATGCTAAAATTTATCAAGAGAATCTAATTGAAAGGGTTCTACATACACTTACGTTGCTTTATGTGTTTAAGAAACTGAAGGACTACAAGTGTTCATCCAAAGGCTCCTCTTTGCCTTGGCTGAGCTGGGCACAGCAAGCTTGTATATAGCATGCTGTCGCCACCTAGTGATAAAGATGACACATAAATCTTATGACTGGAATAAAAATCTCGAGAACAGAAGTGGATTAACAACATCAAGTTGGTGTGTGTGTGGGGGGGGGGTCGGGGGCAAGAGAAGAAGATAAAGATACATAGGTAATACCTTAATAAGGAAAAAAATAAAAATAAAAATAAGCTTGCATCCTCGCTCACCTTACACACACACACACACATACACACACACACACACACACAAACACACACACAAACACACACACATCCTTTTGACAAGATTAGATATTATATTATGAGCTATTTTTAATATGGGCATGCCAAGGCTCTTTTCCCTACATTTCTCTATTCATATCCTATGATATGTTTTTCTTAAGCCTTTTTTTTTTAAGAGCAGAAACAAACTATCATCCTAACCCCTCAATAACGGAAATATCTAAAGTGGATATTCAAATACAGAGAACAATCGTTCAAGTTTTTTTTTTTAATGAACACTTAAGCATCAAACATCTAGCACTTCCTGCAATGGGCAAAATATCTCTTCTCAGAGCCAAGAGAACAATTCGGAGGCACCCACTTTGAGTTCTAACAGAGATGAATCTCCCTGTTAAAGAGATCACCTCACCTAGCAGGAATGGAAGAAATTAGTTCCACAAGCTGGGAAAAGTAAATATGTCCTCTCCTCCTTTCTCTTTGCTGGTTGATGATCTTGCACATCAAACCAGCTATGGAAATTTTCAAAACAAGTGTCCTCAAATTTGAATGTGGTTTTAAAATCCTCATCATTAAGCAAAATAGGCCAATGAGAGAAAGACAAATACTATTAGTATATGACAACTTATAGGTGGAATCTAATGAACAAAATAAACAAAATAGAAACAGATTCATAAATGCAGAAAACAAACTGACAGCTGTTAGAGGGGAGGAAAGTTGGGAGGCTGGGTGAAAAAGGTGAAGGGATTAAGCAAAGAAAAAAAAAACACCTCACAGACACAGACAACAGTATAGCAATTACCAGAGGGAAAAGGGAAAGGGGATAAATGGTGACAGAGAGAGACTTGACTTTGGGTGGTGGACACACACAATAATATATACAGATGATGGATTGTAGAATTATACACTTCAAACCTATATAATTTTATTAACCAATGTCACCCCAATAAGTTCAATAGAATTTTTAAAAATTAAAAAAAAATCCTGGCCTATGGTTCAGGAAGATTTACCTGGAAATGAAGACTTTTCTGCATTCCAGATTTAATTACCCTCTGTTTTGTTTCTTAGGTGATAAGATAAAAGGAGCAGCTCAAGGTACTAAAGAAGTGAGTGGCTAGGAGAGTATCTAAGCATTGTTTATAGAATTTTATGGTGCATGTGGAGAATAGAAATATATTCACCTGAAGAGTTATTAGGATTGGACCCTTGAATTTGAACGTCTGTATTTGAAAATTAGGAAATAGAAAAAAAACCAAACCATTTTATTCAGTTATAAAATGGGAAAGAAACAAAAACAAAACACCACCACTCAGTCAACTCACAGAATCATGTAAAAATACACCACACAAACCTGTTCTTGTTTGAAACCACTAAGTTTTTTTTAAATTTCTTTATTGATTAAAGTATTACATGTGTCCTTATCCCTCTATTAACTACCCCAACCCTCCCCCCACTCATGCCCTCACCCCCCTGGTGTTCATGTCCATTGGTTAGGCTTACATTCATGTATACAAGTCCTTTGGTTGATCTCTCCTCCTTCCCCCAAACCTCCCCTACCTTCCCTCTGAGGTCCAGCAGTCTGGTCGATGTTTCTCTGTCTCTGGTTCTGTCCCTGTTCATCAGTTTGTGTTGTCCATTATATTCCACAAATGAGTGAGATCATGTGGTATTTGTCTTTTTCTGACTGGCTTATTTCACTTAGCATAATCAACAAATCAACAAACGACAAGTGTTGGTGAGGATGCGGAGAAAAAGGAACTCTTTTACACTGCTGGTGGCGATGCAGACTGGTGCAGCCACTGTGGAGAACAGTATGGAGTTTCCTCAAAAAAACTAAAAATGAAACTCCCATTTGACCCAGTGATCCCACTTCTAGGAATATGGTATATCCCAAGAAACTAGAAACACAAATCAGAAAGGATTTATGCACCCCTATGTTCATTGCAGCACAATTCACCATAGCTAAGATTTGGAAACAGCCTAAGTGCCCATCAGCAGATGATTGGATTAAAAAACTGTGGTATATCTACACAATGGAATACTACACTGCTGTAAAAAAGGAGTTCTTACCATTTGCAACAGCATGGATGGAACTGGAAAGCATTATGCTAAGTGAAATAAGCCAGTCAGAGAAGCCACTAAGTTTTAGGGCTATTGGTTGAACAGCCATGAATAACCAAAACATGCGATATTAAGTGCAGGAAGCAAAGTGCATCATATTAATAATATGATTTCCATTTATGGGAAAAGGGCACATTTTTATGTTTCCAGGAGCCAAATGCATAGGAGAGACAGAGAATACTACTATACCACTAACAGTCATGACATCTGGGTGGAGAGGGCCATGGTAGCCGGAAGCATACTGTCTATACCAGAGCCACCCAGCAAAAACATATGAGCTCCAAATGCAGCACAAATGGAATCTTTCACTTCTTAGCAGCTTTAAGAAGAAAAGTAAAAGAGGAAAGGGTGAATTTAATTTTAATAATATGTTTGATCAAATAAGAGATATTCAAAAATATTATTTCAACATACAATCGAGATAAACAACACTATTAATCAGGTATTTTACATTATACTGATACCTCATTGTATTATAGACTGTTTCAAGTGTTCAATAGCCACATGGGACTAGTTGCTACCACAGTGGATAGTATGCCTCTCTAAGTTTCTATATTCTCAATAGACATTTTTGGATTTTTTTTTACAACAAAAATGCATTCCTATATTACCATTACAAATAAACATGAATAAAAACAGTATAAATTGAAAAAATGGTTTATGCTGTTCAATATGAAAATCAATTTTTTTGAAAAACTACAATATACTCACCGAGGAAAGTTTAGAAAATAAAGACTAGAAGAAAAAGAGTCAAGATCTCTTGTCATTTCTATATCCAGGAAAAAAAATGCTTTTAACATTTTGGAGACTTTTCTTACAGATCTTTTCCCAAAAGTTATAGATTATTAGAGGCCCTGCAAACGAATCCATGCACGAGTAACTCACTGCCACTTGCTTCAGCTGCCCACCCTGCCCACTGCCACTCGTAGCTCTCCATGCCACACCTACCTCGCTGCCTCACCCTCCTGTAGCTTTCCACCACTCATAGCTTGCTGCCCTGCCCTCCTGTTGTTTGGCATCCCAACCAATTTGCATATTACCCTATTATAAATATAGATTATAAACATAGATATGTAAAATCACCATTTTGAAGGGGTTTTATTACTTCTATTTGTAGGGAAGTGCTACATCTGTCTGTGTTAAGTATCCTTTAAAAATAAACAAATACATACATATATACATACATACATAAACAAACAAGGCATGTGTCCCACTGGCACGAGTTTGACATGCTTGCTTTATACAGTGTTCCCATGATATTCCCAACCAATGGGCACCATATATAGTTATTACAATATTAAAGACTATATTCCCTATGCTGTACTTTACATCCCCATGACTATTTTGTAACTTCCGATCTGTACTTCTCAACCTCTTCACCTTTTCTCTCAGCCTCCCAGCCCCCTCCCCTCTGGCAACCATCAGTCTGTTTCTGTTTTGTTTGTTCATTTATGTGGTTCTTTAGAGTCCACATAAAAGTAAAATCATGTGGTGTTTGTCTTTCTCTGCCTGACTGATTTCACTGAGCACAATACCCTCTAGGTTCACTGGGCCTTTCTGTGTGTGTGTGGAGGGAGAACGGGCTCTGGTGTCTCTTTCCCTTCTTATAAGGACATCCCAGCATATCAGGACCTGTCCTTATGACCTCTTACCACCTGAACCACCTCCTGAGAGGTCCTATCTCCAAAAACAGTGACATTTGATTTTTGGAGGACACAGTTCAATCCATACAATACTCAAAGTGTCTGTGGATGATGAACAACATGTGGAGTGTCCTGCTTATAATACCACAGTGTTTTAAAAATTGCTAATCACCATTCATAAATTTCTGCACATATTCTAAGAATTTTTTCCATCTATTTTTTAATCTTTGATGAAAATAATAGTGTCTTGGGCTGGTAGTCTGCTTGTTACCATGGCAACAAGGATATATGTGCTGCCCCCAGCAGTGTAGCAGTATTGCTGTACCTTAGTTCTGACAGAATGACTGCAAATTCTGCCCAAACAAACCAGTTGTATCATTTCCTTTTCTAGTAACAAGGTGAGAAAGATCCCCATAGGTCTTCATACAGTAAATGTAACAGAGCCTGGATACATAGCCAGTAGTGACTCCCTGTAATGGCTTTAACCCTCTCTAAGGAAAGGTACAACCACATGGAGTTTAGGTCATTCTTACCCAGAGGATAGGTACGAATGTCAGGTTCTACAGTAGAAATTTATAACCCAATGTATGCTTTCTCCCACTTTGGTTAGAAACTACCCCCACCCTGTGACCAGGTAAGAAGCTACATTTTGTATCTTTTCCTGCTACGAGAAGTGACTAATGCATCTAGATTATTGTCTGGGACTCATGGAAATGATATGAAGGGAGCACATAGCCAGCAAGTGTCATTGTCTGCCTTACCCCTCTTTACTTTTCCTTTCTGCTTGGATTATGGATTTGATGTCTGGAAATACAGCAGCCATTTGATGACTATAACTTTAAGAACTATTATAGGGAAGCCACAGGGGGATAACCAAGATGACAACATAGGTAAATACTTATACTTGCTGCCTCTCACAACCACATCAAAATTACAACTAAAAGGCAGAACAACCGAGGGAAAGCTGGCTGAGCGGAAGTTCCACAACTAGAGAGGTGAAAAAAGCACATTGAGACTGGTAAGAGGTATGGAGGCACAGAAAGTGCTGGCATCTGGATGTGCTGTTCTTTTAACTGGGAGATACAAGCTCCGACTTGCTCTGAACTCCAGGTCCAGGTAAGATGCTGGGGGAACCAGACTAATATAGAAGAAACTAGACTGTCTGGCATCCAGACAGGAATGCCAGGGTAGCTTTCTCTCAGAGGTGCTCACAGTGATCATTGTTCCTGCATGGGGGCACGGGACACGGAGACCCAGGGACCTCTCTAGAGCAGGGCTGACTGGCAGCCATTGCTGTTTGCTCCACCCTGGTGATTCCCAGAGATCCCGCCCCACCCAATTTACAACCCCACCCAAGTTGTGCACATAGGCTTTTGCATATGAATGGCCTGTCCTTTCTCCACCTAAAAACTTGTCAAACTACAACTGGGTCAGAGAGCCCCAGAGCTCCCAAAAGAAGACCCATGACTGGGCAGCAGCAGCCTGCCTTGCTTCACAGCTAGGCCTCATCTGGGAACTTCCAAACCCCATACAAAGAGGAGGAATCTGAAGATGTCTCTGTAGCTCCTGCTGGGCAGCCCAGACAGTGGCTGGCCTTGTACCTCCTTGAAGAACCAAGAGCCAGTGTACCCAGTGGTCAGAGTAAGACCATACCAGATTGTAAATCTTCACATGCATAAGAGACACACTCAAGGGGCAAACTCAGTGAGCACCAAAGCCCCACTGAAACAAATCCTGCCCCATAAGGGTATCTCCTGCACGACAGATCTTCCAGTGTAGACACAGCTGGTCACCACAGCCAACTGGCCTGGTGGTCAATTCTTCCCAGTGATACCAACAGCAAACAAGGGTAAACTACAACAAGAATGAACAACAGCCCACAAAGGGGTGCACCAGGAGAGTCCATCTCAGGTGACAAGGGAGGCTGAGCCACTGGACCCTATAGGACACCAACCACACAAGGCCACTCTATCAACTCAAGGAGACTTAGCAGCTACCCATAGAAACAAACACAGGGAAGGAGCCAAAATGCAGAGACAAAGAAACAGGTCACAACTGAAAGAAATGGATGAAAGCAAAATACTAGATATAGAGTTCAAAACCATGGTTTTAAGGTTACTCAAAACTCTTCTAGAAACCTCTGAGAAATTTAGTGAGATCCTCAAGCACATGAAAAAAGAACAATCAGACATTCAGCACACAGTGACTGAAATAAAGAATAACATAGAGAGATTCAACAGCAGACTAGAAGATCTCAAGAATCAAGTCAAAGATTTGAAATATGAAGAAGCAAAAAACAACCAGAAAAGCAAAAAGAAAAAAGAATCCAAAAATATGAAGATAGTGTAAAGAGCCTCTGGGACAACTTCAAGTATACCAACATCTGAATTATGAGGGTGCCAGAAGAAGAGAGAGAGAAAGATATTGAAAACCTACTTGAAGAAATAATGAAAGAAAATTTCCCCCACCTGGTGAAAGAAATAGACTTATAAGTCCAGGAAGCACCGAGACCCTGAGCAAGAGAAATACAAAGAGGACTACACCAAGACACATCATAATTAAAATGCCAAGAGCAAAAGACGAAGAGAGAATCTTAAAAGCAGTAAGAGAAAAACAGTTAGTTACCTACAAGGGAGTACCCATATGACTGTTAGCTGATTTCTCAACAGAAACTATGCAGGCCAGAAGGGAGTGGCAAGAAACATACAAAGTGATGAATAGCAAGAACTTACAACCAAGATTACTTTACCCAGCAAAGCTATCATTTAGAATTGAAGGTCAGATAAAGAGCTTCACAGATAAGAAAAAGCTAAAAGAGTTCATCACCTACAAACCATCCTATATAATAAAAGAGTAATATGTAAATTGACCATACCTCTGATCAAGCCACACCCACAGCCATGCCCAACAGCTAATCAGGAACAAATTAGGCAAATAAACTCCAACCAAGATGGCTGCCACCACTGAGAGCAGAAGGGAGGCTTGGGTTTCCCTGGCAACAAAGGAAGCCAAGCTTTCTAAGCCTGTCATTGCCAGCCTAGGCCTCCACTCAATGCTATGAAGTTGCAATTATAGAAGATACATAATTCTAACAGAAATGGCGGCAACCACGAAGCTGGAGAGAGAAGAGGCCAGGGTTGCCAGGGCAATGGAGGAAGCCAAACTTCTGCAGCCCTAGTGCCTAGGTCTCCACTCCAGGCTACAAAGTTTCAAACAGAAATGGGTGTTGCCACGGAGCTAGCAGAAGGCTTGGCTCCACTCCAGGCTACAAAGTTCCAATTATAGAACATAAATTAATCCCAGATCCCAGGGCCTCCACTTGGGTCCCTGGGGGGGGGGGGGCATGGCCAGCCTGCAAACCATCCTAGGCCCCTTGCCCAGGCCATTCCACATCTCAAGGGAACCCCCACCCTGATCCAGGACACTGTTCAGGGCAAACCAGCTGATCCCCACCCATGCACCAGACCTCTATCCTATTTAACAAAAGAGTAATACGCAGATTTACCATCACTCCAACACACAAGAGGGCTGCCCCCATGTGGTCAAAGATCCTGCCCTCATGTGGACACAATATGGTCACCACAAGATGGCCAGCAGGGGAGGGCCACTGGAAGGTTCAAGGCCTCCAAGGGAGGGCAGTTGTGGGTGATCAAGCCTGCAGGGGAGGGCAGTTAGGGTGATCAGGTTGGCAGAGGAGGGAAGTTGGGTGCAAACAGGCTGGCAGGGGAGCAGTTAGACATCAATTAGGCTGGCAGGGTAGTGGTTAGGGGGTGATCAGACTGGCAGTTAGAAGCGGTTAGGGGCAATCAGGGAGGCAGGCAGGTGAGCAGTTTAAAGCCAGCAGTCCTAGATTGTGAGAAGAATGTCCGACTACACATTTAAGCCCAATCCTACCAGAATCGGGCCTAAAGGGGCAGTTGGACATCCCTCGAGGTGCCCCAGATTGGAAAGGGTGCAGGCTGGGCTGAGGGATGCCCCCACACCCCATACATGAATTTTATGCACCAGGCCTCTAGTCTATATAATAAAAGCCTAAGTGACCTTTGTGGCAGAATGACCAGAATGGGCAGTCGCTATGATGTGCACTGACCACCAGGGGGCAGGCACTCAATGCAGGAGCTGCTCCCTGGTGACAAGTGTGTTGGGGGGAGGGGCATTGTTCAGTCAGAAGCTGGGCTCACAACTGGCGAGCGCTGTGGCCGTGGTGGGAGCCTCTCCTGCCTCCTCAACAGCACTAAGGAGCAGCAAGCCTAGAGGTAAGGAGCAGCAAGCAGGCAGGTGGACATCCCCTCAGGGATTCTGGACTGCAAGAGGGTGCAGGCCAGGCTGAGGGACCCCCCCCCACCACCACCCCAGTGCATTAATTTCATTCACCAGGCCTCTGGTTATTATATGAAATAATGAAGGGTATTCTCTAAGAAGAGGAAGAAGAAGAAAAAGGTGACATTAAAAAATTCTGAACAACAAAGTGACAACAAATGCATGTCTTATCAACAAGTGAACCTAAAAATCAAATGAATAAAACACCTGATAAACAGAATAGACTGGTGAATATAATAGAATCAGAAGCATGGAAAGGAAGCAGACTGATAATTCTCAGAGGGGAGGGGTTGTGGAGGGTTCAGGAAGAGATTGGACAAAGATCTTACACCTATGGACAAGGTCAGTTGTGGGGGGTGGAATGGGAAGAGGGCGGGGAAAGACCTAGAGTGAGGTGGGAACCTGGTAGAGGAGAGCTATGGAGGGAAAAAAGAGGAATATCTATAATAATCTGAACAATAAATATTTTTTTTAAAAAAGAAGGGAAGCCACATATTAAGGAAGATGGAACTAAAACATGGAATAAATGTAGGTCCATAATGACCCCATAGAGTTTCCATACTAACCCTGGATTGTTGAACTCTTTTATATGAGAGAGAAATAAGTCTCTTATTAGCTGTGTAAAGCGAATTCCCACTGATACAGAGTGTAGAACAAAAATCTCAAAATGCCACAATTCCCTTAGAAAGTCCTTTAAATCCCCCATAAAATACAGTAAAGTAGCTTAGATCCTGAATAGATTATAGGCATGCAGAGATCTTGAGCCTTTTAATTCTTGGGGCCAGTCAAGAAAACAGACGAAGTGAGAGTCTATCTTTACATTGTTGTAAATTAGTATTTGCCCTTCAGAAATTATCTACATTGTTTTCAGAGATTGTAATTCAGAAATTAAAAATCATATGTGGTATGAAAAGAAAAATGTTGGGAAGCACAGTATATAATCCTGATAGCTGATGGCAACATATGCAAATATACTATATATGTGCGCACGTGCCTATATGGAATTATAATGTATGATTCGATCTTCACTTTTCATAGGCAATGTTATTACTTCAACTGTATTATTTAATGTTTATGACTTTTAATTAACAGTTCAAATTTTTTCAAGCCTGTTGAACAACAGCATGGTCATCCTGACTATTAGAACAAGATGGCTGGGATATCTTTAAAATCCTCCATACTTTCTTGCCATAGGTTTTAGGTGAGCTAAGCTTGAATACATCTGCATATATGTGTTCTTTAAGCTGAATGGGGTTTGGGGTGAATTATCAATACTATTAAAATTGCTTTCTTTTCTCTTCTTTCTCCTTTTCTTGCGTTTGATTCGGTCTATCACACATCTAAAACTAAAGTCATGCTGCCATGTGATTCTGTCAAGCTGTGGGTAAACGGAGCTCTGAAGAGAATGGCATATGCAGAAGTTCTGGAACTCAGAGATCCCTAAGGAATGTTACCACGTTGCTAAGATGTGTAATGTATCTTAACAACCAAGGAGCCACATAGGCTTCTTGGAGCAAGAGTGGGAGAAACTGGCGAGAGACAATTATATTCTTTTGGAAGCATTAGACATTAGACTGTCTCTGTCAATTAAAAACTCCCTGCTCAAGAGCAAACATTTAAGACAGTTAAGGGCAATTCAGGATAGGCCTCTTTCGAGGCTTGAAGGGTATCAACAGCCTTGAGTTCCTGTCAACCAGACTGCCTTCTTTTAAAACTGTCCTCAGGTACAACTTTAAATACACCATTTAAATATAATCTTTAAAACTTTCGAGTACATCTTCTCAAGACTCTGTAAAAGCCAAATAAGTCTGTTTTGTGGAGGTGAAGTACCATTTAGAGTAGCCACCTATTTTGAGGAGATCATACAAATAAATATGCCAAGTCTGTGAGATAAAGACATTTATTCTGTGGGAAATATTTAAGTGCGCTTAATAAGTACTTATTGAGTATATACTATGTGATAGGTACTGGGAATACAGAGGTGGAAAATTGGATTAGAGCAAAGCATAAAATAAAGAAATATAAAATGGTTCAGCCTTCATCACCTAATTGATAATTTTTGCATCCTTAGGGATTCATAGTAACTCTCAGCTGTTCGTTGATGAGATAGAATATTCTCCATTTGTAAGCATAAATTTTACATATGTGCTATTTTGGACTTAGAATATTAATATTTAATGCAGATATGTGGTATTTTTCTAAGTAACAATGGCCAGAGATAGGACTAGAAGGATTACTAATGCTTTGAAAACCACCTTGTTTGAGGATTTTGTAGTTTAAATGAAATTCAATAATTTACTAATCTATACTAATAAAAGGGTAATAATAGAAATTGGTCAGGATGCCCTCACAGTAACAACTGAAAAATAGACTGCGTGGGGCGACCAGGCAGCAGGTGGGTGAGTGAGAGATGACCAAACAACCAAACAGCAGGCTGCATGGGACAACCAGGTCAGCAGGGGGGGCCAGTGAGGGGCAAACAGGCTGGCAGAGGGGGGCAGTAAGGGGTGACCAGGATGGCAGGGGAGCAGTTGGGGGACGACCAGGAAGGTCAACAGAGGGACAGTTGGGGGGTGGCCAGGTTGGCGGGGGGATTTTGGGGGTGGCAGTTGGGAGGCAACCAGTCCAGCAGGGAGATTAGTGAGGGACGACCAAATGACTGAACAGCAGGCTGTGTGGGGTGTCCAGGCCAGCAAGAGGGTAGTGAGGGATGACCAAAAAACTGAACAGAAGACAGCATGGGGCAACCAGGCTGGCAGGAGGGGAAGTTGGGGGCAACCAGGCCAGCAGTGAAGGGCAGTTGGGGGTGAAATCAGGCCAGTGAGAGAGGGGGGCATTTGGGGGTGACCAGGCTGACAGTGGGGCAGTTGGGGGCAAGCAGGCCAGTGGGGAGGACAGTTGGGGGTGACCAGACCAGCAGGAGGGGGTAGTTGAGGGCAACCAGGCTGGCAGGGGGGGCAATTTGGGGCGACCAGGCCACTTGGGGGGGGACAGTGAGGGGTGATCAGGCTGGCAGGCAGAGGCAGTTAGGGGTGATCAGGCTGCTGGGGTGGGGGAAGTTAGGGGCAATCAGGCAGGCAGGCAGGTGAGCAGTTAGGAACCAGTTGTCCCAGATTGTGAGAGGGATGTCCAAGAGGTCCCAGATTGGAGAGGATGCAGGCTGGGCTGAGGGGACCCTCCCAATGCATGAATTTCATACACTGGGCCTCTAGTTAAGAGTATAGTATAGGTTAGAGTCTTGGTCCTAAAAATCCCTGTGCTCAACCAATTCATTACTTCCCCATTTCCCTTTGGGACTCTTAGTATCCACTGGTCTTTATACTCACTGCATTGTTTTGTTTTTTCCAAAATGTCACATAGTTGAAATCATATAATATGTAAATTGTAATCATGTAATATGTAAATATGTAAATATTTCAAATTGGCTTCTTTCATTTAGCAATAAGCATTTAAGTTTCCTCCATGTCTTTTCATGGCACGATAGCTCATTTCTTTCTAGCACTGAATAGTACTCCGTTGTATGGTTGTACCACAGTTTATCCATTCACTGTTGAAGGACACTTTGGTCGCCTTCAATTTTGGCAATCTTATATAATAAAAGCCTAGGTGGTGTCATGCCCTCACGTGATGTCATCACAAGATGGCTGGCAGGGAAGGGAAGTTGTGGGTAATCAGGCTAATAGTGGAGGGCAGTTGGTGGGGGGAGGATCAGGCCTGCAGGGGAGGGCAGTTAGTGGTAACCAGGCCTGTAGGGGAAGGCAGTTGGGGGTGATTAGGCCAGCAGGGGAGCAGTTAGGTGTCAATCAGGCCAGCACGGGAATGGATAAGGGTCATCAGACTAGAGGCAGAAGCAGTTAGGGGCAATCAGACAGGCAGGCAGGCGAGCAGTTAGTACCCAGCAGTCCTGAATTGTGAGAGCAATGTCCAACTGCCAGTTTAGGTCTGATCTCTGGCATCATGCCTAAACCATCAGTCAAACATCCCCAGAGGGGTCCCAGATTGGAGAATATGCAGGCTGAGCTGAGGGACACTCCCCACCCTGTGCACAAATTTTGTGCACCAGGCCTCTAGTTATGAATAAACATTTATGTGTAGGTGTCTGTGTGGACATAAGTTTTCAACTCTTTGGGTAGACACCAAAGAGCACAATTGCTAGTTCATATAGTAAAACTATGTTTAGATTTGTAAAAAAACAAACAAACAAACAAACAAACAAAAACTACCAGTATGTCTTTCAATGCGACTGTGCTATTTTGCATTCCCTCTAACAAGAATAAGAGTTCCTGATGCTCCACATTCTTGTCAGCATTTGTCGTTGTCAGTGTTTTGGACTTTAGCCATTCCCTTACATATATATTGGTATCTCATTGTTGTTTTAAGTTTTTATTCCCTAATGACAATGAGGTTGAGTATCTTTTTATATGTAGGCTTATTTGCCATCTGATGATCTTCTTTGAGGAAGTATTTGTTCAGATGTTTGCCCAGTTTTTAATTGGGTTATTTGTTTTCTTATTATTGAATTTTAAGTGCTCTTTGCATATTTTGGTTACAGGTCCTTTATCCCAGTCTGTTTTGCAAATATTTTCTCCCTTAATTTTCATTCTTTCAACAGTGTCATGCACAGAGAAAAACATAATTTTGCTTTTTTTCTAGTGTGAGGGTAGTTTTATTTTATCATCATTCTATTACTTTCTAGAACAAATCAAAGTATAGCTTTATCTTGAGTTATTCACTTACTTCACCTATAAAAACTTTGAAGTTTAAATAAGACATTCAATAGTACATAATGTATATGTTAAACTTTATAGAACTTTAAATAATATATGAGGATAAAATATGTATACATTACCTTTATTGCTTAAACATTATTTTGAAACTTTCAATAGAAACAATAAAAGCCATAACATCAGCTTATTATATTTTCTATAATCCAAGAGTAAGTACTGTACACCTTTTGAAATATAAGAGCAAGATGAATTGCAGACTACACTTCAATTTTCATAGGAGGAAGAATAATTCTCTGCACTGTTTGCTTTTTGACCTTTTATACCAGAATTTAAAGTATCTCACTATCTTTCAAATTAACCTAAGAGAGTGGATGCAGAAAAAAACACTCATCATCAAATAGCTAAATATTCCAGCTGACATGTAATGACTTATGGGTTTTAAATGAGCAAGTCAAAACCTAGGACAAAAGGCAAGCTACCCATGAAACAAGCCACTTTGTTCATTAATGGCAAAGCTAGGGCCATAAATTCCACTTTTTAATTATAACTCAACATCCTTTTCATTCTCCAAACTGTCTACTGTGCCATTTTTCCCTAATACAAATAAAAACTTAATTTATTGACCTGATTGTACAAAAGTCTCATATAGAAAGAAGAACTAAAGTTTAATTAGAACTACCTCCTAATTACTCATAAGTAACAATGAGAAAATATATTTATTGTTATGTAATACTTTATGAATTTAAGATATTGAAATATATTTTATTCAGCCCAGAATAATTTTATAATTTATGAAAATCAGATGTTTTGTAGCAACAGGGCTAGTAATTACTATACCATACACTCTGAATATATACCATGAAAAATTTGAATACAGATTGCTCTAGCCTAGAAAGATAGTCAACGAATTGAAAATATCTGACCCAACAAATTCTTGAAATCGATTTCTAGAATATGGAAATATTTTGACACTGAAAATTATTCTGACCAGAATAACTCCCTGCCTCGGTTAAAAATAAAATGTATATTTCCTAATTGTGCTGTGATAAATAAGATTTTTATGTAAGATAGAAAACATATAATAAACACACAAAAAACTCCTTCTCAAATTTCAAGACCAATATACCATCTTTAAGAAAACTTAAATAGAGGGAGGAACCAAGATGGCAGCATAGGTAAACACCTATTGTTCTACCCGGTGCAACAATTCAAAAACTACAACATAACAACAAAACAAACATCATCCAGAATCACCGGACAGCTGGCTGAGTGAAAACTCCACAAATAAAAGTAAAGGTGGGACACTGAGACTCAGAAGAGCGGCGGGAGTGCAGCCTTGAAGATACGCGCAGAATCAGAGGTTAGGAGCAGGTGTGGTTGCACGCACGGGCTGTGGCTAGCAGCAGCAATCCTGGCTGGATTCTGCCAATGGGGAGGGTGGAGATGTCCCACTGCATGGATTCCCCAGTGCCAGGCGAGGTTCAAGGTCCGGGGGATGCACCCTGGAAGCCGGGTGCGGCAGAGGTCTCCTAGTCTGAGGAGAAACCGGGTTGCTTGGAAAAGCAGTTTGTGCGCGTAAACTGTGCAACAGCACAGACGCGCAACCTGCTCCCTGGCAACTTGACCCCTGGTTCAGGAGACCACCGGACTGCTTTGTTTTACAACCCTGGGCAAGACTTTGGGTGTGCAGACTCATTTGGGGAGAGGCAGAGTTGTCTGGCAAGGGGTAGAGACTAGCGACTTTCTCTTGGAAGTGTCTGCAACAATTACCACCCAACGGAGACCTGCACACGAGGGCAGCATAGGATATAGCTGATGCTGAGGCTGCCTGTTCAGCTCAGAGACTCTGCCCATCCAACCTGAACACAGTTTCCCTACACAGCCAATTGGCCTGGAGGTCAAACCTTCCTAGGGCTAACAACAACAAGCTGGGCTTAAATTCAAAAATACTGTACAACCCATAAAGGATTGCAGTAAGAGTACCCACCTCAGGTAACTGGGGAGGCTGAGCCACTGTCCCTTAGAGGGGATCTACCACACAAAGCAGCCACCATGCAGAGATATGGAAAGAAATCAGGTGTGAAAGAAATGGAGGAAAAAAGACGATTAGAGATAGAGTTCAAAACCACGGTTATAAGGCTTTTCAAGAGGCTCCTAGAAAAGGCCGATGAACTTAATGAGAACTACGAGGAAATAAACAAGACCAATGCGGAAATGAATGAGACCTACAAAGAAATGAATGAGACTTACAAGGAAATGAATGAGACCCTCAAGGAAATGAACAAGACCTCTGAGGATATGAATGAGACCCTCAAGGATATGAAAAAGGACCAACTAGAAATGAAGCCTACACTGACTGAAATAAAAAATATTACACAAAGTCCTAAAAGCAGTCCAGAGGGCCACAAGAACTAAGTCAAAGATTTGAAATACAAAGAAGCAAAATCCACTCGGCTGGAAAAGCAAGAAACAAAAAGAATCCAGATAATTGAAGATAATGTAAGGGGCCTCTGGGACAACCTCAAGCATGCCAACATCCGAATTATTGGGGTGCCAGAAAAAGAGAGAGAGCAAGGTAATGAAAACCTACTTGAAGAAATAGTGACTGAAAACTTCCCCCACCTGGTAAAGAAACTGACTTAAAAGCCCAAGAAGTACACAGAACCCCAAAATATAGGAATCACACCAAGAGGACCACACCAAGGCACATCATAATTAAAATGCCAAGAGCAAAAGACAGAGAATATTAAAAGCAGCAAGAGAAAAACAGTTGGTTACCTACAGGGAAGCACCCACACGATTGTCAGCAGATTTCTCAATAGAAACAATGCAGGCCAGACGGGACTGGCAAGAAATATTCAAAATAATGAATAGCAAGAATCTACAACCAAGATTACTCTATCCAGGAAAGCTATCATTCAGAATTGAAGATCAAATAAAGTATTTCACAGATAAGAAAAATCTAAAGGAGTTCATCACCACCAAACCAATATTATATGAAATGCTGAAAGATATTCTTTAAGAAGAGGAAGAAGAAAAAGGTAAAAATATAAATTATGAACAGCAAATACACATATATCAACAAATGGACATAAAAATCAAGTGAATCGATAGGCTGATGAACAGGATAAACTGGTGAATATAACAGAATCATGGACATAGAGAGGGAATGGACTGACAACTCTTGGGGAAAAAAGGGGTGTGGGAGGTACAGCAAGAAACTGGACAAAAATCTTGCAACAATGGGAGAGGACAATGTGGGAGGGGAGGTGAGGGTGGAGGGTGGGATAGGTACAGGGTGGAGGGGAGCTATAGGGGGATAAAAAAGGGGAAACAATGTAATTAATAAACTGAACAATAAAGATTAAAAAATAATAATAAATAAATGGGATTGTTAAAAAAAGAAAGAAAAGAAAACTTAAATAACTCTATCTCAGGTTCTTAATTCAGAAATTTTCTTTCTCAAATGATTGTGAATTCCTCAAGAGCTATAGCATTATCTTTTATCCTTTAGGATTGTGATACTATATATTCCTAATAAATGATTGCTGAGTGATTGAGGGAATATCATTAAACAGTACTGAATATAGCAAAGAACAACATGACAAAGGCTCTGTAGTTTATAAATGTCATATCATTCTTTTGCTTTTGGATTTTTTTTCTTCTTTAGATTTTACCTTCTTCAGACACAAATTTAAGATGCAGATTTTATTAAAGTGCAATAGGAAAGGTCTTTATTTAAAGTTAATTTAATGTAAAGCACATTCATGGGTATGGTATTTTAAAACTACTATATTAAAATTGATAATAACCATGTTATCTATTTTTATGTTGGAAAGTCAACAAAATGACCTTAAATACAATTAAATATAGAATATACTCTAAGTTTCTCTCAAATGTTTTGATTTTTCCAGGAGAAAAATTTTTTGTTCCACCCATGCCTAGATTGGTGTCAAAGTTTACAAAAACTGTGGTCTGAAAGTAGAATAGCTTCACATTGCTTTGAAATGAGGAATAATTTAGTGCAAACAAAGTAGGTGGAGAAATAATTGCTGTGCAAGAAAATGTCAAGATCCCCTTGTCAGAGCGATTGTCATTCTGTGATTTCAGGGTATGAGCACCTTTGGAGGAGGCAGCCAGGCTAAGGTAGACCCCAAGTCATTTCGTGGCAACAGTGGAGAGGGAGAAACCAACACTCCATGAACATGAGCCTTAAATCCCCAGCGTCTGCTCCTCAGCTTGAGAGCAAAAGCAGCCATAGTAGCACTAGAAATGGAAGTTGTTTTCTAGTGAGGCACACTCCTCATCCCAGAAGGGTCTGCCACATCAAAGGTAAGGTGACTCAGGTCTTAGAATATGAGTCTCTTCTCTACACGGGCTACTTGGTGGTTCAGGTAGGTAAAGCCAGAGGTGCTGTTCAAAGTATCTAAAACCTGCTGAGGCACAGGCACTGACTATGGCAACCAGATGTCAAGACTAGAGCAGAGGCTGGCAGCCCCGTCTGTGCCAGGCCTTCATGCTTGGATTACCCCATTGTTAGGAAATGGGCCACTCAGGGAGCTCAGGGTAGCAATGGCCAAATGGTATAAGAGTATTTAACAACTAGCCATGCTAGCATCTGCATGCTAAATACCAGCCCTGAAGAAACATATATTTTACCCACCCCCCTTCTCTCTCTCTTCCCTCCCTCCCTTCTTCCTTTCTTATTTCTTTCCTTCCTTCCTCCCTCCCTCCATTCCTTCACCTCTTCCTCCTCCCACATTTCCCTCTCTTTCTTTCACATTTTAAGATTTAGTTTCTGTAACACCATTTATTTATTTATTTATTTAAAAAAATTGTTTATTGATTAAAGTATTACATACATCTCCTTTTCCCCCCATTGACCTCTTCCTGGCCACTCCCACCCCTCAGCACATGTCCTCACCCCTCTAGTGTCTGTGTCTATTGGTTATACTTATATGCATGCATACAAATCCTTTGGTAGATCTCTTACCTGCCCCTGCTCACACCCTTGCCCTCCCTTTTCCTGCCTTTTCTCTGAGGCTTGATGGTCTGTTTGATGCTTCTCTGTTTCTGGATCTATTTTTGTTCATTAGTATATGTTTTCCATTATATTCCACAAATGAGTGAGATAATGTGATATTTATCTTTCCCTGACTGGTTTATTTCACTTAGCATAATGCTCTCCAGTTCCATCCATGCTGTTGCAAATGGTAAAAGTTCCTTCTTTTTCATAGCAGCATAATATTCCATTGTGTAGATGTACCACAGTTTTTCAATCCACTCATCTGCTGATGGACACTTAGGCTATTTCCAAATCTTAGCTATGATAAATTGGGCTGCTATGAACATAAGGGTACGTATGTCCTTTCTGATTGGTGTTTCTGATTTCTTGGGATATAGTCCTAGAAGTGGGATTACTGGGTCAAATGAAAGTTCCATTTTTAATTTTTTGAGGAAACTCCATACTGCATTCCCATCAGCAGTGCACGAGGGTTCCTTTTTCTCCGCATCCTTGCCAGCACTTGTCATTTGTTGATTTGTTAATGACAGCCATTCTGACAGGTGTTGAGATGGTACCTCATTGTCATTTTGATTTGCATCTCTCAGATGGTTAGTGACTTTGAGCATGTTTTTATATGTTTCTTGGCCTTCTGTATGTCTTCTTTCAAAAAGTGTCTATTTAGGTCCTTTGCCCATATTTTTTTATTGGATTGTTTATCTTCCTTTTGTTAAGTTGTATGAGTTCTCTGTAAATTTTGGAGATTAAACCCTTATCTGAGATAACATTGACAAATATGTACTCCCATGCAGTGTGCTTTCTTGTTTTATTGATGGTTTCTTTTGCTGTGCATTTATTTTTTTCTCCTACCTCTATGGTTTCTCCTTCCCAGCTTTTATTTTTGCTGATTCTACAGTAAATGTTGGAGTTCCTCCACAGCTCAGTCATTGACCATTTTCTCTCTCTAGTCTACCGAAAGCCTAGTCAAATTTACCCATTCACAAGTTTCAAATACCTTCTGTAGGGCAAATACTTTCAAATGTGAAACCTAGACTCAGACTCCTCTTCTAAACTTTAGACCATTTTATTCAACTGTCTACTTGACCTACATGTGAGACACTGGATGCTTCCTAGGCACCTCGAATTTTGCTCTTTGAAACTGAACTGACTGCTCTTCTCTTTCATTTTAATTCCAATTACGATTTCTAGAATTAGCAGATATATCCTCAATAATTTTCAAAGAAAATTTTCTATTCAGTTGAACATATATTTCCATGAACATATATGATTATGAGCATGACTTTGTGGTAGACATTGTAGGAGATTTGAAGACATAAATGTCAGTCAGTCCCTTGCCAGCAGTTTTATATTGCAGTACAGACATAAGATAATTCAAGGAAGAATGTTTAAAACAAGGGATATATATGTAGTACTTTCAAGCATTTGAAATCAGAAAAAAAGGAAATTATATTCAGTTAAATACTTAGTAGTATTTGCCTTCATAGAAAAAAAAGTTACAATTAAAATGCAATGTTTTTTTCATGTGGATTTCAAAAGACCTTGTCTTCAGATTTTGCTAAGACAATAGATTCCTAGGACATTTGTGATTTCTTTATTTTAACATGTGTTTGCTTTCCAATGGCCTTCATTTTCCTAATCTCAGTTAGGAATTCTGTGCATCTCATCTGGGATTTTCTCTTGCTCTACCCCAAAGTTCTGTCTTAATTTTCTCTGTGCTGCTCTCTGCTCTGGCCCATCTCCCTCATACCTTCTTACTTGGATGAGAGGGTTGGTCTTTTAATTGATCTGCCAACCTCAGCTGAGGCTTGCTGTACTTCCACTTGTACAATACAGCTACACAAATGATTTTTTAATGAAATAACTTGCCCAAGGACACACAACTACTGGATGGCTTAGGTAGCTATAAATTATGTTTGAAATATATCAGTGGCTCTACAAAATATCTAGGTGTTATTAAAACTCCCTCCCTTCCTTCAACAAGAATTTAGCACCTCCTTGTGGCAGCCATTCCTTGAGAAATTAAAATAGTGGTGAGCAAAACAAACACACTTCTTATTTCCAATGAGCTCACAGTTTAATGGAAGATATTTGATACTAATCAAATAAAAATAAATATAGGTTGTCCCCCAAAATTAACACACTCTCTGAATAATTATAAAGGCAATTCATTTTCAAAATTGAGCTAATAGCTGTTAAAGTGTGTATACATTTCTTGGGACACCCTGTATTTAGTCAATGGTTACTGTAGTACATGCTATAGTGCACCAACCACCTACCAAGATCATGGATTCAGGACCAAGTCATCCAGCTACCCACCTGCCAGGTGTGTCAGCAACTGATGGCTACACTAAGCCCCTCTCTGGGAATCACAGCTGAAGGGAGCTCTCATGCATAATGGGAGTTTGACCAATGAGAGGTTGGTGGGGGTTAGAAAGGCCTGACCCTATTGCCTTGAGTTGAGGCACCTCCCCAGAGCCATCCACTGCTCCTTGTGGAACTGACCGAGGCCTCCATGGTATCTGTATTGTAATTTAACTTTTGCCCAATCCTGCTTTGCTGGCCTCCTAATACATGTTGTTCACAAGAACACTCCCTAATAAATTTTCTTCACACAACTCTCCATCCCAGCTTCTATTTCCAGGGAACATGATCCAAGACAATGTCTCTAAAAGAAAATAGGGTGGTATAGAAACCTGACTCTGAGAGGCAGTTGGTCTTTCTTGGGCCTAAGACTCCACTATCCAATTTTCCTGTATATTCAAGGAAATAAATGTAACTCCCACCAAATTTGTTGCTAACCCCCTTCACTGCTGGATTGAATTTCATATTTCTGTGACTAGCTTTAAATCATTTAATATTGTCCCAGTTTACTCTGAAGTTGAAAAAAAGTAGGGATGGAGAGGGAAAAGGCGCGCGTGCGCACACACACACACACACACACACACACACACACACACACATCTTTTATAATTAAAGGAGGTAGAAAATAGGATATTTTACATTAATTGTCTCTTTGTTAATGTTATATGCTTCATTTGATAAACAATTTTCACTATGCATCTGGATCAATCACTAACCAAGGTGTTTAAATTAAATGATCAGAAGTTATGCTACCTTCAAAAATTGTATTCTCATTTCTATTTGGAACAAATTACTATCAGTAAAGTTAAAAGTATTAGCTTAAATAAAAAGCTGTGCATTTTGACTATGTTATCTACTCACTTAACAAATAATCATAAAGCACCTACTTTGGGCCAGGCACCATTCGAGATATTGGAAACAGGGCAGAAATCCATGCTTCACATAGTTTCTATTCTGGGGCAGCTCAGCCTAGTAATGTGCAGATACAACAGGTAACAAATGCTATGGGGAAAATAAAAGAGCAAAGGGAGGTAGAGTGAGATGGGCTCTGTGTCAGACAGCATTGTCAGCAGAGACCTTTTTGATGTCATTTGAGCAGACAGGTAAGAATGGTGTGGACCTATTGTACCAGAGGGAATGGCAAATATGAAAAGCACTATTGAGACCCTTCCTGTGGAACAAAACAACCATCTATTACCACCTCTTATCATTCACCAATTAAAATAGAGCAATGCCCTGCATGTCCACATTTCCTAAGCTGTCCAATTTGACATATGTGACATAGTATTGTACTGAAAAGATGACCTGTCTATAAATCAATATTTGAGCCCAAAGCAAATGGCTGTGTACAGCAGAGAGAATGAACCTAGCACTCTGACATGAGAAAGGAGTTCTTTTGTATCACATTCTCCTTCCTTCCTTCCTTCACAATCTACCTTACCCTGCCTCCTATTCCTAACTTCAACAGCTTTTCACCATCTGCCAGTGTATGTCTTTCAGGATGTCTTTCTACATTGAGGCATTCTAGACGCTTTCAAAAAATATCCATCTGCTGTTCATGAAGAGCACTAACATAATCTCTCCTAGTCTGTCTGGGAAAGAAGAGGTCTGTCTGGAATAGAAGCAAACCGACCCCACCTTCAGACCAAGATCAAAGATGTGGATCTGGTTTTCAGGCTAACAAGATGGCAGAATATTTTAAGGAAGCATGTATTGCAAATATAATTTGCCACACTGACTTTCAAAGACTCGCAGTGGTTCATACGACTTATGCACATTTAAGAACATCTAATTGGGTGGGATATTACTCATCACTTGAAGAAAACCTTCCCCAAACCTAATCTGGTGGTTTGGTCTTCTTGCCCTTACTACCTAGGCTTGAATAACATTCCTATCTGTACTGTGAACGATGATGAGAACTCACTGAGATCATTGTGGGATGTTGACCAGTTCAACTACTTAGAGACAAAGGACAACATACCATTTTCCCAATGCAGTCACCCACCCAGCACTGCAACCCTGGAGAGCCCAGTCAGAGGAGTCTCACCAGCCCCGAAAAGTGCCAACGTGCATCCCCCACGGCCTCATTCTGGTGAGTCCCACTCAACTGATGAAATCTTTCCTGAGGCCTCCTGGGAACTATCAGGGAATGGTGGGAGTGAGTGGGTGGAAATCTACATGATTGCTAATATAGCTGCAGTGATTTTTAAATAGCCATGAAAACTTCTTGCTGTGAAATAGGTTATTCATTATAAAAATGTTTCACTTCTCTAATTTCAATTTAGTAGTTCAAAATGTTAATAAATATTATAAATAATTATTCATCATACCCAAGACATATTTGTGTGGTTCTAATCTCTAGTTCCTCCACATTAGTTAAGAGATACCAAAAATGAATCTTTAGTCAGCATAGATGGGGAAACTACTTCAGACAAAAAATGAGTTGGGGAAATGCAATAGGCATGGAATTTCATGTTTTCAACTTCCTCACTGAATGGCAAAGTCTGTGTTCTTGCCATTCTAAAGATCAAGATAAAATAGAAGGAATTCTGGATAGTAGAAATTATATCCTGTTCTCTTTTTTTCTGCCCTGTACAATTACATGCTATACTAAAGTTTCAGGGCACATGAAAACTATCTATCCTATCTAATAAAAGAGTAATATGCAAATTTGACCATACCTTTACTACACCCACAAGCCATGCCCACAGCCATGCCCACCAGCCAATCAGGAGCAGATTATGCAAATAAACCACAACCAAGATGGCTGGCGCCACTGAGAGCAGGAGGAAAGCTTGGGTTTCCCTGGCAAAGGAGGAAGCTTTGCCTACCATTGCCAGCCAAGGCCTCGACTCTAGGCTACAAAGTTTCAAACAGAAATGGCTGCTGCCATGAAGCAGAAGGCTTGGCTCTGCTCCAGGCTACAAAGTTTCAATTATAGAACATAAATTAATCCCAGATCCCAGGGCCTCCACTTGGGTCGCTGGGGGGCATGGCCTGCCTGCAAACCTCCACAGGCCTCTCACCCAGGGCACCCCTCGCCCCAAGGGAACCCCCACCCTGATCTGGAACACTCTTCAGGGCAAATCAGCTGGCCCCCACCCATGCACCAGGCCTCCATCCTATCTAATAAAAGAGTAATTTACAGATTGACCATCACTCCAATACACAAGAAGGCTGCCCCCGTGTGATCAAAGATCCTGCCCCAATGTGGACACAAGATGGCCACCAAAAGATGGCCAGCAGGGGAGGGCTGTTGGGAGGTTCCAGGCCCTACAAGGGAGGGCAGTTGTGGGTGATCAGGCCAGCAGGGGAGAGCAGATGGGAGGGACAGGCCCTGCAAGGGAGGGCAGTTGGGGGCGAACAAGCCTGCAGGGGAGGGCAGTTAGGGGTGATTAGGCTGGCAGAGGAGGGAAGTAGGGTGCAAACAGGTTGGCAGGGGAGCAGTTAAACATCAATTAGGCTGGCAGGTTAGTGGTTAGCAGGTGATCAGGCTGGCAGGCAAAAGCGGTTAGGGGCAATCAGGGAAGCAGGCAGGTGAGCAGTTTGGAGCCAGCATTCCTGGATTGTGAGAAGAATGTCTGACTGCCCATTGGCTTAAACGGGCAGTCAGACATCCCTTGAGGGGTCCCATATTGGAGAGGGTGCAGGCTAGGCTATGGGACATCCCTCACTCCCTGTGCACAAATTTCATGCACCGGGCTTCTAGTGTATATATATATAAAAAGCCAGCAACCATAACACCATAATGACTGGAATGACCAGTCACTATGATGCCCACTGTGGCCACCAACCAACCTGATTAGGGGGTGTGGCCAGCAGACCAATATCCCTCGGACTCTCCCACCCCAATCAAGGGTGGGGCCATCCAGCCAAATGCCCCACCATGCCTGCCCTTCCCCCCCCAGCCAGCCTCGTCCACCATGATAGGCCAGCAGCCTCTCCCCCAGCTGGCCCAGCCCCTGATCTCCCCCTCCACCCCACGAGGGTTTGGGGCTGGTCGGCCAACCTCCTGCAGCCCCTCCTACTGCCAGGCCCCAGCCCTCCACCTTGATCAAGGGCAGGGCTAACTAGCCTAATCCATAGCCCCTTCCCCAAGCTGCTAGCCCCCAATAAGCCCCTCAACCTTAACTGGGAGCAGGGCCCACTGGCCAATCGCCTGGTGTCCCTCCTCCCAACTGGCCTGGCCCAGATCGGGGTGAGCCAGCTGGCAAACCTCTCACCATCTCCTTCTCCTGACAGGCCCAGCCCTGATTGGGGCTGGACTGGCCGGACCCCACTGTGCACAAATTTGTGAACTTAGCTTCTAGTTTTGGTATAATATGGTAAAATATATACCTTTCAAAAGATAGTAAGAGGGGTCACTAACAGAGTACTTACTATATGATTCCATTTTAAGATCTGCATGCTTATTAACTCATTTTATCTTTTATTTAGGAATTCCTCTTCCCACCTTTCCATCAGCAATGAAGAATCAAAGCCCACTTATTCCACGTTGCTATAATGTCCCTTCCTATACTGTAAATTGTAGGAATTTAAAAATTACATTGTAGGAGTCCTATGATGGAAATTAGGTATTGCCATTTGGCAAAATTTCTATCACAGACATCAGGCCAAGGTCATCTTTTTGGTTTATGTCTGCTATCAAGTATGACTGAAGTCAAATATTTTTCTTGTTTTTTTGCTACAACATCTCAGTGTTCAGATTCTGGATTTATAGACGGCAAAAGGCAAAGTCAGCCAATAAGATGAGTTTTGGATTGGAGCAGTGATCCAGCGCTTACTCTTTAGCTTCATGGATGTTGTGATAGCCACTGAAGTGGCCATGACCTCCCGATTCCCCTCCTTTCCACCTGTGAGAAAGGCTGTGCCTCCATGGTAGGCTAGGTGCACAATGCTGTTCTTGAAATGATTTATGAAGGGTCGAGACCAGAGTTCACTCATCAATCCCTTCCAATGTTTAAGTAGTTTTAGGGTAATTTAGGTGGATTTAGCTAGTTGACTGTATGAAATGGGTAGGGTCAAGAGACTGATGAAACAAGAAATCAAAGAATCTAATTTTAACTCAGCATACATTTTCAGTTTCTGTCTACAGAGCAAACAGCACACATACAATCTCTGTAATTAGAGGAAGTGACAATTACATGAATGGGAACCAGAGAAAAAATTATTTACACTGAAATATGTACTTTCAAAAACAGTTTACCTAGATCAAGAAAGCTCTTGCAGTGTTTCTTTATATCATCTTCCCTGGTCATAGAATTCATTTTATAATACAGATATGCTTTTATTATGTTATTATAGTATAATTCTACCTGTGAATTTTTAAATATTTATAAACAGATCCAGGGGTTGATCTTAACTGAAACTCATAGATACTTCCATCTATTTCAGCAACTGACATATATGGCATATGATAGGACAGTTTTTTTTAGTTTGATCTAAGTATATTTTTCCTCAATATCATTTCAGAGCCCTGTAGAAAAATCAAGGAGTGCTTCAAAACTTCCAGTGAGAATCCCTTAGTAATTAAAGAGGTAAAGAAACAACTATTTACAGTTCCTATTTAGTTTTACTTTTATCATTCCCTCTCCTCTTCTTCATGTTTTTCTGAAAAGATACCTTCTTTCACAGTATTTCTACAGCTTTATTTAAACATAATTAACATGAATAAAATGCACACACAGGGTGAGGCAAAAGTAGGTTTACAGTTTTTCTTATGGAAAACAATATAATAGTTATTAATAAATAATATTGCAAGAATAAACTGTGTACTCACAGTTGCAACCTACTCTTGCCTCATTTTGTACTTAAAGTACACAATTTGATGAGCTTTGATAAATATATATCGACACCATGGAAGCCACTATGGTGATCAAAGTTTTCTCATGACCCTGGTCCTCCCAAGGGCAAACACTAAAAATTTAGCATGCAATTTTTAGGATTTCATATAAATGAAATTATATAGTGAGGTTCCTTTTTTTTAAAAGCTGGTTTCTTTAACTCAACATAATTATTTTAAGATTCATCTTAGGTGTTATCCTATATAGTAAAAGCCTAATATACTAAGTGTCCAATTATCCAGTTGTCTGTTCAACCAATCAAAACGTAATATGTTAATGACATGCTAAGGCCATTCAACCACTCGCTATGATGTGCACCGACTACCAGGTAGCAGGCAATCCACTCAACAATCAGTTGCTATGACATGCACTGACCACCAGGGGGCAGAGCAGATACTCCAACTGGTAGGTTAGCTTGCTGCTGGGGTCTGGCCTATTGGTACTAAGATGGGCTGTACATGCCCTGAGTCCTCCCACAGTCCCTCTCCAGCTAGCCAACCTTTCATATCCCTTCCTGGCCCCAATTGTGCACCAGTAGGGTCACTCGGCCTGGCATGCATCCTTTCCCAATCCAGAACCCCTCAGGGGATGTCAGAGAGCTGGTTTCAGCTCAATCCCTCAAGCCAGGCTGAGGTCACCCCACTGGTACATGAATTTGAGCACCGGTCCTCCTCTAATATGCCAATAAAAAGAATAGTTCATTCCTTTTTTTCCCTTTTATCAATTAAGGTATTACATATGTGTCCTTATCTCTCCATTGTCCCCCCATCCCCACTCATCCCCTCACCCTCCTGGTGTCTGTGTCCATTGGTTAGGCTTATATGCATGCATACAAGTCTTTTGGTTGATCTCTCCCCCTTACCCCCGCCCTCCTCTACCTTCCCTCTGAGATCTGATTGATGCTTCTCTGTCTCTGGATCTGTCCCTATCCATCAGTTTATGTTGCTCATTATATTCCACAAAGAAATGAGATTATGCGATATTTTGGCTTATTTTGCTCAGCATAATGCTCTCCAGTTCTATCCATGTTGTTGCAAATGGCAAGAATTCCTTCTTTTTTACCTCAGTGTAGTATTTCATTGTGTAGATGTACCACAGTTTGTTAATCCACTCATCTGCTGATGGGCACTTGGGCTGTTTCCAAATCTTAGCTATGGAAAATTGTGGTGCTATGAGTATAGGGGTGCATATATCTTTTCTGATTGGTGTTTCTAGTTTCTTGGGATATATTCCTAGAAGTGGGATCACTGGGACAAGTGGGAGTTCCATTTTTACTTTTTTGAGGAAACTCCATACAGTTCTCCACAGTGGCTGCACCAGTCTGCATTCCCACCAGCAGTGCACAACGTTTTTTTTCCCGCATCCTCGCCAAGCACTTGTTTATTGATGATAACCATTCTAACAGGTGTGAGATGGTACCTCATTGTCATTTTGATTTGCATATCTCGTATTGTTAGTGACTTTGAGCAGGTTTTCATATGCCTCTTGGCCTTCCTTCTGTCTTCTTCAAAGAGTATCTATTTAGGTCTGTTCCCCATTTTTTGATTGGGTTGTTTATCTTCCTTTTGTTAAGTTGTAAGAGTTCCCAGTAGATGTTGGAGATTAAGCCTTTATTGGTGATAACATTGGGAAATATGTTATCCCATGCAGTGGGCTTTCTAGTTGTTTTGTTGAGGATTCTTTTGCTGTGCAAAAGCTTTTTATTTTGATGTAGTCCCATTAGTTTATTTTCCCTTTAGTTTCCATTGCCCTAGGAGCAGTATCAGTGAAGAAATTGCTTCGGCATATGTCTGAGATTTTGCTGCCTATGGATTCCTGTAGTATTTTTATGGTTTCCCATCTTATGTTTAAGTCCTTTATCCATTTTGAGTTTACTTTTGTGTATGGTGTAAGTTGGTGGTCTAGTTTAATATTTTTTCATGTATCTGTCCAATTTTCCCAACACCATTTATTGAAGAGACTGTCTTGACTCCATTGAATGTTCATACCTCCTTTGTCAAATATTAATTGAGCATAGTGATTTGGGTCGATTTCTGGGTTCTCTATTCTATTCCATTGATCTATATATCTGTTCTTTGCCAGTTCCAGGCTGTTTTGAGAAGAGTGGCTTTATAATACAGCTTGAAATCTAGTATTGAGATCCCAACCTACCTTGTTCTTCTTTCTCAGGATTGCTGCAGCTATTCGGGATCTTTTATATTCCAGATGAATTTTTGGAAAGTTCGTTCTAGATTGCGAAATATGCAGTTGGTATTTTAATGGGGATTGCATTAAATCTATAGGTTGCTTTGGATAGTATGGACATTTTAATGATGTTGATTCTTCCAATATATGAACACCATATGTTCTTCCATCTGTTTGTCTTCCTCTATCTCTTTTCTCAGTGTCCTGTAGTTTATTGGGTATAGGTCTTTTACCTCCTTAGTTAAGTTTATTCCTAGGTATCTTTATTTATTTATTTATTTATTTTGGTGTGATGATAAATGAATTGCTTTTTTAGTTTCTATTAGTTCATTATTGGTGTACAGAAATGAAATAGATTTCTTGGTGTTAATTTTGTATCCAGCTACATTGCCAAATTCATTTAAGTCTCATAAGTTTTTGATGGAGTCTTTAGGGTCATCTGCAAATATGGACAGCTTTACTGCTTCTTTTCCAATTTGGATGCCTTTTATTTCTTGTTTGATCACAATGGCTAGTACTCCCAGTACTATGTTGAATAGGAGTGGTAAAAGTGGACATCCCTGTCTTGTTCCTGTTCTTAGAGGAAATGGTTTTAGTTTTTGCCCATTGAGTATGATGTTGGCTGTGGGTTTGTCATACATGGCTTTTATTATGTTGAAGTATATTCCCACCTTGCTGAGAGTTTTTATCAAGACAGGGTGTTGGATTTTGTAAAATGCTCTTTCAGCATCAATTGATATGACTATGTAATTTTATCTCTCAATTTGTTTATGTGATGTATCACGCTTATTGATTTGTGGATATTGTACCATCTTTGCATCCCTGAGATAAACCCTACTTGCTCATGGTGTGTGATCTTTCTGATGTAATGCTGGACCCGATTTGCTAGAATTTTGTTGAGTATTTTGGCATCTATGTTCATGAGGGATGTTGACTTGTAATTCTCTTTCATTGTGTTGTCTTTATTTGGTTTTGGTATTAGGGTAATATTGGCTTCATAGAATGAACTTGGAAGTGTTCCTTCCACTTGAAGTTTTTGGAATAGTCTGAGGATGACAGATTTTAGTTCCTCTTTGAATATTTGGTAAAACTCCTCTGTGAAGCTATCTAGCCCCAGGCTTTTGTTTGTTTGAAGCTTTTTGATGACTGCTTCAATTCCTTTCATAGTTATCAGCCTATTGAGATTATTAGATTCTTCCTGATTGAGTTTTGGAAGTTTGTATTTTTCTAGGAATATGTCCATTTCCTCTAGGTTGTCTAGTTGTTTGGAATAGAGTTGTTCATAGTATTTTTTTTTAACAATCCTTTGTATTTCTGTGGGGTCTGTTTTTATTTCTCCTCTTTCATTTCTGATTTTTTAAAATATATTTTATTGATTTTTCACAGAGAAGAAGGGAGAGGGATAGAAAGTCAGAAACATCAATGAGAGAGAAACATTGATCAGCTGCCTCTTGCACACCCCCTACTGGGGATGTGCCCACAGCCACAGTACATGCCCTTGACCGGAATCGAACCTGGGACCTTTCAATCTGCAGGCCGATGCTCTATCCACTGAGCCAAACCAGCTTCGGCTCTGATTTTTTTTTTTTTTTAATTTTGGTCTCTTTGCTTTTTGGTGAGACTGGATAGAGGTTCATCAATCTTGTTTAACCTTTCAAAGAACCAGTTCTTGATTTTATTGATCTTTTATATTGTTTTGTTTCATTTGTTTTTTGGTCTTTATGTCATTTATTTCTGATTTGATCTTTATTATCTCCTTCCATTTGCTCACTCTGGGCTCTTCTTGTTGCTCTCTTTCTAATTCTTTACATTGTAGAGTGAGATGATTTATTACCATTGTTTCTTGTTTTCTGAGGTAGGCCTTGTAGAGCTATCAACTTCCCTCTCAGGACTGCTTTCACTCTGTCCCATAGATTTTGGACTTTTGTGTTACATTGTCATTCGTTTCCAGGATGTTTTTAATTTCTTCTTTGACATCTTTGGTAACTTAATCATTGTTTAATAGCATGTTATTCAGCTTCCAAGTGTTTGAATTTTTTTGATTGTTTTGATTGTAGTTTATTTCTAATAGTATGCCATTGTGGTCTGAGAAGAGGCTTGATATGATTTCAATCTTCTTGAATTTGGAGAGCCTTTGCCTGTGACCCAATATTGGTCTATCTTTTAAAATGTCCCATGTGCACTTGAGAAGAATGTATATTCCATGGCTTTGGGGTGAAATGTTCTGAAGATGTCAATTAAGTCCACTTGATTTAGTGAGTCATTTAGGATTGCTGTTTCTTTGCTAATTTTTGTCTAGAGGATTTATCCAGTGGTGTCAGTGGGGTATTAATGTCCTCTGCTATGATTGTATTGTTGTTGATCTCTCCCTTGATATCTTCCAGGAGGGTTTTTAATGTATTTGTGTGCTCTGCATTAGATGCATATATGTTTATCAGGGTTATATTCTCTTGGTGTATCGATCCCTTTAGTATTGTCAAGTGGCCTTCCTTATCTCTTGTTATAACCTTCACTTTAAGGTCTATTTTGTAATATATAAGTATTGCTACTCCACTTTTTTTTTCATTTCCATTTGCCTGAATGATATTTTTCCATCCCTTCACTTTCAGTCTGTGTGAGTCCCTTGTTCTGAGGTGGGTCTCTTGTAGACAACATATACATGGGTCATGTTTCCTTATCTATTCAGCCACTTGTTGTCTTTTGATTGGAGCATTTAGTCTGTTTACATTTAAAGTTATTATTAATAGGCCCTTGTTTATAGCCATTTTTATTTTTTGTGCCTGTGTTTTTCTCTTTCCTTTTTAATTCTTCTTTTTACACCAGTCCCTTTAGCATTTTTTGCATTGCTGGCTTGTCAGTGATAAACTCCCTTAGCATTTTTTTTTGTCTGTGAAGCTCCTGAATTTCCTTTAATTTTGAATGACATCCTTGCTGGATAGAGCATTCTAGGATTCAGACCCTTCCTTTATATCACTTTGTAAATTTCCTTCCATTCCTTTCTGACCTGATGTGTTTCTGTTGATATATCATTTGATAATCTAATGTGAGATCCTTTGTACATAACTTTCTGTCTCTCTCTTGCAGCCTTTAAGATTCTCTCTTTGTACTGAAAGTTTGTCATCATAATAAATGTGTCTTGGTGTGCATCTTTTCAGGTTCATCTCCTTTGGGACTCTCTGTGCTTGTGTCACTTTTTTCTTCCCCACATTAGGAAAATTTTCTGACATTATTTCTTCAAATAGGTTTTCTAATCCTTGTTCCTCCTCCGGTCATGCTGGTACCCCTATTATTCATATATTGCTTTGTTTCATGTTGTCCAAAGCTCCCTTAGACTCTCCTCCTGTCTTTTAATTTTTTTTTTCCAACTGCAGTTCATTTTGTGTGTGTTTTGCTTCCCTGTCTTCTAATTTGCTAATTTGGTCCTCTGCTTCTCCTAGTCTACCATTGAAATGCCTCTGTTTCACTTAGCTGCTTTTCTGGCCATTTCTCCTTTTCTTTCCTTTGGAGGTTTCTTTGTCTCCCCATTTTTGTTCTCACTGAAGGTTCTAGGTGTTGAGTTGTGCAGCAGCTGTTCTTCAGTTGGCAGTGGCTCCTCTGGTGAGCGCTGCTCACAGCAGTGGTAGCTCCCCTGGTTGGCAGGGTTAGGCTGCTCACGCAGTTGCTTCTTCTTGGATAGGGGTGGGCTACTCACAGGGCTGCTGCTGCTCCTCAGACTTGGGAAGGCCACTCTTGGGGTTGCTGCTCCTCAGATAGGGCAGGCCGCATGAGGCTGCCACCTTTCAGACTGGGGCAGGCTGCTCAAGGGGCTGCTGCTCCTCAGATGGGGCAAGCTGCTCACATGGCTGCTGCTAACGAGGTCATGGTGGCCTGGGCTAAAGTGTTGGGCTAGCCAGAGGGGAACATGTTTCAGAACTCACAGGAGCCCACTCCCGGGATGGCTGGAGTTTTAGTGACCGTCGGACCGCAGCTGAGGCAGCAGGTCCCTGGTGGGGATGGCTGTAGAGTCCTGGGTGTTAGCTGAGGGCATCCTGGGTAGAGGTGAGGCTGGGCTCCCAGTCACAGCAGTTCTCCCTTCAAAAAAGCATGGCCTCTATGGAAGATCCAGCCACTCCGGGACTGTTTGCAACTGTAGCAGAGGCAGCTTGGTTAGGAGAGCCTGATCAGCCTCCCTCAAAGGTCCTGCAGGATCTAACTGTGCCATGCACACACACACACACACACACACACACACACACACACACACACCACATGTCTACACACTCCTCTTTTGCTCCTCACTCACTCACACTCTCTCCCTCACTGCCGCCTTCTTGCATCTGTAGTTGGGTCTGGAGTATTATTGGCCCATTCCTGGATGGAGTCTTCTCTCCAGGTGTCTGGTTATGTGGCTCGCTCTCTACCATATTGGCCAAACAGGATAAAATTCACCTCGACAAGACACAACACAAATGGAACAAAACATGACCCTACTAGAGAAAAGAGAATTAGGGGAGAGAAAACAGAGCACAAATGGTATCAAAGAGAGAAAAAATGGTATGAGAGAAACGAAAAAGGACAAAAAGGGAGAAAAAAAATGAAAAAATATATATAGAGAGAGAAAACACAAGAGAACAAATAAACCAAAACATACAAACACTGAATACTCAATAAAGAAGGTGGGGGCAGAATCTTATATACAGAAAGTAAGATTAAGGAATTGGATGAATATGGGAAGGACCTCAGTTCAGTATAGAGGAAATAGAAAGAGGATGAGTGGATAATAAGAAAGAGAAAGAGAAGAAAAAATAATAATAAATTTTAAATTTAATTTTAAAAAGTAAGACAAAATAAAAAATTAGAATGATGAAAAATAATGCAAAAAGAAATAGAAAATAAAGAAACAAATGAAAAAAAGAAAAATAAAGAAAAAAGAGACAACAAAATAATAAAATAAAAATAAAAATGAAGGCTGATTTAAGATTCTACTCTTCTGTACTGTCTGCCCTTCTCAGTTTCCTGTTGCTGGGACTGAAGGCCCCTCTTTGGGCCAGTCCCTGTGGGCTCTCAGGGATTATTCAGAGGTTTTTGTTTGTTTTGTTTTATTTTGTATTTTGTATCTTTTGTACCACTTGGGGTGTAGTCTGGATGTGGCTGTATTGGTTGCCTGGAGACTGCAGGAAAGGGCTATCTTCAGGAGAAAATGGCTGCTTAAGTTCAGCATGTCAGGTATGACTCAGCACCATACTCTTGGCCACCTCTTCCTGACCCTCTCTTCTCCCTGGCTTCTCCAAGTCTGTACACACCTAAACCTCAGCCATTGGTGAGTGTCTGTATTTGAAAGGTCCTATGAACTAGGTTCAATGAACAAAAGCAAAGACCAAAAACAGGGGGAAAAGCTACACCACGGCAAGCCCCCTTTATGCCTAGCATGGCTGGATGTTATTCGATTTAGTTGCTCATTCTATTTGCTCCGAGACAAGGCTCAGGACATGATCACCTATTCTGCTGCCATTTTGTCTCTCCCCAGTTGATTCCTTTTTACTGCTGAGGAGTATTTTAGGTATAAATCTTTTGACATATATATATTTTGAAAATATTGTCTTCCAGTATGAGGCTTCCTTATTTTTGTAACTATCTTTTGAAGAAGCAAAATTTATAATTTTGATAAAGCCCAAATTTGAAGTTCTTCTATTATAGTTTAAAATGCACCTGGTATTCCTTTGTCTATGCTGCAATGACTAGAACTTCTAGTACAATGTTGAATGGATCTGATGCGATCAGACCTCCTTAACCCTCCTAAATCACTGGCGGCAAGCATTCAAACTTTCACCACTAAGTATGATGTTTGTTTACTTTATTCATAAATGTCCTTAATATGGCTGAAGACATCCCTTTCCATTCTTACTGTGGGCTCTGAGAAACCAAGTACCCTCTTTTCTGTCTTCTCTATCCATGGTTTTAGCTCATCCAGCTCCCTCTTAGTGCCATTCTTCAGGAAAAGGAGAACAGCTCAAATGGAGTTCTATACTGCACCTCACAAACTTCAGCCCCTGAGACGGAGCCAGAATGTTACACCGGAACCAGAAACCCTCTGATTGCCCCACATTCTGCCATTGCTAGGGACATAGGGGCCTCCACCCCAAGGTCCTCCAACATGTGTCGGGGGAGGGCTGGGCTCTATTTTGTTAACTAGTATTACATTTTTTCTCTTTCCATTCACATACTTATTTTATTGTTCTTTGTCTAGCTTCTTTTATCTTTCTAATGTGTATATTTTAAAACTATAAATTTCCCTCTGAGGATTGCTTTAGCTACTTTAATAATTTTTGCTATGTAACATTTTCAGTAGTTAAGTTAAAATTTTTTTCTAATTTGCATTATATTTCTTTTTGAGTCACATCTCAATTGATGGATATTATGTATGAAAAATTATGTGTATGAGTCTGAAGCCCATGGTAAATGAATTTCCTTTGGGAGAGAATTTGTACTTGCTTCTATAGTAACCCCAAGACCCTATAAGCCTAAATCAATTTAAACCAAGTTTAAACCTTGATCTCAGGCTATATTTCTTCAAGGACTGTTATATTTATAGGTCTTAAGAGTATAGCCCTTGGGTGGCTCTTGTCTGGGTCCTGAATTTTAAGTGCTATTTTTCAGGACCTTTAGATCAAAAGGAAAGTTCTCATTTTCCAAAATCAATGACTTAAGGGCCAAAAATGGCTACTGCACTGGTTAGCTTCAAGTTTCTTACTTCCCTTTCACTTTTGACCTGTTAATCTCTATTTAATTCACTCCTTGACATTGTTTTTGTTGTTGTTGTTTTATTTTAGTCTGCCTTTAGTATACTTAATGGGAGGGTTACTATTCCCCAAAACTAGAAGTCTACATAATAAACTTAAAAGATTGCATCTAAAAACAATACAGCTTTATTTTCACTAAATATCAATAGTTAAACATTGTTCAGTCAAGCCCAGTCATCATAGTCAGTCCTTAGTTGTTGACACATTCAGCCACTAGTTTCTTTGTGTTTTTGTATATCACTTGCTTCTGAAGGTTAAAAAGCCTTTATTGTAATAGGCACACATATCTATACCTGGTTGGACTTTATGCTCTTATAACCTTTAATTTTTTTTATGGCAAACAGAATATTTTACCTCCCAAGTCAAGAAAATAGACTTTCTATTTCCTTTTACAACTAATCAAGGGAAACAACTAAGTTTTCTTGAATCCTCTAGCTTTCAGCTGACCTTTAGCAGAGTAAGGAGGCAGCAGTTCACGCTATCTAGTCCCTTCACAGACACACCACAAAACCTCTTGACTATCTTTTCCGATCATAAAAGAGAAATACTCCTAACTCAACAGAAAATATTACTGTGTCATGAGTTTGTTCTTATCTGAGATAGCAATACAAATAAAACTTATACATTAAACATTTAAAAATTACTATGTTGATGTTCAATCAATGGTTTCACAAAAAATAATGTATTACTATTTGTTCTGTCTCCAAAAGCAAATATTTGAAAATTAGATATTTAAGGGAAGGTTAAAACTAACCCCTTTTTTGTTTTTATGACTGTTTCTCATTGAGCTACAATATTTCTGATTCATTTTACACTTAATCTTTAAACAAACCATAAGTGGATGAGAATGCATATTTATTATATTATACCTTTGATTTAGGAAAGTAAGGTAAAAACTCCACCCTCACCTCCAAAGGCATGCTCTACTACGGGCTCTTGTTCTTCAGAGGTGATGACTACCAAGACTAACGCCAAGGAGAATACCATATGCATACCAAACTATCTGGACCAGGAAATCAAAGTAAGGGGCAAGTTTAATCTCTTACTTGGGTATAGCATGAGCAAACAAAAGTAATTCACATAACTTAGCATCTATAAAACTCTTGGGTTCCCCTTTGGCAACTGAAGTGATTTAAAACAACTAAACCTGAAATCAAAGACCTAACGCTATCTTATAATCTTCTTGGTATCCTATCACTCTTAAGAAAACAGTGTTTGACAGCTGTGAGTTTGTTTTCTGTATCTATGAGTCTGTTCCTATTTTGTTTAAGGTGAAGGGATTTTGAAAACCTCATAGATACAGACAACAGTATGGATATTACCAGAGGAGAAGGGCTAGAAGAGGGTAAAGGGGTGATAATTAGTGATAATGAGAGGAAACTTGACTGTGGGGGGTGAACACACAATACAATATATAATGATGGATTATAGAATTTTACACCTGAAACCTATATAGTTTTGTTAACGAATGGCACTCCCATAAATCCAATAAAAATTAAAAACAAAACAAACAAACAAATTTTAAAAACCCAACAGCATTTGGTTTAGACATAATGAAAAGCTTGGCATTTGCCAAACAACCTTGGTCCCATGTTTGCCTTCTTTAGATCCTTTTGGTAACTTCCACCTTACCTCACTGTAAGACTCACTATAATGAATTAAGGGTCAAATATTATAATGACAGCTCTGACAGAATTTTAAAATAGTATCAGTAGTAGGAATTGCACATTAACAGGGTATGTTGTAAGGCAAGCATGTCAAACTCAAAGGCTAGCTCGGGCTCAATAAACAAGGTTTAAGTTTATATGGGCTGGAAAAAAAAACAAAAACAAAGCAAAAGCTTCAATTTTCATAGAAACACGGGTTTATTTTTAAAAGTATAGTACAAGAAGAAAGGAACAAGGGCCACGATAAAATTAGTGTTTTCTTTCTGACACTTGGCATCTCTCTCTGCTATTATCTTTCCTACTTTGGAGGAAATCTTATGGGCAGTGATTACTTTAAAAACTGACCCAATGTGAATGTGTCCTGGATCTGATAGGAGACTTACTTCCTTTCATAATTGTAAATAACTGCTCACACCATTATATTGGCTGTGCTGCAAAAATATTCATTGTGGGCCGCATGTGCTGGGCTGTGAGTTTGACATGCTTGTTGTAAGGGTTATTACTGAATAATCCTGATAAGGACCTATGTTAACAGTAAAAGATAATGATGTCAGGTTTGGGGGATCCTGAAGTAGCTGGAAATTAAGATTCTGGAGAAAAGGGGTCTGTGGAGAGAGTGAGCTCCAAAAATCTGCCTAGGGTTGCACGAGTCTTTAGTCTAAGAGAGGAGGAGATTCTGAGACCTGGCAGAAGGAAGCTGATGGGAGCACGTTGCTTAGAGAAGCTGGACTTCTGACCTCCCAGATTGAAGAGACCTTGTTGAACACACTAGGAATTCAGCTGTGACCCCAGAAAGGTCAAACCTCATAAAAACCAATAGGATATTCTAGCCCCACAGTAGGGACTACTATGGACCTACCCTCCAAATCCTAAAATCAAATTTCAACAGATGAAACTTACCTGCTAATATATTTACTACCTTCTGGAACAAAATTGAATGAAAAGAAGGGAGGGCCTATTCTACTTCCTCTCACTAAAACAATGCTTATATTCTCTCAAAGTTGATCAATGAGTAATCTATGAGTTAAAGAAGCTGGAAGTAATACACACAATCACCAAATTGATGAAAATACCTTTAGAGGCAGAGTGGCCCAGAGGGTACAAAGGGTTCTTCTTCCTATTTTTGCCATAGCTATTGATTTATTGTAAAATTAGGAGCAAATTTAATTTGCTGTCTTCAGGATGTGACATTACTGAGGACAAAAATCTTAATATAACCAAGCTCAATATAAGGCAATGGATTTTTCTGTCCTTTAATTTCAACTCTGTATTTCCAGTATCTAGATCAATGACAGGCACTCCTATTTGTTGAATTGACAGTATTTTAAGAAAATATTTCAGGCAGAGAAACTAGGAAAAAAGATGCTGCAGTAGCTCCAGGAAGAATTGATGATGGTTTAGACTGAGTCAAGGCCGTGCCTATAAAGAGAAATGAAGATAGTTGAGAAGTATTTAGAAGGAAGAATTTACTGAACTTGTTTGACATTGTTCAGGATGAATCCCAGGCTGTGGCTTGGACATACATTCATATATGCTGGAGCTGTGCACTGAGACACGGGAATCAGGAGGATTAGCGAGTTCAGTGCAGGTTTTAGGAAGAGAGAGATGGAGATTTAGTTTTAGATATTTTGTGAAAAGTAACAATAGTACAGCTAAATGGATACATCTAGTAGATTGATGGTTATATAAGACTGAAGTTAAGGAAGAGGCATGGATTTCAGATATGTCTAAATTCTAACAGCAGATGGAGTTTAGGGACAAACTGGAAATATCAGGAGCTTAATACTTTGCACTTTAATACTTATTATAGTCCATTTTATTAGAATTCATTATTTCATATATTAATCTCCTCTATCATACACACTTCAGCCCTTAGCTCCTGATAAAAACTGTCAAAGAAGAATTCTAATTTACAAATGAGAATTAGATTCCTATCCCATTTAGCCAATCACTATGTTTAGGGAACTGAAGAATAATGATGAATCTAGCTAGATTCACCCCTATAGAGAGGAGCAAGCAGAACAAGCAGCGCTGTGATTGGAAGGTCCCCATTAGAATCCCATGGTACAAAGGGAAAGGATCAATTCCCCAAAAGAGGAAAAACAAATGTCTCTTCCAGATAGTGGTTGTAATGAACAGACAAAACAAGGGAAACCACATCCTGTAACCTAAACTATTACTACTAGTATTGGAGGTGTTGTTTCTTTAAAGATTCTGCTGGCTCCCAAGCTAAAATCCCAATTGATTTAATTGAACACTGTGTACATAGTGACATCTGGGAAGATGAGACTGTGAGGAAAGTAAAGGGAACTTTATAAGCCTTGTACCATTTATTTGCTCACGATGTAATTCTAATATTCTGTATCAGATTCTGGCAAAGCTCTGTGACATTTTACATACTGATTCTCTGGCCGAAGTTCTACAGTGGCTGCTTCATGCAAGTTCCAAAGGTGAGATTAACACAGAGCCTGTTTCTTCCTTTGGTATTGATGGCAGTAGCATAGCCTTCCAAGTTCCAGATTCTAACAGCTCTGTCAGTTCCCACCCAAACCATCAACTCAGTCATCTCTTAGCCTCCATTGTGCCCTTCTTGGCCTATCCCATGAAAACACATGCCAGTCTTAATGGGATAACCAGAAATAGCATAGAACAGCTATCCTCACACTTAGCTGGTCATCAGACTGATGGAGGCCAAACATCTGAGGTCCGTGAAACCTGAGAATTGGCATTTCTAATAAGTACCCCCAGATGACGTCAATAATGCTGGTCTGGGACAAATATTTGAGAACCACTGCACTAATCAAAGTTCGGAAATACCAACGTGCCAAGAACAGAGTCACATTTTAAGTGGGAGCATTTTGGAAATAGTTCCTTACCTCGGGAATTCAAGACTACTTGGCAAGTCCTTAGTTGCTCTCTATTATATTTCCTTTTTAAGAATGTAACAAAAAAATTACACAAGAAATAAGTGCTTATTGTTAGGGATCAGGGAGGAGCCAGAAAAAATAAAAGAAGACCAATAATAATAAATAAAACTATCAGAGACATCATTTCAGTGAATAGTGTATTTCTTTCTAGATATACATGTAACTATGATTTAACTACCCATCTGTATGATAATAGTATTTATTATTTTTAGAGATATACTTTTTTTTTCTTTTCTTTTTTCATGTGGCAGTGGCCTATAAGGCTGAGTTTTGTACTCAGTATTTGAAAACCACTCCACTGCCATTCATGGGCAATCCCTCAGTGAGTTAACCACTCTGGGCACTACAGTACCACAAGTCATCAGAAACTAGGTTGTTGTAAACCAACTTTTCTGCAGTAACGTTCATTCACACATACTAGTCGGTGCCTAACCAAAAAACAGATTAGCAGCCTTTAACACCTGCATGCTGGATAAGAAAAGTAGTTCAGTGTTTCCAGACACTGATCATTACAACCTTCATGCCCCTCTCACCCCTTTTGTTAAATCAGAGAAAGAGTGGGTCTCATCTTTGATTCATGCTGAGCTTTCTGAGATAAACTTGTTGGCTCGCCCTCTGAGAAGAAGCGTCTCCACAGAACCAGCAGTAATGACTGGGAAGCTAACCAAAGTTAAATCTTCAAATTCACCTGTGAAATCAAAAGTGCTGACCAGACCTAGAGAAGGATACCAACTGACCAGGTAATTAGACATCCTGGCCATGTAGAGGGCATATGTACATAAAGACTTCGAATTCTCTTTTCATTATATTTAGAAACATGCTGACTTTTTAAGACTCCACTTTATTCAGTAAATGACAATAATGAATGTTTAGTTTTGTAGGGTATTTTCATTTTCATAAATATAATAAAAACCACTTTAAATACCATATATACGTATATATATATATAAATATATTTATGTGTATATAATTGATTTTGGAGAGAAAGGAAGAGGGAGCGAGAGATAGAAACATCGATGATGACAGAGAATCATTGATTGGCTGCCTCCTACACATCCCCTACTAGGGATCGAGCCTACAACTCAGGCATGTGCCCTGATCAAGCCTGGGACCCTTCAGTCCGCAGGCTGATGCTCTATCCATTGAGCCAAACCAGCCAGGGCTAATTATTATTTTTCAGAGCATTTTTGCAGGGGCTAGGTCTTCCTTACCCAATAATCTTTCTTTTTGAGCAAACTTTTCTTTCCTCTAAGGAAGCATGTCACTACAGTACCACAAAGGCTAACACTGGCCAAATAGAAAAGGTATGTGGCCCACAGACTGCAAATTTGGCATATTTGCTCTAAGGGCAAGAGTAGCCACCCAGAAACCTAAGAAAATATAGTTTGTTTTTCAGTTTACTTAAAAATAAAAGCTATAAGAAAATCTAAATTGTATTGTTATTGTATATCTTGTTAAATGTGTATCATAGAGGCATGACTTTTCTGTATAAACAATGCAAGGTTAAAGTACATTGCTTCACTTGATTATCTTGAACATACTCCTGGGGATTGTCTGAGGGAAAAAAATAACTATTAAGGGGATTGGGAAATATTTCAATTGCAATTCTTCCTGAATCGTATAATTTCAATGACAAAATAAAATGCATATTTGTGTATAACATCATGATGAAAGAATGTGATGATATTTAAGCTGGGAGAGAAAATCTTATTACTTTAAAATTAAAAGTTGAATAAAACTTAAATTCAGAAACAGTAAATATTCAGAACACAATAGATCATTTTTAAAAGCATTAAGATAGAGGAGAATTCTGTAGCATTGCAATTTGTTTGCATCTTAACATTTCCATAAAATTAGAAATTGGCATGCCCTGACCAGTTTTGCTAAATGATTAGAGCATTGTCCCAGACACTGAAGGCTGGTGGGTTCAACTCCCAGTCAGGGTATGTACCAGCTTGCATGTTCAATCACATATGGGAGACAACTGATTAATAGATGTTTCTCTCTCTTTCTCTCTCTCTGATGTTTCTCTCTCTCTCTCTCTCTCAACAACAACAAAAAAATATCCTCAGGTGAGGACTAGAAGAAAAAATTTAGAAACTGGGAGGACGTCAGGGTCACTCTCTCTACCTTAGAATGATGTACTAGTTTAGATACTTAAAGTCAGGAGAATTTTTCATTGGAAAATACATTTACTACTGTCTACTTTGAAACACAAAGAATTGGAATAGGCTATTTAAGGCAACATTGCTTAACTTATATGATGACAATGCAGCCTATAGAAAATACCTATTTGTATCTGTGAATTTCATTTTCTTTTTCTCCAATTGATTTAGAGTGTCAAGTCAAGGATCTGAAGAAAATAAGGGGGTACCAAAAGGTTAAGTACTATAGTTTGTGATAATTACTGAATGTTATAAGGAGACCAGTAAGTATCTAGCCAGTTAGGGAAACTGATATTAAGGATCTATGGTTTTAAATGCAGTAAACTACAATAGTGACTTCCAGCTACTCTAAGGGGCAGCATCTGCTGAATTTCTCATAGAGATAACATTTGACAAATTTGTGTTGAAAGGTTAAGTGCCTCAGGGATAGACACTCTTTGAGAAGCAAGACAGAAGGACACAGGGAACTCAGATTGACAGGAGGAGCCCTGGATTGACTTAACAAAAAGACAATGATCTCAGAGTTTTGGTTCTTCGCAGCTTAACTGTCATAGAGCCAAATGATTTTCACTAGATACAAAGTCAACCAGAGAAAACAGTAAAACGGCAATCAGCCAGCAGATGCCCAAGAAAATAGCTGATAATGGAAGAGAGGAGCAGTTTTATGTATTTATCTGAAGCCTAGCCCCAGCCTATGATTTGGACCATGAAAAATCAAGAATTGTGGAAAAACCTGCATTGATTCAGAATAGCCCAACTGAAATATCACTGTGGGATTGGTAGCTCCCAGCCTTAAAACAAGCACAGTAACAATGACTATAGAGCAATGGCTATAAACTATGTCTACTAGACTCAAACAAAAGTCTGCCTTATTATTTCGACAAGGTACCGTTATACCGGGAATGACATGGTAATTAATTAGAATTCTTGGAGGTCACTCTAGATGCTAGCAGGCTCTGTTGGAGTTAACCAACCCAAAAGGGACTCTATCTGCTAATAGACAATAAGTGTAATTTAGAAATTAGAAAATACCCTCTTATTCTGACACTCCAAAGACTGTCTATTGTATCTGTCTTCTTCTATAAAACTCTTCACCGCAGGACTACGAAAACCTGATAGTGATGTTTCCATTATTCAATGTTATGTTTTACCTGTTGGTCCTAAATATATTTTACCCTATCTAGATATTTGGAAAACTTTTGTATAAGAATCCCTAAAATCGTACACCTTTGTATCCAGTATTGATATTGAGCATCTTCCAAAATCCTTATTCTTTCTCAGATGTGACCATGTAGGCCTTGTGAAGGTCTCATGAGTGCAAATAACTTGTTTTAACAAACTTGTCTATTTTTTGTCTATCAGGACAATAATCCTTCTCCTTTTTCTCATTAGCCCCATAATGCCCATCAAAAGCCCTAGTTTATTCTTATCAAAATAATGTTTAATTCTAAGAGCAGAGAACATACTTATATGCAAAAGAACAAATAACTCATTCGAGATGAGCAGATGATATGAAAGATGAGAATAGATTATTTTATGAATTTGGGGTGTATTTGGTTCATCTAAACTTCATATAGATTTTTTGTATGCTTCTTGCTATTAAAATATGGCAGAAGCTATGTTCCTTGTCTCAATTATGATCTTATTTTGATTTTTTCTATTTCAGAGGCTGAGCACAAACCAGCAATGTTTATAAGAAGAAATAAGATGACAATACCAGTTACAGAATACTTCAGCAAATCAAACTCTCCTCCCAGGCCTAAAACTCAGGAGAGCATATCAACAAAACCAGTGTCAGCAAGGAGTATACATCAAGAATACAACCTCTCTCCCCAGAGAACATTTTATCCTTTAACATACCAAAAGTAGAAAATCTAACTAATTCTCTCATGCACATGAGCTTCACTTTGTTACAAAATAAAACTATTATTTTTTAAATATTTTGGTATCAAGGAATCAATAGCTCCTCTAAACTGGTGGCACATGTAAATCTCAAAGCACGGGCATATAATGCTACTAAACAAATATTACTGGAGACAATATTTCTATTTGTAGTTAATTTTAACACCATATGTAAAAAAATGTTTATTTATATACTATATTTCAACCTGGCCCTGACATTAGAAAAATCATCCATAATCAAATTTAAGTAGTTATGATTCCACACCTGCTGAAAACTCTGACAGAGAGACAAACAGAATTTTAACATCTGAGCTTATTTCCACAACCTATTTCCACAGTGTTAAAATGTTGTTGGGATATTATGGAAAAAAAACGCTTACCTCCTTTCAAAAAGAAAAAGCTATAAAAATTATCCCTAATTTATGAGCCAGAAAGAAACTAGTTCCCACTTATTTCTAGTTGTGAATATTAACAAATTTCCTAATATTGAGCATTTGTATTTTTCCTTAAAATAAAACCACTCTTGTATCATGATTATTATTCTATCAGTGTACTGCTGGATTATAGCTACAATTAGCCACTTTATTATTTAGAATGTTTGCTTGATATTTAAAAGAGATACTATAAATTGTGTGTTGGTACATATGTTCATTTGTGTTTGTAATCTTAATATTTATATTGTACTTACTGTATGTCAAGAATCATCCTAAATACTTTAAATAGAGTAACTTTTAAAATATATATTATTATTAATTTCAGAGAGGAATGGAGAGGGAGAGATAGAAACATCAAGGATGAGAGAATCACTGATTGACTGCCTCTTGCACACCCCACACTGGAAATTGAGCCTACAACCTCAGCATATGCCCTGACCAGGAATCAAACCATGACCTCCTGGTTCATAGATTTCAACCACTGAGCCATGCCAGCTGGGCTAGATATATTAACTTTTAATTGTCACAATAACTACTTGAGGTAGATACTATTGTTATTCTCTCTTCTTAAAAAAAAATAAGAAAATTGAGGAATAGAGAGTTCTGCTCATTGAGTTGGGTTATACATTGGTAACAAATGTCATCTTTCAAATACAATAGAACTTTATACCTAAGAGTTCAAAGTATGTGTTTCCAGTCAGCAGATGACTTTGCTTAATTGGTGATCCAGAGGTCTGGGATCCTTTTATCTTGTGGCTCAACTATAACCTATAGTTTCACCAACTGCATCCTGCTGGCAAACGAAGAGTGGAAAAAAGTATTAATTTCCTATAGCTTCTATAATACATTACCACGACCTCAATGGCTTAAACAAACACAAATGTAGTTTACAATTCTGGGGACGGGTCTGCAATGGGCCATGGGCTAAAGTCAAAGGATTGGCAGGGCTACATTTCTTCTGGAGGCTATAGAGGAAAACATGTTTTCTTTTCTTTTTCCAACTTCTAGAAGGTTACCCACACTCCTTGGTTCATGGATCCCTTCCATCTTTAATGCCAACAATGGCTGATGGATTCTCTCTCGGAACACATTACTCTAATACTGACTCTTCTGCCCCCCTCCTCCTGTGATTACATTGGGTCTGGATGCTTTATAGGTTATCCAAGATAATCGTATCCTAAGGTCAGATAATTAGCAATTTAATACTCCCTTATTAGATAACATCACAGAGATTAGAATCTTTGGGGGGACCTTCTACTTTCCACAATGAGAGTACATCTGCTGAAGGTCTTGGCTTTCAAACAGCAAGCATCAATTCCAATCATATTCCATGACTAAGAAATAGTCTAACTGAAAGGGGCTGATAAAATTCTTAAGTAGCGGAGAGAACCAAGATGGTGGCATAGGTAAACACCTATTGTTCTGCCCCGCGCAACAATTCAAAAACTACAACATAACAAAACAAACATCACCCAGAATCACCAGAAAGCTGGCTGAGTGAAAACTCCACAAATAAAAGTAAAGGTGGGACACTGAGACTCAGAAGAGTGGCGGGAGCGTAGCCTTGAAGATACGCGCGGAAACAGGTTAGGAGCCGTTCTGGTCGCACACGCACGCGCGCGCGCGGGCTGTAGGGATTGAGCAGCAACACCGGCTGTATGTCGCCAACAGGAGAGCGGAGACATCCCACTGCACGGATTCCCCAGCGCCAGGCGAGGTCCGAGGTCCGGGGGACGCACCCTGGAAGCGGGGCACGGCAGAGGTCTCCTAGTCTGCAGAGAAACCTAGTTGCTTGAAAAAAGAAGTTTGCGCGCATGTAAACTGTGCGACAGCACAGACGTGCGACTTGCTCCCTGGAAACTTGTCTCCTGGTCCCGGAAACCACCAGACTGCTTTGTTTTACAACCCTGGGCAAGACTTTGGGTGTACAGACTCATTTGGGGAAAGACAGAGTTGTCTGGCAAGGGGAAGAGACTAGCAGCTTTCTCTTGGTAGTGCCTGCAGCCATCCCCATCCAACAGAGACCCGCGCGCCCGAGCGCCACATAGGACATAGCTGACACTGAGGCTGCCTGCTCAGCTCAGAGACTCCACCCATCCAACCTGAACACAATCTCCCTTCACAGCCAATTGGCCTGGAGGTCAAACCCTCCTAGGGCTAACAACAACAAGCTGGGTTTAAATTCAATAATACTGTACAACCCATAAAGGATTGCAGTAAGAGTACCCACCTCAAGTAACTAGGGAGGCTGTGCCACTGACCCTTAGAGGACATCTACCACATAAAGCAGCCACCATGCAGAGATATGGAAAGAAATCAGGTGTGAAAGAAATGGAGGAAAAAAGATTAGACATAGAGTTCAAAACCACAGTTATAAGGCTTTTCAAGAGGCTCCTAGAAAAGGCAGATGAACTTAATGAGAACTACGAGGAAATAAACCAGAACAATGAGGAAATAAATAAGACCAACCAGGAAATGAATGAGACTTACAAGGAAATGAATGAGACCCTCAAGGAAATGAACAAGACTTCTGAGGATATGAACGAGACCCACAAGGATATGAAAAAGGACCAACTAGAAATCAAGCATACACTGACTGAAAAAAAATATTACACAAAGCAGACCAGAGGGCCACAAGAACCAAGTCAAAGATTTGAAATACAAAGAAGTAAAATCCACTCGGCTGGAAAAGCAAGAAACAAAAAGAATCCAGATAATTGAAGATAGTGTAAGGGGCCTCTGGGACAACCTCAAGCATGCCAACATCCGAATTATTGGGGTGCCAGAAAAAGAGAGAGAGCAAGTTAATGAAAACCTACTTGAAGAAATAGTGACTGAAAACTTCCCCCACCTGGTGAAAGAAACTGACTTAAAAGCCCAAGAAGTACACAGAACCCCAAAATATAGGAATCTAAAGAGGACCACACCACGACACATCATAATTAAAATGCCAAGAGCAAAAGACAAAGAGAGAATATTAAAAGCAGCAAGAGAAAAACAATTGGTTACCTACAGGGAAGCACACATAGGATTGTCAGCGGATTTCTGAACAGAAACGATGCAGGCCAGACGGGAGTGGCAAGAAATATTCAAAATAATGAATAGCAAGAATCTACAACCAAGATTACTCTATCCAGCAAAGCTATCATTCAGAATTAAAGGTCAGATAAAGTGCCTTATATTATTTCTACTTTTAAACTGATTTTCCTTTGTGGATATATACTGAGTGGCCAGATTATTATAATCTCTGAATGCATAATAATCTGGCCACTCAGTGTGTAATCCTATATAATAAAAGGCTAGTATGCAAATTGTCCCCTTGACCAGGAGTTCAACCAGCAGGCAGGCCGGCCAACCACTCATGTCCCCTATCCCTGGCCAGGCTGGCTAGACCCCACCCATGCACAAATTCATGCACCAGACCTCTAATACATACGTATACACACACACACACACACACACACACACACACACATGCACGCACACACACACACAAAACCAGCCATGGCCATGCAATCAGGCCAATCGCTGCCTGGCCCTGCCCCCAGCCTGGCCCAGCCTGCCCGAGACTGGGGGAACCCTGCGATCTGGGCCGATTGCTGCCTGGCCACGTCCCCAGCCCGCCTGGTCCAGCCTGCCATGGGCAGCAGCCATCTGGGTTGTGTGTTAATTTGCATATACCCCCTGATTGGCTTGTGGGCATGGTTTATTTGGTGTAGCAAAGGTACGGTCAATTTGCATATTAGTCTTTTATTAGATAGGCTATTGCTGTGTGGCCAGATTATTATGCATTCAGAGGTCATAATAATCTGGTCACTCAGTGTATATATGTTTATAAACATTCCTTGGGCACTGAAAAACTGCTTTTAGACTACAGAACTTTTAATTATTGCTGTTAAATTTCCCTCCAACTTTGGATACACACACATTAGAGGCCCAGTGCATGAAATTTGTGCATGGGGTTTGGGTCCCTCAGTCTGATCTGCACCCTCTCCAACTCAGGAGCCCTCAGGGGAGTCCTCTCCAATTTGGGAGTACTGATGGCTTAGGCCCACTCCCTGTTGTTTTCTGCTGTCTGTGGAGCCTGGTCACTCCATGCCTGCTGCCGAGGCTCTCTGAGGCCCAGAGGCCCTTTGCAGCCAGAACAGGACACTTGCCTCATCAACACAGCGACGACCAAGTGTCCTGCCCAGGCCGCTCCATGCCTGCTACCCAGAGGCCCTCTGTGGCTGGGGTGGAGCACTTGCCTTCTCAAGGACTGGGGGACTCCCGTGGGAATGAGGGGACTGGATGCTGCCATCTTATAGCTATGGGCACCGCCATCTTTGTGATAGAGTGATGGTTAATTTGCATATTGTCCTTTTATTAGATAGGATATATCAATTATATTTCATTAATTATAGCATTAACATCTCCCATATATTTATCTCTTGTCCATTTGAGCTGTTATGGGTTGGAAAGCATGGATCAGTTTCCTTATACTAATGCATTTCTTATTATTCTAATTCCTGAAGTTTTTTCTTAATGTAGTTTAATACTATGCACTATTGGATGGATAGATATATTCACAACTGTCAGATCTTCACTAAGGATTGCTTTCTTAAACATTACAACATGCCCTTCTTTCAAATGTGTTGAACGTTTTCCAATGTGAACATTGTGATCTATCTTCTTTTTCTTTTGTTAGCTAAATATGCTTTCCTGTATTCTTTTATTGTCAACTTTGCTGAGTAAAAACAGCATATGTTTAGGCTTTGGGTATTTAAAATCCAATTTCAGTGATTTTAGAACATTTGTACTTGCTGATAGGAGAGATTTGGCTTTGTGCAGTTATTGCATTTTATGTTAGCACTGGAGGCCCGATGCACAAAATTCATGCAATCTCAGACCTTCCAGCCCTGGCTGCCTCAGCGCATTGCAGCCCCAGCTGCCTCATGGCCCCAGCCACTGGTCATTCTGCCATCTGGTCTAATTAGCAAATTAGCTCTTTATGATATAGGATGGTTTGTATTGCTTTTAAAAATGTTTCACTAAATGATCTGTGATTTCCATATTTTACTTGATTAATATTCATTCTGGTAATTTAGAAAGTGTGTATTTTGAAAATATCACCTCATGGGTTCTTCAAAAAGCAGAGCCTGAAACAAAGCATATTACTGTTTGTTTGTTTTTCAGGCAGGCTATGTCAAAAACAAAGAATGAGAAACAAGGGAAATGAAGCAAGTGGAGGGAATGTCAATACAAGACTAGTACCAAGTTAGCTGCTTAGTTTCAAACCAATTAAATTGCTCAGCTCTAAAGGTCAAATGGGAAACCATTCCCATTTTACAAATGAGGACACTGAGACACACAAAGGTTGAAGTTGCCCAAAGTCATATGACTTAACAAATGGCAGGGCTGAAATTTAAGCTACTCTCTTCACTAACATAATCTTTTCATTCTCTCATGAGTTCCTTTCTTTACCTTTCCTAAGTGCCTACTCTATGTGCCTGACAGAGTGCTAGGAAAACAGATAAATATCTCTATGCTAATTGAGATCAGTTTAATGAGTACTATAGACCATTGCTGTCATTAATTCTAATCCCTACCATTCTTTTTTCTTTTTTACAAATGCTGTCTGTACATGTTCTGTGCTCTATGGACAACTCTGAGTGGCCAGATTATTATTATCTCTGAATGCATAATAATCTGGCCACTCAGTGTGTGTGTGTGTGTGTGTGTGTGTGTGTGTGTAATGTATTTTAGAGGCCCAGTGCATGAATTTGTGCATGGATGGGATCCAGCCATCCTGGCCAGGGGGAGGGGACATGGGCAGTTGGCCGGCCTGCCTGCTTCTTGAACTCCTGATTGAGGGGACAATTTGCATATTAGCCTTTTATTTTATAGGATATACCCAGAGTGGCCAGATTATTATGTGTTCAGTGGCCCTTTCCAAATATAAAGTGAAATGACAGATCACTTTATTTTGTAATTGTCAGTATTTTGTGGGTTTCATAATTGTTCATTGAGCTCCTAAAAGATATTCCTTCAGAATTGCTTCCTATTTTTCTTTATCTGTTTCCAATATTTTCAAATTCTCCAAAGCAACAAGGCAGTGATATCTGCAGAATCAGTCAAAAGCAGCGATTTTCAACTAGCATGCCACAAATTTTTTTTTAAATCTTCAATACCTATTAGGGACCCTGTCTTCTTTTCCCTTAGTTTAAAAAAAAAAAAAAAAGACAACTACAAGCATAAGAATAGCTGCTCATATGTATATTTTGGCAAAATATGTAGATTTTGGTGTGCCAAAGAATTTCAATAATTAGTTTGTGTGCCAGATGAAAAAGGTTGAGAATCATTGATCTAAAGAATGCTTCTCCAAGGAACCAAGATGGTGGCATAGGTAAACACCTATACTGTGGCCCCACACAATTTCAAAACTACAACTAAATGACAAAATAGACATCATCCAGAATCACGGAAAAGCTGGCTGAATGGGAATACCACAAATAGAAGGAAAGACAGAAGGACATTGTGACTCAGAGGAGCTGTGAAGGGCAGAGTTTCAGAGACCTGCAGAGAAAGAGGTTTGGAGCCGCTTACGAGCGGAAAGGGTGGGCAGCTGGCTGAATACCCAGCAGGTTTTCTTGAACGGGGAGGGAGACAAAGGCGTCCCACCACACTGATTCCCCAGTTCCGGGCGAGTCTCAGGGAACCCAGACTCAGACGGGGTGAAACTGAACCGTAAGGAGGAAGCACGCTGAAACTCGGGAGCTGCAGAGGTCTGTGAGCTCGCGGCATAAACTTGGGAACTGCAGAGGTGCGCGAGCGCGCAGAGAGGATGCGAGGCTTGCTCTCTCGTTTGGGAGGGGAAAAAAAAAAAGAAGGGAAACCACCAGATTGCATTGTTTTCTAACCCTGGGGAAGACTTGGGGTGTGCAGACTTATTTAGGGAGAGGCTGAACTGTCTGGCAGCGGGCAGAGCTCGGCGGCAGCTTTCTCTCAGAGGTACATGCAGCCATTACTGCAGGGCACAGAGAACCAGGTGCTGCTTAGGGCAGAGCAGATGGGAAACCAAGGCTGTCTGCTCAGCCCAGAGACTCTGCCCCATCCAAGCTGAGCAGCAGCTCTCACAGCATAAACACAGCTGATCCTCACTAGCCAACTGGCATGGAGGTCAAAACTTCCCAGTGATACCAACAACAATCTAGGCTTAACTACAACAAGACTGTGCAACCCATAAAGGCCTGCACCAAGAGTATCCACCTCAGGTAACTGGGGAGGCTGAGCCACTGTCCCCTAGAGGAAATCCACCATACAAAGCTACTAGACCAACTCAGGGAAGCAGCCAAAATGCAGAAACATGGAAACAAATCGCATTTGAAAGAAATGGGGGGGGGGGGGGGAAGACTGGACATAGAGTTCAAAAACACAGTTATAAGGTTTTTCAAGAGGCTCCTAGAAAAGCCCAATAAATTTAATGAGACCCTCGAGGATATGAAAAATTAAGCATACACTGACAGAAATAAAAAATATTATACAAAGACCTAAAAGCAGTCTAAAGGACTGCAAGAATCAAGTCAAAGATTTGAAATACAAAGAAGCAAAATCCACTCAGTTGGAAGAGCAAGAAGCAAAAAGAATACAAAAAATTGAAGATAATGTAAGGAGCCTCTGGGACAACCTCAAGCATACCAACATCCGAATTATGGGGGTGCCAGAAAAAGAGAGAGAGCAAGATACTGAAAACCTATTTGAAGAAATAGTGACTGAAAACTTCTTCCACCTGGTGAAATAAGTAGACTTGAAAGTCCAGGAAGTGCATAGAACCCCAAACTATCGGAATCCAAAAAGGACCACACCAAGACACAGCATAATTAAAATGCCCAGAGCAAAAGATAAAGAGAGGCTATTAAAAGCAGCAAGAGAAAAACAGTTCGTTACCTACAAGGGAGCACCCATATGATTGTCAGCTGATTTCTCAACAGAAACTATGCAGGACAGACGAGAGTGACAAGAAATATTCAAAGTGATGAATAGCAAGAATCTACAACCAAGATTACTCTATCCAGCAAAGCTATCATTCAGAATTAAAGGTCAGATAAAGTGCTTTGCAGATAAGAAAAAGCTAAAGGAGTTCATCACTGCCAAACCAGTATTATATGAAATGCTGAAAGGTATTCTTTAAGAAGAGGAAGAAGAAGGAAAAAAGTAAAAATAAAAATTATGAACAACAAATACACATCAATAACTGAATCTAAAAATCAAGTGAATTAAAAATCTGATGAACAGGATAAACTGGTGACTATAATAGAATTAGGGGCATAGAGAGGGAATGGACTGACAATTCTTAGGGGGGGAAGGGTGTGGGAAGTGCAAGAAGAGAATGGACAAAAGTCATACACCTATGGATGAGGTCAGTCGCGGGGGGGCGGTGGAGATAAGGGCAGAGGGTGGGATGGGTAACAGGTGGAGGGGAGCTATGGGGGAGAAAAAGAGGAACATTGTAATTAATAATCTGAACAATAAAGACTCTTTAAATTAAAAAAAACAAACAATGCTCCTCCCATAAGAATGGCCTTGCTTTATGAAGACCATAGATTTTTAAGAAATGATATGAAAGAAAATCCTACTATTTCAGCAGACATATCTCTTTTGATATATTTATTTAAATAATAACTGAATTTCTCACCTTCATTATGTTCCAATACAAGTATCTTTAATATTACTGGTTTTAAATAGTAAGGTACCTCATCAAACCAAGAGTGTTGAGGGAAAAAAATATATTAAGAAAAAAGATTACTATTACTTAAAAACAAAATTTTAAATACCTCAGAAATTATTTCTAATTGTAATCTTTTCTTCTTGTCATCAGCAGCCTAAATAAGATATGAACTTGTAGTAGACAGAATTGTGTCCACCTGAAAGATGTGAAATCACACTATTAGTCCTTGTGGGTGCAACCTTAGGAGCTTTGTAGATGTAATCTAGTTAAGATGAGGTCATACTGGATTAGGGTGAAACCAAATCCAATGATAGGTATCCTTGTAAGAAGAGGGACACAGACACAGGCATAGGAGACAGGAGAGTGAAAGGTCATGTGATGACAGCAGAAACTGGAGCGATGCAGCTGCAAGCCTAGAATGCTGACAACCACCAAAGCTAGGAAGGATTAGAAATAATTCTTCACTATAGCTTTTGGAAGGAACAAGATACTACCAACACCTTGATTTCGGACTATAAGCCTCCACTGTGAGGTAATAAATTTCTGTCGTTTTAAGCCACCCAACTTGTGTTAATTTGTAATGGTAGCCCTAGGAAATATAGAACTTTTATAGTTAGAAAAAATAAACTATGTACATAGTGCCTGTAATGATTTTCCCCACCTTTCAAAATTAAACTGTGCCTATTCCTTATGGAACAATTTAAGTAAAAGGTATAGTATTTCTTGCTACTAAACCCTATTTACTCAGAAAAACCTAAATCTTTGAAAAATACAACTTAAGACATAAGATTTGTTCTTCTAGAATTGTAGGGACTTAGTATTTATGTACCTCATTCACAGACCTTAGTTTAAATGGGTGGGCAACTATAACAGATTATTAAGAATAAAGCAACAAAAAACAAGACAGAGAACATCTATACTAAATCCAATGAACTTTCTATCAAATGTGTATATAATTTAAGATGCTGGTGAGTAAAAAGAACAGAAACTTAATTTATCCTCGATGAAGGCTTCTGAAATCTTACTATAGCTGTGACAAAGAACAATCACTTACTTTAAACATAGCTGCTTTATAGTTCCTGGCAGGAACTATAAACATCTCATTTAGCCCCTTATTCCCTTGCCAATGACCTTATACAAATGTTTAGTTATAGATTTTGCACTCTATGAAATTCAAATCCCTTAGTATTGTTGAACACAACCATTCACACAAATACACATATCTGGCAACTCAATCTTTTTTTATCGGTAATTGAGAATCATATATGATGTGGACAAACATGTACATACAGTATATGAATATTTTCATACATGCTTATATTAGTTACAGAAATATACATGCTTATATGATAGTAGGCAGAAGCACATATAAATTTACTTTAAAAAAACAACCGATTTTTTAAAATAAAAGTTTATATGAAATGAAAAGATAGCTGCTAAAAGCTATTTCTTTTTAAGATAAAATTGACCCTTCAACAGCCTTTAATATAGTCTAGTCTGAAAAATTAGGTTTGTAAACAAAATAACTTATCACCATTGTCTGAATTTAAACAATATATTAAAAAATAAAATAAAAATATATTAGTTTAACTCTTCAGTGACTACCTTAGAACCACCAAAAGGCAGAAATAGAGACAAGTCCATAGTACAAAAGAAATAAATTGCTGAGTTTATCAAATACTTTTTCCTAAAATCACTATATTCCCTTGAAGTAATTAAATTAAATATAAAAGTTGCAAGTACAAGGTAACCTCCCATACTGAAAATGGTGCACTTACAGATTTGTGAATATCTGCCTCCACAAATAGGCAATAAATCAGAAAGACATTGATATAAACATAAAGTAATAAAACTAAAGGATCAGAAGGCACATTCTGAATAATACAACTTAGTAAATAAGAGAATGGAAGTTTATTAAAGTAAAATCCTCAATAAAACTTATTTGAGGCTTAGAAAACTATTTTTTTAATTACATCTTTTTTAAATCTTATGAAAAAAAACCCCACAAAAAAACTTTTTTACAAGGACTTTTTATCCACTCTATAAGTTTATCCACGCTATAACATTCACAACAGAAATAAGAAAAAATAAAATTTTCTTCCAATTTGAATATTCTATGAAGCACCTCATTTTCTCCTAGTTTTTTCTTAACCAAAAACAAACACACACACACACACACACACACACACACACACACACAAAAAAAAAAAAAAAACATACACACAAAAAAACCCAGATGACATTTCTATGGTGTAGAGTGCACTGTAGATTCAGTACTATTTTCTTTATCCTGCTTTTCTTCTTCATGTGGTGAATCTAGTTCATTTCTACTAGTTTCTTCCTCACTGGAATCACTGACCAATCCACCTTCAACCCTGGCAGACGTCTTGACATGCAAAGAACTATCACAGGTTTTGTCTGTGGGAACAGCTCCTTTCCTTTGAGGTAAGACAGTACAAAATGCTTCTTGCCAGTCTCTTGTTTCCAGGTAGTCCAGAATAATCTCAAACACTGAAACAAAGACAAACTCTATATATTTCTTAGCCAAGTTCATCACAATGTTGCATACTATATTTTAAAATGCATCGCCTTTGTGTTAAGAGTGCTACAATGTCATAATAATTTCTACTTTGTCCTTATCACTTTCTTTCCCTATTGGCTCTCAAAACCAATTTGTCCCAAAGCTCTCAAGCCTGTTCTTTAGCTTTTCCTCAATTCTATTCTTAAGCACTTAGAAGTTTACCATTATTCCTTGTCGGTATTAATCAACAGACAGAGAATCTTTTTGCTTCCTTCCTATTTTTTATCCCTTTTACTTCTTTATCCTTTATGTGCTAACATAAAAGTAGAAAAAAAAAGGTTAGGATTAATCTAAGTTTCTTCTATCTTTCCTATACAGCACTATTCATGCTAGGGAACATCTTGACTGCTTTTTGTTTCACATTTAATAAAATTTAATACTGTCTCCAAATTACTCTCACATTAATACATTGTTGAAGGGTCAATTTGGATTACTTCACGGAAAAGTAATTTCCACAATCTATCAAAGGTCTTAGAAGCTCAATCATGGAATCAGTAAATTCATTTAAAATAACTCTAAATAACTCTCTAGAGTCTACTATAAAGTTCTTAGCACACAAAAAGAGCCCAATAAACAGCTGTGTATCAACAAAGATCTCTACTAAACAAAACTCTTGACAAATGTCTAAGAATGTCCTTTACACTGTTATTTATAATAGTAACCAAAAAAATCATCAACAGAAGAATTGGTTATTATATATTCAGATGATGAAATATTATAGAGCCATTAACGATAATTTAATGACATAAAAAACATAATTATAAATGAAGGAAACACCCAGATTTATAATATTTCATGTAATATAATAAGAATCCAATTATGTTATAAATAATTTTGTAAGTGCACAGAAAAGGAACTGGAAGGAAATACACTAAAAAGTTAATACCAAGTATCTCTGGGTAGTGAAATTATAGCTTATTTATTTTCTGTATCTTCAAAATTTTATAAAATATGCATGTATTTTTTCTATATTCAAACAAATTATAAATCATTACATTTTATAATTCTGTTCTCAGCAAGGTATATATTTTATATTTTTCCAAAACATAAACGTAATGTTATTTTTCACAATGTTCACTCAGGTACATTTTCAGATTATCTCCTTATAGCTTACCATGATTAATTGCCAAAACTTTCCTACTATTCATCTTCACAAAATTTCCAAGGGGTAGCTGTGCATGATCAATTCCATGATCTGATGCTTGTTTATATGTGAGTCCCTAAAACAAAGACACTATAACTTTGACCAGAACATTAAATTACTTTAACTTAAATTCTACGACAGATAAATAGTTTTTAAGACTTCAGTTCAGAGAACATTATCTGAAGTGTGTGTGTTTGTATGTGTCTATGTTTGACTGCTAATTTGGAAAAGTATCTTGACAATGATAATCAGAATGTTTACAATGAGGAAACCAAAGACATGTTCCCTGCTCTGCCACAAAGCTCCTTAGTGGCAAAACCATAGGAAAAACTTGGTCCATGCCTCCTGATTCAAATATCTTTTCACCGTTCCATACCACCTTTCTCTTCAAGTTTAAAATACTCAATCAGAACTCTTAGAGAAGCACCATCATTCTTTCCATGAATATAAAAGACATACAGATAAAATTATGTTTCATTTACATAACATTACGAGCACAAATAACCAAAACAAATTCTATAAAAAGCTGAATTGAAAAAAAATTTTAATTGGCTATAAAATTAATTTTCCCTTCTGTCAATGAAAATACTGAATATGAATTTTCATTCTTTTCAAAGTTAAAATCCTTAAAGCTTGGGTTTAAACAGAACTGAAATAGCCAAAAGACAGTACAGAGAAGAAAGAACTAAATTTCTCAATCAGTAGTTTACGTATTTTAGGGAATGATTGAGGAAGGTGCTTTTGAAAAGTGTTTTAGCTCAAAAACACATACAACATTAAGATAAAAATTTGGTTTTATATAAGTAACAAAATAGAATATTTCCACTAAGAAAATAATAAAAAGGCTAAAAGTCATTGTGATAAAATTCCCTCTGATGCTATAGAGATTCACTATCCACTTAGAGCCACATGTGACTATTTAAGTTTAAACTGATTACAATTTTTTTTTTAATTTGTTCTCAATTATACTATTCACATTTCATGTGTCCAATAGCCACAGGACTACCACACTGGATAGAATGATAAAAGTATTTCCAACATTAGAAAAAATTCTACTGCACACTGGTGCTACATAAGAATACTGAATTTGCAGTCTTCTGCTGACAATATTTCCTCAGACACTTAGTAAACATGCTTTTGCTTTAGCTGGGTTGAATTTAGCATGTTGTTAAGAGGCTGGCAAAGTACAAAATAGTATTTTCTGTTAGAAAGTCTCCTTCTGTAATTTCTCATTCAAATGAGGATGAGGAGATAGAGAGAAAAGTAGAAATATAAGAGAACAGAAAACACATCCCATGAAAATCACATATTTAAAATATAAATGATCAGTTTTGTTGTAAATTTTACCAGTGGCCTAGAAACTGATTAGCAGCAGCATTTTCTATCAATACAGCATAATGTTTATGCATCTGGGCTCCAAACAATTTGCCGGGTTTCAAATATCTGCTTTACTACCTACTTCTATTGATTTTAGACTTATTTTCTTTAGGCTTCCATGTACTCAGCTTTAAAATGCAGAAAATATCAGCACTGACCTCACTGGATTATAGTGAGAGTTAAACATAGTAATGTATGGGGTGGAGGGTGCAAAAGTAGGTTTACCGTTGTAAGTGAAACACAGTTTATCTTTATATTCTTATTTATTAATTATTATATCATTTTCCATACAAATAACTGTACACCTACATTTGCCCCACCTTGTATGTGAAATGTTTTGCTTAGTCAGAAAGGTGACTGAAATACAACTGGCACTCAGTAGAGATCAACTATCACCAGTATTATTGCTACTATCAAAATATATTATTGTTACTATCAAGAAAATAATAAATCAATTTTAAGTACAAGCAAAAGCAAAAAAAACTTAGTACCTTTTGATGGTTGTGATCTACTAATCCTCCAATCACATAAGCCTTTGATTCATCTAATTCCTTCAATACATTAGGTGAATCTGATGTAAGATAAATCAGATCTTCTTTCTTTATTAATTCAATATAGTGTTCTGGTTTAATGTAGATATCCTTTAAGACACATGGGGACAGATGTGATTAATTAATAGGATTTTGTGAAAATTGGCTAATCAATTTGAAAGGAAGTAAATTATATGAAAAGAAGTCCGAAAGAAGTTGCAATGCATTATTTATAACCTATTACTTAAACTCCTTCTCACCTCACACCTCAATTATGTAAGTGGTCTCCCGATGCTATTTCCCTGTCTTTAGCCTCAGATCCCTCCAATTTACTTCCACACACTAATGGTAGACTCATTTTCTAAAAACACTACTTTCCATGTTTTATTTTCATCTATAGGATAAAACAGAAATTCCTTAACTTTGTAACTCTTTCCTGAATGTGGCACTAACCAACCCTTTCTAAGTTTATCTCTGCTCCAACAAAACAAAAACATTTTGTCATATATTTGCTCACATTATTTCCTGGCTTTCTCCAATTATTTCTTCTCTGTCTATATGAAATCATCAAAAGAACGTAGCTTGTAGATTTAATAAAATCTATGTATCTACAAAGATACACATATAAAATCATCTCCATCAAAACTGTTAGGTCCAGAGGTACAAAACCGAACAGTTGGCAGTCGGAATTTTGCAAACTATACTGATAGAATAAAAGAAAATACATCAGCCCTAACTGGTTTGGCTCAATGGATAGAGTGTAAACCTGCGGACTGAAGGGTCCTAGGTTCTATTCTGGTCAAAGGCATGTACGTTGGTTGTGGGCACATCCCCAGTAGGGGATGTGTAGGAGGCAGCTGATTCATGTTTCTCTCTCATTGATGTTTCTAACTCTTTATCCCTCTCCCTTCCTCTCTGGAAAAAATCAATACAATATATTTTTTTAAAAATACATCATCAGATTCAGATGACATTCAACCAGTGACATTCAACCTTTATTTAAAAATAAATAAATAATAAAGCAGGACTTGTCTCACCTAAAATGTATAACCTAGCCTATATAAAAAAAGCCTAATATGCTAAGTGTCCAGTCATCTGGTCATCCATTCAACAATTCAAAGCGTAACATGCTCATGATATGCACATCAACTGCTCCCTATGATGTGCACTGATCATTGGGGGCAACCAGTCGACCAGTCGCTATGACATGCACTGACCACCAGGGGGCAGATGCTCCAAATGGTAGGTTAACTTGCTATTGGAGTCTGGCTGATGGATACTGAGATGGGCAGGACATACTCTGGAGCCCTCCTGCTTCCATGGCAGTGCTAAGGATGTCTGACTGCTGGCATAGGCCCGCAGGGAACGGGCCTAAGCCATCATTCAGACAACCCCCAAGGGCTCCTGGACTGCGAGAGGGTGCAGGCCAGGCTGAGTGAACCTTCTACACCCACCAAGTGCACGAATTTCATGTACAACCACCTTTCTGAAAATGTTTTATTATAAATGTGTCCTGTACTTAATAAGGGCCCCAAGAGGGTCTTGAAATTAAAGACCAGTGAACTTATATTTTTCTGGAAAGCTGGTGGGTATAAATAATAAATTCAACAAGCCACAAAATAACTGAAAGTATGCCTTCTCTAACTGATTACATTATTTCTCTGGAAAATAGGACATATCATAAAATTTAGTAAATATATTGTACTTAAAAAGCCTTTTAAAATGTTTTACACTATAGGCTATTAATTAAATAAATGCGGTCATTATGGGATTAGAAAGTGTAAGAGGAAAAGTTAGTCATGGTGAGAACTGGCTTTGAGAAAGAAAAAAAAGTACAAGAATAACAAGAATACATTGCATTCAACGCAATATACCCCAAATGTTATCATTTCAACATATGACCTTTTTTAAAATTTCAAGGAAATATTTTACATTCTTTTGTGGGGAATAGGTACTAAATCTTTGAAATCCAATATATATTTCACAACTTTATAGCACAACTCAATTTAGACCAGTTACATTTCAAGAATTCAATAGCCACATGTGGACATGGGAGAACAGATTTAGAAGCAACAATGCAAGTACATTTTCAAATTTTAGAGTGACTTCATGCTTACAAATAATGCAACATCAGTAGAGACTAAATAAACATCTTTAAAAATTTTATTTTAAAAAAATATGTTTTAAAGTTGGGGGCAAAATTTAGTGAGAGCAAGTACAAACAGATATGCAGTCTTTTTAGCTTCCCTTATTCCCTTAAACTTAGGTCCAGTGACACACAGGGTTTAGACACTGGTGACTCCTGTATTTATTAACATTATGTAGAACTTGGGTAAAAAATGTAGACCTTTAAGTTTAAACTACTTGAAATTATGGGAGAGTTAATCTACTGTAGTTACCTTCCAGTTGACCCATCCTTTGTCATTTTCATCCATGTTCTTTTTCAATTGACCTCCATGGCTTGTCAAGTAAAACTGGTAGAGACATCAGCAAGGAAAGAGAGCAAATGACTATTAAAGTGCAATATTTTATTTCCCTCATACACGAATCTGATTGTAAATGAAATACAATATATTTTCATCCTAGAAAAAAAATACTGGGGCATGCTTTAAACATACAAGAATAAATGTGTGGTAGAAATGACATATTTTGTGTAATATCTACCACAATAACTTCTTTATTTCATCTACATTTTTATCCCATTTTTTCAAGCACCCATAATCAGCCTTTCCCTTAATGATCACTTTTCTATAAACTCACCATTTCTATGTCCATTTCCCTTCCCTTTCTTTTGCCATCACTGCTATTTTTTTTACCACTCCAGAGTCTCCATAATTCTTTGATTCTAAAATCTGACACTATTTCAAGTCTAAGCAAGGATGGGAAGAATATAAAATGTAAAAATATAAAATTACTATCACTTGATAAGAAGAAAATATCTAACCAAACATATATTAAGAATTTCTAATTCTCAATCTCAGTGAGCTATTGTTAATTTTAGGTCACCAAGAATTCAACTCGGTAGGCAACTCTTGATAACAGGCAGCTGGTCTCACAAAGCACTCTCTCACTTTAGCTACGGAAGTACTTTTTAAAATTATCAGTGACTCAGAATCTTTTAGGTAGAATAAACCCACCATTAGGTAACAGAGCACACATCAGTCCCCCCACTCTCCGGAATAGAAGGAATGAGAGCTAAGAAACTAGTGTGAAAATATGCGTACATCCTTCAGTGAAGATGTTCAACTACACAGAAATGAGCAGGTCAGTGTAGACAAGACTGATGATAACTGAGGAGTGTGTCTGAAAACAAAGTATGTGAAAAACTGTTTAAAATGTTTTACTTTATCTTTGTAGAAAACGTGTTTCAAATAGGCATTCTGTTCTCGAAGAAGGATTATCTGTTAAGACTCTTGTAAAGGCAGTCAGGATTATCTATGCCACTTCCCAAGGGAAATATAAGAAAGGAACTTGGAGTCTGCTTTAAATCTCTCAAACATACCTGCACAGGATGCAGTGCTCGTCGATTTTCTGCATAACATCGTTGAATCTGCTTATGAAGTTTCTTAATGTCCTATAAAAGAGTGCACTTTTTATAGCACCATTTTCAAAATCATCTATGGCCATTCTACAATCTTGGTGGAACAGAATAAGCAGAAGCTATAACTAGACAGGTACATTTTTTTTATTTTGAAATATAGGTCCTTTCTGATAATTTCCTTACGTAACTAACAAAATTACTATAAGTCAACACTCTGCAAGTGAACCATTATTTCTTATTCTGTGTCCGCTTACTAGTAAAATGCTAATTCATGAAAAAATTTACTCTTCTTAAGAGTCAGCAAAACAAAAATAGAATTAATTCTCTTAGAGCCATACTATTACTATTTTTATAACTTACCAATTGCTTGGAAAGTAATTAAAGTATGTTCTTCTCACTAGCATTGTTTAAATAACCAAGATTCTCAAACTATTAAATAAGAAGTAATTCTATTAAGATAATCATACTTCTTATTTTCTTAATTATGATTAGGATCAAAAAAACCCACTCACAGATCTTATGATCAACATGCAGTTATTGAGCTTTACAATCTAATCATGTCTCTCCTGTCAATATAGACACATATACATAAGAGGAATTTGTTAGTTAAATTTAGGGGACACAGAGCTTAAAAAACTTGATTTAAGATGCATTTTAGTAGACAAATTTATGTCAAAGTGATATTACAGATTAAAGTAAGAAATATTTAGCCTAGTTTACCTACAGGGTTTTTCTGACAATGATTCATACCTTTAATACCATCAAGCTGTCAAAACTACAGTCAATGATAAGGCGAAGTGTGCTGTGAACAACATCTCTTCGAATACGTTTTCTATCATTTCCATCTGAGTTTGATTCCAATTGACACTGCCGTTCCAACTGTTTTCTCTTGCGTTTTTCCTTCCTCTTTTGTCTAAAATTAGTATTGAAATAACTTTTTGGTGTTATTTACAGATTCACATACAAGACTCCTCTAAATAGATAAAGAAACAATTACTTTTTTAAATCAGCAGGTTAAACCATATGAAACTGCCACTTTTGTGGACCAAAAATCAGCAATTTTATACAGTCCATCTAAAAATTTTAGAAAGGAAGCAAATGGGTTTGTAAAAACAGTATAATGCTTTTACACAAATCCTAACTATAAATTAATTTACTATTGTATCATCTATACTAATAATAGCTTAGGTCCATCATGACCTAAATGACCAGACAGATGACTGGTCACCAGAAAGTGCATGGAGCACCTCTCAGTGTCTCTCCCCCGCCAACCCACCCCCAGCCCACAGGTTTCTATCACAGAAAGGCTGATGGCAGGTGGGCGGGGTGGCGGGGAGAGGAGGTGGATGGGGTGAGGCAGGCGCAGCGAGGTCGTTAGCCTCCAGCCTGCGCTGGACCAGGGGCCTAATGACCTTGCTGCTGCTGCAGCGGCTGCAGATCAGGCCGAGATGGGCCTGATCAGCAGCCTCTGCAGCTGCTGGTGAGGCCCAGAGAGAAAGAGACAGAGAGAGAGAGGCAAGGCCTGATCCGCAGCTGCCGTGGAGGCTGCGGATCAGGCCCAGAGATAGGCCTAGAAAGAAAGGCAGCTGTCAGTGGGGCCACTCTGGATTTCCCAGAAGAGCCAATGGCTGCCTAGGAGGCAGAGCTTTTGACACTCACTTACATAGAAACTGATGAATAAGAACCAAATCTGGGTGAACTGCAAGGAGCCAATGGCTGCCTAGGAGGTGGAGCTACTGATGCTGACTGGCATAGAAACCGACCAATCAGAACCTACTCTGGGTGAACTGTGAAGGTAGAACCTAAGGTGGTGGTTTTAAGGGCAACAGCTGTTTGGTATAAGGTGTAAGAAAGCAGTTAAATTTTTTAAGAACCAGTTTGCACAGTATAGTGCATATTGCTATCAGTCCAGATATAGGAATTATGTATTTTTGTCTGTAAAGAGCATCTCCACCCGCTGAAAAAGGCTTTTCTCCCCCATTTAAGCAATCCTATCCTATGTAATCTATCCTATATAATAAAAGGCTAATATGTAACTTGACAGAACAGTGGGATAACCAGTCGCTATGACATGCACTGACTACTGGGGGCAGATGCTCAGTGTATTCTCACAGGGGAGCACCACTCAGCCAGAAGCCTCGGAAGCACAAGGACCCCTTAGGGGATGTCCGACTGTGGGGAGTGGGCCTAGGCCAACAATTGGACATCCCGCAAGGGGACCTGAACTGTGAGAAGGCGCAGGCCTGGCTGAAGGAACTCCCACCCCCGCCCCAGGGCATGAATGTCATGCAGCAGGCCTCTAATCTATACTAATAAAAGGGTAATAATTAGACTGGGTTGACTAGCCATCTTTCAGACATCTGAATTCCTTCCAGACAAAGCCATGGTGGTGGGGGCTGAGGCAGAGGCAGTTAGGGACGATCATGCCAGCAAGGGAGGGCAGTTGGGGGTGAGATCAGGCTGGCAGGGGGTTAGGAACAATCAGGCCTGCAGGGGAGGGTAGTTGGGGGTGATGAGGCAGGCTCGGGAGAGCAGTTAGGGGAAATCAGGTAGGCAGGAGAGAGCAGTTAGGGGCAATCAGGCTGGCAAGGGAGAGCTGTTGGGGGCAATCAGGCTGGCAGGGAAGCAGTTAGGGATGATCAGGCAGAGGCAGTTAGGGGCGATCAGGCAAGCAGTCAGAGAGGCTGGGGCAATCAGGCAGAGGGATTAGGGGCAATCAGGCAGGCAAAGTGATTAGGGGCGATCAGGTAGGCAGACAGTTAGGATCCACCGATCCCAGGTGCAGGCTGAGCTGAAGGAACCCCTCTGTGCACGAATTTCATGCACCAGGCCTCTATAATTACAGTGCAAAAACTTTACAAATACTTAATTTGAGAGTTGTGATATGTTTTACTTGTATCATTCTTCCCCTACATGATTTTCAAGCAACATTTATATGGTGTAGAAAAAAAGCAAAGTAAAATAGTAAAAAAAAATCTCATATACTTTTTTTCTCTAATCAGCATCAACTATAGTTTATTTTCTCTCCATAACTTTTGGCATTATACAGGGGTGAGCAAAGTAGGTTTACAACTGTAATACAAAAAACACAACAAAAAGTAATATGGGAATAAACTGTTCCCTATACTCACAACTGTAAACCTAATTTTGCCTACCCATTTAATTACAGCTTCAACCTAACTGTTCTCAAAACCTGCAATAGTTCTTCTAGAAAAATCAATGTTAGGCCTAAATTTGATCTTTCTGAGGTTATTTTTGTTCCATATCTAGGACATGGATGCTAATTATATCCCTTTCCTAACTTGGTTATTTCAGAAACTGCGCTGCTACTCATAGATTTTGGGTGAGAATAAGTGTGCAGTATAAATTCATAAACACTGCTAAAAACATAGTTTTAACAGCCAATTGACAGTGTTAGCTAACAATATGCATTGTCCCAATTTTAATTAACATAATTACTTTTAATGTATCAAAGGACCATGAAAGGCCCAGCATTCCATATTTTTAAATAGGGGTAGAATGCATTTTGAAACATACTTGCGGAGTTCTCGTTGTTCTTCCCATTGTTTCTGTTTTATTAGCTTTTTCCTTTGCCGTTTAGATATTGGTTCAAACTCTTTATCTAATCTTGGCTTCTGACTTTCCTCTTGATCTTCACTTAAGTCTTGCTTTCTTTCAACATTAGAAGTATTAACAATTGCTGGCACCATTTCAGATGACATTATTTGATGCCTCTGAAAAATTGAAAAGCAACTTTGATATAAATGATTCACACACAGTAAAGTACACACCAAATGACCAAGAGATGTGATTAAAGCATTTCAGAAGTGAATAAAAATAAAAAATTTAGCCCTTGTTGGGTGGCTCAGTTGGTTGGAGGATTATCCTGTACAACCAAAGGCTGCAGGTTCGATTCTGGTGAGGGAACATACCTAGGTACCTAGGTTGTGGGTTCTAACCGAGTCAATGTACAAGAGGTAACCAATCAATGTCTCTCTCTCCTATCTATCTATCTATCTATCTATCTATCTATCTATCTATCTCTTCCTCACTCTCTAAAAAAATCAATAAACATATCTTCACCCAAGGATTTCTTTTAAAGTGAAATGTCATACAATTAAATGTTATTTACTGATAAAGATCCTGTAATGAAATGGGGTGCTTTCATGGCACAATTTTTCCAGAGGGCAACACAGATTTATGTTTCAAGAGCTTTAAAATACTGATACTCTTCACTCAGTAATTTACTTCCTTAGAATAAATTCCTGTAAATGAATCAGAAATATACACAAAATTAATGCAAAAGGGTGTACAGTAGTCTCCCCTTATCTTCAGGGGAAACATTCTAAGATCCCCGGTGGAAGCCCAAAAAGGTGAATAATACTGAACCCTGTATTTAGTAGTACTGTCGTTTTTCCTAACCAAACATATAATAAAGTTTAATTTATATTATAATCATAGTAAAAATATTAAAATTAATTTCTGACTATGTTTATAATATATGTATACTAGCATTTTCTAAATTTAATATGAGGTTAACAATAAATAGAACAATTATTGCAATGTAGCATAATAAAAGTTTTGTAAATATGGTTTCCCTCTCTGATAACTGAGATGGATAAGTGACTAACAGTTGGGCAGAGTATACAGCATGGATATGTTGGACAAAGGGATGATTCACATCCCAAGTGAGATGGAACAGGATGGCCTTAGATTTCATCACACTACTCAGAACTGTGCAATTTCAAACTTATGAATTGTTTAATTCTGGAGTTTTCTATTTAATATTTTTAAACTAGTTGATCATAGGTAATGGAAACCATGGAAATCAAAATAGTGATTTGTATATACTGCAGTGTTATTTTCAACGATGAAACATTAGAAACTACTTGAATGTCAGCAAAATGGATTACATAAATTATAGCTTATCCATGACAGTGGCTGGGAATACTAAATAGCCAGTAAAGTTTCCCAAAATTATTTAGTGATAAAGGAAAATGGTTATGGAAGGAATCAAGGTGGCGGCATAGGTAAACACCTATTGTGCTGCCCCACACAACAATTCCAAAACTACAACCTAACAACAAAACAAACATCATCCAGAATCACCGGAAAGCTGGCTGAGTGAAAATTCCACAAATAAGAGTGAAGGTGGGACACTTGAGACTCAGAAGAGCGGCGGGGCGCAGCCTTGAAGATACGCGTGGAAACAGGTTAGAAACTGTGGGGCGCACACGCGGGCTGTAGGGCTGGTGGCAGCAATCCTGGCTGGATTTCTCCAAGGGGAGGGCGGAGACGTCCCACTACACATATCCCCCAGTGCCAGCTGAGGTCTGGGGTACGCACCCTAAAAGCCGGGCACGGCAGAGGTCTCCGAGTTTGAGGAGAATGCGTGTAGCTTGGAAAAACAGTTTGCGTATAAAGTGTGCGATAGCACAGATGCGTGACTTGCTCCCTGGTTCACAAGACCACCGGACTGCTTTGTTTTACAACCCTGGGCGAGGCTTTGGGTGTGCAGACTCATTTGGGGAGAGGCAGACTTGTCTGGCAACGGGTGGAGACCAGTGGCGGCTTTCTCTTGGAGGTGCCTGCAGCCATTACCACCCAACACAGAGACCCGCGCGCCGCATAGGGCGTACATGACGCTGACGCTGCGTGCTCAGCCCAGAGACTCCGCCCATCCAACCTGAACACAGTCTCCCTTCACAGCCAATTGGCCTGGAGGTCAAACCCTCCTAGGGCTAACAACAACAAGCTGGGTTTAAATTCAAAAATACTGTACAACCCATAAAGGATTGCAGTAAGAGTATCTACCTCAGGTAACTGGGGAGGCTGATCCCCTGTCCCTTAGAGGGGATCTACCACACAAAGCTAATCAACCAACTCAGGAAATTAGCCACAATGCGAAGAAATGGAAAGAAATCAGGAGTGAAAGAAATGGAGGTAAAAAGACGACTGGACATAGAGTTCAAAACCACAGTAATAAGATTTTTCAAGAGGCTCCTAGAAAAAGCCGATGAACTTAATGGAACTATGAGGAAATGAACAAGACCAACAAAGAAACGAACAAGACCTACAAGGAAATGAAGGAGACCTACAAAGAAATGAATGAGACCTACAAGGAAATGAATGAGACCTACGAGGATATGAACGAGACCCTCAAGGATATGAAAAAGGACCAACTAGAAATCAAGCATACACTGACTGAAATAAAAAATATTACACAAAGTCCTAAAAGCAGTCCAGAGGGCCGCAAGAACCAAGTCAAAGATTTGAAATACAAAGAAGCAAAATCCACTCGGCTGGAAAAACAAGAAACAAAAAGAATCCAGATAATTGAAGATAGTGTAAGGGGCCTCTGGGACAACCTCAAGCATGCCAACATCCGAATTTATGGGGTACCAGAAAGAGAGAGAGCAAGGTAATGAAAACCTACTTGAAGAAATAGTGACTGAAAACTTCCCCCACCTGGTGAAAGAAACTGACTTAAAAGCCCAAGAAGTACACAGAACCCCAAAATATAGGAATCTAAAGAGGACCACACCAGGACACATCATAATTAAAATGCCAACAGCAATGCAAAAAAATCAATAACAAAAATTAAAAAAATAAATAAATAAAATAAAATGCCAACAGCAAAAGATAAAGAAAGAATATTAAAAGCAGCAAGAGAAAAACAGTTAGTTACCTATAAGGGAGCCCCCATATGATTGTCAGCTGATTTCTCAACAGAAACTATGCAGGACAGACGAGAGCGACAAGAAATATTCGAAGTGATGAATAGCAAGAATCTACAACCAAGATTACTCTACCCAGCAAAGCTATCATTCAGAATTAAAGGTCAGATAAAGTGCTTCGCAGATAAGAAAAAAGCTAAAAGAGTTCATCACCACCAAACCAATATTATATGAAATGCTGAAAGATATTCTTTAAGAAGAGGAAGAAGAAAAGGTAAAAATATAAATTATGAACAACAAATACACATCTATCAACAAATGAATCTAAAAATCAAGGGAATTAATAATCTGATGAACAGGATAAACTGGTGAATATAACAGAAACATGGACATAGAGAGGGAATGGACTGACAATTCTTGGGGATAAAAGGGTTGTGGGAAGTACAGCAAGAGATTGGACAAAAATCTTGCAACAATGGGAGAGGACAGTGCGGGGGAGGTGAGGGTGGAGGGTGGGATGGGTACAGGGTGGAGGGGAGCTATAGAGGGTTAATAAAAGGGGGAACAATGTAATTAATAAACTGAACAATAAAGATTAAAAAATATGAAAAAAAATTAATTAAAAAAACAAAAAATGGTTAAAAAATCAAAACAAGAAATACATGTATTTTATCCAATTTTATTTTAAAAAGCATACACACAAAAATGATTCTTACCCATGATATTCTGCATTTTATATAATGAGAATATATTGTTTTATAATATAAAAATATTAAACATGTAAAAAATATTTTTTAATCCTCATCCAAGGATATTTTTCCAGTGATTTTGAAAGAGTGAAAAGGAGGGAGGTGGTAGAGAAAGAGAGAGAAACATCAATGTGAGACACATCGACTGGCTGCCTCCTGCATACACCCTAACTAGGACTGGGGATATACACTCATAGTTTTTTTTTACAAAAGATATGCTATAGATCTGTGTAGTTTGGATAGGGCAGAAAACAAATCTGATTGTCCCACCTCCATATATCTTATTATCAATATATAGTTGTAAATATTCCACTTTAGTCATAGTTAAAAACAAAATATTTAAATTGATTCTGAGATCAGTTGTAGAATGCTTAGGGCCCTCTCAAACCTCATAATTTAGAGTTAGCCATCCAAACCTTTGTGTCTATTGCCCAGAACTGATCTTCCCTTCACTTCAGGGAAAAAAGCTAAAAATACTGAGATCTCTCTTTTAACAGATTTTCAACACCAAAGCTTAACAATGTATTATTAACAATTAACAATTATTAACAATTAACAATTTATTATTTATCCCTACCAAAGCCTAAGCATTAAGCTTGCAAATGTTCTAATAGCCTTAAAGAAAATTATATGATTTTTCCTACTTATAGAAATAGCTAAAAAGTCTGTGCAGAGAAGGTAACATCGAAAAGAAAATCCACATAACTCTGCAAAGGACAAAACCTTTGCAGAACATAATTTAAGCAGTAGTTTTGTTATATGGTTCTTGCTTTCTTTAAAAGTACAATGTTATAATAGATATATAGGGATAACCAAGTTAACTTGGAAAGCTTACCAAATTTTGACTGAGAGATAAGAAATATTAAGATGTGCTTTGGAAGCTACATCAAAAACCCTGGTATTTTACTAGGTCACAAAATTACTAAATAGGAAAAAGAATCATCGAGTAATCCAAGTAAGAGTTCACAAGTTTTCCTTAAATCACTAACCAAACAGTATCCTTAGTTTACAGGCACACCTACTAGATATGACAACTCAAATTTGACTCTACATGGAAAACTCCATATGGGTAGCGATGACGTCTACTTTTGCCCAACATATTGCCAGCACTAACATGCTGCCTGGCGCGAAGCTGTTTATCATATATTGGTGAAATAAATGACTGATTATAGTATTATTACAAAGGATTTTTTAAAATAATGAAAATAGTAACAGCAAATAATTCTTACAGTGTTTAATTTTAAAAGTGTCTAATTTAATCCTTAAAACGAATCCTTAAAACCAATGCTTATAAAGTAGACAGTGTTATGCCTACTTTATAAAGAAGGCACAGTTGAGGTTAAATAGCTTGCCCCAAATTACAAAACTACTAAATAATTCCTAAGAAACAAGGCAGCTAGAATAAATTTAGCACAAAGTGGGTCCTCAAAATATTTGGACAAATAGATAAATGAAGTAATAATGAAGATTCAAACACAGATCTAAATCTATTTTCCAGGAATATCAAAGTCTTATTTAGAAAATAAGGATTTTCAGAGAACATAAAAGAGCTATGCCACTTCAACCCTGCTGTTGAAGGGCTGAAATTTGTGTCACTGAAGGGAGGAAAAACAGCTTTATTCATATGCTACCGAATAAAAAAATTAGGACAGACTTCCTAGAGCTGATAACCAAAAGTTCATGTTTTGCTGCACCCTGACTCCCAGTCTTGAAATATATGACAATACTAAATAAAAGATAAAAAGGGAAAAGCAAATAAGGTAGAGCCAAAACAAGAACTAGAATAGTTGCTGTTGGGTCTGCTGTGCAAAGGCAATTGGAAGTTTCCCTAGATTTAAAGTAGGGAGAATAATAATAACCCAAGACAGAAGATGGGAGACTGTTTAAGATGAACCCTTAACTTATGTGGGAGGCGGGGCTTCTTCATGAAAAAAGGCTGAAAATGGGTAAAATCAGACTTACTTATAAGAAGTACTGGAGGGAAACTTGACCGAAGCAGAAATAGCCTCTGGACCAAGCGACTGAGGTGATGTATGAATTTATGACACTACATGAGTAGAATTCTGAATCACCTATATAAACTCTACTGTGGACTGAAGCGCTAAACAGGGCCATGAGTGGGAGCAACCACAAAATCAGTACTAGATAGTGGGTGTGCAGAAAGGCGATGCTAATTCCATTCAAGATTAGTCTGCAAAGCAAAATCACACACAAAAAAGAGATAAAAATAGAAACAACAATGAGATAAATTCATTCTATATAAACTGTGAATAATAGGGTGATATGAAAATGACTTTAAAATAAGTGGCTAGAATCTTTCAGAGACTATAAGGAGTAAGAACCATAAAAACAAGCCAGGAAATTGGGACACAAAAGCAGACACATAAGAATACATGAAAAAGAACCCATTTGGAAACCAGCAAGTGAAGATATAAAAATATCAACAAATGAAGTAAACTCCAGATTACCTGTAGCCCAAGAAGTAACTGATGAATTAGAAGACATCCTGATCATCTGACTCAAGAGTTCAGACAGATATATAGAATGAAATACAAAAATATACCACACACACTCACATTCACTGAGAGGCCAGATTATTATGATCTCTGAATGCATAATAATATGGCCACTCAGTGTATATCCTATATAATAAAAGGTTAATATGCAAATTGTCTCCTCAAGCAGGAGTTCAACCAGCAGACAGGGGGCCAACCACCTCACCCCACCCCCACCCCACCCCTCACCAGGCTGACAGGACCCCATTCATGCGCAAATTCATGCACCAGGCCTCTAATATGTGTGTGTGTCTGTACACACACACACACACACACACACATACACCCACATACATACATACACTGAGTGGCCAGATTATTATGTGTTCAAGATCAGTGTATACACACACACACACACACACACACACACACGTCAGAGCAGTTAAAAGACCTGAATTATTGAATGAAAATAGAAGCAAAAATGTAGAGATAAATGTATAACCTTGAGTATATTCATTGATAATTTTTAAAAAGCTAAAAAAATAAAGTAAGCATTCAATTTAAGAACAGAGAAAACTCATTAAGCCTGAAAACATTAGGAAAAAAATTTAAAATAAATATTGTGATCCCCAGGATCACTTTTATTTTATTTCCTTTCCATAGATACTACATTAAAGTCAGTAATGCATGTATCCAAAACAGTGTAGGGTGGAGAAAGCATAAGTTAAACCTGTCCATTAAGCTAAACATGCAAACTTAAAAGCACAATTAAAATTCACAAGAAACAAATTACTCTCTTCATGAAACAATATTTTAAGAGAGACTATTTCTATTACGATTGGCATAGCTTTTTCTAGTTCTCTATTATATTTAAAAATTGCAAGTGTTGACTGGCTCTATAATATTAAAATTTTTAAAAGCAATTTATAACATTTTACAGCTCAGGTACACCAGGGGGAGCTTTTGCCTTTCCTATCTAAATATGAGTTAAACTTAACTTGGCCTATCACTGCCTAGCAACATTTTTAAACGCCCCGTCAAATACATCGCAAGATCATACACTAGTCAACATCATTATCATTTTTAAAGCTCTTCCCAACTAAGATATGCACTGTAGTAAGTGAAGTTTTAAAAATATTGAATGAGCTAGATACAACAAAAATGTTAGCTTGAGATCCTATTTACAGCACACTGTACACACAAGGACATGTACCATTTCCCTCTCTAGACCTACAATAAGCAATTCCCTATGTGCTAGCTTGTTCCGATTACATATAAAGCAAAATACATGTGTGATGTCTAGTTTATAAGCTCCGTGGCAGAGTTGTGCATTCCTCCTTTACATGCAGTGACACTCTCCCAGGACATTTCCATTCATACAACCATGCGCCACAAATATTCAGGGACGGTATTTTGTAGCAATTACATATTTGTGTGGAATTCTGTTTAGCAAATTTTTTTAAATTGTCACAGAGATAGGTTATCAGGTGGTCTTACAAAACTAATAACTGTATAAATATGACTAAGGCCTTTTGATGTGGGATGAATACATAATCAAGTGTTTCATTATTTCCTTTATTTCCGCGTCTTAATGCATATTTAGGCAGGAAGAACACACTTGGGGGAGGGGGGAGAAGTGAGTGGCCAAAGAAAAGTTAAAGAAAACAAAAAACTTCCATGTATTTTATTGATTGGGCTAAAATACTAGTAAAGTCTTCATAAATTGTGACAGACTCCCTTCCAGAAAGATCCAAACGAACGCTGAAGTAACTGCAGAATAGAAACAACTGATCTGACGGTGAGAGAGAGGGAAGGAATAAATACCCTTTTTAAAACGTGCAGGCCAAATCGACAGAAGCAAAAGCGCTTGGTTCAACTGTCAGGCCCCTTGGGCGGAGAGGTGGGCTGGGATTGGGGGGCGGGGGGCCGATTTAAAAAACAGAAAGTGAGAAAATCATCTGTTGCTATCCTCTTTCTTTACAAAAATGCCCGAATTCTAACACAACATTTCTGTGTAATCAAGTAACACCTCGTTCTTAAAATCGTCCTGAGCTCCCCATGATGGGGCCTAAAAGCACCCGCAGCCACCTGCACGGGGCGCCTACAATTCAGAGCGCTCAGCCTTCTAGGCCTCTCATTGGAGAAACGAGACGTGCGTTCCAGAGGTAAAGCGACTTGCCCACCGTCTTTAGGCACCACGTGGCAAAACCATGGCTAGTTTCCCGGCCCTTCAGGCTGCAGATTTCCCTCTCCCTTCGTTCTTTGGAAACTCACACTCTTCGCAAACTAGGGACCGGATCCCGACCCCCAAATAGTTATCCACAGCAGGAGACCCACGGCGGAAAGCAGCGCCTCTCCCTCCCCGCTAGGCCACGCGCCGGAGGACGCACTCAGGAGGCGGGACTCAGCTGAAACCACCCAGTCAGGGAGCTTCTTGGAGGGCCGCGGGGACGCGCTCTACATGACGTCACTTCCTTCGGGACCTGGGTCCCGGCTGCCACTTCCACTACTCCGCTTCCCTCTTTCCCGGAAGCCCTCATTGCTAATGCAGGGCGGCTTTGGCTGAGCGCCCTTTTTGTAGCCGGAGGAAACCAAAGGGTAGGCGAGCGCGAGCCTCAGTTCCAGGGGACTTACCGAGCTGAGGGGTTTTCGGGGAGCCTGAGAGCACGCGCAGAAAGCCCTTCTGGAGTGGTCTTGGTACCGCTCACGAGTCCTTCTGAAACTTCAAATCCCAGAGGCAGCGATGGCAGCTACGTGTAGGCGGCTTCGGCGGTTACGTCTGACGTCATGTAACTGCGCCAACTCTGGACCCGCAGTGGGAGAAACCGGGCGGGGGTGGGGTGGAGAGGGGAGTTTATGTGGGGCGGGGTCAGGAGTTAGGGTTTTTGGAGTGGGAGGTAGTTACAGTGATGTCTGTTTTTCATTTCAAAGCGCGTGTGTACCTACGGGCATGTATTCATTCATATATTTCTGTGGGGATGATGGGGCAGGGGTGCTTGAGACATTCCTGCTCTTAAAAATTAAAAATACCAAACAGTAACTCTTAATTATTAAGAAGGGCTCTTAATTCGTCTGCATTGGAGATGAGAAGAAAGCATCTCTTGCCTAAATTTGTAATAATTCATACAGAACACGGTTATCAGTATCATGCTTTACACAATTCAAATGGAAAATCAAATTTTAAAAGTCACATTCCCAATATGATGCATTTAAAACTAGAATGTTTAAGCCGTTTTTCTTGCTTACAGTTGGAAATCTTACTCTCCATTCATACCTTGAGTTATTTTTCCTATGGTGTTTTGCAAAACATCAGGTGACATTTCATTGTTTATAATACTTGACCTTATGTAATCTTTTTGCTATATATAGACCAAGTCAACTGAGAGAGATCTGAAACATAATCCAGTAGATTGTTGTTTTCTGTTTAGTTTTTTTTTTTGCTCCTACTTTTAACAAGTGATATTGCAGAATTTGAAGATACGAATAAAGTTTGAAATAGACTGCTATCAGTATGAAAACAATTCTGAAGTAAATTACTCTTTTTAAAAATATATATATTTTTTGAATTCAGAGAGGAAGAGCAAGAGAACATCAATGATGAATCATTGATCTGCTGCCTCCTGCACGCCCCCTACTGGAGACCGAGCCCACAACCTTGGCATGTGCCCTGACCAGGAATCAAAGCATGACCTCCTGGTTCCTGGGTTGATGCTCAACCACTGAGCCACACCGTTAGGGCTGAAGTAAATTATTCTTGATATTTGAAAACATATCTGAACATCTTTAAAGGTTTCAGTGAATAAAAATTCAGGATTTGAGTTTTCGTTAAGAATTGAAATGTATCTAAATTTAATCACACAAAAAATGACATTTCCCTTTAAACTCTCAAATATTTCTTGAAAAACATGTCAGCTGTAACATTGTTGTGGGTCACTGTTAATTCCTCATCTCAATTCTAAAAGATCTCTTAATTGAGCATTGGATCCATTTTTGATTTGTTAGTAGGGCATCTTTTTTCAGCTGCCTCCATATCGGGGCAAAGAGTAGCCGAGGGAGGATTAGTAATTGGATATGTAGCCCTTCACATGTAGGTCATTAAACTCAGGCTGGCATAGTGATGTGCCAGATCTTTTAACAGCTGTTCAGTTGTTCCTCAGGGATCTGTGTTATGAATAATTACATATTTTTTTCATAATTAACTGTTGGCACCCTTAGATATTTTTTGTAAACTTGTTACTTTAAAAACCCTCATAGTTGAGTTAATAAGTTTTCTTTTAACTTTATAATCATGGTGCAAAATTTGAAGCGATTGTAGTATCAATTCAAAGCAAGCACCAAAAAAGTACCAGAAAGAAAAAAGGTAAAGTCATGAAATAATTTCAGGTTTATTGATTTGTAAAATTCATGTGTTTGACACATTTTCTGCCATATTTTTTATTTTTATTTTTCAGAGAGGAAGGGAGAGGGATAGAGAGTCAGAAACATCCATGAGAAAGAAACATTAATCAGCTGCCTCCTGCACACCCCCCACTGGGGATGTGCCCACAGCCAAGGTGCATGGTCTTGACTGGAATCAAACCTGGGACCCTTCAGTCCGCAGGCTGACGTTCTATCCACTGAGCCAAACTGGTTTTGGCATGGTTTTGATACAAAGATAACTAAATCATCATGGTATCCTTAAGGAATCCCTAGTCTAGTCGGAGAACCAGCAGCAAATAAATACTATATAACATATATACATCAGATGCTTGTACATGGAAAGGAGCTAGAGTCAAGAGTCATAGTTTCAGAAATTGAAGAAGTTTGCTCCATCTCGGAAAGTAAGTAGGGGTTTTCCGAGATAAAAAGAGAAAGGTATTTAAAATATTGGTAACAGTGCATGTCATAGTTTGGCATATCACTGAAAAGTTTTGAGAAGGATGAGGAAGGAAGAGAGAATAGATCTGAGGATTTCTATAATCTGGATAACTGGTAGGAACATAATTGTGTTAACTGGATCATTTAGAGAGTAGAGGAAAAAATAGGTTTTGCAAAAAATAGTTTGGTTTCAACTATGGGTTCTGTGAGTCTAAAGGACATCTAAGTAGAAACAGATTTCAAAAACACATAGTTGGTAGTGTAAGCCAACATAAGAGATTCAAATCAAAGAGATATTAGTCCATGATCACAAACCTATAATGGTTATTAGTGGCCTCATGCGTGAAATTCGTGCACTGGGTTGGGGGTTTTGTCCCTCAGCCTGGCCTACACCCTCTCCAATCTGGGACCCCTTAGAGATCAGGCCTAAACTGGCAGACATCCCTCTCACAATCCAGGACCGCTGGCTCCTAACCACTCGCCTGTCTGCCTGCCTGATTGCCCCTAACTGCTTCTGCCTGCCAGGCTGATCACCCCCTAACTGCTCCCCTGCCAGCCTGATTAATGTCTAACTGCTCCCCTACTGGCCTGCTTGCCCGAACTGCCCTCCCCTGTTGGCCCTATCACCTCCGACTGCCCTCCCCTGCCACAAACCACCTCCTCCCTGCGAGTTGGCCGAGATGCTGGGACTGGCCTCTGTGCTGCGTGGAGCCGCGGGACCCCCAGGCCTCATGGCATGGAGCGGCCACTGGGCCCCGCCTCCACTATGCACGTAGCCATCTTGTGGCGGTCATCTTGTGGAGGCCATCTTGTGACAACGGAGCAGGCTAAACAAAACGTCTGCGAACCACATTCAGACGATCAGTTGCCAGTTCGTTAACTTGGACTGTATATTGTAGAGAGAAGAGGGCTACAGAAAAAACCAGAATTTTAGGACACAGAAACATACTAGTAAATACAGTTATCCCCAAATGTTTGGCCTGAGAACATTGGGCAGTCATCACAAATGTCATTATTTTAAGCCTAGTTCTGATACCTGATTAAGTTTGAGAGTACTCTGTAGCAAGTTGAGAATGGGAAGATACGGGAATAGAGCACATTTGTGGTAGAGTCAGCCCTCCAGATCTGCAGGTATCACATTCTCATGTTCAACCAACCAAGCATCAAAAATATATATATATATTTTAAAGTTACATTGTTGCTGATGTGTACTTTATGGTGGGGCAAAAGTAGGTTTACAGTTGTGAGTACAGGAAACAGTTTATTCTCATTATTAATTATTATCTTTTTTCATATGAAAAACTATAAACCTGCTTTTGCTCCATCCTATATGTAGGTAAGCCTACAATGGTTGTGCTCTGTTGAACATATACAGATTATTTTATTTGTGATTATTCCCTAAAAATACAATATAACACTATTTACATAGTGTTTACATTGTATTAGGTATCACAAGTAATCTAGAGATGATTATACAGTATAAAGTATACAGGAGGATGTGCATGCAAATAGTACCTCATCTTATATATAACTAGTGGCTTGGTGCACGAATTCGTGCATATTGAAAGGAAATCAATTAGAAGTATTTTAAAATTGCTATTCGCCCTTTCTCTATAATAAAAGTGTCAGAGATGAAAGAAAATCAGTAAAATGTTCATGAAAATAATATATAAATTGATTGAAAAACAAGAACATAATAAATATTTTTATGAAATTTTTACTATCATAATCTTTATCATTAATATTTTTAAATATGCCAGGTATTCTGGAAAATTTATATCATTTGAACAAACTTTGCCTATGCTACAACATCGAGTAAATTTTCCATCAGATGGTTTTTCATTGGAGAAATTTAGGGATAGGCAAAATTGACAGTTAACAGTCATTCCACCACAACTATGTTCGATAATTGCATCCTCATTTACCTCATTTTTGCTATAAAGGAAGTTCCTACCAGTATTGGTAGTACTTGTCAATGACTCTTCTTCAGACATATTATGTCGACAACATCGCTTTCTTTCAGCCTCAGAGGTATGTTGTGCCAATAATTGGTCTTCAGATACATTCTGTTTAGGACGCCAACTTCTTTTGGTTTCAGAGTTACGTTGTGGCAGTAGTTGGTCTTCAGACATATTCTGTTGACAATTTTGGCTACAGAATGTCACTAAAACATGACATCATTACCCAGCTCCCACAGCCACTGTTTGTGGGCTAGACTGGACTGTAGACCACGTTTTGTACCATGGCAGCATTGGCTGTGATTTGGTGGGCTATTGCTCTGGGGTGGTGGTGGGGCCTATGTTCCACTTGGGGGATGGGGGTGGCAAGTGTTGCTTTGTCAGTGCCAGGTCCACAGTTCTGTTTCTCTGTGCGTCATGGCAGCTTCTGCATTGAGCGTCTGCCCCTGGTGGTCAATGCATGTCATAGCAACCAGTCAGACAGTGGGAAGGACACTTAGCATATTAGCCTTTTATATCCTACTAGAGGCCCGGTGCACAAAATTCATGCACGGGGGGTGGGTGATGTCCCTTAGCCAGACTGCACCCTCCCCAATTTGGGATCCCTCGAGGGATGTCTGACTGGCCGATCCAGGTAGGATCAGGCCTAAACAGGCAATTGGACATCCTTCTCACAATCCAGGATTGCTAGCTCCAAACTGCTCACCTGCCTGCCTCCCTGATTGCCCCTAACCACTTCTGCCTGCCAGCCTGATCACCGCCTAACCACTACCAGCCAGCCTAATTGATGTCTGACTGCTCCCCTGCCAGCCTGTTTGGCCCCAACTTCCCTCCTCTGCTGGCCTGGTCACCCCTAACTGCCCTCCCCTGCAGGCCTGGTCCCTCCCAACTGTCCTCCCCTGCTGGCTTGATCACCCACAACTGCCCTCCCTTGCAGGGCCTGAAACCTCCCAATGGCCCTCCCCTGCTGGCCATCTTGTGGTGGCCATCTTGTGTCCACATGGGGGCAGGACCTTTGACCACATGGGGGCAGCCCTCTTGTGTGGTAGATTGATGGTCAATCTGCATATTTCTCTTTTATTAGATAGGATAGAGTCCTGGTATATGGGTGTGGGCCAGCTGGTTTGCCCTGAAGAGTGTCCCAGATCAGAGTGGGGGTTCCCTTGGGGTGAAGGGTGGCCTGGGCGAGGGGCCTGTGGAGGTTTGCAGTCTGGCCATGCCCCCAGCGACCCAAGCAGAGGCCCTGGAATCTGGGATTAATCTATGTCCACAATTGAAACTTTGTAGCCTGGAGCGAAGCCAAGCCTTCTGCTTGCTCCGTGGAGGCAGTCATTTCTGTTTGAAACTTTGTAGCCTAGAATGGAGGCCTAGGTTGGCAACAGCAGGCTGAAAACTTGGCTTCCTCTGTTGCTAGGGAAACCCAAGCCTCTGTTCTCTCCAGCTTATTGGCTGCTGCCATTTCTGTATCTTTTATAACTGAAACTTGTAACAATGAGTGGAGGCCTAGGCAGGCAACAGCAGGCTGAAATCTTGGCTTTCTCCATTGCCAGGGAAACCCAAGCCTCTGTTCTCTCCAGCTCAGTGGCTGCCTCCATTTCTGTATCTTTTATAACTGAAACTTTGTAACATTGAGTGGATGCCTAGGCAGGCAATGACAGGCAGAAAGCTTGGCTTCCTCTGTTGCCGGGGAAACTGAAGCCTTCCTCCTGCTCTCAGTGGCAGCAGCCATCTTGGTTGGGGTTTATTTGCATAGTCTGCTCCTGATTGGCTAGTGGGTGTGGCAAAGGTACAGTCAAATTTGCATATTACTCTTGTATTAGATAGGATGTAATAAAAGGCCAGTAACTGAACGGCAGAATGACCGGTTGTCGACCAGTGACTATGACTTGCACTGACCACCAGGGGGAAGATGCTCAATACAGGAGCTGCTCCCTGGTGATCAGTGTGATACCATAGTGGAAGTGCTGCTCAGCTGATCAGGATGAGTGGTTGCTCCCCACTGTGAACCCTGGGCCGACGGGCAGGAACCTGGGCTGCTATCATCGCCTCCTTGCCCCAGTGCCGCCACTGGGATTGCTGAGCTGACCCTGGAGGCTGGGAGGTGGGTTCGTGGCCACCACAGGACTAAGGCCTACTTAACGCTGCCTCTCAGTGCTATTGTCCCTAGGCTCGGCTCTGACCAGGTCCCCTGGAGAGATGAGTGGTCCGGCTCCACAGAAGATGCCAGACTAGAGAGCAGCTGCCCAGAGGGTGGGTCCACAGCCCCTCAGCAGACCGGAATGAGTGGTGCTCCTGTAGCGGGCTAATCCTCACAGGCCATGCCCCTCAACAGTACACAAATCCCATGCACCAGGACTCTAGTCTATATATATAAAACCCTAACATGCAAACAGACTGAATGGCGGAACAACCGAACAACCGGTCATTATGATGGGCACTGACCATCAGGGGGCTTGTATGGAACATGGTGGGCGTTGGCAGTAGGTGGCAGAGCGTGGAACATGGTGGGCATCTGCTGCAGCGGTATGGTGGAGCAGGTGAATGGGGGCACCAGATCAAAGCGGGGCGCTGGTCACTGTCATTGGGGTAAGCCTCTGGTGGTTACTGAAAATTCTTTGCTCCTGCACACTGTGGTCCCATCGGGCGCTTGCACCCACTGCCAGCCCTAGCCCCACTTGCACCCTTTCCCGGTGCCAGAGCTGCTGCTCCCACCCTCTGTTGGTGCCGGAGCCACCGCTTGCACCTGCAGCCAACACCTGGCACCAGCCCCAATCACTCCATGCCGTCAGTGGGTACAAGTGGGGCTGGTGCCGTCAGCACGTGGGAACGGCAGCGGTCAGAGCAGGGCTGCCAGAATACGGGACCGGGGGCCGCGATGGGAGGAGCCAGGTGGGAGTGCAGAAGATGGGCCGAGAGCTGCCCCTGTGCCCACCACAGCCTCGCCGCAGCCCATAGTTCTTTTCAAGGTGCACAAATTCATGCACTTGGCCCCTAGTCCCATCTAATAAAAGAGTAATACACAAATTAACCATCACTCTGCAACAAAATGGCGGCGCCCATAGCCACAAGATGGCAGCCCCCAGACCTCAGCCCCACCAGAGTTCCCCAGTCTCAGGGAGAGCTGCTGCTGAGAGCCAGCAGAGTAAATGACCTGGCAGAATGCTGATGGCGGCAGCTGGGCTAGGGTCTCAGCCTGGGAGGGGTGCGCACCCCCACAGCATGGTCCTCTCCCCACGGCGCAGCCTGGGGTCTCAACCACTGAGTCACACCAGCCAGACAGATATGGAGGAAGAGAGCTAGAAACATCTGTGAGAGAGAAACATTGATCAGCTGCCTCCTGTACACTCCCCACTGGGAATGTGCCCCCAACCAAGGTACATGCCCTTAACCAGAATCAAACCTGGAACCATTGAGTCTGCAGACTGATGCTCTATCCACTGAGCCCAACTGGTTATGGCTGTCCAATATGTTAAAGAAAAAACCCTGTCTAATAAAGAGGGAATATGCAGGGGAGGGCATTTGGGGGGTGACTGGGTTGTCAGAAGAAGGCAGTTGGGAATGATTGGACTGACAGGGAAGCAGTTAGGCATCGATCAGGCTGCAGAGGAGTGGTTAGTTGGTGATCAGGCTGGCAGGCAAGCAGTTGGGAGCCAGCAGTCCTGGATTGTGAAAGGGATATCTGACTGCCTTTTTAGGCCCGAACCTATGGCAGTCAAACCTCCCCCAAGGGGTCCCAGATTGGAGAAGGTACAGGTTGGGCTGCGGGACACCCCCCCATGCACGAATTTCATGCACCAGGCCTCTAGTATATAGATAAAAGCCTAATGTGCAAATCGACTGAATAGCAGAACAACTGGTGAAAAGGATGGTTGCTATGTTGCACACTCACCACCAGGAGACAGACGCTAAGCATAGGAGCTACCTCCAATCGTCCCACCAGTCGCCCCGCAGGGGATGGGGCAAGCAGGCCAGCACTGCCTCCCAATAGTCCCATCACCTCCTGCAGGGGGAGATGACTGGCAGTGATAGGGGGCGGGGCTAGCAAGCGGGCAGCACCAAGGCGGCCAAGGTGGGTGCCAGCAAGGTTCCCATATCATCCCTCCCCAATCACCCCGCCCATTGCTCCACAGATCAGCCCTGATGGCCAGCCAGACCTAGGGATCCTACCCATGCATGAATTTCATGCATTGGGCCTCTAGTTTTATGTAAGGGACTCAAGTGCCCTTGGATTTCACTCTCCAGGGTGGCATCCTGGAACTAACCCCCTAAGGAACAACTTGTATATTAATTTCTAGTTAGGAAAGCCAATTATGAACTAATTTTTAAAAATGCCTTAAAGTTATTTAAAAGCATGAACAACCTGTCATTCCAACTTAAATTTTGATTGATTTCAGAATTATAGGAAAGATTTAAAATGGTGGGGTTTTTCCCCGGTTCCTGTTCACACTCCTCCCAAGTAATATTGAAGACTTTAGGAAGTGACTACAGAGGCAATATAGTCTGAATCTCCTCACAGAAACAGGTAGAACATGTATGATAGACAAAGAACACTAATATCAGCATGATCAGATCATAGCTACAAAACTAAGTGAAAATGATTTCTTATAAAGCTCAGAATACGAGTGGCTGGGAACAAATCAATTCAGTGTCAACATCTGTGCATGAGGAAACAGTGGACAGACAACATAGCTGAAGAATATAAGAATGGGAGGACCACAAACTGCCAACAGGTATTCACTGAAAAGCAAGGGAAACCAATGTGAAGTCAACAAAACTTGCAGATTGAAATTTCAGCGTGAGTACAAAGGATGAGCAGGAAGTTCTGAAAGTGCCAAAGGGTATGTATGTGGGGGTAGGGAGACTATGAACTCTCAAAACTTAAACCTGCTTGGACTAAGCCTAACACTAAGGAGGAACTTCTAGGAGGAGAAATCAAATTAATCAGGATATAGACAATAAAGGCAAAGGAAAAAAATAAATCAGATCCAGATAAAAAATGAGAAGTGGAGGCAGAGCTCAAATAAGAAAACACCAGAAAGGATGCTCTAGAACCATGAGGCTAGAAAAGATACTCTACTCACCTCCCTCCCTTAAAAGTACAGAATAACTTATTTACCCTAAAAGTATATCACAAAGTAGGATCATAGTTTAATCCTATTGAAGTTGTAATAAAAATGAATATGAAGCAGAAAAATAGATGAAAAGTATAACCCAATATTTTAAAATGAGAAAAATTTTAAATGATAGAATATAGAAAGAACAACATAAACCTAAAAATTCAAAATGATTTGGAGAAAATATTTGAAGTGACAGAACTCAGAAAAGAATAGTATAACAAGTACACAAATATGTCCAATGTCATGTCCAATATCATACTAGAAGTCCTAGCTGGTGCAATAAGACAAAAGGAAATAAAAAGAAGTGAAACTGTTCTCAAATGACATGAATATATATATATATATATTTTTTTTTTTTACAGAGAGGAAGGGAGGATAGAAAGTCAGAAGCATCAAGAGAGAAACATCAATCAGCTGCCTCTTGCACATTCCGTACTTAGGATGTGCCTGCAGCCAAGGTACATGCCCTTGACCGGAATCAAACCTGGGACCTTTCAGTCCGCAGGCCAATGCTCTATCCACTGAACCAAACCAGTTTCCGCGACATGATTATCTTTGTACAAAACTCTCCCAAATCAACAACAAAAAAATTCTTATGGAACTAATTAGTGGTTATGGTAAGATCACAGAATACAAGGTTACCATACAAAGGTCAATTGATTTCCTATTTACTATCAATGAACATTTGGAACTCAAAATCAAAAAATAAAATTAGACCTCAAAATAGAAATACTTAGGTGTAAATCTAGCAAAACATATACAGGATCTATATGAGGGAAACTACAAAACTAATGTAGGAAATAAAGACCTAATGTAAAGATATTCTGTGTTCATGTCTTGGAAGACTTGATGTAGAAATAGCAAATTTTGTACCCAGACCTTGGTTTTTAATACCATCTATAATAATAAAAGCATAATATGCTAATTTAGACCAGACGTCATTCTTGTTGTGATTCCGGATGTCCTTCAGGACAAAGCTGGGGCCAGAGGGAAGCCAGTGCTGGCAGCGAGGGAAGGAAGGCCTATTCTTGCATGAATTTCATGCATTGGGCCACCGGTCTATATATATAAAAGCCAAGTGACCAGAATGACCTGTCGCTATGGCACACACTGTGGTGGCCACCTGGCTGGATTGGGGCCGCAATCACCAACCCCCAACCTCAATGGCCCCTCCCCCCAGCCAGCCCTGCCCCAATTGGCCCCCATCAGGGTGGACACCAGCCATGCATAAATTCATGCACCAGACCTCTAGTTCTTCAATAAAAGGAATCAGAGCTCCTTGTAGAAATGACAAGATGAAAATATATAAGATGAAACTGGAGCATTTAGTGGTGCCAGAAAGTAAGGAAATGCTTAGACACACAGAGATGTCAAAGGAACACAGTAGCCAACTGAAAAAGCTCCCAATGGCCAAAGCTGTAACAATGCTAATTCCCTAACTGAATTATATTTTATTGAAACCACTTATGGATAACTTGAAGTACCCCCTAAACATTTTGTTTTCATTGATTCTTTGAAAGAACAGGGTAAAGTGGTTCTGGTCGTATAAAGACTACTCCTGTATTGCTATCATACTTCCTGACCTACTACATCTATATCTAATTGGGTAATACATTTTCTTCCACATTTAGTTGGGTGAAATCCATTTATCTTCTAATCAAGGAAAATGAGTTAACTCCTAACAACCTCTGATATGTAACAGAAATACAACTGTACTTTGGAATTAGTCATCCATCTTTATTTCAGTCTCTTATTTATCACTGCAATATTGTAGTATAGCAGTGCCATGTATTACCAGTGGAATGCCATTGTCTTAAAATGTATTATTTTGACCTGGCTCAGATCTGTATTTTCCTCTGTAATTTCAGCCAGGCACATCTAATCATAACAGCCAAATGCTCTGTTAGCTTCCATATCCCAAATTGTGTGGACTTATTAAAGTATAGTCCTGATTAACTTTTTTTAAATCATCCATAATCAACTTTTCCATTTTCCATCTCTATTTTGTTGTTGTTAATCCTCATTCAAGGATTTTTTTTCATTGATTTTTTTCCAGAGAGATTGAAAGGAAGGGGGAGAGACAGAGAGAGAAACATTAATGTGAGAGAGACTGGTTGCCTCTCACCTGTGCCCTGACCAAAACCAGGGATAGAGCCACAACTAAGGTATATACGCTTGATGGGAATCAAACCTGCAACCCATCAGTCTTCGAGCCAACACTCTAACCACTGAGCAAAACTGGATAATGTTCTAACATTTTTAAGTGAAGGAGAATATTGGGTCTAGATTTCAAAGTTTGTTTATACTTCTTAAATGATTTTACTAAATCTGAGTCATTTTTCTATGTGAAATAATTATTAGGATATATAAAAATTTAAAGTGCTTAGCATAGTGTATTCTACATAGTAATCATTCCACAGATGGCAACACTTGTTTTTATTCTGTAATGTGCTTCTGTATTGCTTCACATGTCATGTAAAATAGCTGATGTGCTCTGGGAGGTATAGTATCTCCCACATATATTGTACAACTAGTGGCCCAGTGCACAAACTCATGAACATTGAAAAGAAATGAATTAAAAGAAGTATTTTAATATCGCTATTTGCCCTTTCTCTATAATAGAAGTGTCAACCAAATTCATGATTGACAATGACAGATCGAAACACATGCATGCAATTGGCACCAGCGAGAGCTTTATATGTATCTTGCATGCATGAGTCAACTTAGCCTTTTATAGATATAGTACAAACTTACTTAATTAGTCCTGCTTTCTGATTTAGCTAAACTTTTTCCAGTCCCATGAAGCACCCCAACTTCTCTTTCAGGTAATTGTCAGCAACACAGCAGTAAATATCAACATGAAGCAGATTATTATTGTAGATAATGCAGGGAGAACAAAGGGTAAAATATTTAACTGCAGCAGTGTTTGACTATTTTCTGTTCAGTGAGAAAACCTGGCATTTTCAAGGTCTACCATTTCTTTCTTTTCAGTCCAGTCAAGTTTCTAAACTTTCTAAATCTCCATTTCTGGCTAATGAAAAGAAAATAGGATTCCACCAAGTCTCCTATCTACCTGCCCCAGGACTGCTGTGAGGATCAAATGAGATAAGGCATGGGAAAATGCTTCACAGACATTTGGTTACAGTGTAAAGTGTTTCCGCCTGGCTATAAAGCAAGCCATGTTTCTGGGCTGAAGAAGCTGTAAGGAGGCTAGTTGTTAATAGGGAGAGGAAGCTGGGTGTTGCTACGTGATATCATTACCCAGATGGAGGGAAGGCCACTTAGCATATTAGCATATATATATATGTATATATATATATATATGATGTTTGTTCTGCTTGACCAACAAAGCAACAGAGGAGAATGCCTCTTTTTTGGTAACAATATTCAATGATTATGGAAAGTGGCATTAGTTTTAAGTCTTTCAAATGTCGTTGTAAATACAAGAGGTTATAACAAAAGAGAAAAGAATGATGTTATTTTTTGCCAACAGAAGAAGCCTTATTTGAGCAATCTATGTTGAAATGACTAATACAGTGAATTATAGGAGCTTTCCAGTAGGAAGCTAATGCTCAAGTGAAACAGTATTTATTAGGCAATAGTGATATGACTTTTATTGGTTGAACTCTGGTACCTGCCAACAAATGGTACTTTTACCTGAGAGACACGTGTCATGCACCATTTAGTCTGTTTAGCTGAGCTTCAAATGGAAATACAAGACAGTTTTCATAGATTCACATACAATTCAAACTAGTTCTTAATTTAAATAAATAAGGATGTAAAGTTTGAGTGACTATGATGGCTTCATTCCCTATGTAGGTAATGCTGAGATTGTGGAAACATATGGAAATCTATTCATATGTAAAGCAATAAAAGACTTTCACATCACCTTGTATTTATAATGCCTACTCTTCAAAAAAACTTACATTTCTTCAACAAAGGTATTTTTCTAAGATGGTCTTGTCCATTTACCCCAGAAAAACTTGTTATTTGTAAGTTATAATATTAATGTGATAATTACAGCCAAACATTTTATTTTTGTATGGGTACTTTTTCCATAAGTTATATACAAAGGTTATGACAGCAAATGAAGTTCTAGTCTCAATGGATGACATAAATGAGCAATTTTCAGCTTTAAATTTTTTATATAAACTGTAGATTTTAAATTTTATGTTTCATCTTGTGGCCCTATCAAGTTGGCTATCTTTTACCTGTGTTATCTAAACTAGATTCTAGAAAAGAGTTTTGAGAAAGACAAAAGTAGATTTGAAAACCCATTTTATAATTAAATATGGCCTTAAGTATTTTCAAGTTCATTCATATCGTCTTTCACCAGTACTTTAATCCACCTTTGTCAAAACCATTCCACATGCCACCCAAACCACCTTATTTTAGTAAGTTTTGTTTATATTAGGTCCCTTGCAGGAGTTTCCAAGGATAAAAATGGTTTCAGTTATTGTGGTCTTAGCCAAAATAGAGTATTTGCTTTGATTCTAGAGAAGTTTCCTAATTAATTTTCTGTAGCAAAAATGTTAAGGGCTGGAATTTCCCCTCTGAATCTTTCCGTAGAAATGGGATTCAGAAAGCCCCAGGATTCCATCCAGCACATTGGGGGACTCAGACAACTGTTTCTTGTTATAGATATAGCTAGAGGCCTGTATCATTGATATTAATACACTAGCAGGCCTGCTAGTATATTAATAATAGGCAGTGCTGATTTACTACAATCCTTTACCATTTCACATATAAAGAGTTATCTAAGTTTCAGAAATGAACGTTCTATCTACTCTAACATTACTTTAAAGTGATTGGTGGTGGTACAACTTGAATTTTTTAAGTTTAAGCCTACAATTCAGAGTGATTTATTCTAATAGCATGTACACAGGTGATATAAACAAATTTAAAGATGAGCATATAACATACACAAGATCCAATTATGTTTAGCTGAGGGAGAATCCTCACTACCTTCCCACATGAAACAGTAAAACATGAAGACAGGTGTTTAGTATCATAGGCATGATGATTATTATGGAATAGAAAAGTATTACCACTGGTTTTTCTCAGATGTCCCTAAGTATTTCTGAATTTACAAGAAAGTAAACTGGTTTAATTTAGCTCTAAAAAGTGAAAATTATTTTCCCTATTGAGTAAAAAATATATAAAAGAGTGAAAGACTGAAAACTACAGCCCACCTGTGTTTAATCATTAACAGTGAGCCCTTTGGTGAACTTAGGTCCTGATTTTGGAGTTTGGAATCTGACCTTTCCCCAGAGATAAACATTATCATTACAGGTTCTAAGGAGGGACACTTCCTTGCTGCCATCAGAAGAGACCATTTCTTAGTGACTCCTTGCTGGGCACTGGATGCATTAGAGGGTGAATAGTCAATATGATTCTTCTAGCTGTGCTTTTTCTCTGCTTCATTTCCTCGTACTCAGCTTCTGTTAAAGGTAAGTTTGTGTTGCCTCCTGCTAAATTTTAATTTTAATCATTGAAGGGGCAGTGTGTGCCTCTCTCTCTCTCTCTCTCTCTCTCTCTCTCTCTCTCTCTCTCTCTCTCTCTCTTTCTCTCTCTCTCTCTGTGCGTGTGTGTGTGTGTGTGTGTGTGTGTGTGTGTGTGTGTGTGTGTGTGAATAGTGAAAGAGTTTCTAATTAAACCATCTTCAAAACCATGTAACTATGGCATCTTTGTGAAGGCATGACTGGGTTAGAATGAAAACCGAATTCAAATTCCTCCATGCAATAAAAAAACAGAGGTTCCTTTGTAGATTCAGTGCCTCAGATTAGTGTGCTTCTTGTTTCAATTTCTCATTCATGGTGGATTTTTAAAAGGGAGAAAAAAGATGCCAGCTATTGTTACCTGCTGCTGTTGGTCCTCCCTGAATGCAGCTCCTTCATTTGAATTGTAAAAGAGGACTTAAAAAAACACACTTCTTTAAATTTCCTTCTAATTGCTTAGCAATATGACATCAAGAAGAATTAGGCCCAATATAAAAGCATGTGATTTACCAAAGAATTACAAAGGAAATGGTAAAGCACGTACTTAACTTCATTACTTGTTAGAAGTGATAGAATCATCATAGTTGGTGAATTACATAAAATAGAAGTATATAATATAGGGTAAGAAGATTTATTATCTTTTGAAAAATAGTGTTGGTGATTACCATTTCTACTTTGAGATAAATTTGATTTAAAAAACACACCTATGAATTGAGACCTTGGATAGAGAAAAAAACATGAGTTGTCATTTCAAAGAGAAGTATGATTGGGTTAATATGCGATCTTGTTTTAAATCGCTAGTTAATACACTCCTGGGGTTTCTAAATGTTGCGCCTGTAAAATTATTTTGTAGTCTCTTAAGAGGGCGTACTATTAAAGGTAATTCATCTAACACATCATTTAGCATAATAGGTCCAATTTGAATAATTATGTACTCTAAGTAATTAACATAAAAGAATTGATTTGTAAACTTTTGAAACACATTTGGAATAATTGATTTTTGATGACAAAGTGAAGGTGTTCCTCAAGATTTTTTGCATGGAAAATTTTCACATGAGGAAAAGACAATCTTTATTATGGCGACAATAAATGGAGGGCTAAATTTAAATTATTTCACATAAGCAAATGATACTTTTTTAAATTGAATTAAAGACAGTATTTCTCACCAGTTTCTGAAATGTTTGGTATTTAAAGATACAGTCCTTACTTGGATGAAAAAAATTTTTTGAGAAAAATGTAAAGGTTTGTAAATTATATCTGAGAATTATTATATAGAGAGCTTTGACATATTTTATTATGTCAAATAAACTGTGTATTTGAAATCTGAGTGATTTTTACAACACAATATCAAATCTAATATACCATGATTATTTTGAAAAAAATAATTGAGATATAATAGTTATATGGGTTTCTCTTTTCCCCCCACCCTATAAATAAGAAGTTTGGATAACTTAATATTTTCAAATACATGCACTAATAAAGATTTAAAAATACACACAGGCAACAATAGCACACAGGTTTAGAAGATGACAGTTGGCTACAGTTTGTTGTATACAAGTTAAGGGGTAAATCTAGATTTTTAGAACCTGAAGATTATGCAATTTAGGGGACATTTTTGAGAAAAGATTGCAAAAATATCTTACTTTTGCAAATGTTACTGGAAAAAAGATGTGTATACATTGCTAGTGTTACCTTCTAAGATCTTGAAATGAACCTTGGCAAGTGAGGGCCCCAAAGCTTAAGTGCCATTAGCTTCATGGTACAAGCTGCTTATGCCAAATATCATAAATAAAAAGTACAGGACTTGACAGCTCTCCCTCTACCTAGATAATGATAACCTTTGTGTTATATACTGTGACTAAGTAATAAACTCATTGTTCTCTATGATGATTTACATTTAACAAGCAAACTACTTAGAAAGAATTTACCTCAAGGTCATTATAAATTTTTGGGATATCATGCAGCACCTCAAAACTCATCTCAAATTTAATTATCAATGCGACTGTTTAGCAAATCCTCAGATTTGGATGAGTTTTGAATGCATGTTGACCTGTGAAGAGAATGGAGGAAGGTATTCAGATTAGTATGGAAGAAGGTCTATTTAGAAGAGATATGCTGAGTAGGAACATCCTGAAAACTCAAGTTTTTCCTAGTTTTTTTGAATCATCCTATCTAATAAAAGAGTACTATGCAAATTGACCATCACTCCAACACACAAGATGGCTGCCCCCATGTGGTCAGAGAAGGCTGCACCCATGTAAACAAAAGATGCCCACCATAAGATGGCCAGCAGGGGAGGGCAGTTGGGAGGGACCAGGCCTGCAAGGGAGGGCAGTTGGGGGTAATCAAGCCTGCAGCGGAAGGCAATTAGGTGTGACCAGGCCAGCAGAGGAGGTAAGTTGGGGGTGATTGGGCCTTCAGGGAAGGGCAGTTAGGGGTGACTGAGCCTGTGGGGAAGGGCAGTTAGGGGTGACCAGGCCTGCAGGGAAGAGCAGTTAGGGGCAATCAGGCTGGCAGGGGAGCAGTTAGCCATCAATCAGGCTGGCAGGGGAGTGATTAGGGGGTGATCAGGCTGGCAGGCAGAAGCAGTTAGGGGCAATCAGAAAGGCAGACAGGCAAGCAGTTGGGATCCAGCAGTCTTGGATTGTGAGAGGGATGTCTGACTGCCCATTTAAGTAGGATCAGGCCTAAACGGGCAGTTGGACATCCCGTGAGGGGTCCCAGATTAGAAAGGATGCAGGCTGAGCTGAGGGACATCCTTTGCCCCCATGCATGAATTTCGTGCACTGGGCCTCTGGTATTTTATAATAGTGGATCTATTCTCAGTGCCTTCTTTGGGTTTTCTTTATAATACTTTTACTTTCCTTAAGCCACACAAAAACTTGCTATTTAATCTTGCCACTTCTAAACCTGAACTGTTTCATTATTTCCAGTCTTTCTCTCGGTTCATGGCCTTCCCTATACTTTTCAATTCATTCACATTAATTATATTCCATTCCACCGCCCCCCCCCCCAATCCTTCATCCTATCCTTACTTCCAGACTTAGAGTTTTCTATTGGAATTCTAAATCCCTATTTTGTCTCCTTGCTTAAATCAATTAACTGTCTATTGGGTTCATCTAGGTTTGATAAATAATTATTTTAACATATTTCCTAAAGGTTTGAAACTAAGTTTGTTGTTTTTAAGCCCCTTAAAAATTCTAGATACACTTAAAGGGGAACCTTGAAGTGGTATTGACTCTCTTCTGTTTTTTCTAACACTAGAGGCCTGGTGCACAAAATTCATGCACTAGTGGAGGGGTGTCCCTCAGCCCAGTCTGCACCCTCTCCAATCTGGGACAACCCTCTCACAACCCAGGACTGCTGGCTCAAAAATTGCTCACCTGCTTGACTACCTGATTGGCCCTAACCACTTCTGCCTGCCAGGCTGATCACCCCCTAACCACTCCCCTGCCAGCCTGATCAATGCCTAACAGCTCCCCTGCCAGCCTGATTACCCCAACTGCCCTCCCCTGTAAGCCTGATCCTCCCCAACTGCTTTCCCCTGCAAGCCTGGTCCTCCCCAATTACCCTCCACTGCAGGCCTGCCCCCCCCAACTGCCTTCCACTGCAGGCCTGCCCCCCCCAACTGCCCTCCCCTGATGAGCCTGGTCACCCCTAACTGCCCTCCCCTGATGGCCATCTTGTGGTGGCCATCTTGTTACCACATGGGGCAGCCATCTTTTGCTAGGGTGTGACAGTCAATTTGCATATTGCCTCTTTATTACATAAGATTAATGCCATTCTGCATGCTCAAAAGAGCAATACTTTAAGAAAGAAATTTTGTCAACAATATAAATAGAACATGTCCCCATTGCCCTGTGTTGCCAATCTCTAAATAAATAGAGAAATATTTATCAAAGAGGAAATGATAACAGGGACAACTACAACACAATCCATTTATTTGAAACATTTTAGGTTTATATTCTGTTGAAAAAGGTAGGAAAAAGTACTAGGAGAAGCACGGCTTATTCTTTCCTGTGTTTTATCACTTCTAAGTCATAATCAAAAAGTGATCTATTATACGTTGCCCCTTTTCACATTCTATTGTCCAGTTAAGTCAAAGTAAGAAAAAAAATCACACAATAGTCAACACAATGGTTTGGAAAGCTTCAGAATTTAAGGGAGGCTACCTTTCTACAAACTTTTCATAGTAACTTTAATCACAATCACCTTCATGTAGTTCATAAAACTTGGGTCTCAGTAAATTTAAGTGTCAAATTCTGCATTATATCTGCTATGTTGAGTTGAACGCAGATTCAGCATTTTTGTAGCTGTCATATAATGCCTATCTTTAGGCATGTGAGGATTAGATAAGAAAACATGTATTTCCTTTATGCCTTGTGTGCAGTTCTGTAGGTGTTATTATAATAAGGCCTCTCTGCCCCAAATATGTTTCTTGGCCGGAAGGCTAATGTTTGAATCTGCAGGAGTGTCCCTACTTAAACCGTAGAAGAGGTTGAGGTAAGGAAGGCTAGAGGGAGTAATGGATTTCTTCTCCTTCAAAGTTTTTCCTGACCTTTTCTGCCTTCCGTATCTCATACCTAAGGTTCTGACTTGTTACTTGGATACAATCTGCTTTTGTGTTTATATACTTGGATATACACTTTCACACTTCCTTTTCTGGATTTCTAGTTCTTGATGGTTTATTATCCCATTTCCTTGAAGGTTTGTCAGATCACATAACTTTGCTACACATCTGTCTACTCAGAGTCAAATTCTAAGTCTAGGCAAAGGTCCTCCCCCCTAGATCTCCCTGCCACCCATAGGTACCTATTTGTCCTCTCTTCCCTCTGCTGTCTTTCACTTACTCAATTCTAGCCTCTGGCCTCCCAGCTGTTCCTCCATTACACCTGCATGAACTTTCCTCAGGGCCTTTGAACTTGCTGTTCCTTCTGTGGGGAGGATGGGTAGTAGGAGTGTGGAGATGGCCCTCCCACAGATATCCACATGGGTAGCCTGAATCCTTTGCCCAGAATATTACCTTCTCATTAAGGTCTTCCTCTCAGCATCTCCATTCCCTTTTCTGTTTCATTTTTCTTTATAAACTTTTATTACTTATCCTATCTAATAAAAGAGTAACATGCAAATTGACCATTACTCCAACACACAAGATGGCTGCCCCCAGGTGGTCAAAGATGGTTGCCCCCATGTGGACACAAGATGGCCACCACAAAATGGCCAGCAAGGGGGGGGGCAGTTGGGAGGGACCAGGACTGCAAGAGAGGACAATTGTGGGCAATCAGGTCAGCAGGGGAGAGCAGTTGGGAAGGACCAGGCCTGCAAGGGAGGGCAATTGGGGGTGATCAAGCCTGAAGGGAAGGGCAGTTAGGGGCGACCAGGCCTCCAGAGAAGGGAAGTTGGGGCAACCAGGCCTGCAGGGAAGGGGAGTTGGGGGAGGGGCTCTAGGGCTGCAAGGAAGAGCAGTTGTGGGGGGCCAGGCCTGCAGGGGAAGGTAGTCAGGGGGAAACAGGTTGGCAGGTAGCAGTTAGGCATCAATCAGGCTGGCAGGGGAGTGGTTACGGATGACCAGTCTGGCAGGCAGAAGCGATTAGGGGCAATCAGGGAGGCAGGCACATGAGTAGTTGTGAGCCAGCAGTCCTGGATTGTGAGAGGGATGTCCCAGATTGGAGAGGGTACAGGCTGGGCTGAGGGACACCCCCTACCCCCGTGCAAGAATTTCGTGCACAGAGCCTCTAGTAAGTATAAAAGCTATTGCCATCTCCTCCTTATAAACTTCCCAAAGGTAGACATTTTATCTGCTTGTTAGCTGGTGTAGCTCCAGAGCCTAGAAAGGTGCCCACCACCCTGTGGATGCTCAGTCCATCCTTGTTGAATGAATGAATGAATGAATGAATGAATTCCTAGCTCATTCCCTAGAAATAGAAGAGTTCAACCTAAACATATAGATGATATTAAAAATATCCAATTAGAGGAACTGCCTAAAATAATTTTGGCAATGAGCCATTGCATTTATTTTCAAATGATTTGTATTAATTTTGTAAAGCAATCCCAGGGCTGAACACCTACTTAAAATCATATCCCATATAATAAAAGGCTAATATGCAAATTGTCCCCACAGGTGGGAGTTCAACCCACCAGGAGTTAGACATGTGCTGACCACCAAGGGGTGGTGTGGAACATCGTGGGCATCAGTGATGTGGCGCTGCCAGTGGGTGGCAGTAGAGGTGCTACCGGCCCTGTTGGGCCCTGAGTAGAGTGGGACTGTGGTGGGATGGTGGAGCAGATGAGAGGTGGTGCCAGGTCCTGTCATTCACTCCACAGATGGGCCCTGATTGCCAGCCAGGCCTAGGAACTCTATCCATGCATAAATTTTGTGCATCAGGTCTCTAGTTTATTATACCTTGACGAAGCTGAGGTGGGTGGCAGGGGAGAAATCATGTTAATATAACTTAAAGCAATACAGTGACATTTTTTAAACAATATTCTATAGTTCAATTAGGGAAACTTTTAGATAATTTGATTATTAGAGCACAAAAGAAGGTTTATGAGATGGAAGCTTATTGTTTCTTGTTTTTGTTATTGCCGTTTAAGCCAATGATTTTAGCAGATGAGAAGTACTGCCTTTCATTTACCAAATATTTACTGAGCTCCTACTAGCATGACTGTACTAAATGAGAATGCTTCAATTTCAAGATGGCACATTCCTGGGCTGATGGATGCCGTATTACTAAGATTTGACTTGTTTCACTGTCTTTATGCAGGTCACACCACTGGTCTCTCTTTAAACAATGACCGGCTGTACAAACTCACATACTCCACTGAAGTTTTTGTTAATCAGAACAAAGGAAAGCTCCAAGACAGTGTGGGTTACCGAATTTCATCCAATGTGGACGTCGTCTTACTGTGGAGGAATCCTGACGGTGATGATGACCAACTGATCCAAATCACGGTGGGCATTTTCTACCAGAAAGATGCAAATGTTATATGTCAGCAAAGTCTTTGAGATGTGTACCATTCAATAGCAATTGTTTCATGTTCTTGGTTGTACAACCATTTAGTTTGTCTCTGTCACTAAAATACATACATCTAAAGTGTTTGCTAATCAAAAGTGATCTGAATCTTTCCAAATTGTTGAAGTAGTCAAAAGAAGGCTGGTGAGTAACTAGGGTATGATGTCCAGTTCTATGTGTCATATTAATAGACACATTAAACTAGGATCCATTTGAAATATTCTGGGAGTCAGGAATCTAGAGTTAATGTCACGTGGAAAACAATTGAGACTACCATAACTGAAAGAGGAGATAAGTTGGACCTACCAGTTTTCCTGAGTTCCTTGACATAACAGGTGGAATTACCATGAGGGAGTAAGCCTATTTTGTATTCTTTCTAAGGAAAAACTGGTATTCCTCTGCATGGCAGTGTTTGGTCAGTTATATTGTTTAGATATATGGGTTGAGAAAAGAAGTCAGGTTAGATAGCCTCTGGGATTTCTCCCAGTTTAAATATATGGTGATTCCATATTTGCTTTTTAAGCACCTAAAGGCAAATTATTTCTTTAGTAAAGTCTGTTAATCTTTTACATGTTGATGTGAAAAAGGTACACAAACCAAAATTTGCTTTATTGTAGCCAATAAATAGTTGCTGTTAATACTTTATAATGAGGTGTCATTGCAATATATTTATCAAGCTATCTTTGCTTCTTTGGATGTCTCCAGTAGCTATTGTGTCTTCCATATTGGATCAGAATTTCATCATCCACCTCTCTGAGCCATTTCTCAATGCAAGTATTCTGCAGCAAATATTATGTATCTATTACTCAGTAATTACACTTTTCATCTTTAATTCTGTATATGAAGATCAAGTACAATGGGACAGGACTCCTCCCAAACAAATGGTACAGAATGTAAAAGAAATCAGATTGCAACAGTTAAAAACAAATGAATGACAAATGAAAGATATAAAAGAGCCATCTTCTAGTCATAATTATTATAAACCTGAAGTCACATGGTATTTTTACCTAATTCAAAAACCTGATTGTTGAATATCTTCTCCATTATTTTAAAGTTAGTGGCTAGGTCATCTGAGTCATAAATTGAAAAAAATAACAGAAGAAATTATGGCCAACCCTGCTTATTTGCTTTATCATTTTCTTTTCTCAGGGAATCTGATTAAAATAAAAAGAAAGTTTTCTAATAGGTTTCTTTCTATGATTCCAGATCAAAGATGTAAATGTTGAAAATGTGAATCAGAAGAGGGGAGAGAAGAACATTTTCAAAGGAAAAAATCCAGCCAAAATCATAAGAAAAGAAAACTTGGAAGCTTTACAAAGACCTGTGCTGCTTCATCTTATCCATGGGAAGGTAAAAGTGATTTGGGAGGCAGGGGGATTGGGGGCCGCACATCTTTTCTCTCCAACTTCACATTTTTCTTCCCTTTAGTAGATATTATTCTTAGGTGATCATGGCATCACTACTTTTATGGTAAATTAAAGTTTTTCAAGACCTAATAAAAAGGTTGAAAATTAAATGTTTCAGAAGTAAATCAAGGCATTCAATGCATTTATATTTTCTATCCATTTAAAGATTTTATAAAAATCTTTATAGTAAAATCAAGTCCTTTTTTATAACAGATTGTTATAAGAGATTGTTGAAAGGTGCATTTTTTATTAAATGAAGAAGGATTAAAAAGATATTGTAATGCAAAAATTCATCACAGATGATTGAATAAATTCAGGAAAGTAGATAAATTATGAATTAAATGATCTAACAGGTATGTGATATCAACTTGTTATGAGAATATAAATATCTGACTAAAGTTCAAAACTGAAGGTTTTGAAAGGTTATGGCATTTCTAAGTTAGTGTTGATTTTTTAAAGAAACACATAGAGATTATTTCAAAGCTATGACTTTTAAAAACATTTTACACGTAATGAATGGACACTGTAGTATCTATTTGAAAATTTGCTCAGAAAATTCTGTGTGTGTTACCTATGTTTTGATTCTGATGTATTATTAAAATGGTCTAAATATTTTAATGTTTGGGATTGAGAAGCAATTGTTATCAGTGAATTATTAGGGGATTGAGAAACAATTGTGATCAGTGAATTATTAGGCATTACGTATGTGATTTTATGAAAAGTATATATACTACATTTACATGTATAAAAATACATTAATAAAGATGAAAGCTCAATTTTAGTAACTAAAGTAGAAAAGTAGAAAAGGCCCTTATAGTTAAAACTCTACACATTTCTAAAGTTTCTCCAGATTCAAAAGTTCTAGATTCAAAATAAAGATGAAAACAAATATTTAAAAATATAAAATTTAGACATGCGATACATTTCTAATCATGGCACATGTTTTTATATAATGTACTAAAAAGGAAGTCACAAAAGAAGGATTATTATGTGGTTGCCTCTCCTACATCAAATATGAATCAACAACTCAGAAAAAAGAGGGGGGACATCTGTAATACTTTCAACAAGAAAGATGAAAGAAAGAGACAAAAAAGAATGCTTCTCTTCTCCACTTGTTAAAATACCATGTTCCAGGTTTTGCTCAGCAGCCTTTCTTTTATGAAGCTCACGTGCTTCCGACCAGCTGGAAATACATAGTCCTCTTTAGAACAACCCCTTGGGCCTTTTGTAGCTCACTCGTGGCCTTTATCGCTTTCTTTTGGTCATTTCTGTTCACTTCTAAATCATGGGTTTCAGTAGAGAAAATTCCTGTTCTTTAAATCCCAGCCTTCCCCTGACCTTCAAGCCTTTCGCTGTATAAATTAAGGGACTATATATTCCCTTTCAAATGTATAAATTAAGGGATTATACAGAAGCATTTTTGCCCCTAAGGAAAAAATATGACTAATCCCTATTGATTTCAAGGGGAAATTGACTCTCAAAATTTGGCAAGAGACACCTCATCTCCTTCCCTGCAACCCATCTCCCCTCTTTCCCCCAGCACCCAGAACTATGCCTTCCATTGACTGACGTGCTGCATTAGTCAGGAAGCCTTTCCCAATATTCTCTTAAACCCTCTCCTTCCCTGGGTTCATTGCCACGAAAGCATTTATCACAAGGTAATCCTCTCTGCCACCCACATTAGCTGTCGGCTTCTTGTGGACAGCAGTTATGTTTATGTCTATATATCCAGTGCTTTTCTCATAGTGGGCGTGCAGTAGATACTTGTAAAGTAAAGGGATGAGCTAATAGGGTTGCATGGGGCTAAAATGAGTCCGATTTTGAGAAAGGCTTAGTTTGTTTGCTTAATAATAGCTAACAGTACTTCACACTCAAAGCCTGCATTGACTGAAGGCATTATATGAATTATCTCCTACTGCTTTATTGTTCTTTTGTAATAGATGAGGAAACCAAAATCAAGGGAAGAAATTTGCCTAGGGTCACAGCACGGACAAGTGGTGAAACTGGAATTTAAAACACAAGGTCTGATTTTAGAATCTGTGCTGGAAACCGCTGTGTTATACTATCTTTTAGATGGAAAACATTTGGGGAAAATATCGCCTCTTTCATTGACTTGAGCATCCCTATTTCATTCTTCATTATATCTATTAACCCACTTTGTTGAAAACATGAAATACTGTCATTTTCTTCTCTGGCCTTCCAATGTGGAAAAACACTTGATCCCATAAAATATTAATTGCATTTATAGTCTTAATTACAACCAATCATTTTATAGCCCCTTGGATAGCAGTTGAGTACAAAGTTTTTTGTTACACACACGAAGAACTCGGTGCTCTCACTGTTCAAAGGCTAGGATGAAGCTGCCACATCATTATCTCAGTGACTCCACAGGGCCAGTTCTATAGGAGCTGTGAATTATGATGATTTACAGGTTAAAGTACATTGTGATATCTTTCCGATAAAGAACTTACCAGAAAAAGACCCGTGACCCTGGAGACTAAGAAGCTATATGGAATTTTCAGCCACCTCACTGTCAGAAAGATCATTGTATAAACCCTTACTTCTTCAGCTTACTATGAGAGAAGATGGAAAAGGGAAGGTTGAACTATTGATTGGCAGTTTTTAAAAGAGTATTTACCCCAGGCTCAAATTAAATTTCATGCCTTGAAATTTCTGTGATTTCAAGGATACTCATTAGCGGGTATTTCTTGTCTTTCCTGAGCCCACTGTTTTAAAAGCTCCCATTTTTACATGATAAAAGCAGATTTTTTAAAAGCCCATTAAAACATTTAGATACATATTTATTGAAAATCTTTTTTTCATGCCCAATTATCTGCCCTACCTAATTGTCAGAGCATGACTAGTTTTGTCTATAAATCATAAATGAAGCTGGAAACGTGATAGTTTTCTGGATAAGTTGATTAACATGCTTCAAGTTGCAACATGTATTCTTCTTGACCTAAAATTTTAATCTAGTGAGCTGGATAATTACTGAATTTCCATTTCTGGATTTTGCTGTCAGTATTGATTAACCACATGATTGCTGAGTCATCCCGATATTTTGTGTTGTTTCTAGGAATTGGTTTGCTCTCTGAATCTGCAGTGTGGTTTCTTTACACCCACGGAGCCTCCCAACTAAATGTGACACATTGCAACTCTCATTCTTCATAGACTTCTTCACTTGTCCATTTTCCAGTGTGCTGGTTTCTATGTATCATATGTATCAAAGATCTGTTTAGAGCTGTAACTCCAACTAAGTAGAAAAAAATGACTAATCTCTCTTTTTGGGGTCCTTTTTAAAAAAAATTTGCTGCTAATCTAATTTTACTTTCACTTGTTTTTAAAGAATGTATAAATTAAGGGAATATACAGAACATTTTTGCCCCTAAGGAAAAAATATGACTAATCCCTACTGATTTCAAGGGGAAATTGACCCTCAAAATTTGGCAGCAAGAGGCACCTCATCTCCTTCCCCGAAACCTACCCCCTTCGCTCTGTGTTTGATTTCCTCTAATTCAAGGCTTAGTTTGTCACTAGGTTGTGCCACTGTGGCTCTCCGGAAGCTCTGGGGACTCTGAGTTTAGATAAGCGTCCTGTGCTCTCAGATATTCAGAGCTCATTTCAAAACCGAGTGTAGAAATCAGTTTTATGGCCTGAGTGTAATAAATCGTAATTCCTGCTGTGAAATAATAAATGTAAGATTACTGCAGTGATAGCCACATGGATTGAACTGCAAAGTTCTGATTTAATTACTATTTTTTTAATTATCAAAAGCTTGTTAATTCTACGGATTTGACATTTATCTAATATAAATTCTAGTGCTGTCTGTTTGGACCTCAGTGGCTTGCACTAAGAGAACAGAATTTAGGCCCCCCAAATAGCAGTCATACAAAGAAAAAGAGACTTGCCCACTTTCATAGTTCTAGGAAAGTAATAAAAATAGAAGGAATGAAAAGTCTCTTAATGTCTCACAGATTGCATCATTTAGCCTTCCAGGAAAAATAAAAAAAAGTCTCAAACAGCATTTTATTAGGGGTTAGCAGTCAAGAGCAAATCTTGATCCATAGAAGTGGGTCAATAATAGAAGAGCACTTCACTTTATGCAGAATCCAGAGATTAAATCTGAGAACTGGGTTTCCTGAAATTTTAGGTCAAACTTTATAAATAGTTCAGGCACATTATTTTTTTTTTAAGCCTGGAAGGACAGTGAGGATACGGATGATAAGTAAAAGTATTTTTCCCATTTCTCTTGCTTTCTAAAGTATTTAAGACTCAGGCCTAAAAAGTCACAAGCCATAAACATGTGCCACACAGTGGGCCTTCTGACTGTATCTGGATTCAAGTGACCCAGTTATGAACTTATAATAGTCATGATATCTGGAGATATCATACTCTGAAATATTTGAAAAAGAAGTTACAGTGTAACTCCTAAGAAATAGAGACACAGTTCACAAAATAGAACATCAGAAACTCAGCCAGGAATCTGAGAAATTGTCAGTGATTTGTTTGAGAATATGACACCAGAGATTTTCAGATGCTGAGGGCAGTATTCCAATTCCTTTTTCACCTGGACAAACACAATTCCAACACTTAAGGTTTGTCCAATGTTATGACTAAAACTGATTACAAGTTGGATAAAGTACTTAGTAAATCTGTCACTAGGCAGAATACATGTAGAAAATAAAAATAGAGATTTGAGGCAATTGTGCATAATTCAGGCAAAATATTCTCTTTTAATTTATGGAGAATTTTCACATAGGTTGAATTGTTCAGATTGGTATTAATTGAACTCATTAAACAATTAAGGAACTGTTTTGCTTGAGAAGTCATGGTTGGTTTTAAAGAAAAATAGGAAGATATTCAGGATATTTCTAGTAGAAGTTCTCAGCTGTAATTACCATAGACCTTGGGAATTTTTACAGGGAAGCTATATCCATCCTCTAGTTTTAAATCATGTGAAGTGTTTGGAGTTAATACAGGGTGAGAAATGACAGCCTGGTTTCCAGAAAGTGTTCTTTATACTTTTATCCTTATTTCTTAAACATGACCTAAATAATCAAAATGGTATGAGACATTGTTATCACCACTGTGCCTATAATAATATCAAGGATGAAGCAGAGCTAAGGAAGCCATTTACTACTGTAGCCAAATCACAGTCACTCTCCTCATTCCACCCTCTTTTCCCTACTTTTTAAAGGGAAACTCAAAGCAGTGCCTGGAGCAGGCCATGCAGGAACCCAATCAGCCTGAGATCTTCCCAAGACCATCTGTATCCGCTTAGACTGAAAGCCAATATAAGTGCTATGGAGAGCCAGGCAGAGACAATCACCCCTGTGGAATTGTGTCCATGGGCATTACGGCCACGTCTGGGCCCTTATCAAAGTCCTTGGTGGCTGTGCTTCAAGAGTGGTGACTGCCATTCTCTTCTAAAAAAATCTGTTTCTTTGTTGTTTTAATCCTTGGTCAGTTTTTATTTCCAACAGAGTTACAAATAGAGAATATGTAGACTTGTTCAAAGAGAATGTTTCTAATATTCTCTTCCTTGGGCAAGCCTTGTTTTCCCAGAAATCCCAGCTTATGTCTGCATCCTCTTTCCTCTATGCTATATCCATGTTGTTCAGAGCCTTCACTAGCAGTCTTCTGCAAATTCATACTCTGGTGGTCTAGCTTTATGAAATTTGAATACCTTCTTTTCACAACAAAGGAAACCCTCGTAACAGATCTCTTTCTTCTGGAATTGAGAGGGATAAGAATCTGAACCTTTCCTGCCACTTATTTAACCAAATATTAAAAACAATAAATTTTTGCTTTATTTATATTTGTCTTTTTCTTTCCTTAGGTCAAAAACTTCTACTCATATGAAAATGACCCTGTGGCCATCGAAAATCTCAAGAGAGGCCTGGCTAGCTTATTTCAGATGCAGTTAAGCTCTGGAACCACCAATGAGGTATTTACTAATATTATTAAAAATTCCGAATCTTATTTGTCAATAGAGTTCCCTAGATTATTTGTATCGCTTTCTATTTATAGAAAGTTAGTAAAGAAAAAAAAAGTTGTCCTAACCAGTTTTGCTCAGTGGCTAGAGCGTTGGCCTAGAGTGTGTACCTTGGCTGCTGGCACATCCCCAGTAGGAGGTGTGCAGGAGGCAGCTGACCAATGTTACTTTCTCATCAATGTTTCTGACTCTCTAGCCCTTCCCCTTCCTCTCTGCAAAAATCAATAAAATATATATATTTTAAAAAGTTACTACTGGAGAGCAACAAAGATGGCAGCATAGGTAAACACCTATTGTTCTGCCCCATGCAACAATTCAAAAACTACAACAAAACAACAAAAGAAACATCACCCAGAATCACCAGACAGCTGGTTGAGTGAAAACTCCACAAATAAAAGTAAAGGAGGGACACTGAGACTCAGAAGGGCGGCAGAGCGCAGCCTTGAAGATACGCGTGGAAACAGAGGTTAGGAGCCGGGCTGTAGGGCTGGCAGCAGCAACCCCGGCTGGATTTCTCCAACGGGGAGGGTGGAGATTTTCCACTGCACAGATTCCCCAGTGCCAGGCGAGGTCCAGGGTCCAGGGTATGCACCCTGGAATCTGGGTGCGGCAGAGGTCTCCTAGTCTGAGGAGAAACCTCAGAAATAGGGGTTGCTTGGAAAAGCAGTTTGCGCGCGTAAAGTGTGTGACAGCACAGACACTCGACTTCTCCCTGGCAACTTGCCCCCTGGTCCTGGAGACCACCGGACTGCTTTGTTTTACAACCCTGGGCGAGACTTTGGGTGTGCAGACTCATTTGGGGAGAGGCAGAGTTGTCTGGCAAGGGGTAGAGACTAGCGGCTTTCTCTTGGAGGTGCCTGCAACAATTACCACCCAACAGAGACCCGCACGCCGCACAGGACGTAACTGATGCTGAGGCTGCAGCTGCCTGCTCAGCTCAGAGACTCCTCCCATCCAACATGAACACAGTCTCCCTTCACAGCCAATTGGCCTGGAGGTCAAACCCTCCTAGGGCTAACAACAACAAGCTGGGCTTAAATTCAAAAATACTGTACAACCCATAAAGGATTGCAGTAAGAGTACCCACCTCAGGTAACTGGGGAGGCTGAGCCATTGTCCCTTAGAGGACATCTACCACATAAAGCAGCCACCATGCAGAGATATGGAAAGAAATCAGGTGTGAAAGAAATGGAGGAAAAAAGACGACTAGACATAGAGTTCAAAACCACGGTTATAAGGCTTTTCAAGAGGCTCCTAGAAAAGATCGAGACCTATAAGGAAATAAGCAAGACCTACAAGGAAATTAACAAGATCCTCAAGGATATGAATGAGACCTGCAAGGAAATGAACCAGACCATTGTGAAAATGAATGAGTCCTACAAGGAAATGAATGAGACCTACAAGGATATGAAGGAGACTCTCAAGGATATGAAAAAGGACCAACCAGAAATTAAGCATACACTGACTGAAATTAAAAATATTATACAAAGACCTAAATGTACTCTAGAGCACCCCAAGAACCAAGTTAAAGATTTGAAATACAAAGAGGTAAAATCCACTCAGCTGAAAAAGCAAGAAACCAAAAGAATCCAAAAAATTGAAGATAGTGTAAGGGGTCTCTGGGACAACCTCAAGCATACCAACATCTGAATTATAGGGGTGCCAGAAAAAGAGAGAGAGCAAGACAATGAAAAACTATTTGAAGAAATAGTGACCGAAAACTTCCCACACCTGGTGAAAGAAATTGATTTAGGAGTCCAAGAAGCGCACTGAACCCCAATATATAGGAACCCTAAGAGGACCACACCAAGGCACATCATAATTAAAATGCCAAGAGCAAAAGACAAAGAGGGAATATTAAAAGCAGCAAGAGAAAAACAGTTAGTTACCTGTAAGGGAGCATCCATATGATTGTCAGTGGATTTCTCAACAGAAACGATGAAGGCCAGACAGGAGTGGCAAGAAATATTCAAAGTGATGAATAGCAAGAATCTACAACCAAGATTACTCTATCCAGCAAAGCTATCATTCAGAATTGAAGGTCAGATAAAGTGCTTCGCAGATAAGAAAAAGCTAAAGGAGTTCATCACCACCAAACCAATATTATATGAAATGCTGAAAGATATTCTTTAAGAAGAGGAAAAATAAAAAGGTAAAAATATAAATTATGAACAACAAATACACATCTATCAACAAATGAACATAAAAATCAAGGGAATTAATAATCTGATGAACAGGATAAACTGGTGAATATAACAGAATCATGGATATAGAGAGGGAATGGACTGACAATTCTTGGGGAGAAAAGGGGTGTGGGAAGTACAGCAAGAGACTGGACAAAAATCTTGCAACAATGGGAGAGGACAGTGGGGAGGGGGAGGTGAGGGTGGAGAGTGGGATGGGTACAGGGTGGAGGGGAGCTATAGGGGAAAAAAGGGGGAACAATGTAATTAATAAACTGAACAATAAAGATAAAAAATAAAAATAAATAAAAAAATAAAAAATATATAAAAAGTTACTACTATGGTAATACTCAGTATAGGTAAGCTGGATGGTCATGTCTCATTTACACATGAAACAAATTGCCATTTACATCAATGTGTACTCAAATACAGGATAAAGGGAACTCCACTCAGTTACACTAAGGAGGCTTATAGAGTGACTGAAAGACAGCAATGCAGACAAACTTGGGGACCCATCCATTGACATCACTTCGTATCTCTTTTGTAAGGGAAGCTTATTAAAAATACTAGAGGCCTGGTGCATGAAATTTGTGCACGGGGAGTAGATGTCCCTCAGCTCAGCCTGTACCCTCTCTAATCGGGGACCCCTCGAGGGACGTCTGACTGCCCGTTTAGGCCCAATCCCAATAGGTGCTGGCAGAGGTCTGCTGAAAGGCCTAATCTAGTGAATCAGAATCTATAGTGAATCCTGGGAATCTCTCCTATCTAATAAAAGAATAATAATATACAAATTGACCATCACACATAGCCTAGATAGGATTGGGCCTAAACGGGCAGTCGGACATCCCTCTCACATCCCTCTCACAATCCCTGCTGGCTTCCAACTGCTCGCCTGCCTGCCTTACTGATTACCCCTAACTGCTTCTGCCTGCCAGTCTGATCACCTCCTAACCACTCCCCTGCCAGTCTGATTGATGCCTAACTGATCCCCTGTTGGCCTGTTTACCCCTAACTGCCCTCCCCTGTAGGCCTGGTCACCCCTAACTGCCTTCCCCTGCATGCCTGGTCCCCCACAACTGCCCTTCCCTGCAGGCCTGGTTGCTCCCAACTTCCCTCCTCTGCCAGCCTGGTCACCCCTAACTGCCCTCCCCTGCAGGCTTGATCAACCTTAACTGCCCTACCTTGTAGGCCTGGTCCCTCCCAACTGCCCTCCCCTGCTGGCCATCTTGTGGTGGCCATCTTGTGTCCACAGGGGGGCAGGATCTTTGACCACAGAGGGGTAGCCATCTTGTGTGTTGGAGTGATGGTCAATTTGCATATTGCTCTTTTATCAGATAGGATAGATTCCCAGGATTCACTATAGATTCTGATTCACTAGATTAGAGAGGACCTAAGCATCTATATTTTAGCAGTTTTTTTCAGATAAGTTGAATGCATTGTCAGTTTGAGAACCCATTGGCCTATATCGACCGACCCCCTTCGTTTTACAGATGAAGGAACTGAGGTTAAACTAGAGAAGTTACATGGCTCCCCCAGCACCACCTTGGAGTAAAGGTGGAGCTGAGTCCAAGTTGCCTAGCCTGAATTTAGACAGCCCAGGAGTGAGTGAGAAAATCTGATGGCAGGGCTAGGCCAAGGGAATGGTAGCTTGCTAGAATGGAGGTTAGGTGTGGTGCTGGCAGAGGTCTGCTAAAGGCCAAAAGAAGCTAAACAGAATTTGTGTGGGGGACATTTGCCTACACTCAATTTGTTGATGTGACTAATAATGAATTGAATTAATGCAAACAGGTTTTTAAAGATTTCTAATCATACTTAGCTGGTCAAAGGGCACATACACACACATACACACACATACACACACACACACACACACACACGCACACACACACACACACACACACACACTCACACACACACACACACACACACACACACACACACACACACTCACAAACAACACACAGCCTAGATATAACATTAAAAGCAACTTCCCTTACCATATAAGTACCCCATTTATCAGAGGTTTTGGATTTGACCATGCCATTTGTCCAATTCTTAGTGGACATTAGAAAGAAATCAGAAATTCTTTGTTATTTCTTGGGCCTTAAGAAAGCACTAGTAAGATTCAACCAAAGAGGATTAAAAAGAATCCACTTGCTGCAGGAAACATTGAGTTCTTCCTCTCTTCCTAACTTGTCAGCCTAAAACAAAAAGGCAACCCCCCATGACATAGTAGAGACCCCAATTTTCAAGCCAATTCGCTCTGGCATTCAAATGATCCATGTGAAAATCCTAAACACTATATTTTTACTTTATTTTTAGGTAGATATCTCTGGGGATTGTAAAGTGACCTACCAGGGTCATCAAGACAAAGTGATCAAAATTAAGGCCTTGGATTCATGCAAAATAGAAAGGCCTGGATTTACAGCTACAAATCAGGTATGATTGATACACTTTTTTGAAGTGTCTAAATAATTACATTTTGTAGAGTTGAATTTAAAGTGATAGAAGATAAGGTAATAATGTAATTTGGAAACATTTCTAATTTTTGGTAGAGTATAATTTCACATATTATAAAATGAACAGGTTTATTTTCATATGTTATATGTTTGAATGATAGGGGAGGTGTGAAGGGAAAGCTCCTTTGATGATTAAAAGATAGTTTGGTATTTAACTTAATTCAAATATTAAAAGCTGATTAAATGTTACAACTACAAGCATTTACCTTTTTAGGTTTTGGGTGTCACTTCGAAAGCCTCGTCCGTCACTACCTACAAGATAGAAGACAGCTTTGTTATAGCTGTGCTTGCAGAAGAGACACATGTTTTTGGGCTGAATTTTCTACGAACCATTACAGGCAAAATAGTATCAAAGTAAGACAATGCTGAAATTTTAAATTTTCTTTATTCTTCTTTCATAGATTATTATACTTGGTTTTTAAGTATATACAGTGCTTCCTCATTTTGACTATGAGCTCCTTGAAAAGAGTAATTTATATCTTCCACACATTTTATTTTTCACATTATCTACAATAAGTACCACATGTATTAAATACTATTTTAAAATGCAATTTCATTAAAGATTAATTGTTTATTAAATAGAATTTAAATTTTAAAAAGGCAATCTGATTTATTCTAGTTTATTTTCTAATTTCTCTGTCAAATGTTTTCAATGTTAGTATTAAAAAGGTGGTGGCATTTGCATGTTCTCTCCTTGAGATTTTTTGTTGTTGTTGTTATTGTTGTTAAGAAACACATAAAAAGTTTCATGGTAAAGTGATGTGACAGAATTTTTATATGATTTATAGTACTTACATATTCAAGCTTGTTATTCCAATTTGAGAAAAGTTCTTTGGTCAGAATAGGTCTCACAGGCTTAAGAATTAGAATTTCAAATCTAATAATATGTGTTATTTTCAGATTTTAATTTAGAAGAACATTATTTTAGCATTAAATGAAACAATGACATTGTTTCACAATTATTTCCTCTAAAGTTGCTATCATGTCAGAGATGAATGGATGCAAAATTCTGGAAAAGGTGCCTAAAATTCTTGAAATGTTATTGAAGTCTCATCTGGAATAGAATTTTATATTCTCCTATTTTTTTCATAGAAATTAATATTTTTAATTACTAATCAGGTCTTTCAAGTTTTCATTGCTCTATAACAAACCACTCCAAATTTAGTGGTATAAGAAGCAGCATTCATGTTCTTATTCTCTCTAAGTCTGGGGCTTGCCATACCCACGAATGCCTTGCTTGGTGTCTGTTACGCAGTTGCAGGTAGACACTGACCAGACCTTTTCAGAGGTTGCTCCCTCAGCTCCTTGGTATCTGGGCTGGGAAGACACAAACTACTGAGGCTCCTCATGCATCTCTCTTTATCTCCATGTGGCTTCTCAACATGGCAGCTTCAGGGAGCTAGACCTCTCACATGACAATTAAGTCTACAAAGGTACACGTGCTGTAGCATGCAGACGAAAGCTGAATTCCCTTTTATGATTTTGCTTTAGTAGTCATGTAGTGTCACTTCTATCATCTATTAGGGGACAGTCAGAGACCCTGCCCAGACTCAAGGAGAAGGATGTATACTTTACCTCTTGCTAGGAGAGAGCTTCTAAAAGATCATACTAGACAAGAATATTATCAAGGCCATTTTTGGAAAATGAAGATTTCCAAATTGTCTTAGTTATTAGGTGACGTGGTTGTATTAAAGTTACCATTTTTGGAAAGCTGGGCTCAATTCAAAAGAGGTGACATTGCATATTTTGTTAAGTATCTATGCAAATTTTCTTCTCTGTGTTCTCTTATCATTATATTTTGAAAATCCACCCTTAAATTTTCAATCTTTGAATAAAATTATTTTTCTAGAAAGATTTCATAGTTATCTTGAGGTTTGTGTTACCGTTGGAGACATCGCAGTTTAAAAGACATGGCCTTAATGCAACGTGAATAAATTAGTATCTTGTGTGTGCCCCCAAAATGGAAATTAGTAGCTTGTTCACTCACAAGAATTCTGCTGATGTGATATTTATCTTCCTTGGTTATTCAGGCAGAAATTAGAGCTGAAGACGACTGAAGCAGGCCCAAGACTAATGTCCGGAAAGCATGTAGCAGCCATAATTAAAGCAGTTGATTCAAAGTACAAGGCCCTTCCCATTGAGGGGCAGGTGTTCCAGAGCGAGTGTAAAGGATGTCCTTCTGTAAGTGTGAACAGTTGTGCTGTGCAGCCAAAGATGGGAATAATCATGGCTTAAAGTTCTATTTTACTTTTCTCTCCAGTTTTGTGAAGTAAGTTTATAAAGAACTACCAGCCACTACAGAGTTATAATGACAATAGCCTAATAGTATGTATCTAAGTTGATGCATAACAATAATAGCTAACAAATAATTATCCACCCATCTTAAATAAAAGAAATGTTATGACTTAATGACAGTTTCTTAAAAGTCACACCTAGAGTTCAGGGGACATAATGGCTCACTGAAGTCAGGGGGAAGTATCTGGTATCAAGATCACGGACAGGCGTCGGAATCCTGAAAGTTCTTCCATTTAGTAATAGTATGTCCACAGGTGAAATGTTTTACTGAGCTAGCTCAGTGTTCTGAGTATTGCTGTGAGGACAAAAAAAAAAAGGATACCTAGCTCTCTGCTTAAATGAAGGAATACTTCTTTACCACACTCCAACCTCCCCTACAATTACAGCCAGAAATGAGATAGCACATCCCCAAGGCAAAGGGTAGCTCATCTTGTAACATTTTTCATCCTACAAAGAGAAATTTCATTTATTGCATGAATTTGTTGTGATGTATGTCCACAGAAATGGCTTTAGGGTCCTACATTTCCTAAAAATTAATCTGTTGTCAGGAGAGCAAGCCCTTGGCTTTATGCTCTGTTCATAGGTATGAGAAGATATGCTTCCCTGGGATATTAATAGTGTTCAGTAAAGTAGAATCATTAAGAACTAATATTATAATTTGCTTTAAGTACAAGGCACTAATTCCTTACTAGTTTCTCAAATATACACCAAAGTTGAATTAAGAGAAAACTAAATAAACAGAAAAATCACCATCTCAAACTTTGTTGTTTTTTTTTATTTGTTTTTCTTCCATGTAACATTCCAGCATAATTTTCTGATGTCATATGAGATGAAAATTACTTAGAAAAGTGACTAATGAAACCAATCAGCTTTTCTTATAGAACTATTAGTTTCTCCCCGTAGTTATCAAATATTATGAACCATCTATGATTTTTATAACTATTTCTTCATTATTATAGGAAGGTTTATGACTTTAATAGAAACTGGTAGCATCCTGATTATCCCAGAGTTATCCCATTTAACTCTTTAAATGTCACTAATGGGATATAACACACTCTTTACAACTAAGGAGAAAATGGTAAACTATGAAAAATAAGTTCTTTAGCCTATTTCAAAGTCACATGATATCATTAAATAGAACTATATACTATTCTTAAAACCACAGTAGCACAATAATAGTGTATGTGAGAATTACCTTTATGTAAATATTGTTGTACTTACCATAGATATGAGTAATGAACACAGCCCAGACCTTAGCAATAGTAAAACATAGCATTTCATGCAAACAATAAATAAAGAGAGAATAGAGAGCTCAAATTATTATAAAACAATGGATTTTCAGTGAGGTCCCAGTATATAAGAAACCTTCACAGTTCTAAATGTTTTGCCCTCCAACATATTCTGTTGCTAATGAAAATTCTGCAGTTTCACTGTGGAAGTCAAAGCCTGGCCTCAGGTATAATTGCCTGGTTATATCAATGGAATGGCCTATATGCCTGGAAGCCCAAGGGCCTTTGAGCTAACAACTCCTAGCAGACAAAAACAATCCTACAGAAGAAACATACACAAAGTTAGCAGGCCCTTCTTCTTGCCTCTGAGAGTCACAGGAGTGGGCAGGACAATCAGGTATATTGAGGCAAGATACCAAATGCTCTTTTGCTTGTCAGAGACAAGGAAAAATTAATTTCTGGGGAGGACATCTCTTGTAAATGTGGATGTTCTAAATCATGAACGGGGGATGAGCCTGCGACCCTGTCTTGCAGCTCTCAGAGCACTGGCAGTCCATCAGAAAAAACCTACAGCCTGACAACCTCTCCAAGGCAGAAGCCGTCAGGAACTTCCTGGTCTTTATTCAGCACCTCAGGACTGCAAAGAAAGAAGAGATCCTCCAGATCCTGAAGTCTGAAAACAAGGACATTCTGTAAGTTCCCGGAACACTGTGTGAGGTTGTCTGTAGGAAAGCAATTTTGGGTTGTTTTCCTTTTATTAAGCAGGAAACACTTCTTTTTAACCAACAGCCTCATCTCCAAATCAATTATTTTGTTGTTTTGCATTTTCTTCGAACAGTTATGACACAATACAGTCATCTAATGCTGACTTAACCAGAAATGCAATAACAAGTTTTCAGCAGTGATTCAGAGTGGACTTTTTTTTTTTAAGTGTGCATGAGTAAATCAAGGGAAGGACTTCATCATAACACCATGCAACCCATGCTGCCTCACTGTTTATGAAATTTTGTTCTGGGGGATATTCATTGACACTTGAAAAGATTACAGAGTTTGTTATAAAAACAAAAAAAGTATGACTTTTTTTTCACAGAAATATGTGCTTTTATTTAAAATCCAGTGATCAGCCCAATCAAAGCCATGTTTTATGTGGAATAGTGAGAACTGAGATAAATAGCTAAAAGAATCTAAACAAAAGAAATATGTACATAAATTGGATATTTGCTGCAAGAGTGATTAATTTCACATGCATAATTGGTAGAGTTGACTTAATTCTCAAATTTACTTGGTCTATAAATATGAGCATTTTGGCAGATAAGTAAGTTTTCTGTAAATACAAATTCAGCTATATGATACTAATTGTTCTAATTAATGGTATAGAACATGGCTCAACTAAATATGACAAACATTGAAAACTAGCCATTAACATAATCAAAAGTGGAAATTGGCCAAGTTACACACACACAGAGAGCAGTATAGACACTGAGTTTAAAGGACTTAATTACCCAAGAAGAAGAGAATTTAGTTTTTCCCCTGAGAAGTCTGTTTATTCTTGAATGTCTATGTTATTTACTTGCCTTGAGGGCATTAAAGAATTTATAGGAATTTCATGTAACTAACCATACAAGTTGGTGGCTCCCTTCAAAAATAAATTCTTAAAGCAGAAGTTAAAAGAGGTACAAGATCATAGATTTTCAGACTCTGATTTTATTATAGAACTTTATATTGGCAGGGTGATTTTTCTTTAGATCAAAGATAAAAATGCTAACAAGGAAAGTGTAAAATTAGCTCTAATTTATAATAGGGATTAAGCTAAACTTTAACTTTATTTGTATCATAAAAATCTTAAGGCAACAATAATTTGGATGACTTAATAATGTATTTTTTAAATCAGCTTATTTACACAATATCATACCATACCATATGTAACATTCATGTAGCATAGGATAGATAGTAGAAAGGTATGAGGTTGAACTGCAATCAGAAGACCTGGTTTTAAATTTGACTTTCAACAGTGTATAATCCTCAAGCAAGTCATTTATATTTAGGCTCTCTGAGCCTCATTTTCAACATCTGTAAAATACACAGAATAATTTCTTTTATTTCTTGTAAGATGGTGAAAGGCAGGGTGGTGGAATGTACCATTTCCCAGTGTTTATTGTATGGATCTTACAATTTATAGAATGTTAGCAAGTTTGCCAAGAGGAAAGGACTCTGTGAGCAACTGAGTTGAATAATACTGGGTGAAACCAAGTCAAATAGTTCTCTTTGCTGCAGACATTTGTAACATCTTTAATCTGATAAGTTTAGGTGTAAATTCCCTTAAACATTTCCTAAGCTCACATGACCTTGATAATATCTTAAAGCATTTTATAAGACTAGTATTGCATGGAAATCACTTTGGGAAACAGTGGTATAATTAAAACTAGCCATTAACATAATCAAAAGTGGAAATTGGGCTGAAACCTATTTGGCTCAGTGGATAGAGCATCAGCCTGCGGACTGAAGGGTCCCAGGTTTAATTCCAGTCAAGGGCATGTACCTTGGTTGTGGGCACATCCCCAGTAGGGGGTGTGCAAGAGGCAGCTGATTGATGTTTCTCTCTCATTGATGTTTCTGACTTTCTATCCCTCTCCCTTCCTCTCTATGAAAAATCAATAAAATATATTTTAAAAAATAAAGTGGAAATTGGCCAAGTTACACACACAGAGAGAGCAGTAGTAGACACTGTGTACAAAGGACTCAATTACCCAAGAAGAGAATTTTGTTTGTTTTTTCCCTGAACCCCAGAGTCAGGAAAACCTGAGTTCCAGGATGAACTATACTTTTATCAGCTATGGGACCATCAAATGACTTGATATCTCTGAGTCTGTTTCCTTACCTACGAGAGGAAATATTAGTATTGAATTGACAGGGATGTTCAGTGAGGTGATCATATTAGTAAGAGCATGTATTTATATAGCATTTATAATGTGCTAAGCATTATTCTAAGGGTTTTACATAGGTAATGTAATTTAATCCTCTCAACAATCATAAAGTGACTACTGTTTTTAGCTCTGTGTTATAGATGAAGAAATTAAAGCAAAGAGAAGTTATACACCTAAAATTTCTAGTGCAGTGCTTATATGATAGACACTTGAGAAGTATCTCTCAGTCTCTATTTCATTCACTGGGTTTTTGTTGGGTTCAAAATTACATAATACAAGTAAGTCTTTTTAAAAAATATATAACAGTGAACCATGTATGGTATGTTTTATGGATGTGGAATAAAATATTTATACACATATTATGTTCATTAGTATGACAAGCTTCTGAAATTTTATCATCCCAGACTCAGCAAACAAAAGATTCTTGATGGTGGAAAATGTACTAGAACTTTCCCATAAGACTTTTGTCCTGCTCACACATAGTCATGTGGCTGAACCAAGTCATGGGGCTTTTTATTTTTCAAAAAGTGAGGAAAGCTTTCTCCCTTGGATATAAATTAAAGTTAAAAGACTCTCCCAGCTTTCTGTTAAATAATACTACCCTAGTTAAATTAGGCAATTGGGGGATGAGTATATTTACAAAGCTAATTAGAGAAATAATCAATTTGAGGGAATTTTATGTATTACTCATATAGGAAAGAATTTGAAACCAATTTATAATTTTATTTATAGACTTTGTTTACAAATCTCCAAACTATATTTGGCTTAGATTAAAATACTAAAATTGGTTGTTTGTATTTTCTGAGCGTACATTAAATGAGAGGGCAGTTAAAAGAAAGGTTTAAAATAAAATGTGGGTGGTCTTTTTGAGACAGTTATTCTTTTGTTCAGCATTAGCTAAGCAAACTAAGTCAGTCAGAAAAAGATAGATATTACATGATCTCACTCATCTGTGGGATATAATGAACAACATAAACTAGTGAACCAAAATAGAGCCAGAGAAAAAATATTTTAGAATATAATAGAAGTAATCCTGTTATTTGCAGATTTTTATTGCCTACAACTTTTGTGACATTATACTGTTAGTACAGTTTTGGTAAAATTATTATATTTAAAATATCTTTTTTTGAAATATTAATTTTTATTGCATGTATTATTACATTTAAAATAGTTTTTCTTGAAATCTTAATGTTTATTGCATGTAACATTATTTTTAAAATTTATTTTCTTTAAAATAAAAAAAAATGTTTAAATGCAAAAAAAAAAAAAGAAAACTGCAAAAAAACAACAACAAATTAAAAAATGTTCACTTCTTTAGGAAATTCAGACCAATGGAGAGTCTGTAAATGGTGACGATTTTAAACAGTTCTGTGAGCCCCCTAAACATTGACATCCTTAATGACACCTTTCTTTAATAGGCCGCAGCTGGTGGATGCTGTCACCTCAGCTCAGACCCCAGACTCGTTAGATGCGATTTTGGACTTTTTGGATTTCAAAAGTGACAGTAACGTTATCCTTCAGGAGAGGTTTCTCTATGCCTGCGGATTTGCCTCCCATCCCGACGAAGAATTCCTGAGAGCCCTCATTGTAAGTCAGACAGACACTGGGAAAGTGGGGCTCTCACCACTAAAAAGCTCTCAGCAATTGAAGCAGTAATTAAATGTGTGTATCAGAATGAAGGCAGAACAAGAGCCTCTGATTATTCATATTCAAATTCTATTTAACTATTTTGTATTCATTAATTATTAACTCTATAGTAAATTATTTCATAGTGTCTTCTTTGCAATTCCGCTAAATAACCAAGTATACGTTATAGAAATTTAAGGACTGTGTTTACCAATCATATAATACAATGATATAGGACAAAATTTCAGAGGGGAGAAGTCTTGGTTAATTCAAAAATTTATTTTAAAATACTTGTTTTGATTTCAAAGATCTCTGTGGTATTTAATACACAGTATGTTGAAGAGATCCCAGCCTTCTGATATTAAACAATTCACATTGGAATAAAAGCTAGACTTCCCTTGGGTCCAATAATTTTTTCCCCTTATGGTCTAATTGAACAATTCATAATCTTTTAGGAAAATGGGCCCATTTAAGAATTTGATAAAAGTAATGAAGCTCCTTTACACCAATGCATGAAATGTTACAAGCCTTTTTCTGTTTGTTCACTGAACCAGGAATCCAATCCATAAACTTCTAGGCTAGACTAAATGTTACCGTGTAGTTGGAAGCTGTGAGGATTAGGCAATTGTGGCATATTGTGTGCAAAGAGGTAAAGGGCTAGGGGGTTCATAGACCAACGTTAAGAATATCTGGAAAGGGGAGTTTGCAATCTAGGAATGTAATTTCCTCAGGCACTGGTTACTTTATTTCTCAACTAAAAAATATCCCTTGGAAATGTTTCAGCAGTTTGATAACTTAATTTTTTTGGCTAATAGAGTAAGTTCAAAGGTTCCTTTGCAAGCAATGACATCAGAGAAACTGTTATGATCATCATCGGGTCCCTTGTCCGGAAGCTGTGTCAGAGCGATGGCTGCAAACTCAAAGTAAGTGTGAACCCATCTCATGTGTTACCTAAGTAGCTCCAGACCATCCTATTTAACACTCAAATGCTGCCCACCACTGCTACTCCTAATCCCTTCTACCATACCCTACCTTCTCTATTTGCATAGCAATGACTGCCCTCTGACACACTTTACAACTCAGTTATTTATTATGTTTATTGTCTCCCACTGAAATGGAAGCTCCTTGCAGAATTGGATCTTTCTGTTTTCAACACCAGTTGCCTACAATGGTAGTTAGTACCCAGATAATGTTCAATAAATACTTGCTAAAAAGTGAATGATTTATTAACCCCCCATCAATATGTTTTTATTAAGTGTCTGCTTTGTACTCAGTTATGAATACTATGTAGGGTTTAGTTCTAGTTATTAGAAAAATATTAGACTCTGGGGCTCCTTCCTAGAACAGACTTCACCTATAGTAATTGTGGTTTGCAGTTTTGAGTTTTGATGGTGGAAATTATTTACCTCTATTTACTGCAGACTTTACATTTTATTTTTAATTTCATTTTCTCAAAGCTTCTCCACTTGCCTGGGTGGACTATCACTTTTAATGTCTTTCTCATTAAAATAAAACACTCACTTGTAAGCATAGCTAAGTATGGAAAATCCAGAGGGATTATTATCCAACATAGCCCATCTTTCTATAGTGTAAATAGATTAAAGATGCTGAATACATAAAAACATAGCCTTTTTTTCGGTCTACATTTTTTAGTTAGCTTCCAGTAAACATTTTCCCTATATCTTCAAAAGACATCACCATACTATTTTGCTTCCTGAGTACTTACTATAAAAAAAAATAGAAAGAGAACATTCTTAAAACAAAATAGTTCCAAAAGAGACAACTTATAACTAGAATATAAGTTTAAAAAACATCACAGAAAAATAGTATTGTAAATGTTATGGGGGGGGAGAACAATGTAATTAATAAACTGAACAATAAAGATTAAATTAAAAAACAAAAATGTTTGAGTATCTTATTAAGATCTGACAAATCAAATTTGTATAATTTTTATGATATTAAAGGACTGTGACTTCTTATACTATATCCATAATTATTGGAGTAGATTGTATACTCCAGCAATAATATATCAAATACCTTGTCTGAAGATGAAACTCACATATAAAAACATCCATCCAGCAGTATTTGATGAGCATTTACTCTGTGCTAGGTATGATGCTGGTCCCTTAATATAAAGACAGAAAATATTCTACTATCTTCAAATAACTAGTTTGTTTATCAAACACAAACAGATAAATACAATAACATTGAAATATAAAAAGAGTGCTCTAAGAATACAAAATATGTAACTAACTATTCTGTTTGGGCTGCTGGGGAAGGTTTCACCAAAGAAGTCATATTTGAGCTTAGTCAAGAAGAACTCTGTAGGTGAAAGATGGTAGTATAGGATAACAGACATTCTAAGAAAAATACAGCCCAAAGTCAAAATGTGCCTAGTAAACTTGGAAACAGTGAGAAATTTGGTGGAGCTGGAGCATAAAATATATCTCATTCTTTTCCACCTATTCTCACCAGCTTCTCTACTTAAGTAGTATTATTAGTTTTGGTTTCTCCTTCCTGTGTTTCTCTGTGCAACAGTAAGCCGCTATACACACACATCCTTATTTCCTTTTTCTTGCACAAATATAGCGCTCTGTACCTTTTTTTTTCTTCTTCACTGAAAAGTGCGTCCTGAAAATCACCCCGTGCTAGTTGAGATCTTCCTCTTTCTTTTTACAACTGTCTAGCACTCCGTTGTGTTAATGTAGCACAGTTTATACAGCATCTCTTATGTCCTCATTAGGTGGTTTCTACTCTTTTGTTATTACAAATAATGCTAAAATGAATAATCTTAGGTGCATTTCTTTTTCTTATTGTTGGAACTGTTTCAGGATCAAAATGCAGGTTTGTTAGCTTTTGCCAAATTATCCTCTATAAGAGTTATACTATTTTATGATTCCAGCAACAATGTATGAGAACACCTATTTCCCCATATCCTCAATAACAAAGTATGTTATCAAACTTTTGAATGTGTTTTTATCAGTCTGATATTTGGCATAGATAATCAGCATAGTTAGGGAAAATAAAGTATAGTATGTTCCCTTCAGTCAGAGATCTTTTATGTCTCCTCTAACCCCTCACCTCCTGCTCCCCACCCTGGTTTGTGCATGTGTGTTTGTTTTGAATATGCTTTCAGCCTAATTTCAGAATTTACAAATCCTATAGATTAGTAGGTCTTAAGAATCTTTATTTTAATGGTGAAACTGAAGCCCTAAAACATACATATAGCAAAGATAAACCCAGAAGTTTCTACTTTGGTTTTCCATTAAATTATTAACTTGTACTCAATTCCTGTATTTCTAGGCCAGGAAAAAATGACTTTTTGCTTAAAGAACATATTTTTAAAAGTACGTAGCAAAGTATATGCTAAATAGGAGGCACTCAAGAAATATTTTTTAACTGTATGGCAGCATTAGGAAAATATGAAATAAAGTGGAAACAAGCACTTTTTAAACATTTAGACAAAGACCTATGGTCAAGTAGTAAATATGTTCACCAAAGTTTTTATGTAAGAAAACTGTTACCACTTAAGGCACCATCTGATTGTTGCTTCAGAAATTCAGTGAGTGGGCAATTTTATGAATAAATTAATCAGGGGAATTTCTTAAATGACTTTGTACATTCAGAATGTGTTCAAAAGTTAATATGTCCACTATTATACCTCACTGCTTCCTAAAAATATGTCACGGATACATGTAAAAGAAACCACAGTTCCTTTGTCAAGCTTTACTTGTTCATTTTCCCTGTGCGCCTCAGTCATGAAACCAATGCAGAATTTTCTAAAACTCAAATTGTTTTCTTGGGCCTAAGAGTGAAGCCAGTCATGCCCAAGCCTTGTTTAATGTATGGCTGTGCATATGTCTGAGGTAATATGTGGTTTTTTAGGGAGTGGTAGAAGCCAAGAAATTAATCCTGGGAGGACTGGAAAAAGCAGAGAAAAAAGAGGACATCGTGATGTACCTGCTGGCTCTGAAGAATGCCCTGCTCCCCGAAGGCATCCCGCTCCTCCTCAAGTACGCAGAGACAGGAGAAGGGCCCATCAGCCACCTGGCTACCACCAGCCTCCAGAGATATGATGTCCCTTTCATAACGGAGGAGGTAAAGTCTCCAAGAATATTGGCAAAAGTCACAAAAGGAAAAGGACATGTCGAATGCAGATACCTTGGAAGTCATCCTATTTTTTCCCCAAACTACCAATTTCTCTTTCCTGTTTAGAAATACCTCTTAAATTGGATTTAAGGCTATGCTGATGCAGCCTGACCTTTTGAATAGAAAAATGTCCTGTATCCTGAAGCATAAATATAAAGCATATTCTTTTACTTTAAGAAACAAAGTATTGCCCTGACTGCGTATGAGTTGGGGGGAGTGTCATGTCCTTGCTCCAAAAAGTGTGGGTTCAGTTTCCAGTCAGGGCACATACCTATGTTGTGGGTTCGATCCCTGATTGGAGCACATATGGGAGGCAACTGATCTGTTTCTCTCTCATGTTGATGTGTCTCTCTCTCTCTGTCTCTCTCCCTCTCTCCCTTTCTCTCTGGAAATTGATTTAAAAAAGCATGTCCTCAAGTGAGTGTTATAAAAAGGAAAAAAAAGAATTTTCAGAAATATCTTTATTTCTATAAATTTTAAGATCCTGTTAAATTTTTGACACTGAAATATTTTACCTTAAGTATTGATGTGTACAACTACATTTTGAGGCAGCTATCTAAATTAAACTTTTATTAAGGCAGAGAACGTTTGTAAACTACAAGCTAAATTGCCTGTGGAGAACAATGCTTCCAGTTTTCAGATAAACATCTTTCCATTGGTTTTGTGTCACTTTTTTCCCCAAAAAATGTGATGGTTAAGATCAGGGCCTTTTGAGACATTCAGATTTACATCTAAAATCTGACTTTGTCCATTTCTAGTTGTTTGTCCTTAAGTGAGTCACTTAACTCCTATATACCCAGAACAAGGCCAACATGTGGGAGAGATAGTAAAAGACATTGAAAGAAATATTTATAAATGCCTAGTATAGAACACCACACACAGTGTAAGATTAGGCAGTGCTTGTAACCAGAAGAGTTATTTGTTGCTACAGAATGCAAATATATTGGCAATTTTTCTTTGGTGTTAATGTTTTTGTTTTTTAAGTCCCCTAATGTAACCAATGGACTTTCAGTGAAAACGATGTGTCAATATAGGTTCATCAAATGCAACAAATGATAACTGTGGTATAGAATAGAGGGAGAGATTGTGTGGGATGGGGGAGCGAAGAAGAGCAAGGGTATGCAGGAACTATCTGTACTTTCAGCTTGAGTTTGCTATGAACCTGAAATTGTTCTAAAAAGATTATTACAGTGTAGTTTTTAAAAAGGATAAAGTAAGATTCTGAGGTGCTTCATTGTAAGGAAATATCGGTTCATGTAGCCATCTTTCCTCAGAGCACCATTGCCACACGGTGGTAGTATTTTTTTTAATTCTATATTAGTTAGGTAACATCATGATATGCTATAATTACAGATGAGCCTCGAAATCTCAGCTTGACCTGGCCAGTGGCTCAGTTGATTGGAGTGTCATCCTGTACACCAGAAAGTGGCAAGTTCAATCAGGGCACATATGCAGGTTGCAGGTTCAATTCCTGATCGAAGCTTGTGCAGTACGCAGCCAATCCATCTCTCTCTCTCTCTCTCTCTCTCTCTCTCTCTCTCTCTCTCTCTCTCAAAATAAATCTCAGCTTATCAAAAATGTATTTCTCATTCATGCTATGTCTAATATAGGTAAAGGAAATTGTGGCCCGAAGTTCACTACAATAGTGAAACAAGGAGATGGAGATGGTGTACCAGCTCTTAAGTGCCTCAGCCTAGAAGCTACCTAAAGTGATTCTGTTTATGATCTGTTAGCAGGACTATGGCCCCTACCTAATAGCAAAGGAACCTGGGAAATGTAGGAATGTGTATTTAGAGAACCGTAACTACAATGTCAATTTTGAAAGCCTAGATGTGCACTAATAAATCTGAACATCTGATGAACAGGTGAAGAAGACTTTGAACAGGATATACCATCAGAATCGCAAAGTTCATGAAAAGACCGTGCGCACCACCGCAGCTTCTATCATTTTAAATAACAACCCATCCTACATGGAAGTAAAAAACATCCTGCTCTCGATTGGGGAGCTTCCCAAAGAAATGAATAAATACATGCTTTCCACTGTTCAAGACATCCTACGTTTTGAAATGCCTGCAAGGTATGATATGGTGCACCTGTTTCTGCTTTTTCAGGCTTAGCTGCATATTTGTGTGGTACACCTGTGGATAATAATATTGGTCACTATGCTGGGTTGTGTTACACAATGAAAGAGTTTGCCCAAATTTCCCATAAGAGAACCATTTAGTGGACCAAATAAAGCAACTTCACTTTAGCACTATGATTTAGAATTCCAGGGATGGTTTTTACTCTAGGTCTCCTGTTCCATCTGATAAACATACATGACCAAATGTGAGTCATGTTCTAGAAATCAACTACATTTTTAATAGGATTCTCTTTACAAATAGTGCTACAAAAGGATGTGAAGTCCTCACAAAATGGTCTGTCATCTTAACTTTCCACATGTTAGAAATCTTTGAAGCCTCATATCACAGGTGAAAAGAATTTACCATTTAAATTTAAAACTTTAGACATGGCCAACGGTTTAAGAATCACTCAAAGGATGAAGAATGGGACCAACAGACTTTGTTGCTCCCAGCTACTCTTACCGGATTCAGCTTCCTGCCGGTACCCAAGTCTCTTCTTAATTCACTGATAACCCTCTTCAAAGTGGCTTCCCTGAAACTCTCTACACCTCTTCCCTGAAACAGAGGGCCAGAAAAGGAGTTCCTATTTCCCCTGAGTTATATGCGGAGCACACCCCCTAGAAACAATCAAATCTGAGCATTACCAGTTGAAAAGGAAAACAGACAATGGGAGGGAGGAAAATAAGGAGAAATGGAAACAAATTAAAAGGCAGCAAAAGATTGAAGGAAAAACAAGAACTAGGAAGGATGAAGGAAAAGAAATGGGGAGTGAGCAGAAGAGAGAAAAGATAAGGAAACATAAGGAAAAAGGGGCGTGAGGCTGGAGGAAAGAAGCGGAGCCCATGTTTAGCCATGGGTTACTAGTCAAGGACCTGACATCTTCTATTGCCGGGTTTCCTCTGGGAGAATGGTGGAGGAGATCCTGGTGGACTTGCTGCCCTTGTCTTTGAACCTAGTGATTCAGGGGCAATAAAGAGGAAGCAATGGGGACAGGCGAGAAGACCATGGCAAACGCTGCTGGTCGGATTTTCAGAACCAAAACCATTGGAGTTGGAAGGGACATTGTAAGCTATCTTACTTGGTGTTTCCAGTGTGTGGTCTAGGCTCCTGGCAGGGGGTGTCCAGACATTGCCTGCACCTCTCCAGTGGCAGGAGGGTCACCTCCATGGAGAGAACTGGTGTCATTGTTCAGAGACTTGCGATTGCTCTTTTATGTAACTGAAATCTTAGTATTGGCTCTGGTTTTGCTCCCAGAGCCATAAGGAACAATCCTAATAATTTACTCACACGCGGACCCTTTGAATATTTGAGGAAAGCTGTCATGATGGCCCTCACCTTTTCTTCTCCAGGCTGAAATCTTATAATCTAGTGATATTGGGGGCAAAAGATGATAAGGTAACCATTCTCTCCTCTCAATAATGTTCTACCTCAGCTCTTGGTCCAGATATCTTTACTTGATTCCTTTCTGCATTGTTACAACTACTGATATGATTAGTGTTAAGTAGTCAGGAATGGAAAGATCTCCACACTAATTAGACAAGTTAGAGACATGAGGTAAGGTTTGAGACTTACGTTAGAGGAGATAATGGTTTATATATGGATGTAGCTGGGGGTTTTTTTCCATGGAAAAGTACATGAACATGAAAGAAATTCCTGGAAGTTTACTGTTATGTACATATAATTAGCCAGTGATAACATTAGATGGTGTAGGAAAATGTTTAAGGAAAAGTTGGCAACCTCTCCAGTTTGGGACAGCTTTCTTTTCAAGTATGCTGTTTCACAATGGAACCAAAGTGACTCACAGAATATGTGTTGTCCACTGCTGAGGTGTGTCCATAGCCAGCTCCTACTGGCTCACAGCTGCGTCCTCATCTTGCTGAGGAATGAAGGGGAAAGCCTGACCCTGGTGCTGGCACTCCAGCTGGCACCTCCCAGTCCTGGAGCAGTGGGAGAAAACTTCGGCCCCTGTTTTTTCCACCGAGGACTTGGGTTTTTTCCAAATGTAATTTGGGAATCAGTCATTACAATGAATGTGCAGCTTTTCCTTCTATGTGTTGCAGCAAAATGATCCGTCGAGTTCTGAAGGAGATGGTTGCTCATAATTATGACCGTTTCGCCAAGAGTGGATCTTCTTCTGCCTATACTGGCTACATAGGACGTATGTAACCTAAAGGATCGGCCCACCTCGTCCCTCCCCAGTGTGGGTTTGCTGGAAGTATTTTTAAATTACAGGGTTGGCTTTCTTTTCTTTTTTGGCCATTAGGTAGTCCCCATTCGGCATCCACTTACAGTCTTGACATTCTTTACTCTGGTTCTGGCATCCTAAGGAGAAGTAACCTGAACATCTTTCAGTACATTGGGAAGTCTCATCTTCATGGTAGCCAGGTAACTCATTTTCCATTAATTTTGCTGGATAAAGTATGTAAAAAAATTAGTGTGGGGTAAAATAAGTTATATACTGATGGTAACATTATAGAATGTGTAAGTTAATGGTGGCTGCTGCCATATGTCACCCATGATTTCATCATCTGTTAAAGGCTATATGGCTTATAGTCCCAGAGAGAGTTTTAAATATGAACTTTAAATCTAAGTATGTATAGATTTCATGCCAGTATTTCTCACATGTGTTTTAAAAAACATTTCTATTCACAGATATGTTTCTTGGAGATCCAGATATTTTATTCTAGAATATATTTCCTTTCTCTGGGTATTTCTATGAAGAGACTCATTACCCATAATAAAAACGTTCCTAACAGCCTGACTGGTGTTGCTCAGTGGTTGAGCGTGGACCTATGAACCAGAAGGTCATGGTTCAATTCCCAGTCAGGGGACATGCCCATGTTGTGGGTTTGATCCCCAGTGTGGGACATGCAGGAAGCAGCCAATCAGTGGTTTTCATTATTGATGTTTCTATCTTTTCCTCTTCCTTCCACTTTGAAATCAATAAAAATATACTTTTAAAAATTTCTGTAACACAGTATGGCTCTCTAAAGAGTCAATCTATGTTTTTTCCAATACTGCTAGGAGAGAAAAGAATAAAGTGTAGGTGTTTGAAAGTTGGCTGATTTTATCCTTTTGTTTTATCTAAACTTTGGTAAAGGTTTTCTAATCTTGAAATATGCTTTCTTTTTAGTTTTCATTCATATCAAATTTTAACCTGAATAAACTCATTTAGGCTTAAAAATGATCCAGTGCTATATAAACTCACTATACCCTTTGGAAGAACTCTAGACAGAATAGTATGCTCTTCTGTCCTGAGGGATCACCATCTGCTTTCTGATATGCACTCTGAAATGCCAAGTACCCAGTAGCAAGGAACTGGATAGGGAGCATAGAGCATATGTAGGATTCCTATGTCTAATAGAGATCAGGATGTGAGTCCCTCATGGTGTTGTTCATCGTGCTTCCTTTGAGCTAGAGAGAAAAGGTTAGACCCAAAAATTAAGTCATAATTAGAGATCCTATAATTAGTCATAATTTAGAGATCTCCACAGCAGCAGCCTAAGGGTGACTGTCCCAACAACTCTCCACCTCCTTTTAGGGGCTCTACGCAATAGCTGACCTAATCTGTATTACAGTTCTGGAGAGGCTAAGGGTTTATGGGATGACACCATAAAACGGAAAGCTTGTAGCCTATGTAGTTAGGCAGAGGGGTTTGAATCCTGCCTCGGCATTTGAGCTTTTTTTTGTCTCATCTGCAAAATGGATAAAATAACATGTATCCCAAAGGTTGGTTGTGAGGATTAAATGAAAAAAACTAACTAGCCCTAACCAATTTATCTCAATGGATAGAATGATGGCCTATGGACTGAAGGGTCCTGAGTTCAATTCCAGTCAAGAACACATACAATGATTGCAAGCTTGATCCCCAGCCCTGGTCAGGCATGCAGAGGGCAACAAATGGATGCGTGTCTCTCACATCGATATTTCTGTCTCTCCCCGTCCCTTCCACTCTCTAAAAATCAATGGGAAAATGTCTTCAGGTGCGGATTAACAATAACAACAACAAAGAAAACTAACTTACCTTATATTTAGGCATAAAGTTGTTTTTGCCTAGCTGCTGCAGATTTTTGAATTATTAACCCTGGGAAAGTTCTAGCTGTAGCTCACCATCACTTACAGAACAGGCATGGAGCTTATGTTATGTCATGTTATTTAATGTGATATTTGTTTTTCCTAGGTGGTCATTGAAGCCCAAGGACTAGAGGCCTTAATTGCTGCCACTCCTGATGAGGGGGAGGAGAACCTTGACTCCTATGCTGGCCTGTCAGTTATTCTCTTTGATGTGCAACTCAGACCTGTCACTTTTTTTAATGGATACAGTGATTTGATGTCCAAAATGCTGTCAGCATCTAGCGACCCTGTCAGTGTGGTGAAAGGACTTGTTCTGTTGATAGATCATTCCCAGGTAATTAATTCATTCTTCAAACTTTATTGAATTCCTAAAATGTACCAGTATATTTCAAATGTGTGGTATGCTTTAAGGATACAAGACAAAGTTCCATGCATCTTGGAACTCAATTCTAAGCATTCATTCTTTTGCCCTTTCTCTTGGCTATAGATAAGCAAGGTTTTCTTTTGCCTTTATTAGCTGGTTAAGACATCTCACTGTTAAGGCAAAAGAAAAAATACTCAATATAATATGAGTATAGTATAATGTCAATTATATCTCAGTACAACTGAAAAAAAATAAAATACTAATTCTAACATAAATAAGAAATGATGGAGAAAATAGTCTAAGATAAAACAAAGCAGACAGGCACTGTCTCTGTTCACTTGGCTTTTCTGGACATGAGGGCTTAGATAGCTATTCTAAAGCAGGAGCTAAACCACATGGCTTCACAAGTTACTAATGGCATTTATCATGACAACGATTATGAAGAGCCATGTAGTGCATCATTTTGACCCTGACAAATTAGTAGAGGAAAAACCAGTCACTGACATCAACTACATGTAGACTTTTTGCCCCAAACTCCCATGTTCACAGAATCATATAAGATTTAACCATTTATTACTAGAGAATAAGAGAACTTTCATTCACTTGAACTGTATTCTTCAGAATGATTTTCATTTTCCCCACCCCCAAGTTTTACATTACTGTGATAAGTTAGGATGATGCTATCTTCTGTGCAGTAAGATTTAGGTGACCAAGATACTATGGATGAGAGTGGTCTGCCTCAATGGATTTTCTGGGAAACAGAAGAGGGTTAATCTGAATAACCTTTGAGTTCAAATGTTTCATGCTTAAAAATTTTTTTAATGGCTTGATTTATTTCCTGTCTTAGTTAGCATACCAATATAAAAAAATGGAGTAGTTGTTAAATAAGCACCCGAGAGGAAATCCCTAAAGTGATCATTTTGTACTCTAATTCATACTTATGGTATTAGTGATATATGAGGAGATTGGATTAAAATTTACAGACTATAAGATTTGTTGTAAAGTTTGCTTTTGTGGTTTAGTAAATTCATAAGTAGATTTCAATTTTGCCCCTACTCATTACTTCCTGTATGCTCCTGGGCAGGTTCTTAAGAGCTTCCCACCAAGATTTCCTACTAATAAAGTAAGGCATTTGAAACAGATAGTGCAAAGCTTTTACCAGCTTTGTTGTTCGCCAGATAATTTGAGGATTTTGATTTGTTGGGTTTTGGTTATGAAATCATAGATTTTAAGATGTGGGAGAGAACTTAAATATCAGATTTTACTAAAACCCCTTCAAAATATCATAGGTTAAACTAAACATTACTGTCCAATCTTTATTATTCTTCATAGCACTTAGGATAGCTGTATATAACAAAAAAAATAGGGTAGTATAATAAAATAGTTTGATTTTTATCATGTAACAAATATTTGGAAGGAGTCATCCAGTAAGTAATGTGTTGCTATAGAAATCCTAAGTTATTTCAAGACCCAGACTCTTTACCCCTCAGCTCAGCCATTTTTACTTGTGGCTTTTAACCTCATGCTTGTCACCCCATGATCATCAGATGGCTGCTGCCTTGCAAGCACTATGACCTCAGTAAAAAAGGAGGAAGGGGCAGTAAAGTCTGACTCTTTTTCAGAAACTTTCCTGGAAGCCCTATCCATTCCTATAAAAACTAAGTATCTATAAAAGGAAGACCTTTGGTTATTGAGCAAAAGTATGTCATGTGGATTTTTCTAGCTGCAAGAAAAGCTGATAAATATAGTTTTTAAATGGTTGAATAGCACTGTGTACAAGACTGAGTTTCTGTTCATATGAATGAAAAAAAAAGACAAACAACATTGCCTCTCATATACCTTAATCCTCAAGGTCACACATGTAAAAACAATTCTCTTATTATGTCAGATCTATACACTGTATATTTCCTTTGCAGTATTACCTCTGGGGAGATTCATCCTCTGAAGAATGCATAAGAGTGCTGAGGAAGTAATTTATATTTTAAGACACAGGAATAATAATAGTTCAGCACCATCTGTATATGCTCAGTTACTCATCAACAGTGCCTAATGGTGTGAATCCAGGTATAAAACTGGATGTAAACATCAGTAGTAATCTAGATCAAGGTTGTCAAACTTTTATGGAAAGAGCAGAAAGTATGTATTTTTGGCTTTGTGGACACGTGGTCTCTATTGCAACTACTCAACTCTGCCATTGTAGAGTGAAGCTAGCCAATAGTGACATAGTAACAAATAAGTGTGGCAGTGTTTCAAAATCTTTTATTTATAAAATCAGCCAGTGAGCCAGATTTGCCTACAGTCCATAGTTCACTGACTCCTGAGCTATATCATCTTATTAGGTTTTTTTATTCATTAAGTAAGGGTACCTAAGGCATATTCGAAGAAAAAGATAATCCTCTGGCTATTAAACATGGCACAATGTCTGTATATTTCAAATTGGAGTATTTGGAAGATCTGGGATTATTATACAAATAAGCTGTTTGAGGCTCCCTGCTCTGCAAAGCACCCAGTAATGTCATCCCAGCTTCAGAGGCACATACCACATTAGGTCAAGTGCTGACATTGAAGGAAATTTTGGCAGTGGGTGGCCTGTCATAGCCACCAGGGCAGATGGAATTACTCTGTGCTCACTGTCTGTTTTCAGATCATTGGATTACTCTTCAGAGAAAGATGTCTGATAAAGTCTGCATAATTGGGGGGACCCTCTTTAATCAGCAAAGAATGTGTTTTCCTGAATGGAAGCAGTGGAATGAGTTGTGAAAATGTCAGTGTTTGAGCTGTAAGAAACACTTTTGGGACTAAAAGTAAAATACCCAAGGGGTCATGTTAGCTACAAATGCAAAGCTTCAGCATCTTGTTCCTCTATAGGCAAAAATTTAAATAAACATGGTCAAACACGGGCATAAGCCTATGCTCTCACACTTTTGCAGTGTTTCTCAGAACACGCTTCCCTGAACACCAGGAGACAAAAGGCAGTTATGATTTTGTTATAGCCATGGATGGGAGTAGAAGAGTCTCCCCAACTAGAGGCAGCCTGGGTGCTCACTGTGGCTCCACATGTAGCCTCCAAGCCTGATTTTTCTTTTCAATCTTTAGATGTAATGCCACCATGGAATATTAGTATGGGAATTCCATGAGATGTCAAATGTAGAGCTCTTAGGACACAGTTGGTGCTTAAAAACTCTCCGTTCCACTCATTTTATACCCCTGAAAAAGTATAACCACTGCTCTATGTGGCTTAATCCTTCTCATGAAGAATGTCAAAACACTTGGTTTGTTTTAATATCTACCTAATGTATGATCAGTAAGAAAGCCAAAGACCACATCACAGACTATATTTTTTCAAATTGAGAACAAAGTAGAAAATACGAAGAAAGAACTACTTCTGGGCATATAGTAGGGCTCATTTAAGAACTATCATAATTATAGTACAAATGCAGAACTCTGATATTATGGTTCTGCAGTTCATAGGCAGAGGTCCAACTTTAGACATGATTATTGTGGTTTAATCAGGGTAATTTGTGTTCCTTTATATTAGTGTCTTTAGCTCTGTGTTGAGAATCTCATTCTTTTGTCCAAGTGTCTTTCAGTTAAAGGTAGCTTCATGCCACAATCAGATTTTTTTAGTATACCTGGTTGTAAGCCAAGTCCTTTGACTGACATTCCCTGCCACATTTTTTGGAAAGTGAAGATAATTCTAGGAGATCAACAGAATCCTTTCTAGAAAGCAACATTGGGTCATTTATAGTTGGTGAAAACATAGTTTGATATGAGTAGGGCAATTACATAAAGTTGGTCATGCTGCCAGTTGCCGTAAACCTAAGTTAGGTCTTTGAAGACATCCAAATTAAGGATAGTGAGCCTTTCCCCCCAAATGATTATCATTTCCAACACTGTCCCAAGGCAATTTGATTGCAATCCAACTGAAGACGTTTTCAGCAAACATCACCAGAGCTAATATACATCGAAACTGCAAGACTTAAAAGCTAAATGCTGGCACAAACAGCACAAAACAATGAATTTCAGACAACTATAAAATTGCTTAAAAGAGACTATGTTTGTCAGCGAGTATTGTCCCTCTGAAATATGGCGTTGAGTTTATGTTGGACACAGTATATTAATTTGATGTCATTTCAAATGTCAAAGAGCAGGTTATTAAGGCTTAATTCAATTACTTCACCTTCTGGGAAAAGAAGCATATAATAAGAAAAGTGGTAAAGGACCATTAATGGTCATCTAGCCAATCCCTCATCCCCACTCCAAAGCCACAGCTGGATTCCTGATAGAGATGCTTTCATTTTCCCTAATCTGGTGGTTCTCAAATTTGAATGCATCAGAGTCACATGAGGAGTTGTTACAACATAGATTGCTGGACCCCACCCTCAGAGTTTCTAATTCAGTATGTATGGGATTTGTGTTTTTAACAAGTTTCCAGGATGCTGATGTTATTTGTCAGAGGAACACACTTTGAAAACCATTTCCCCTCCCAACTCAGAACTAAAATGTGTTTCCAGGCCTAGAGAAAGATTCCAACATTAATGCAGCTCAAATGGTATTATCTACAGGAGGAGGTTGAATGTGCTTTTTCAAAGGGCTTGGCTAAATAGTGATTATAACTACTATTATATATTTTTGCTTCTAGGAGATTCAGTTGCAATCTGGACTGAAGGCCAATATAGACATCCAGGGTGGTCTAGCCATTGATATTTCAGGTGCAATGGAGTTTAGTCTGTGGTATCGTGAGTCAAAAACTCGAGTGAAAAATCTGTAAGTATGCTATGCAAAGAACTTCAGAAATTAGGGTTTGGAATGTTTAACCTTCTGACTTTTCAAAATCTATACTCTTTTTGCTGCCTATTTATTTATTATTGAATTTATTGGGGTGACATTACTTAATAAAATTTTGTAGGTTTTAGGAGTACAGTTCTATAATACATCATCTGTATATTGTATTATGTGTTCACCACCTCAATTCAAGTCTCCTTCCATCACCATTTGTCTCCCTATACCCTCTACTACCTGCCCCCTCACCCCTTTCCCTCTAGTAATAACCACACTATATTTTGTGTCTGTGGGTTATTGTTGTTGTCGTTTTGCTTAATCCCTTCACCGTTTTCACCCAACCCCCCACAACCTCTCTGACAGCTGTCGGTCTGTTCTCCAGCTGAGTCTGTTTCGGTTTTTTGTTAGTTTCCACATATGAGTGAAGTTGTATGGTACTGGTCCTTCTCTGACTGACTTATTTCACTTAGCATAACGCTCTCCAGGTCCATCAATGTTGTAAGATCTTCTTTTTTATGACCAAGTATATTCCACTTTTGTAAGTGTACCACAGCTTTTCATCTATTGATGGACATTTGGGCTGCTTCCAAATCTTAGCACTAAGGTTTTCTTTTCTCCATATCCTTGCCAGCACTTGTTTGTTGATTTATTGATGGTAGCCATTCTGGCAGGTGTGAGATGATATCTCATTGTGGTTTTAATTTGCATCTCTCTGATGATTAGTGATGTTGAGCATCTTTTCTTTTTTTTTAATGTTATTTTTTTTCCAATTTTTTATTAAGATATTACATGTGTCCATATCTCCCCATTGCTCCCCCTCACCCCACTCCCATATATGCCCTCACCCCCCCCAGTGTCTTGTGTCCATTGCTTATGTTTCTATACATGCATACAAGTCCATCTTTTCACATGCCTGTTGGTCATCTCTGTGTCTTCACAGGAATATCTATTCAGGTCTTTTGCCCATTTTTTAATTGGGTTGTTTGTTTTTCTGATGTTGAGTTGTAGAAGTTTTTTATAAATTTTTGAATTTTAACCCCTTATCAGATGAGTCATTGATGTGTTTTTTTCATTCAAGGGGTTGTCTTTTCATGTTGTTGATGGTTTCCTTTGCTATGCAAAAACTCTTTAGTTTGATGTAGTCCCATTTGTTTATCAGAATCTATACTTTCCATTTGTAATCATTAAATCATAGAGTAGGAAATAACCATGGGAAGTCATTCTTTCCATGGCTTCTTATGAACAGGTCAGCACCTAATGCAAGTCAGCCAAGAATCTTGACTTTTGACTTTTAAAGACATCCATAGACAGCATGCCTAGTGGATGAGAGACTCATCTTCTCATGGTATTCCACCTCACTAGTTGACAGTGCTGTTAGGAAACTTTACTCTGAAGCAAACCTTTTTTTTTCAGCTTATCCCTCTATTTGGGATCTCAAGTTTTTACTTTTACTGTCTTCAGTGGATAAATATTTTAAAATGGTCACTCTTATGCAGAATCTAAATATTAAATATTCAGTCCTTAACTTTTTTTTGTTAGCATTCATTTTTCTAAACAAAATATTCTCAGTTCCTTTAGTTTTCCTAATCTATCTGTCAGATTAAGTGAAATGTTTCATTTTGAACACAAAACAACATTTCTGAACCATTGTAATAATCAAAAGAATTATTTTTCTGTTTATTATAACATCAAAGAAAAGGACATTGAAATGCAATTGATTTTTATCTTTTTGGATATTTAAACTATGGTGTAGGGATAAATGAGATAGAGTGAAAAAATTAAATATTTTGAATTAAGGATGAAGGAATTGAGATCTATTAAAAGCTGGCACAGTTGTGGCCCATCGTGTTACTAAAACAAGAGAAATGGAGTGGTCATCACAGTGATCAGCAATATAATTTAGGGCTACCCATTGAATCAGTCATCTGCTTCCTCTTTCTGAAGTATTTTCAGGTAGAAGTTTCCCCAAATTACACTGGATTAAAAAAAAATTTTTTTTTGTAAAAAGAAATCAACAATAGCAACAACAACAAAAATCTGGATTTTTAAGGACACTATATCCCTAAGAATCTATCAGTATCCACATTGTAGCCAATCTATCCTCAATTTTTAATTTGTTCATTTAAAAATACCTCGTAAGCCTTTGTTGAGTGTTAAGGTATTAGAAGGTACAGTGAGGTATTCCGGGATTTAACAGTACACCTCTGACCTACTTTTACACTGACAATAGTAGGTGGCAAGCTTTAAGTTGCACAGTAAAAATGAGTACCTCTATCAGAAAAGCTTGAACATACAACTCTGATTTAATAGTAGGAGTAACTTCCCACAATATTACTGAAAGTCTACAATTAAATTAGAGTGTTCCTAGAGGTAAGCCTTCTACTGAGTTGCTTATCTTCTTCATTTCCATCCAAGCCATTCTCCCTAGTCAATTCAATCTGTCTATCTAGTCCTCTGAGCAATGGTTGGAGAACACAGCATATCTGTCATTCCTAGACCACCCACTGTGCCCCACTATAGGAATGTTTTTTTCTGACAATATTTTTTCAAATAGACTTAGCTCTCTAGAGAACCTTCGGAGAAAGTAATAAAATGGAATTGAAATAGCTACCTAGACACCAACAGAGATACCAAGGGAGCAAGGAAATTATAAACATTAGCTGTCTTCTTGCGGAATTTAGATAACTAAGGTATTTCTGACTTTCTGAGAAGACCGGGTTCCAGGAATATTTTCATCTTGGCCCTTGATAGGCCCATACCAAACAGTAGTACCTGATAGACATTTCATTCCCACATCTAGAATTAAAGGCTGGGGGAGGGTTTAGGGGAAGAGCAAATCTTCACTGCGCAATCCCTGGGACTAATCAGGCCCTGATTTCCAATAGAATTCTGAGCACCTTTAGGTCACATATTAGCCCCTTTCCTTATGGTCATTGGCATCATGAATTTAGATCCTGGAAAATTATAGCTGTTAGTCCAGTTCAGTTAAATGTAATGTTAATAGTTTTTTCTGCCCCAAATCTTTAGGTTGGCTGTGGTAATAGCTGGCGACATCACTGTGGACTCCTCTTTTGTGAAAGCTGGCCTGGAAATCAGTGCAGAAACAGAGGCCAGCATGGAGTTTATCTCTACCGTGCAGTTTTCTCAGTACCCGTTCTTAGTCTGCCTGCAGATGGACAGGGCTGAGGCTCCATACAGGTAAGAAGCAGTGCTTGGGGAATGTTCCAGGGCCAGCCCCATGTCACCAGGAACTCACACCCAGTTTTCAACATTCACTTTCAGAAATTAAAAGAAAATTATAAAAAGAAATTCATGAAACAATTTATCTTTAAATTAGTAACAGAATTCTTGATGAGGCTAAAAATTGAGTCAGTCTCTAGGATACCAAGGAACTGTAATGACCAGTTCTTTCGATTCAGGAGATATCATATTCTATTTAGAAACAATTTATGAAGCAAACAAAAGGATCTGATTTACCACAAGAATTGCCATGTAGTTTCAGCAAAAATACCAGATGTATATTTACTATCAGCTATAGCTTCACAGTTGTCTCCTGGACAGAGAGCTCAAAACAAAACATGAAACCATTTACCATGGTTAAGGAGCCAAATGAATTCAGTTTTTAGGTAATCCATACAACAGCAACTCGACCTTGTTTAAGTTTTGGCTAAAGCTTGAGGGTTTGTAAACTTTTCAGTAGAATTCTTAGTGTCTCAAAAACTGAATATGTAATTGTCCATGTTAATTTTCCAATACCTCTCCCACTCTAGAGCTTTTACACTATGTCCTTTAAATCATATGACCATATTTATAACAATACTATTACGTGCAAGTAAAATGCCTTTGGTCTAGGTCAGTGGTCGGCAAACTGCCACTCACGACCCACATGCGGCGCTTTGGCCCCTTGTGTGTGGCTCTTCCACAAAATGCCACGTGCATGGTCTCGCGCGAGTACAGAGCGATTGAAACTTTGTGGCCCATGCGCAGAAGTCGGTTTTCGGCCTGGGAGAGTCTATTTTGAAGAAGTGGTGTTAGAAGAAGTTTAGGTTTAAAAAATTTGGCTCTCAAAAGAAATTTCAATCATTGTACTGTTGATATTTGGCTCTGTTGACTAATGAGTTTGCCAACCACTGGTCTAGGTGATACTGTGAGTTGTAGAGTTTTCCTTGACACACTGTTAAGCATGAAAGCAATTTGCTGCTTATAACAGCAAACCATATCTTCCTCATCTTCTTTGAAAAGTAAGCCAGAGTTGAGCACCTTCTTTATATTCCTGACATTCATGATCCATATAAATATCCATAAATGATATAAGCATAATTATAAGTTAGTTATATTTTTACAGAATATAGTGGATTATAGTCAGAATATTAAACTGTGGCTAGTTTATACTAACATATGTATAGAATAAACCTCCATTAATGCATTTTTATTTATTTTATTTTTTAAATATATTTTATTGATTTTTTTACATAGAGGAATGGAGAGGGATAGAAAGTCAGAAACATCAATGAGAGAGAAACATCAATCAGCTACCTCTTGCACACCTCCCACTGGGGAATGTGCCCGCAGCCAAAGTACATGCCCTTGACCGGAATCGAACCCAGGACCTTTCAGTCCACAGGCAGACGCTCTATCCACTGAGCCAAACCGGTTTCGGCTCCATTAATGCATTTTTAAAAATCACCCTTCCAATGGTCAAAATCCAGGAACCACAGATCCAGGCACAAGGGCTAACTGGTTTGGTTCCACATTCCCTTTGGCTACAGCTTTGGAAATGTTTCCCTGGCAGCATTCTCATCTTAAATCCAGCTAAACTTGCTCCTTCCTCACAAGGGGACTGAGCCCAAAGTGGGGCTCCTGGAATGAGGAGGAGGGGGGCATAGCAAGGATTGCAAAGCTTAACAAAGAGCTGAGAGGAATGTAGTCCTCCATTCCAGAAGAATGTCTGGCAGACGCCTATATTCCAAGCATTTGAAGTGTATCTGTTTGTATAAAAAGAAAGGGGGAGAAAAATGTCACCCATTCATGAGACTAGAAGCTAGTTGTCCTTGGCACTCACATCCTTTCTCAAATCGTTTTGACACAGAAGCTTCAAGTCTACACTCAGAGTGTGGCTCTGACGGGCATGAGGTGACTTTACTGTACGTGTGATTTTGCTATTGTTTTTGTTATGCAGGCAATTCGAGACCAAGTATGAAAGGCTGTCTACAGGCAGAGGATACGTCTTACGGAAAAGAAAAGAAAGGCTGATAGCAGGATCTGAATTCCCTCTCCACCAAGAGAATGCTAAGATGTGCAAGGTGGTGTTTCCCCCTCAGCCGGAGAGTGCTTCCAATGGTGGGGGTTGGTTTTGAAACTGATGAGTGATGTTTCACTTGAATTCATCTCCCCAGGAGGGAAACCATGTGACATGCCTAAGTGCTTGCTCTCTGAGAGCACAGTGTTTACATATTTACCTGTATTTAAGATTTTTGTAAAAAGTTATGAAAAACTTCAAATGATCAGATTTGGGCCTATTCGGAATACTAACAGTGTCAATTTTTTTTTGAGCCAAAATAATGTGATACTTTTTGCAAATTATATTTGATATAGTGAGAATTGTTCTTTCCTATAAAGAAACTATCGTTTATTTAAAAAATACACTCAGAACCCAATTTTGTTTCAATAATTTTCAGTGTATATGTAGCCCTTGATAGAATCTTAAACATGTATTGTTGCTACCAAACATATTCATGCAAGGAAAAAAAACAGACCTTTTTCATGGGAGGTGTGAGGAGGGAGTAGGGAACAAGACTTTTCAAATACTTTCTCAGCCAGATTAATAAATTGATATTTACTAGTATCTCTTCTGTTGCTAGTTTTATTGACCATTGAGGGAAAAGGCATACAACATTCATATACCATCGCATCTTTTTACTGACCATATAGTCCAGTGGTTGGCAAACTGTGGCTTGCGAGCTGCGGTTTGCCGCCCTGTTGACTAAATGGGTTTGCTGACCACTGGGATAGTCAGTCCTCTGTATTCCGCCCTATAAAAACATTAGACTTTGTACATAAGAATTAGAGATCTTAATTTCAGGAACTCCATTTGACTTTTTTGTGTGCTTTGCTCTTGGAAACCATAATGTCGTGCACTGTCTTTTATAAGGGACATCTTGATGTAGTCATCATTTTATCTTTTGTTCAGCTGTTTGGCCATGAAAGTTCCAGTCTGTGTGACTACAATCTGTACACAAGCCAGAGTTGGCTGAGAGAATTTAGTACTGATGGATTTGGACTTCTAAAATATGACATCAAGAAAAGATTTTTATTTGTTCAAATTAAAAGATGTATGTTAAACATTTTTAAATATTTATTCATTAAAAGTGTGTTTATAGTAATAAACCCAAAACAGATAACAGATGTTCATTTCTTTATGAAGTGTACACAAACACACACACACACATGCACACACAGAAGTTTATTTAGACTATTATTGGCTGTACATATAAAATGATGTGTGATGAAATAAATATGTGGAAATCCTATTGAATTCTTTTTGTCTTGTGTACTTTTTTATCTTTATTGTTCAGTTTATTAATTACACTGTTCCTCCCTTTTTTCCCCCATAGCTCCCCTCTACCCTGTACCCATCCCACCCTCTGCCCTCACCTCCCCGCAACTGTCTTTTCCCATAGTTGCATGATTTTTGTCCAGTCTCATGCTGCACTTCCCACACTCCTTTTCTCCCCAAGAATTGTCAGTCCGTTCCCTCTCTATGTCCATGATTCTGTTATATTCACCAGTTTATCCTATTCATCAGATTATTAATTCACTTGATTTTTAGATTAATCTGTTGATGTGTATTTATTGTTCATAATTTACACTTTTACCTTTTTTTTTCTTCCTCTTCTTATAGAATATCTTTCAGCAATTCATATATTATTGGTTTGGTGGTGATGAACTCCTTTAGCTTTTTCTTATCTGCTGAGCACTTTATCTGACCTTCAATTCTGAATGACAGCTTTGCTGAACAGAGGAATCTTGGCTGTAGATTCTTGTTATTCATCACTTTGAATATTTCTTGCCACTCCCATCTGGCCTGCATCATTTCTGTTGAGAAATCCGCTGACAATCGTATGGGTGCTCCCCTGTAGGTAACCAACTGTTTTTCTCTTGCTGCTTTTAATATTCTCTCTTTATCTTTTGCTCTTGGCATTTTAATTATGATGTGTCTTGGTGTGGTCCTCTTTAGATTCCTGTATTTTGGGGTTTTGTGTACTTCTTGGGCTTTTAAGTCAATTTCTTTCACCAGGTGGGGGAAGTTTTTGGTCACTATTTCTTCAAGTAGGTTTTCATTACCTTGCTCTCTCTCTTTTTCAGACACCCCTATAATTCGGATGTTGGTATGCTTGAGGTTGTCCCAGAGGCCCCTTACACTATCTTCAATTATTTGGATTCTTTTGTCTTCTTGCTTTTCTGGCTGAGTGGATTTTGCTTCTTTGTATTTCAAATCTTTATTTCAGTCAGTGTATGCTTACTTTCTAGTTGGTCCTTTTTCATATCCTCATAGCTCTTGTTCATTTCCTTGTAGGTCTTATTCATTTCCTTGTAGTTCTTATTAAGTTCATTGGCCTTTTCTAGGAGCCACTTCAAAAACCTTATTACTGTGGTTTTGAACTCTATGTCTAGTCGTCTTTTTTCCTCCAATTCTTTCACACCTGATTTCTTTCCATTTCTCTGCATTGTGGCTGCTTTCCTGAGTTGGCCAATTAGCTTTGTGTGGTAGATGTCCTCTAAGGGATGGTGGCTCAGCCTCTCCAGTTACCGGAGGTGGATACTCTTACTGCAATCCTTTATGGGTTGTACAGTATTGTTGAAGTTAAACCCAGATTATTATTGTTAGACTAAGAGGGTTTGACCTCCAGGCCAATTGAATGTGAGGGTAAGCTGTGGATGGGTGGAGTCTTTGGGCTGAGCAGGCAGCATCAGCTCTGCCCTATGTGGCGCGTGGGTCTCTGTGCTGAGTGGTAATGGCTGCACACACCTCCGAGAGAAAGCCGCCGCCAGTCTCCACCTGCTGCCAGACAACTCTGCCTCTTCCCAAATGAGTCTGCACACCCAAAGTCTCACCCAGGGTTATAAAACAAAGCAGTCCAGTGGTCTCCCAAACGAGGGAGAAAGTCATGAGTCCTCTCTGCACGGTCGCGCACTTCTGTTCCCAAGTTTACGTGCAAACTGTTGTTTCCAAGTTTACTCACACGCTCCACAAGCTTTCCCTCTGCCTCACTTGAGTTTCAGCGTGCCTTCCCTGGACCTCGCCTGGAACTGGGGAATCAGTGCAGTGGGACACCTTTGCCTTCCCTGTTGGAGAAAACCAGCCGGGTTTGCTGCCACCTGCCCATTTCCCCTAGCACGGGAGCACAGCTCCGAACCTCTGGCTCCATGCGTATTTTCAAGGCTGCCCTCCACCGCTCCTCTGAGTCACAGTGTCCTATCTTTACTTTTATTTGTGGAATTTTCACTCAGCCAGCTTTGCGGTATTCTGGATGATGTTGTTCTGTTGTTAAGTTGTAGTTTTGGAATTGTTGTGTGGGGCAGCAAAATAGGTGTTTACCTATGCCCCCATCTTGGACCACTCTGTCTTCTGTACTTTAAACACCATATCTCTCTGCTCTTGCCAATTTCTGAGCACAGATATATACACAAGTAGCCTTTGCAATCCTATTGAACAGGCCAGAGATTCCAAAAGGAGATCAGAGCCCTTTGGGAAAATGGACCACTGAAAATAATAGCAGCAAGAACCGCATAAGGACCTGTGAAGTTGAAAACAAGTTTTAAGCTCAGTTTTCATAAAGCCCTGGACCAGCACCCTTACTTTTATGCTACTAAGAGGAAAGAAAGAAATCAAAACCTTAAAGGTACATGATATGTCCTTGGTGGTGACATTGGCCTTGGAGGACACATCCATAGCAAAGCAGTTTATTCCATCTTCAGGGACCAGTGCTCTTATACTCCTTTCAAAGGAAAAAATAAAAATAAAGGCTAGATTAACTTTGTCAGAAAAGAAAAAAAGGCAATATTTCTTAAGCATGATCTTTTAAAAATGTTTGCAAACACCCTGAAACAAGCATTTGTAGTGTCCATTAAAAAAATCATTGAAGAAAATGAGGATCAAAAAGGGACTATCTCATTGTGGACCTGTACGCTAACATGATGGGCCAAGTCCAAAGTTCTCTACTCCGGAGCAGCGGCCTTCTGATTTCCTCCAAAAACTTACAGCTGCCAGTGCCCTGTGGTCCACAGCAGTGGTCCTCAAGTTCTGTCCATGAGGACCACCTGAGTGCTTCATAAAACAGATCACTGAAGCTCTTTTCCATTTTGGATTCAACTGGCCTGAGTCAAGCTGAGGATTTGCAATGATAAAGAGGTGAAATTTCCCAGGTAAAGCCCAGTATGGGGACCACACTTTGAAAGTCTTGCCCTAGAAAAAAAGGAAGACACTTAAAATCATAAGAAGATCATTGATGTGATGTTTGTAAACATACACACACTTTCTTTCTTTGTGTGTATGTGGGTTGTTCATATTTTCTGCAATAAAATATGTATTCCAGCAAACCAATAGGAGTCTCCTATTCCTCCATCTTTAGGGAAATATTAAACAAGTCAAGTGCTAAAATATGAAGTTTCTAAATAGTGTATTTGCATGTTTTTTGGGGGGTTGACAGAGTTGGGATATGAGAGGTAGGGAAATATCTCAAAATCCCATGTGTCAAAAGTGTTAAGAATATTTATATTCTTTTATTCAGTAATTCTATTTAGAAGTCTTTATCACAAGGAAATATTCAGAGATGCCTGGAAAGATTTGTGCTCAAAAGTGTTTGTTGCAACATTATTTTCATAGCCCAAAATTATGAAAACTAAATATTTAAAAATATGAGATTGATTAGACATATTATGATACAGCACTATGAGGAAATACTATACAGCTGATAAAAATCATACCTCTAAGAATATTGGAAAGAGGTAGTTTTATAATTTTATAAAGTAAATAAGTAGTCTATAAAACATAATTATAAGCATTTATTATTTTAAACTTTTTTTATTGATTAAGGTATTACATATATGTCCTATTCCCCCATTACTCCCCCATGTCCTTACCCCCCTGTTGTCTGTGTCCATTGGTTAGGCTTATATGCATGCATATAAGTCGTTTGGTTGATCTCTCCCCCTTACCCCCTAAGCATTTATTTTTAAGGTAATTTGTGTAGTAGGTCCCTCTGAATAATGAAGAAATTGCCCTACTTTTCAGTTTTTTAGAATATTTTAACATTCGCTAAGTTTCCTGCAAATAAATTTGAGGATCTTTAAGCAACCTATATAGCAGTGAATTTGAATTTTTCAGAAGTAGAAATGCTATAGTGGAGAGATATATCATAGTAGTTAATATTTCTGAAATGCTAACTACAGGCCAAGGGTAATATTATCTTATGATTCTCACATTATAATAATCTATAGAATATAATGTTATTCTGCAATGTAGTACACACCTGTTATTACTCTACCCAGTAGTACTGAAGGTGTAGAAACTTTCAGAGAACACTTCACTCAAGGGATTATTTGTTAATCAGGTTGTAATTTCAAGGGGCAGAAAGAAATATCAGTTTTTTGCTATGTCTTTGATGACTCTTTTCACAGTACTTCTGTTGGGATAAACCTCTTATCAAAGGGCCTTGGCCATGCTACTTCTATCTATACTTCTCCCTTGTCCCTAAACTAAACAGCTTCCTCACTTTCATTCTCTTGCTTTCGCTCTGGTTTTCTGAGTTCTCTTCACACTTAGCCCTTTTGCTCCCTATACACTCCATGCTGGGTCATTGGCATGCATCTCTTCTTTGTGGCCATTAGCCAGTTTCCTCTTTCAATCACAATGCCTTTGACAAGGCTTAGACTAGCTAGCTTAATCAGCATATCAGGCATTCTCACCGTATTAAAGGCTTCCTGAAATTTTAACCTCTTCATGAATGAGAGCACCTGGTATATAGTAGGCTTTTTAAAATTATTATTCCTAAAGAACAATAATATTCTTCACAACTGGGAATATAACAGTTATTTTTACACTATGAAACTCCAACATACGCCCAATAACATAAAAGCATACCCATCAAACCTTTGATACACTACTCTCATTCTTCAGATTTTTTCTAGAACCTTTGACTGAGCTTACAGTAATCTTAGAATTGACTTTAAAATTCCTCTTTTAAAAGTAACCATTTAAAATCACCTCTTAATGATGATGATAGTTTTTAAAACATGTCCCCAAATTATTTGACACTCTTCCCATTGAGAGATAGAATCTGTGTTCCTGCCCATTGAATCTCCAACCTGTGATTGCTTGTCAAATAGATGATAGTGATGCTGTGTTACTTTCTGAGGTAGGCCTTAAGAAACTGGCAGCATCCAATTCTTATCTCTTAAGATACTCATTGTTGAAACTCACCCGCCATGTTTGGAGGAAGCCCAAGCAGCCCATGGAGAGGTTCAGCTGAAAAGGAACTGCGGCCCCTCACAGGCATTGGCTCTCTGGTCATGGGAATGAGCCATCATGGAAGTAGATTCTGAAGTCCCTGTTGAGTTCGTGTATGAAGTAGAATCGAAACTTCCATGTCCAGCTATGTCCAAATTGCAAATTAATGAGCTAAAAACTTTTTTTGTGGCTTTTAAGACTCAAGTTTTCAGGTGGATTGTTCATCAGCAATATACAACTAGAACCATGGCTTTGCATGGTTCATGAAAATGAGGTCTTCTGGATGTCGTGTAGTAAATCTGCATTAGCAGGGATTAAATAGGTGGCTAAACTACCCTATATAAGAAATAAGAAATGAGAGGATTCTGAGCCAGCACACTAAAGAACAGAGGAAGCAAAGGCTGAAGAGAGGGAGGTGGATGGTGGCTGAAGCACAAATAAACTCAACAACCAGTGAAACTTTTCTAGTGTCAAAGACAGCACAGGGCTATTTGAGGACAGGTATGTAAGTTGTTCAGCTTTTAAATGTCTGATAATGTAGCTGGCTGCCAAATGATGGAGCATCTGCAAATGTCTAGCCCACGTATCCTAAGCCTTCAGCAAAATCCTGCTATGCTCAGGATTGAATGGGTGTTCTGCAGACTTCTGGGGTAATGTAGTGCAGAGTAAAACTGTTCATGCTTGAGGCAAGAAGGAGAATGGAATATGAGAATTCACTGGAAACAAGAGCTGGAAGCCAGAACTGACTTAGAAAAAGTATGAGGCCTGAGATTGCTCTCAATTTGCTTTCTTGCCTGATCAACCTCAACCCTGAACATAAGTAAGAAATCCTGGTTGTCCCTCTTTGTGAAATGTGGGTTCAAGGCCTTTGGGGGCTTCAATCTTAAGGTTTATTATAGTGACTTCAGTTAATAGTGGTTGACTTAAGGGATGTGTTACAACATTGATCTTATGGAGTAGGTCTCCAAAATGTGTGCCTCTTCTACTCAGGCTTTGAAGGGGATAATTACAATTACTTTCCTGGGTCTCAGTGTGGGCCCTCAGGGACATCATGCTTTGGTGTGGTGCCAGCGGAGCATAATATAGGTGCTCCTCTCTGCTCCTTAATGATGCAAGCAACTAGAATCCTTGGGTTGGCCGGGCGAAATAGTATGGGTTCAGAAAAGGTCCATCCTAGACTTCAGAACTCTAGAACTGCAAGATAATAAATTTGCTTCATCTTAAGTGTGTAGTTGCAGCAACAGTAGGAAATGAATACAACCTGGATACGAAACATCCGAGAGTTTTAGTTAAATGAAGGATTGTAGTTAGAAGACAGAAGGAAATAAACATGTCCAAAGTTTATTTTTGAGTTAAAATAAAGACAGACAATGCATGTTTTCTTTGCAGTTACTTTTACTGGAAAAACAACAACAACAACAAAACATTTTTCCTCAAGAGTCACAATAAAAGACCATTACACAAGATTGCACAATCACCTACCAATGTTGGCAATTAAGGTCAGTAGGCTAGTCTCACAGAGTCCTTATCTAAGTAATTTTCTCCATATGCAATACACCGAGAATGTCATTCTCAGAGCTATCAGGCTGGATTCAGTCCCACTGGCCAAGTTCAGTCCATTCTCTAACTGAGTTGCATCAGACCTAAGGTAGGAACTCTTCCACCAAGATTTCTATCTTGAATGCAGTCCATATTCTTTCCATTTACCACTGGCTTTTCTCATGGTCAGAGGTATAATTCAGCATTATCCAATGTCTTTCCTCATTCATCACACAATTTTCTCTATTTAAGACATAACTTCCTCAGTCTTCACATCCTTTTCAACCATCACTGTCTTTACTGTACAATATTCTTTAAATGTAAATATAAAAACCTTCATCTTCAAAGGGGGCTGGAGGTGGGGGAATGGAAGGGGTGGAGAAAAGGACTGCCCATTAGAAAATAGATATAAGGATGATAGGTAATTTCAAAGAACTCTGCCATTAACACTAGCTTGTAAAAAGCAATTATGAAACTTAAAAAAGAAATCAAATTATAAGTGTTGTGTGTGTTTTATTCTGCACCATTGTGAATTAAAGAATTAAATCGGAATACATTTAATAATATGCTCTAGTTGCAATGTGGAACGAGAATATTAACAGCTTACAAACACTGCTGTGCAGTTCAGTCTTCTTCTGAGACATGGGGCACACAAACAAGTTCAATTTTCAGAATCCTCCCCTGGGCCTTATAATCACATGTGCCCCAGATGTGCATGCTTTTCCCCCGGAGTCTGCAATTCTGATTAGATTCAAGTTCAAAGTACAATTTAGCAAATGCTGCATGTTTTATTAATGATATTATGCACCTGTAAGGTCTACTGAGGACCCAGAAGTTAGTTAAGAATGTGGAAACAGTCTCTTGAAAATATATATCATATCTATATGTATATCTCCTTAGAAATTCTGTAAAAGGCTAACATATTTTATGAATTTGATTTTTCTAAAACAAACCTACACATAATTTATCATTTTCCCCCTCAACAATACTGATAAAGTACAGGGCACCTTTTTCTTTCAAGTATTTGGGTAAAATAGCATACCCTGAGAACTTGGGATACAAACCTACACCTTGTAAACTGTAGAATGAAACTCCTCAAGCACCACATAAGAAAATGTATACCATGATAGTTTTTAAGCAAATATATATATATATATATCGTGAGTATAGTCAATCTACTCAGAAATCAATACTGTCTTGCAGTCCAAAGTATTTCAGATAGCATGAGCATTCAATTTGCAGCAAACACATGGAGTACAAAAATAATTTAAACACACTAAATCCCCTTAAGAGGCAAAGATAAAGTCAAATCTGAAGTTAAAGAACAATTTATATTACTAGGCATTTCCTAGTGATCTAAGGATGAATTCGAAATGTGTGTTAACAATTGAGAATTATTATAGCGATGTCAAGATGCAGTTAGTTTTAACTTATTTACTCAATGATATAGAAAAGCCATATACACAAAGACATATATAAACATATAGACAACTTATAAGCTAAGTCACTGATTGCATATCTGGGCTTTCTTTGACTCTGTGGGCAGTTTCAGTGAGTGATTTTAAGAAAAAACATTCTGGTGAATTTAATTTTCATACTGGTTACAAAAGTGTTCAATTTTCCAAAAATAAATCGAATAGAATATATTTCAACCTGACAATTTAACCATAAGAAAAAAAAAGAGGAAATGGGCCAACATTTCTACCCACAATGTACTGTGGTTTTCCTCTGGAAAAGTGAGTCATATTTGTAACCCTGAGAGAAAATGGCAAAAGCCAGACTTTGCAAATCTAATTTGATTTGAGCTCAAGGCACTATTTAGGAAATGCCACATGCTTCACAAATAGTTTTGTGTATTGAAACGTAAAAGGGTAGTTCAGTCCTAAAGGGATGGTATTAGGGTGACAGTTTTATGGGTTGGAAGGTTTATAGACTCTTATTCTACTTAACTTTGGTTGAAAAGGAAGGGCACCACCACTTCACTCAAACATCAATGTAACCTCAAGAAAGGATAAAACAATGACAATGAGGATTTAGATTTATCTCAGGTCTTCTAAAATGTTCCTCACTGTCATTTGAGGTAGTAAATGGCCTAGCAGCTTTGTATGATTTAAGGAGATATAGAACCACAAAATTATCAATAGACAATGTCATATTCATAGAATATTATTTAAAATTACATTCTTAACCACTTAGACATTTACTATATCCTTGACAGCTCCTCAGAGGACATGGCCTCTCTAATAGAACCAACAAGTGAGAAATTCTCCTTTCTTTCCTAATGTCTGTCTTAGTTCACCTCAATGTGAGAATTTAAGACTCAGATCTGCTGGTGATAAATCATGATAACTAGCGTATGGGGCCCCAGACCCTTGGTAGATAGAACTTTACCATATATTCTAGGAAAGAGGAGTCTCTCATTTCAGAGAGCGGGCAAGCAATTGACTACTCAGCATGACCACTGGCTTTTCCTCAAAGTCACACATAGTTTTAAAACAATCTTATCCATTCTAGCACTACCCATCCAAAGTGACCTCATACCAAGACAATCTCCACTGAAAATGAGGAAGGGCTGACATATAACTAGTTCCCAAAGGTGAAAAATTCAGTCAGTCTGGGGTGAAACTGCTGGTGCACCTGGGTAAGACCTCTATGACAAAGGAATAATACTTTCCCTAATATGGCACAAGGGCATCTTTGCCATATTCAGAAGCTGCTTCATATTTCATGTTTCATGTCTCATGGAGGCTATCACTGCATTTTATAGCTCATCAACCCAATGATTGATTGAATTGTGAACAGATCCAATTATGTCTCCCTCAAACCTTTCCTTTTATCCAACATATTTTCTAGAAAAAAAAATCCCTGTAATGAAGCCCTTGAAAGTGAAACCGAGTTATTTTTTTTAAGAGTCTGAGATAGGAAGCATAACTACAAAATAATGAGATTACACAAATCATATAAAAAATCAATCTCACCATTTTTACCCACACCTTCAGTCATGAATAGCATAAAATTTTGTGGCTTCAAGAATCATTTTTAAGCAGAAACCAAATATTGATGCCTACTAAAATCAAAATAAGGCTTTTAAAAAATTACCAGAATGCTTTATCTTTGAACAAATCAATAAAGAAGAGGAGATTCCTTAAATTAGAAAGCCTGGGAAAACCTTTACTATTTTTTAAATAGTAAAAAATATTCCAATGTAACATTTGTCGAATATATATTTGAGATACATTAATCCCGACAAGCTAAATATTTATCTAATCTATCAACTCTTCAAGACTCACTGTGAACACTCATTAAAATGACTTTCAGACCTGGGTTACAACTGAGGCAGTATTGAATGTTGATGTGAGATTCTATGATTTGGACTCTTGTCATCTCAACCACAATGAACAAGTGATGTATCCCTAGGTCACTGCTGTTGGTGTGGCTGGAGAGATCCTGAGCCACTGAATAGGAGCTTACATTCTGCTCTATTACTCCAAACCAGTCACTCTGCAGACTCCAAACAATCCGTGAGAGCCAGGAGTATGCAACTGTGGAGGGAATCATTGAAGAAGACAAAAAAAAAAATGCTATATGCTCATAACGAAGTTTGGGTTACTAGAGGGAAATAGATATTTTATACCTTCCTGAGACTAAGAACTTAATTTTAAATATAATCACTGGTTCTTCAGTATTTTAAGCCATTGTATTTTAAGGGAAAAAACAGTGTCATGACATTGTACAAATTGGAAAATTTAAACAAAGCACAAAAGTTAAAGCCACTATTTTGCACAATCACATCTTAAATCACGCTAAACTCAATAAAAGAGCATGAAGATTTTAAGAGAATGACTAGGCTTGGCTTGGTATATGATTCAAAGTGAGGACCCATCATATTTAAAATCCAAGCATGTGCTGCAATTCTACCAGCTAGTCCTCATGTATTCCAAAAACATATAAGGTGATTTGGGTTCTAAGTTATTCATTTACTGGCTTGGTTTATAATAGAACAAATCCCATTCTGCTGTATGGTGTGATTGAACTATGAAAATATTTAAGAGATATTTTGGCTAGCCAAATGGAGAAAAAGATAAATAAAAAGCTTATGTCCTGTATTAAGTATAAAAAATTATTTTTACAGGGGGAAAATGCAACCATTCAGTCAGCCTAGTAAAACTAAAATAGCACAAAGTTTCTTAACAGGGTTGTTCAGGAAAATATAGAAACTTACACACTGGGTTTATAAGAAGCAAAAACTAAGAATAACACATGTAGAGGAAGTTTTTCAGATGAATTCTTAGTGCTGTTACAATGCAACCTTCAGATTAAAGAAGAATAGTCCATTGTTCTGTCTTGCTCCTCCTATAAACAAGCATAGATAAGAAGAGATGGTTATTCTAGAAGTAAAATTCACTTTTAAAGAAGCAAAAAAAGTCAAAATGCATTTTATATAACTATTTGTGTTCACATTTCAAAATATGTTTGGCAAATGTGTTTCTGAACTTACTAGACAGTATACTGATTTCAGGAAAGTACCCAAAGGTGAACTTCTCTCTGAAAATTAAATTAAATCCAATGAATTATACAAAAGTGATTTTAGAATGAAATGTTCAGTTTCATTGAAATCATCCACAGGAGAGATAGAATAGTGTAATAGATATGTTCCCAAAGTATTATGCAGAAATTGAATTTACTATGAGTTAGTAATCTAGTTAAAAGAGTAAACTCTATACTGAGAACTTTTGTGAATGAATGATTACTACCTAAATTATGTGGAATTTCATCTAGTACATTTTGTTTATACTGGTTAGAGCCTATACCTTAGAATGGAGTTGAATCCATCTATAATAATAAAAGCATAATATGCTAATTAGACCAGAAGTCCTTCCAGACAACCTTCCGGACAAAGCCAGGGCTGTGAGGGAAGCCCGGATCCCAGGAGCCAGAGGGAAGCCAGTGCTGGCAGCGGGAGGAAGGAAGGCCTACACTTTCACGAATTTTTTGTATCAGCCCCCTAGTATAAGATAAGCAACTGACATGTTCAAAAGCTTACTAAAAATTAGCTCTTTCTCTTGACCTTTCTCTACAGTATATCTACTACAACTTTGCCTAAAGAACTTTTTTTTAAACATTTGAGAGTTGATATTTGAACATAATATTATAAAGACAGAAATAGAGTGGCCTATAGGTAATATTTGTGAGGAATTAAGAAGTCTATCATGTGAAAAGTAACCTTCAAGAAGTATCAAATAACAGTTAGATAATCAATTATATGCCATCATAGCAGTCAGCAAGGGATATTTTAATCCTGTCATCTAGAAAATGACCTGTTAAATATGTGCTTAAAAGATAAGTCTATAAGAAGGATTATGATTTCATATGTATAAATAGTTCATGATTTAAAATTTTTATTTGTTTGTATTTTACATTAAGGAATGATCTTCAAGATGAAAGGGACCTTTGTGAGTTTGGAGACTTTTCACTTGCTAAATTTAAGTTTTGCTACCTGTTGACATATAAAATAGCGACAGGAAAAAGAAATATAATTACACCGGGAAAAGAAGAAAATAAATGGCCACAAAGAATCATCTCTATGCAAATCAAAGTGGGCAGGGGAGGGGGACTTCAGAATGTCGAGAAATGAAGGGAAAATCTGTTCATACAATCGAGCGAGACATTTTCAGGGATCCATCACCAGACACTGCCTTTTCACCCACCTGCCGTGTTGTTTCTACTTATTCAAGAGAAATTTTATTAGAAATCTTGAAAGTAATAAAGTTACTCCAATTCTTATTAAGGATAAAATAATAAAATCACCAGTTTAACTGATGATTTAGAAGCTTGTGAAGAATTCAGGGAAGATGAGAGGGGTTGCTATACTCTGTCACCAAGACAGTTTGGCCTGGGTTACACCTATGACTGTAGGAGCACATGACAGAGTTCAGAAGGGATGCTGGGTCAGAGTTTCCCTTGCTCCACATAGGCTCGTGCCCAGACAGAGAGGAAAATCACCACCATGCAGCTGACGGTTTCAGCCCAGAGTTGTATAACATGCTGGAAAGCTTGGGGGATACTAGAATACCTTGACCCACAGCCAACTGACCTGTCCCAAAAGATCAGCCAACTCCGACTCAGAGCTATGGACATTGCCTCCAGTTTGGAGAAACAGAAAACAGTCTTGGATCAGTCTCCTCATGCTGCCTTGGGAGTCTACAAGGATGAGGCCTGATTTTTCTGCTTTGGTGAGGGCCCCTGAGAGATGAGGAACTTCTAAATCATTATCCAATCTAATAAAACAGTAATGTGTAAATTTGACCATACCTTCGCTACAGCCACAAGCCACCCCCATGGCAACGCCCACCAGCCAATCAGGAGCAAATTATGCAAATAAACCCCAACCAAGATGGCTGCCACCACTGAGAGCAGGAGGAAGGCTTGGTTTCCCTGGCAACAGAGAAAGACAAGCTTTCATTGCCTGCCTAGGCCTCCACTCAATGTTACAAAGTTTCAATTATAAAAGATACAGAAATTGCGGCAGCCACTGAGCTGGAGAGAACAAAGGCTTGGGTTTCCCTGGCAATTGAGGAAGACAAGCTTTCAGCCTGCTGTTGCTGGCCTAGGCTTCCACTCTAAGCTACAAAGTTTCAAACAGAAATGGCTGCTGCCACAGAGTGAGCAGAAGGCTTGGCTCCACTCCAGGCTACAAAGTTTCAATTGTGGACATAGATTAATCCCAGATTCCAGGGCCTCCAGCTTGGGTCATTGGTGGGGGGCATGGCCAGCCTGCAAACCTCCATAGGCCCCTCACACAGGCAACCCCTCACCCCAAGGGAACCCACACCCTGGTCTGGGACACTCTTCAGGGCAAACCAGCTGGCTCCAATCCATGTACCAGGCCGCTATCCTATCTAATAAAAGAGTAATTTGCAGATTGACCATCACTCCAACACACAAGAGGGCTGCCCCCATGTGGTCAAAGATCCTGCTCCCATGTGGACACAAGATGGCCACCACAAGATGGCCAGCAGGGGAGGGCTGTTGGGAGGTTCCAAGCCCTGCAAAGGAGGGCAGTTGGGGGCAATCAAGCCTGCAGGGGAGGGCAGTTAGGGGTGACCAGGCTGGCAGAGGAGGGAAGTTGGGGGCAAACAGACTGGCAGGGGAGCAGTTAGACATCAATTAAGCTGGCAGGGTAGTGTTTAGTGGGTGATCAGGCTGGCAGGCAGAAGTGGTTAGGAACAATCAGGGAGGCAGGCAGGTGAGCAGTTTGGAGCCAGTAGTCCTGGATTGAGATAAGGATGTCCAACTGCTCATTTAGGCCCTACCAGGATCAGGCCTAAACGGGCAGTTGGACATCCCTCGAGGGGTCCCAGATTGGAGAGGATGCAGGCTGGGCTAAGGGACATCCCCCAACCCCCGTGCATGAATTTTGTGCATGGAGCCTCTAGTGAAGTTATAATCTCCAAGACAGATGGAACTCTTACTACATACTGTGAACTATTTGATATGTCTTTTGTAACAATCTTGTAAAGTCCATCATCTCAACATTCCTGCGAGGTATTCCCATTACAGAGTTGAGAAAACTGAAGCTCAGAGAGAACAAATGTCCAGAGTAGTAAGAGTACTAGAATTTGGGTCAGGGTTGTCAGACTTCAAGGTGCATATACTTGGGCTTTAGTCAAGCCACACAGCTCCTCCACAACTAAAATGCATGTCTGCTGGCCTCCAGGGGACATCCCACACCCTTCCCTTCCCACATACACACAGAATTGCCCCACCACGGAGAGCCACAATCCTTAGAAATGCTGACACTGGCTTAGATCCCTCTTTGGGACATACAATGTCCTAATAACTAAAGACAGCTGATTTTTTTTTAGTCAAAAGAATAATACACATGAATGTTTGACATATGCTAGACAATAATAGATTCAAGTTCAATTTCTGACCTTATTCCTATCTCTTTTTCCCAGATGATGAAAGAGGGACTGTTCACAATGAAGAACTGAGAGCTGGAGGTCAGAGAGTAAGAGAAGGGCAGACAAGGGCCACCTGGAAGAGCACGGCCATGGAGCATGAAGGGCCTGGGCTACAAATGATATGTTCGTTTGGGACAAGTAATTTCTTCATTTGTCATATAGAGATGAAAATAGTGCTTATTTGCTTTAAGAATGAGATAGCATGGTGTTAAATTTTTGCATAATATATGGTGAATACACATTAGCTGTTATTTTTTATTAGTTTTATAGAGGATAGAGAAGAAAATGATAAAGGCACTAAAATTGTTGAAATAGGCACAAAATTAAAAGCAAGAGGAAAGCTTCAATCCGTTGGAGAGAAAGGGAGGGAAAAAAAAGGGCAAAAAGACATCGAAAAGATACTAAAATAACAGCCAGCCTACCTAATAAAAGAGAAACATGCAAATTGACCATACCTTCACTATGCTACCAGCCAATAGGAGTGAGTATGCAAATTAACACAACCAAGATGGCCAGCCGGCCCCCCACCACCCAAGCCTGGCCATGGTGGTGCTGGGTTGTCGGGGGTCCAGATCACAGCCCCAAACCCAGCAGGAAGGCTGGCCTCCTGCTGCCCCAAGCCTGGCCATGGCAAACCTGGGGCTTGGGGGGGGGGGGTGAGGAGGTGGATTGCAGACAAAAACCCACAGGCCTGGCACCCAGTAGCCCCAAGGCCTGAGGTGGAGGCACTTGGATTGCTGAGGGGTGTGGATTGGGGCAGCAGAGACACAAACCCACAAGAAACCTGTGGAAAGGGAGATAAACTATCATAACTTTATCTCCCTTTCCACAAGTTGAGAGAACTGCTCCAGGATTATTTAGTGCTGTGGCCAACACCTTTCTACAAACCCAGGGTAATGTTATGATCACTCCCAGGAAGGTCTTGTCAGAATACAGTCTCTAGGAAATAAGCTACTGTGGCAAATTATCTAAGAGAGGAAACAAGCTTTTGTTGGGTTTATTCTGAAGGTCAGAAAACATTCCACTCCAACATATGCTGTGTTGTTATATTAATGATCTTGAGCTGTAGATGCTTGAAAAACAGCAAATGCATGGAGAGGATTTCACTGAAGTCTCTTTTTCTCCTTAAAATCAGACCCCCCTAAAGGAGCTTAAATGTCATAGGTCCCCTTGATGGGAGAAGTGTCATCAGGCATAGAAAACTGACTCCTGTCACAGGACAGGAGAGTAGAAGTTTACATAACACCCAAACTTTGTTACAAACTATTTCCCCCACCCCATTCATCTTTCCTAAATATCATTTACTCTCCTCTAAGAAGCCTATATCTCCAGTCCCCTTTCCCTAGAAAGAAGGTATTTAAATCTGCATTCTAAACCACCTTGGGGAGTTACTCATTTTTCCCTGGGATCTCCCACATATACACAAGGTACACATGTTAAGGAACTTTTGTTTTTCTCTTGGTGATCAGTCTTTCATTACAAGGCCCTCTACTAAGAACTCAGAAAGGTAAAGGAAAACTATTTTTCTTCCTCCATAATCATAACTTGGGAAATCTAGTCCCCAGCTGAACAATGAGGTTGGCTCAAGTACCAAGCAGTCCCAGCTGATGGGAGGGAAGCTTCTAGGGAGAAATCAATGATATTGGCATCAAAGTGGGGCAGAGGGCACATACATGGTTGCTGGTGGGAGTTTAAAGTGGTTCAACATTTTTGGAGGATGATTTGGCAAATTCAATAGAAATGTTCAAGGTACACCCAAAAGTCTTCTTCTAGGAATAACATCTGCTGAGATAAAGCACAAGCGCATACGCCCTAGTCAGAACCCAGGATGCTACTACAGGCTCCCCTTCCACGATAGAAAAACCTGGGAACAGCCTGCATTTTTAGGACAAGATGGCATCTATACTAATATAAGGGTAATATGCTAATTAGACTGAACATCTTCTGGATGACCTTCCTGATGTCCTTCTGGACATCCTTCCCAACAAAGCCATGTTGGTGGGGCCAAGGCAGAGGAGGTTAAAGGCAATCAGGCAGGCAGGGGAGAGCAGTTAGGGAGACCAGGCCAGCAGGAGAGAGCAGTTAGTGCAAATAGGCTGTCAGGGGAGAGCAGTTAGGGGGATCAGCTTGGCAGGCAGGTGAGAGGTTAGGAGCCAGAGATCCCAGATTAGAGAGAGTGTAGGCCACTCTGAGGCAACCCCCTTCCCATGCACGAATTTCATACACTGGGCCTCTAGTATATAATAATTGGGAGAGGAAGTCATAACCAAGTCAGAGAAAAATAGAAGTAAACAAATTGATTCAGAATGTAATTATGAAGTGAAGTGAAAATGTGATGATGAGCTTGCAGCCACCTAGCCTCCTGCACAAGGCTGCAAAAAAACCTACTGGTGAGGGAGCTGGCAGCGAGCACTGACCCTTTAAGTTGTCTAGGCTGTGATTAAAAATAACTAGAAACAAAAAATGTAAGAAGGGCAGAAGCAAGATGAGACATTAAACTAAATCAGTTTGAAGTGAATAGGAAAGGAAAACCACAATAAGAAATAAAAGGTCCCCACTCCTGAAAAAAAAGGTAGCAAAGAACAAAAAGTAAATTCTCAAACATAAGGAGGGAAAGTGCACTAATGGGACGGATGCCAGGGAGGGGACCACCAAAGAAGAGTGGCCTTGGGGAGGAAAAGAGAAAGGGACTCAAGGGCAGTGAGAAAGCAGAAAAGTGAATAAAAAGACTCTGATATGAGGTCATTTGGGATTTGGGTCACAACTCTGCCCCCAAAGACAATGCGATTGGAGAAGGGCCACTTAACTTCTCTGAGGCCCAATTTCCTCCTGCAATTTTTAACACAGGGAACAGGGTTTGATCCTTAGCTCTAAGGATCTCTCTAGGATATCCTTAGAACACTCTACAAAAATAGCTCCCTTGAATCCAGCCCCCTTTCTCTTTCCACTTCAGTTGCTGACCTGTGGGGCTCTATCCACAGGTAGAAATAACTCTGAGGAAGAAAAGAAAGACAAACATGTAGTAGCCACATAGGGCACAATCAGAAATGAAGAAAGTCTGTCTGACAGCTGTCAGAGGGGAGTTGGTGGGGAAAATTGGTGAAAGAAGGTGAAGGGATTAGCCAAAGAACATACATAGCCCATAGTATATACATAGCCCATGGACACAGGCAACAGTGTGGTGATGGCCTGAAGGAAGGGGGGCCAAGGCTGGGTTAAAGGGGGGGGGCAAAAGGGAAGAAATAGGGATATTTGTAATAGTGTCAACAATAAAAATGGAAAAGATGAAGAAATAAATGGATAAAATTTTACAGAAAAAAAAGACATTGAAATATAACAAAATAATTGCAATACCCATGGCATAGTAGGCATAGTGCCAATTAAAGTTTTCTTTTGTTATATTACATATTTACTTATCTTTATGCCATTGTAAATGGTATTTAGTATCAAGTCTCAACAAACCTTTTAAAACAAAAACATGGCATCCAAGTGGATTGGCAGGAGAAAGTATGCAAGTGAATAGGTCAGAGAAGGAAAACTATAACTATGTGCCTCTAAAGAGAGAAAACTAAAAACAAAAATAATCTCATTGGAAAGGGCATCCAAGATCCTGTGGAGCAGGGACTTTCAAAACAAAAATCTACAAACAAGGGTTTATAACAGGAAAGTCCTAACAAAAAGGAGAAAGTAATGAAGTTTTGCACCTGAGGTGCCTAACATGCTGGTAGGTTACAAATGGGTTCCTGTTGGGACTATCTGGCCACTGGGCTACCGGATATACACAGCCCGTGCATTTCTCACAATCTGCAATGTCTCTACTAAATAATAACAAAATAAAAACATCACTAATTATCTTCTTAGAAGTGGGAAAGAACCACCTATAAAAGCAAAACTAAAGGGAAATTCATACCAAAATAATTAAAAAGAACTAGTAGCAGCTTGTTATACTCAAATACACTGAGTGGCCAGATTATTATGAATTTATAGTAATCTGGCCACTCAGTGTATATCCTATATAATAAACGGCTAATATTAAAATTGTCCCCTCGACCAGGAGTTCGACCAGCAGGCAGACAGGACCATTGCCCATGTCCCCTCCCTTCGGCGAGGCTGAATTCATGCAACAGTGTGTGTGTGTGTGTGTGTGTGTGTGTGTGTGTGTGTGTGTGTGTGTTCAGAGATCATAATAATCTGGCCACTCAGTGGATATACAGGGGAGAAAGCAGAGCTCCCTGCTACCAGGCACCGCTAAAAATAGATGATGAAATCCTTATTATTTGAGTTGGCAGGCATCTTAAAGGTTAAGACAGGACTGGAAACTGGTTTTGCAGTTCTGTGTGTCTGGTGCGTGCCTCCTGCTGGAGTGCAGGCTCCTGCTGACAGGACTATACCAGGTCACATGGGCCTTAGAGTCACCTAGTAGTACACCGTAGCTGGTAGAGTGTAAACATGCAATTCATGTTTATTAAATGAATGAGGGTTTTAGCACATTTCATTCAAACGTTTATTTTACAAATGTCCAGAGAGGCAGCGAGCAGGGCCCAGGCGTTCTGGCTGCCAGTGCTGATCTCATTGCACTCCTCTGCATCCGTCCTTTGCTCCATGCCTCCTACCAAGGAGCAAACACACAGAACAGCTGGAAGCACAGTGTGGCCCAGGAGCTAAGTGCAAGCCACAGGCCCTGGCTTGCTCAATCTCTGGGTCTTGAGCAAAACCATTTCTTTCTAAGCTCCAGTTTTCTGCTCTGTGAAATGTTGTGATTGGATCAAATCATTTAAGTGACTTCATTGAAAGGGCCACGGAGAGCAGGACCCTACGGCCAGGAAAATCTCTGAGACCAGGCGGGTTTTCAAAGGAAATCCAGTCCTGAGTCCTACTTCCAAGACCTCTCACTAGGACCATCCGTATGAGCATCAGGCGATGAATGAGTGTGTGCAATGTAATTTTTGATATAGCTAAACAGTGTTTACTTTTTTCATACAAGGAAAAGAGCTATACACTTGTTTATGTGTCTGATTTTTCTTTGGGGCATGGCAAAGAACACTCAGGAAGGTGAGTTTTGAAGGATTTTTGTTAGTTATCTGAGTTTTTTGTTTATCTGTTTGTAAATATATTTTTATTGATTTTAGAGAGGAAGGGAGAGAGAGAAACATCAATGATGAGAGTGATCATTGACTGGCTGCCTCCTGCATGTACCCCACTGGGGATTGAGCCCACAACCAGGGCATGTGCCCTGACCTGGAATTGAACCATGACCTCCTGGTTTGTAAGTTGATACTCAACCACTGAGCCATGCTAGCCAGGCAATTATCTGAGTTTTAATAATTAGATTTTTGGTTGTACACAAAAAGCTAATCAGTTCCTCACCAGCTGTCTTAAATGGTGAAGCCAGTGTTTGATTTCTATCTATCTTTAGGTTGGTGGACTAACATAAAGATTGTGTTTCAAAAAGAAATAAACTTTCAAAATAACACTGTTCAAATATTAAATACTAAAAACTCTGATTTATCTTTGTGTCTGATGGAAACAACTCCAAGCCTACCCTCTCCAGACTCAGCAGACAGGAGAAAGGCCTAAGGCAGCCAAGGGGACTGCAGGCGAGTGTGTGCCTGGCCCCTCCCCTGCCCCTGTCCTCCCTTCCCCTTGTCTCAGTGCCTCCTCAGCTCACACAAAGGCCTTGCAGGATTAGCTGCTCCAAAATAGCCTTAGGTAAAGGCACCACCTGTCCAGAAGCTTAAAACGCTTTTTATCTAGAGGCTACTCTTTTCCTCCTGCAAAATGAATTCTCTGATTCTGACTCTCCTCCATATGCATACTGAATTTTCCTTTATTTCCTACATCAGACAAAAGATGCATTATTTCTCTTTCATCTCCCCTCCCCTCTTTATTTGTGATCACAAAAGCAATAAGATCATCAAAGTAACCGGATCGTCAAAGATGTGTGTGTGTGGGTGTGTGTGTGTGTGTCTGACAAACTCTTAAAGATAAATACTTTGAATCATCTATTTCTAGATTGTGAGTAAAATGAGGCTTGTGTTTTCATCTGAATTCTTTGATCTTATAGTTCAATCAACAAATGTAATAAACCCTTAATTTTAAAAAGGGTTTTTTAATTGCAATATGCTGTTATATCATTGGACATTCAGATACATTTATTTTTTTTCAGCACCGTTTATCCCTTCTATGCCCTCTCTCATCTCCACCATCCCCCGCAATACATTTTGAGGAGCAGATATTACTGACACATGATTATCATGAGTTTGAGAGTTTGCAGCCCAAGAACACACATCTGGTGGGAGGAAGATGTGACTGATGATCCCGCTTCCTAAGTTAAGGCTCAGTGAAACAATCAATATTCCTCCGTTCTTTTTCAGTTCAGAACAGAGAAATGGTTTACTTCTTTCATACACATGCATGGAAGGGTTTCTCTCTTCTTCATCTCCTTTCTTGGTTCGGTATAATCTTACCAGGGAGTGAACGTCCAAGAAACACTGACAATGCCAACCCTTCCTAGTGTGAAGAGAGCAAGAGAACGAGGAGCGATTTGACCCCCAGTGCTGACATCTCTGTGCTCAGATCTGAAGTTTGCCACTATCTTTCTTACGTGTGTGACCTGAAGTGTCCTGATTCAGGCTCACTTTTCCTATCAAGTTTCTTGGACTGTGTTTACAGCAAGGATTCCTGTCTATGAATTTGGATTAACAGAGGTGTTAGGAATCTATCTGATTTCCTTTCAGGGGGGCAAGTGGAAGTTGCTTCTTTTCTGAAGTGAGTGAATGCAGATATGAAAGTGAGCACCTTATCGGTACTCGCAGCTGAGAGTAGCGGATTCAGTCTGAGTGACTGGATCAAACTAGCAGCCCCTCCAAGGAGCCATAGCTGGGAAATCTCCCCACTCACAGAGGACAAGTGTGTGTGTGTGTGTGTGTGTGTGTGTGTGTTAAACACCTTGGATTCATCTAAGAAAAAGCATTCTGATTGTCTGAAAACAGAAAAACAAGAGCTTAAAAAATATAGCCTCTTTGTAAAAGAAACCTCAAGAAGATGGAGAGGAAGGAGAAAGGCTTTTCTTCAGATTTCAGAAAACCCCCTAACAAGAAAATGAGGAGCAAGCCCGTTAACAGTATTTCCAATGATCTCTCAGGATGTTCTGCCTTCTGCGAGGAGGCTGCCAGGAATAGATGCTCACTCCATGAAATCTGGGCGGGGCTTTTGTTTCTCTCCCCTATCAATCTTTACCAAAGGCTAACCTGACAGACCCAAGGTTTATGTTTCTCCAACTCACAACTCACGGCGAGAAAAAAACATACAGGCCATTTGAAAGGTCAAAGGGGAAAGGCCTCAGGGACTGAGGAGTGTAGAGAGGGGGAGGCATTGCAAAAAAAAAAAAAAAAATAGCTCCTTAACCATTTGAGTGGGGTTTTGTTCTATTTTTCCAAAATGCCCATTTCTAGACAGCGTCCTGTGCTGTAAACCTGCCATTTCAAACAGAGAAACAGGACTGCTCTGGATCCCTTAAAGCTGACTATCAAAGTCCACTCACTCACCAGCAGAGGCTCCATCCTGCTTCCTGGTGACTGCCCGTCATCTGTGCTCCACCACAAAGCTCATGGTGGTGCCATCAAAGGAGGGGGGCGCGATGATCCTCGGCCCCAGGGGCTGGGAAGTGATGCTGATGACAGGTTTGCCGTGCAGCTGGGCGAAGCCCTTGGCCCCCACCAGCTGGGATGTGGCTGCTGGGGCCAAGGAAGAAGCAGAGGTGGGAGACTGACCAGAGGCCATGAAGTATGGGGCCTCGGTGAACTTGGCAGCTGGCTCTTTGCTGGGGCTCTCTGCAGCCAGCTGTGAGAGCTCACTTCCCCCTGGAGTATGAGCAACTGGTGTGGGCTGCAAGGCACTGGTAGGCAACACTGTGGGCAGAAACCCAGGGTAGATCATGTAGGTGGGTCCATAGGCCCCAGGACTCAGGGCCAAGGGAGGCACAGGGAGGGACATGGGAGCCACTGCTTGCTGCTGGGAGGTCATAGGCACATCCACATACTGCCCTGTCTCGGGGTCAAATAGTCTCCGGGTCATGGGCTGTACCGGTGTGTCCACCAGGTAGTATTGGCCAGTCGTCACATCCAGCAGCATCTTTCGCTGGGTCTGCTGAGGCTGTGGCTGCTGAAAGGCATCTGTGGGGACCGCTGCTGGGCCTGCAGGTGCTGGGGCAGGCATGCCAGGTGGGGAGAAGCAAAGGACCTGAGGCTGGGCCCCCTGCAGGGGGAAGGGCAGTGGCTGCTGATGATAGACAGCAGTGGGGGGATGCCCAGGGCTCTGGGGCCCTGAAGGGGCAGCTACCGACTGCCGTGGGTTGTCAGGTTTGGTAGGCCAAGCTGGCCGGCTGGTTCCACTGACCTGGGAACCTTTGGGGCAACTAGGAGCCTGACTGCGAGCACTCAGAGGGGGCAAGCTGCAGAGAGTGGCTGCAGAGGAGGCTGGGGGCCCCTCCCTCCTCACCCCAGGCCCAGCTGCAGAGCTTCCTTTAAGGGGGATGGTCAGGTAGTTTTCACAGTCACTATTGCTCTTTTCCAAGGTGCTGCCGCTTTTCCTGGTGGGCACCTCATCAAGCGGTGCCCGGGTGGCCGGAGAGATCTTGAGGGACCGGAGTCCCTGAGACTTGCTGCCCTTCGTTGCTGAAGGACTTTCTGGAGAAAGCCCTTGGGGGAACTTGCCAGCGACACCCCCAGTTTTCTGGATGCTGCTGGCACTCACTGTGAACAGGTTCCTGTTGCTGGGCAGTGGTGGGAGGGGCTGCAGGGGCTGGGTTCTCTCCCCATCTTTGTGGACTGGGGGGATATAGAGGGATCGGGGCCGCTCCCTGGCCAGGTTCTCAAAGGCAGCTGCACGGGCAGACACGCTCTCGGAGCTCGGGTTGGAGTTTCTCCGCTGCAGACGCTCCAAGGGGGCCGCTCGCAGGACCACGCCGTCTTTGCGGCCTGCGCCCTGCTCTCCCACCTCACCCAGCCGTTTGGCCAGCTTGTCGGGGTCCCCCTCAGCACCACCGGCCCCTTCCCTCTCCTCACTTGCAATGAGCGACAGGACGTGGCTGTCCGTCATCGTGGGCAAGGGGTCGCTTTTGCGCTTCCACTCGTTCCTGTTGAAGCTGTACAGCTCCTCCATGGACCTCACGGCGGCCGTCAGCTTCTCCAGGGCGTTGCGCGATGGCTTGGGGCCTTTCCCTTCCTCCTTGACCTCCTCGTCCTTGGCCTTCTCTGGGGTCTTCTGCGCAGAAGCCTTGGAGATGATCTTGAGCACGGGCAGGTAGGAGCCCTGCTCCGGCTTGTTGGGGGCGATGGTGGCCACGGGCAGCCTCCCAGATGCCCTGTGCACCAAGACCGTCCCTTCTGGTGAGGAGGGGTTCAAGCCGCCACCGCCGCCTCTGCCTAGGCTCTCCCTCGGCTCCCGGTCCATGCTGTCCTCCCTCTGGTTCACCACGGCCTGGCACGTAATCACCAAGGGGGACAGGGACCTGGATGCGCCGGCGGCAGGTGCCAGATGCCTGGGCTTGGGCCCGCTCAGCCCCTGCTCTGGGGTCACGCTGCCCTTGTCACTGCTGTCCCCCGACCCTTTGATCAGCTTCCTGACGTCTCTCACCTGGTGGAGGGGGCCCTGGGCCTTGGACTTGTCTCTGACGTCCCTCACCTGGAATTGGGGCACCTTTTCCAGGTTGTCCCCCCGGAGGAGTTTCTGCTGCCCCCTGCTGTTGTCCTCCGCCGCCTTGAGGAGGCTGGAGGAGCCGCCGCCGGCCAGCTTGGGCGTGAGCAGCTTGGCGATGTTGAAGTCCGAGGTCGGCTGCTGCACGCTGCCCAGCCGGATCTTGATTTCCGGGGCCCTGGGTCTGGTCCCTGCCGTGGAGGCGGCCTGGGCAGCGGGGTACTTGGTGGCCTGCTTTCCCGGCTGCTTTTCTTTGGGTGTCTGCTGGATGTTGGGGACGAAGAGACGAGACATGATGGTGGGCTTGCTGGCCGAGACCTCCCCCAGATCAGCCCTCCAGTCGCAGCCTCCTCTGGGGAGTTTCAGCTTCCCCACGGGGGCTTTGTCTTCGCGTTTCTCGGCCTCTTTCTCCTTCCAGGACCGGAATGCGCTGTTCTGACTGCGGAGGAAGATGCCCTTGACGGTCTCCGAGGCGCTCTTTTTAATCTCGCACACTTCCTCCGGGTGCACGTTGGCGGCATTCCGGGCAGAGCCTGCGTGGCTCTCCCGAGGAGCACTGGCTTTGAAGATGGGGGACTTGGACACCACCACGGACCCCTCCGCACCTGCATCAGACACACTGAGCACCGTATATTCGGAGCTGGCCTCGGAGTGGCGAGAGCTCTGCCTCTGCAGGCCCCTGTCCCGCGGCCTCTCGCCTCCGGGGGCGCCCTCCAGCTCCCTGCACGCGCTGGAGAGGTTCTGGTGGGAGGTGTCCGTGACCTCGCCCCTCTCCATCTTGAACTCATGCTCCCGCTGCATCTTCTTGGAGATGACATTTTTGAGCAGGCTGGAAGCAAACTTGGACTTCTTCTGGGGGCCCTCGGCGCGGGGGGCAGGCTTGCTGCTCTCGGGGGTCTCCGAGCCGTCATCATCCGTGTACACCGAGCCGGGGCCCTTGCCCGAGCCTTTGGTGGCCCTGCAAGGCCCGGCGGTGGAGCTGGCTTTGCTCTCGCTGCGCAACTTCAGAGGCTCCAGGAGGGTGACCACGCGGGAGCCCGTCTGGACCTGCTTCTGAAAACACAGAGGCGTCTCCACATGCTTGATCTCGCCCTCCACTTTGCTGACCACAAACTCCAAGGCCTTGGTCTGGGACTTCCTGGACTGGATGTAGAGCTGGTCTGCAGCCGGCCTGGCCGCGCCGCCCTTGCGCAGCCCTGCGGCCGCGGAGGCCGCGCTGCTCCGCAGCAGGCTCTGCTCCACCCGGGCTCCCACGCCCCCGCATTTCAGGTCCAGGAAGGTGGACCAACGCCCAAAGCCGACGTCCGAGAGCGTGGAGGACTCCCGGGAGCTGATGTTCAGAGCCTCGAAGTAGGGGTACGCGAGGCTCCGGAAGGCGCGGGAGGTCAGGTTACCCACCTCTTTGTCTGCATCGTCCAGTTCGCTCACCGCGCTGGAGGCCCCGCTGGAATAATCCACCAGCTCCTTGGCCCGCACCGCCCCGCAGCGGGTTTGCAGGCGAGCGGGGACAGCGATGAATTTCTTTGCATGGTCCTGAGCCGCGGCTGCAGCCGGGTTTTGCTTCGGGGGACTTGCACGCTGGTCAGCAGCTGCGGAGACGCGGAGGCTCATGTCGCCTTCATGCTTGGCAGCGTAAAGACTGTTTTGCTTTGCGCGCACGTTGCTAGGCTCATTTATAGCCCGGGAAGTCGGTTTGATTGATAGGAGGATCTGGCTTGCTGCACTCCCACAGCTGCTTGCTGCTGCGGCTGCCCCTGACGCTGCCTCCGGGGGCTCCGGCAAGGGCTCGGGCCCGGGGGCAGTGCCAGGCCCAGGGGGTGGGGGCGTGGGGCCTCCTTCAGAAGGGCCGCTGCCCACTTCCGTGCTGCTGGTGTCTCGGCCGCTGCTGCCTGCGCCCGGGCGGGGAGGGTCACTGCTGAAGGGGCTGGGCGTTCGGGTGGCGTGGGTGCTGGGAGTGGTGCTGAGGTAGCAGCTGTTGTCCTCCTCTTCGGTTGGGGTGGTGATGTCCCCCGGGGTCTCGTCGCTGCCACCGAAGGAAGCATAGTCCACGAATGAGTAGATGACGTTGTTGTCCTCGAAGTCCCAGCGGGAGGCGAGCCCCACGTCGAAATCCATGTCCTGCTCCACCTCGCTCAGCTGGATCTCGTGGGTGGTGATGTAGTGAGCCTCCCGGTGTGTTGGGGGGCCCCTGCTTCCCTGGGACTTGGCAATCATGTCCCTGCACTCTGCTCCATCTGCTTCCCCCGCTGCTCCTCGGCCTCCTCCACCTCCTCTTCCTCCTGCCTTTCCCTCTCCCACTCCTGCCCTGGGCTGGCAGCTTCCTGCGCTCTCAGCACTGTCGCTCTCAAAGCCTAAAGAGGAGGACGAGGTGGCCAGCGCCCCCGTGCATGTGCTGGCTTCATCCTTCAAAAGGCCCCCTTCTGCTTTGTCCACCGGAGAGGAGGAGGCAGGGGAGGAGGAGAAGCTGCTGCCCTCACCGGTGCCGGAGAGCTGGGATCCGGTGAGCTCCAAAGAGGCAGGGTTCCTCTGGGGGGTCGGCGTCGGGCACTCCTGACTGCTGGGCTCGTCTTGGGCTTTCTCCTCGGGACTCCTTGAGGCTCTTGGACCCCCAGGTGCGCACTCCGGACTCAGTTCCATGGACCCGGGCCTCTCCCTCTGGACTCCGGCGGAAGCGCACATCTCCACATATTTCGCTTCTTGCTGGAAGGAGGCTGATGGCTCGGGCAGCGGCTGCAGCTGCTGCTTTAGCTCCTGGCTATCTTGAGCTCCGCTCACCCCGTCCCCCACCTCCCTCAGTCTGGCCTGCGGATTCGGCTCAGGAGCAGCGGCTTCCATTCTGAGCCCTTGCCCAGGTGTCAGGGACAGGAAGAGACAGTGGTGAGCGCTGGGGTTGTCCTGGGCCCCTCCCTGGAGGGGCCGCAGAGTTGCCCGGAGCAGGGTCCTGCGTGCCTGGACTGGCCCCAAGGCTGTAGACACCACCGCCCCTGTTGCCACCACCTCCCAGTTCTTCAGCCTCTGTGGCGGGGCCCAGGCAAGGCTGAGGGAGATGGGAAGGCTCCTGGATGGGGGGGCAGAGGTGGTCTGTGGCTGGGGGGCTGCTGCGCTGGCCGAGACTGTGGCCACCTTCCTGTAGCTGAGCTGGCCTGTCCAGTTGCTGGCTTGGCACCGTCGGCAGCCATCGGCCATGGAAGGAGCAGCATCTGTAGGTCGACCCCCGGGCTCCCAGAAAGGGAAGGAAAGTATGTGCTGTTTCTTGTGAAGCTTCGTCCTTTTCCTGGATGGGGCGAGAGTGGGTCACGTCATTTCAGAAATATTTTTAGTGTCTATTCCCTAGTCATAGTGAAGCACAATTGAGGGTATAGAGGAGGCTCGAAGATGAAAAGAGAAAATTGAGGGTGGAGGAGGCATGTGGGTTCTCAACCAAATGTCCTGTGGGTCTATCATAATGGTGTCTGAGAGGTGTGACCTTACTCACTGCCACTTTCACTCGTGTCTGATTTAATGGGTTCCCCGACCACCACCCCCAACCCCCACCCTCATCTTAAATAAAACCCAAGCACTGCATTGCATCTCAAATCCATTTAAGAACAATCCACAAGGATTTCAAAACTCTCTTGGATATATGGTAAGTTTTGGCTCAAAAACTAACCATTTTCTTCTCATTCGCCTCAGATCAGATGAATTGTGATAAGAAAACTTTTCATAGGAGTAAAACATTCCACCCCCTTTTCCCAAAAGTTACACTCCATGAAACCTAGTCTGTTTGTTTCAAAATAGGAAGAGTCCCTTCTAGAATCCTCACTGTGCTGATTGAAGTACAAAAGGGCAACTTTCAAAGCCTTAAAAAATAATGCTTTCAATAAACTTTAATTGTAGTCACTAAAAAGGAGCGCATGAAGTAAAAATTGACACTACTTCAACTCCCAACAATATCCAATCAATCTCAAAAAAAAAAAAAGTTCCCTAAACTTCTAAAACCATGACAAGACAATAAACCTCCAATTATCTATGGCCTGAGCGGCAGCCTCCTGATTCGGTTTCGCTGGCTGAATGCCAGCCCTGCAGGACATTTCAAGAGGCTCGAAAGAACAGCAGACACACTTACCCTTCAGGAGTACAGTGCTGCCTGGAGGGGGGTTCAGAGAGCAAATGTGACCCGATGGCATGCCCCCTGGACACGAAGCCAAAGTCCCAGTTCACTGGCTCCGAGGTACATCCATTTCAAACAGTTCAGTGGCTGTGCCAGTGAATTTGCCAGGCAGCCCGCGATGGGGGCTCTTTGCTGGCCATTTTCAGGAGAGATCCCTTAGGTGTTATCAGTGGAGAACAACGGCTCTTAGTTTTGGTGAGATCTGGCCCTCTTCACCTGGCAGGCCCAGTTCCACCACTATACATAGTCTGTGTGTCACTTATACCGATTGAATAAAGCACTATTTTAAACATCCACATTTGTGGGGAACAAAAATAACTCCATCAGCCATTCCCTTCCAACATGAAAGCTACCCCCGCACAGAGAAATGTTCCTTCCTCTGTTAGGCGTGGGGGTGGGTGTGGAGTGGGAGCCCCTAACAACTGAAGCATTTACCTTTCCATACTCAAGAGGTGGACAGCACAGCCCTGCCACTGAACGTACAGCAACTCGGATCTGCCCACTTCATTGCCGTTAAAAATACTACAGAGGGAAAGACTGGACATATCAAGTATCGCAATGTGGGTACGAAGCCAGAGTGCCAGATGAAGGGAGTAAAAGAGAAAAAGCAGGAGAAAGAAACAGAGAGAGTGAGAGAGGGAGGGAATGAAAGAACAGAGAGAGAGAGAGAGAGAGAATTTGCCAAATTTGTGATCAGCTTTTTTATTACAGAGAACCACATTTAGTGACACAAAATCCTGGATTCTCAGTGATAATGAAAATGTAAAAATAATCACTGTAACTAAGACATATAGCACCTACTTTGTGCAAGATATTATTTGAAGCACTTTTAAATGTGCATATCAATTTATTTCATTCTCAAAACAACCTGACAAGTTAGGTTTAATTGCCGTAGTGATTTTATAGGCAAGAAAGCTGAGGCACGGAGATGTAGGGAGCAGAATTCAAACCCAGGCAGCCTTGCTCCAGAGGTTGAACCTTAACTGTTACGCTACAGGGTCTTGCTGACGTCCATACTCAACTTCTCTCTACGGTACCCTGAAGGGAGCAATGCATCCACTGGGCAACTTCATCTACATGACCATAAATAAACAACATAACTATATCTTGGTTGGGTTTCAAATATATACATATGTATACACCATCAAGCTGTGTACACATTATGTAATGTACTCAGGGATGAAGAACCTGACACTATAAATAAAATGAAATAAAATATAATTAGCTTCCTCAGGCAAAGAGTATCTTTAATGTCCCATTTTAATCTTGCTCTGAGACCTTAAACAATAAACTCTGAGCACTGCCTCAAAACATTGGGCCATGGAATACCACAGCTGATGAAAGGCAGTGTTTCTGTCCATCAAGGCAATTATAGTCTAAGGAGGAATTTTTCCAGCACTTTCCATGCGGCCCTGTCTGTCATGACAACTTGAACAGATTTCAATAGTTTCCCTTCTTGCATTTGGCAAAGTAAAACTTTGGACAGTCAGATGCCTTGGATACAGTGCATTTTTGCTTAATGCCCAAGTTCTGGAAACCTACTTCCAGAGTCTAACTTCTTCCAGAGCACAGCCCAAGCCAAAGCTCTCCAAGAGACAACGAGAGAAATTGTCCTAAAAGAGCTACTTACCTCCGAAATACCTGTGTGGCTCCTCTCCTCTCTTCTATCTCACAGAACGCCAGTGCAGGGAAAACAATTGCAGGGAAATCTTTTTCAAATAAAGTCAATTTTCAAAATGTAGAGTTTAATTCAAACCAAAATTCTATTTAAAAGTCAAAGAAGCACAGAATTTGGAGTAGGACAGACTCTATTAAACTATGTTCTTAAAAAAAGAAAGAGACCCCTAAGTGGAAAAACAATGATCCATTGAAGGGTAAAGTAAAAGAATTATTCAAACTGCCTGCTCTCTGGAGATTTCAAGATTTGGGACAGTATATGTTGCTGTGAAATACTCTCAGTTCTCTCGAAACAGTTTGCAGTCATTTGGTAGCCATGGGGCCTTTTATTCCTTAATACAACTATAGTCATTTTTTTTTTTTACAGATGAACTCAGTGATTGCCTACCTGATCTCAACTCTTGAGCAATTAAAGGTGACTAATGTCAGAGGCATTAATCTGTCACGCAGGCATACTTGGTAGAACAGTCAAGGTATATTTGGCAGATAACTTTATATGGGAATTCAAAGAGCAATGAAGGAAATGACTCAGTGTCATTATTTTTAATCTGTGCAGAGAAAATTTTTTGGTGTTTTCTGAAAGTCTTGTGAGATGGAATTATAGTATGAAAACTTTAATATGATTAAAGAAATTAAGAATGAAGGCCAGCCCTGGTTGGTGTGCTCAGTGGTTAGAGAATCAGACCGTGCACTGAAGGGTTGAGGATTTGATTCCCAGTCCATGGCATGCATCTGGGTGCAGGTTTGGTTCCCAGTCCCTGTCAGGGTGGGTGCAGAAGATAACCAATCCATGTGTCTTTCTCACCTCTCTCTCTCTATCGCTCTATCTCCCCCCTTCCGTTCTTCCCTCCCTCTCTCTCTCTCTCTCCCTTCCCCTTCCCTCCTTCCTCTCCTCCTCCTTTCTCTGTCTCCCTCTCTAGCATATCCCTTCTCCTTCCCTTCAAATCTCTAAAAATCAATAGAAAGATATCCTCAAGTGAGGATTAACAAAACAAAACAAAATTATTGCAGACCAGGTATCCACCAACTGGTAAAAGGGTATGATTATATTTCAGGTCTCTGACAGTGGCATAATCTAATAGATAAATTTAGATGGAAGAACAGTTTATCAGAGGTAGCTGACTAGACTAGAAATAAAGAAATAGGTTTAAACTCTGACTCAAATTAGGAGTCAGACAAAAAATTGTACAAAACACAGACATTATCAGGATTCTCTGAGGTGCAATTGGAGATATTTGCACCCCAGATGGCTTTAAATTTTGTGTAAGGCTTTTCATAAACACCCGCACACCTATTTTCACACACTGATCTGAAGAAGCTTTTTCTGTTGCCCACTGCTTACTGTAGCCAGATACTTCTTAGGTAGACACACCTAAGAATTACTTCCAAAGGAAAGGCACCATGGTATTTGATTTTTACCAGGGGGTGCCAAAGAGTGAATGTTCACTTATTGAGGAACATGTTTTAAATATTTAGCTCATTTAACCTTCCCCCAAAACACTTTCCATTTTATGGATAACAAATTAAGGTTAAGTGAAGACATGGACACTGCATGACTTTTCACCAGTAATCGTTGCTGGAGCTCTGACGGTGCAGTTCTGAGTGACTGAAGCCCACACTCAGTTGATGATTGAGCACTCAATCCCTGAGGTGGAGGTCACAGGCTCATGCGCACTGCTGGCCAATTAGCTATTCCACAATCTCAAGCAGCTGCCTGCACAGGGGACCAGCTGGTCACCATGGAATCCAAGGAAATGAAGTAACAGGATTAGTATAAAACCATCCCTGTGAATAGAAAACAACATGTACCATGAAGATGAATAAGTAGCACTATCTTCTGGTGCAAAGAAGAGCACGTTATTGTAGAATCGTGCCATGCACATTGCAGATGCAACCCCTTAGCTATGCCCTTAAACTTGGAAGGGCAGGAAGGAACAGTTCACCACCAGAAATAAAACTTTGACGCTCAAGCCTGCACACAGAGGGCAGAGGTGGTGCATAAAAGGTTCTTTACATTTCCCCTGGAGTCAGGATACGGATACATATGAAGAGGTTCTTCAATCTGGTGTCCCTCCCTACCTCTTTCCTTCTCTCAGTGGTCTCCTAGGCATTTTGCCCTCCTTTTCCTAGCCCCATTCCTCCTCTTCTTTCTCGTGATCATAGTTTTTATCTGGTTCTCTCTTGAGAGAGTGGTAGAGGTTTTTGGTGCTTCAGATCTTGCTGGATAAAGGAAAATTATCTCTTCCAGACCAGCCTCAAAGTGAAACGTTGACAGAACAAATACATCTTCCTCTATGTAATGCTGCAGGTTCCTCACATGTAAGCGGACTGTGTTACCCTATTTGCAGGAGGCAGGGTCCTAGAGAGGTGTGGGGAAGGGTACCTCCTTGGTCTAGGACAGCAGGTCAGTCAGGGAAGATGTCACAAAAGGCTTTAACTGTAAGTTTTCCAAATTAGTATTGAAACAGAATTTCAATAACAAGTCAGCTCCGCTGCCTATCTAAAGAATAACATGAATGGCTTATTTCTGTGATTTACAGTTTGTTTGTTTTTTTGCCTTTTAATTCTTAATATTACATTGCTAAATCATGATTCATTTTGTTACTTAGGAAAACATGTCATCTTTTCACATTTCTGATTTCACTCTTCAGCCATTTCAAACATGAGCCTTTAAGTTATACTCAGAATTTTATGTTTCAGATTTCCATTTCCTATGAATATGTAGAATTAAGATCTTGTTTCTTTTTTTGTTTCAGATTTCACATTCGGGCCTGTTCAAAACTCCAGTACTAAAATGAAAAATAAGCAACTTTTTAGAAATAAATCTTACAGTTTCTATCTAGAAGAAGAACATTAGGGTTTATAATAGTATGTGTACAGGGATGTTTATTGAAGCATGTTGTGATAGAAGAAAATTAGAAAACATCTAAATATCAATCAAGAGGAATGGTTGATTGGTTACAGTGGATGGATGCTATGTCATATCAGGCAGATATTAATTCTGCAGACGTTAAATGAACAGGAACATATATTCCAATCTTGAAATAATTCCCCTGAAAAGAAAATTACAGAATAAGATTTATCAGTATGATTGCATTTCAGAAACAACCATAATATAACTTATTAAGTGAACCAATAGTTGAATCAACAGAAAATAATGGACGTATCAACACCAAACTAACATTGCTTTTGTATATGTGGGAAAGTAAGATTGAACAATTATTAAATTTCCTTTATGCCATTTGGTGTTGCTTGAACTGTTATAGTACACATGTTTTTCTTTTATAATAGAAAAAACAATTTTATTTTGGAAAATTTTTATTTCCTCTATAGTCTTTCCTTAAATTAAACCCATTCTGCTTAGAATTGAAGCAAGGCAACTCATACTAGGGTAGACCAAAGTGAACTTTGCTTCCTTCTTTCATTAATGTAGGAGATTAAGTTCAAGAATTTCAGTGACTTACTGAAAGTCACACAGCTATGAGTAGCGCAGGAGGACTAGCATCCATTTCTCCTAATCCCCAATTCAGTGCTTCTTCCTATGTTGCTCAAACTTTGTCATCAAAGTGACCAAAGGGTAAAGGAGACTGAATTACTTTCTCAAAAAATGAGAGTGTGTTTTCTAAAATAGCAAATAATTTGTTGTGGCATTATGTTTTACCTTAAAAACGAATGCGAATTAAAGAAAGAAACTACTGCCTGCCACATGCAATAACAGAGATGAATCTTTTTGGAAAAAGAAGAAAGCTTCAAACAGAACATACTAAATTATTTTATTTATATAAAACTCTAAAACAGGACAAAGTAATCACTAGTGTTGGATGTCAGGATAGTGATTACTCTGGTGATGGTGTCAGAGCCGGGGCAAGGGGGCGTTTCTTCAGGGCTGGAAGGTTCTGTCTTCATCTCGGTACTGGTTACATGGGTCATTCATTGTATATAAGTATATCACACCTGTCATTGTTCATTCTTCTGAATATTTGTTATAAAAGATGTTCATTAAACATTAATAAGATTTTTAGAACCATGAATACCCATACCTGTTTTCATACACATTTTTAAAAAAATCTTAAAATAAAGTTGATAGTTCATAAAAATATGCAGCATTTATTTTGTCCCTTCACATCCTCCTTGGTACACTCCAGAGGTGTCCGTAGCCCTGGCTTTGATGAGAAGCGTGATGTCATGGCCATCTCTGGCTGCAGCAGTAGGTCAGAATATTCTGAGGCTGTCAGCCATGTGTTCCAGCTGCACTGCAAGAGTTTGAATAATGACTCCACTTTTCCTACCCATATCACTGAGGACAGGAATTTAACTTCCCTTTATACCAATAGGATTCACCTTGACAGGTTTGTGAGAATTAAATTAGATAATCCATGTAAAGCATTTAGCAAAGAGATGGGCCCATAATAAGCAAGAGATAAATGTTAATTAATGCTAACTATTGTCATTCTATGCAGAAATTTTAGCCCTTTCCCCACCCCTGCAACCAGGATACCACACTTTGCTTTATATGTATCAGATGGTCTCTCTTTTTTTTTAATTGAATCAAATCCAATGACTCCTCATGGTCTATACAAGAAAGTCCATCTTCTTAGTTCACATTTAAGTTTGTCCCACATTTCAGCCCCCTCCTATTTTCCAGCTTCAGTTTCTCCACTGTTCTATATTAATCCCCATCCCAATCACACAAGTCTAAGACCATTTCCCAGCCTTACATTTTTCTTTCTCATAATGTTTCTTTGCTTATGTCTTATACTCTCCCCACTTCCGGAAATATCTTTTTACTCTTCTTTTGAACTTCCATAATTAAGACCATGATTAAATTGATTTCTTATGGCAATTCCTCTAATCTCTTTTGATTCACAAACCCTTTGAGAATTTAATAATTTCAATTTCACAATTTTCTATCTTAGAAACAATAGGTACATATATATAAACTATCCATTTTTTAAGGTTTTACAATCCCCCTGAATCTTTGTCAGTCCTGCATGTATGGTTTTGGATTACCAAAACCATGACAAAGTGACTCATTCTCAATGCCCATAGTAATTCCTCTCTGGATTATGTTCCCTGCCCCTTTTTTTGGACATATACTTTTATTTTCATGTCTTTTTTTTCTCACTGCCTGAATGTAAGTATCTTGAGGATAAAGGTTTGGATTTATACATCTGTTTGTCCACAATGACTAAGCAGTATATCTTGTATATATTTTTTTTAATTGTGAGTCCACATTTTTTTTTTAAAAAAGTGTTGCTGGGCTGGAGTGGCTCAGTTGGCTGAGTGTCATCCTGTGCACCGAAAGGTTGCTGGTTCCTTTCCTGGTCTGGGCATATACTTGGGTTGCATGTATGGTGGGCAACCAATTGATCTCTCTCTCTCTCTCTCTCTCTCTCTCTCTCTCTCTCTCTCTTTCCTCCCAGTAGCAAGCTCTTCCTTGCATTGGGTATCAATCTGTATGAAAAGTTCTCCCTCCTTTCCCCTGGTTCTATAATACGTGGCTTATTATCCTTCCTGGTTTAGCTTAATCTCATTTCCTCAGAAGAGCTTCCCTGACCACTCTGTCTACAGTGGGCCACTGAATCACCATGTATCCCATCACCCTGTATATTACATTACATTACAATCCAAGTACTTTTATAAAATTGTTATCCCTTCTTACTGCCATCTTTCACACCAAAATATAAACTCTCTGTAGGCAGGGGTCATATCTGAGTTGTTTATTGTTTTAATTCCAACATCTAAGGAAATATAAGCTCCATAAAGGCAGAAATTTTCTTTCCTTTCTCTTTCTTTCTTCCTTCCTTCCTTCCTTCCTTCCTTCCTTCCTTCCTTCCTTCCTTCCTTTCTTTCTTCCTTCTTTTCTTTCTTCTTTGTTTTGTTCTCTGGTATCATCCCTGATGCCTACAAAAGGGCCTGCCACACAGTAGGCACACAACAAATTTTTGTTGACTATTAAATAAAGGGTAGGAACCCCAAAAATGCTATGTTATCTATATTATTAAATAAATAAATAAATTATTTATTTAATTATTATTTTTAGATAACTAGAGAGAAGCCAGCAAAATTATTTAGGGAGAATGCTCTTTAAATGAATAGCTAAAAATGATATGTAACTAATGCATCAAAGCATTGTGATCTATGGGTATTATTAATATACTAGAGGCCCAGTGCATAAAATTTGTGCACAGGGGGTGTCCCTCAGCCCAACCTGCACCATCTCCAATCTGGGACTTCCCTCTCACAATCCAGGACTGCTGGCTCCAAACCACTCACCTGCCTGCCTGCCTGATTGCCCCTAACTACTCTGTCTGCCAGCCTGATCACCCCCTAACTACTCCCCTACCAGCCTGATCAATGCCTAACTGCTCCCTGCTGGCCCAATTTCCCCTAACTGCCCTCCCCTGCAGGCCTAGTTGCCTCCAACAGCCCTCCTTTGTAGACCTTGTCACCCTTAACTGGCCTCTCCTGCAGGCCTGGTCCCCCTCAACTGCCCTTCCCTGCAGGCCTGGTCACCCTTAACTGCACTCCCCTGCAGACTTTGTCCCCCCGCAACTTCCCTCCCTCCAGGCTTAATAGCCCAAAACTGCCCTCCCTGCTGGCCATCTTGTAGTGGCCATCTTGTGTCCACATGGGGTAGCCATCTGGTGTGTTGGAGTAATGGTCAATTTGCATATTACTTCTTTATTACATAAGATTGTTTATAAATGGTAGTATTCAAACTCCTTAGAAACACACTCAAAACTTAACAAACCATTCTCTATCTCATTAACCTTATATATTTGCTAAGTACGATACTTTTTTAAAATAATGCAGATAAACTTCCAAATACATTGTTACTGAATAATACAAATTCAGAATGAGTAAATCTTAAAACAATGACTTTTGCTGATTATTCCACTGAACAGTGAAAGAGATAAATTAAGAACAGACCTCTTTGGCACATTCCACAGCACTTCATTAAATCAGTCACTGTCTCCAATGCAACTCTTTGCTCTCTATAGATTGGCCCATTAGGTCATGCAAGAGCCTCCTGGGCCAAAAGACATCTCTGAATATATAGTCTTTTTATTTATAGGGGTCATTATTCAAGAAAGACTGTTTACTTTAAGCTCAGAAAGTTGATCTTTCTGCCACCAGCCATGGGTGACAAAGGCTGCAAGGACATCTGACTTTCACTGCTGAGCTTCTAGGCTTAGTGGGATTACCAAGGAAGGAGAAACCAGGCAGATACATTTCAGGCCTGCAGACCCTTCTTATATTTACAACAAGATGTTTTCCTAGTAACAGTTTATTTTGCTGAAAACATTTAAATAAAAACTTCCAGAGCTTCTTTTGTAAAGATGAGTTTGCATTCCCTAGTCAAGCACCTGGCTGACTTTAATGTGCTCTATTTTAGTTCCTATAAACATATATGCCCGTCCATAAGACTTGCATTCTCCTCTGTATAATTACCACACGCACACCCCTAAGAAACCAGTAGGTGCAGAGGAGTTTTCTGGCTGGCTCTGGTGACCTGTCCTCTCCGTATGCCCTTAGCAGTTAGCACAGCCAACTCATAGGTATAAAAACCATTTCTAACTCAACACAGCACTTCCAATATGACAGCTCACAGAACACTTTCCCACTGACTTTGGAATATGTTTCCCTAGTTTTTATGTTTGTTTGTTTGTTTGTTTTTACTTTTAATAAGATCTTATTAACTTATTTATTTTTATTTTATTTTAGTTTTCCCATCACCAGTTATCCCCTCTCTGCCTTCTTCTACCTCCACCCACCTCCTCTTCCCGACAATCACCACATTGTTGTCCATGGCCATAAGTTCTTCCTCTTTTTTTCTCTGTTCCCCTAGAGAACACCTAAGTGTTCTCCCAGTGTCTTAGCGTGACTAAAGCAACCTCTGGACCATTCTGGATGAGATCAGAGATGCTCCGGAGTCACTCTGACCTTGTTTCCTCCTCTATTCCTGGCAAATTCCAGTATCTGACAGGGAGACCCACCTTAACAATAATCAGATCTGAATTAGTACTTGGAACCAGGAGAGAGCTATCCTATGGGCTTTTCACTCACTGAGGGCCATTTTAATTCACATTGAACTCACAGGCTCGTTGGGCTTCTAAGGCTGTGCTCACAGCAAAAAGCAAGAGAGGTCAAAATTAGAAATCCCTTCAGTTGCCCATAAGTCTTATTTCAGGGTTTTGAATATACAGCCCTGTATAATATTATGTGAACATGCATAATTATGTGAAATATATAAGTGCATATTTACTCAGTATATAGAAAGGGTATATAGATGCAAAATATATTTTGTAACATTTTATTTCCCAGGTTCCCTCCCATTCCCACAGAGTGGTTGAATTGACATTAAGTAAATGCATTTAAATTCAAGGCTCTTCACTGCAGAGGTGAGAGGCACCTTTTAGGCTCTAAGTTCTAACTTAAAGCTTTGCTTCTGTTGTATGCTTGAAAAAGCCCTTTTGGAACCAGCTGTGTGCCTCAGATATTGTTTCCATGGAAAAATATATTAATGAATAGCAACAGCTTGAATTAGATAAATCAAATAGTAACAAGAAATCCATCGCCTAAGCACCCATCAACCCAACTGATTTTCTGGAGAGGCACGCAGGTTTTTCTATCCTGGACAGAACCCTGATCTTTCCAAATTTCTGTTATTTGCTGCCTTTCTTCTATGAAATAATTCATTCACCTAATGAATGTTTAGTGTGAGAGTGGAGTTTTTTTTTAAAAGCCAGTAAACATAAAATACGTTCCATTTCTAATATTTGTAGCATGCAATCAAAATTAAATTATTTAAAGTGGCTGAAGCAAATGCCCCTTGTATGTGTGTATGGTATGTGGGGTGGGCATGGAGGGTGGGAGGACTGGATTTTACAACTTCTAAGCAAAGCGCTGTGACTCTCAAAATGTACTTCTAGACCATATGTCTATCCCTTTGCTGTAAACAGTGTGTCTTACTTCTCACTTTGAAGGACTGCACATTTTAAAGTTCAACTCCCACTGTTACTGGCAGGAAGAAGACTGTGTGGATGGCTCCATGGAGAAAGTCAGAATGCTCTCCCTTCTGTCTGGTGAGTGGACAATGTAGAATACCCATAATGAGATACCAGGCAACTCTGTAAACTGTAAATAACAGTAGCTAATAGGGTTGAGGTGAGGATTAAAGGAGGTAAAACATGTGAGTTTCTTAAAATAATGCTCAGCATACAGGAAGCCCTCCATTGTTGTTGATAATGTTTCTAGTGCTGGTGTCATGGCAACAAGAATCCTGGGGGAAAGTTTAGATCTTTTTGAAATCATCTAGTAAAGTTTTTAACTTACTCCAAAGATAAAAGGCAGGTAGGGTTCACCTTTAAGACTAGATAGTCCTTTTGAAACAAAGGTTTTGCCAAGCTTTTCATCTTTGGTAGCCTTTGGAGAGGAAGGACTCAGTTTGTGAGTTCCCCTGTTGGAGAGTGAGTAGAAATCTGGGGAAGACATGGTTTATAGGTCATTTAGTTCAATCCAGTTACTTTAAACTTGATAAGATTGAGAACAATGGGCACCACAGCAACAGCTATTTGGCACTATTAGTAGGTCTACATTGAAAGTAGGTTTTCTTTCCTCATTTGTCAAATTTCATTATGAAATAAAAATCAAAGTTACGTTTATCTAGGAAATGGAAATATAGCCTAATCTTTTAAAAATGAAGTAAACTCTATGTAAATTTTAAAATTAATCTTATTATGGGTATTTAACTTACCCCACAGTTTTCACATATGTAGCTAAAGCTATAGTTGAGCAATTTATGCATTTTCATTATCCATATATATAAAACCCTAATATGCAAATAGACTGAACAGTGGAACAACTGAACAATTGTTTGCTATGACGTGCAGTGACCACCAGGGAGCACACATGGAACATGGCAGGCGTCAGCCATGGTGGGATAGTGGAGCAGATGAGAGGGAGGTGGCAGACCAAGGTGGGGCGCCACTCTTTCTGTCATGGGTGGGGGGAGCCTCTGGTGGTTACTGAAAGTTCTTTGCTCCCATGCAGCATAGTCCTGCTTGGTGCTCGCACCCACTGTTGGTGTTGATCACCCCTGAGGGCTTCTCCATCTCCCTTGGCTCCTGGGGGGCAATTGAGGCAGCAGCTCAATTATCCGAAGGTGATGGGTTTGATCTCTAGTCAAGGCACATACAAAAAGCAACCAATGAATGCATACGTAAGAAGAACAACAAATCAATCTCTCTCTCTTTCAAATCAATTTAAAAAATGTTTAAAGAATTTACCAGCAAGTTGAAAACCAGATTTTACTTTCTCCATCATCCTCCTCATCATATCATCACCACCAGTAGTTTTTATAAGCCAGAATGCTAAGTGTTTACATATATATAATTAAGTATTACCTAATTAATCCTTATATCAGTCTTTTGAATTAGGTTTTTATTATAATCACTAGTGGCCCAGTGTATGAAATTTGTGCATGGAGGGGGTTCCCTCAGCCCAGCCTGCACCTGCTCCAATCAGGGACCCCTTTGGGGATGTGTGACCCCTAACCACCTCTGCCTACCTGCCTGATTGCCCCTAAGTGCTCCCCTGCTGGCCTGATTGCTCCTAACTGCCTCTGCCTTGCCCCACACTTGGGACCCAGGCTTCCCTCCCTCTGGCCAGCTATAGGCACCCAGGACCTGGGCCAGCTTCACTCAGGCCAGCCACAGCCACAGGCACCCACAGGCAACCAGAACCACAGGGCATGCTGCCTAACCCCAGGGCCAGAAAGGGCCCCAGCCCCTCTATGTGCCTGCCTGGCCAAGTCCCACTACTCTGACTGCCGTGGCTTAAAGAACCTTGCCATATATGTTCTCCCCAGCCTCCTGGGGAGAGGGTGTGAGCTGAGAAACTGGAGATGCTGCAGCCCCACTGAGGGTACCCTTTCCTCAGCATCTCCAGAAGCCGGAGCACCTGGTTGGAAGGCTCCTGGCTCTGATCCTGGCCTGAGGAAGTGGGGAGCCGTGCTTGGGTTATGGGTGACCTTACTGGACTCGCACACACTGCCACTGACAATGGCATGAGGTCATGGAGACTGAAGGAGCAGAGAAATGCATCCAGAACTGGGGGGTCCTGCGCCAACCCAGCAGGTGAGCTCCTCTCCAACAGCACACCTTGCAGACAGCATGCCCCGCAGCCCCAGGCGGGCCTCCCGCAGCTGTCCTGCCCCTTGGCGGGGGTCCCCACCTGGGGAGCACATGCACACTGCTCTGCTGCTACTGCCACCACCATTGCCTCCTGGCCTGAGGCGCCCATCTCGTCCCACCCCTCCACAGGGCCCCCGCCTGGGGAGCAAACACTGCACCACAGCCACCACCCTACAGGCCTCGCCTCCTGTCCTGCTGGCCATGCTCCCTGCTCCTGATTGGCTGGTAGCATAGCCAATCAGGAGCCAAGGTATGGTCACATTTGCATATTACTCTTTTATTAGATAAGATGATGCTGACAAGAAAACTGAGGCACATCTTTCCTAAGGTCATACTACTAATGAGTGGTGGCAGGACAATAATTTAACAGTTAGCTGAAGCCCAGATAAATGTTGACAAATACTGAGGTAAAGGATTAAAATGTCCAGAACTCTGAAAACATTTTCAAATGGAAATTAAATTGTACATTGGGAGATCAGATAAATGAAGTTGATTTGAGCACTCTAGAATTTGAGGTAGGATAGAACATTCAAGAAGTTCCATATGGCACTGTATTTTCTACTAATTACTAAATAACTTTACACTGCAACTTAAAACAAGAAATACCTTTTCACACAATTTTGTGGGTCAGGAATTTGGAAGATACTTCACTTTTAAAGGGCCCTGACTCAGGAATTCTCATGAGGTTGTGGTGAAGATGTTAGAGGGGCTTGAAGATATGTGGAGAATTAGATGGAGCTGGAGAATCTACTTTCAAAATGCTTTCTCACTAGGTTCCTTCTTGGTAGTGGGAGGAGGCTCAGTTCCTGACCATGTGGGCCTCTCCGTAGGGCTGTTTGAGTGTCTTCCTAACAGGGCATCTGGCTTCTCCAGAGCGAATGATCTGAGAGAGAGCAACACAGAAACCAGATGTCTTTTATGACTTAGCTTTGGAAGTCACATAACAGCATTTCTGCCTCATTCTATCGATTACAATGGTAGAGGGGCTGTACGGGTGCCTGAATAAGGGAGAGATCACCGCGGGTCATCTTGGAGGCTGAATACCACAGACACCTTCCAAAATTCTCCATTATTGTCAACATAAGTAAATGGCAAATTTTATACATGGTTTCTATTAGGAAGCCTAACCTAATCACTGTGGTCATAGGGGCTTAATCACAAGAAACAATAACAGCCTATAATTATTGGAATTGAGAGTCTAGGTCAGTGGTCTGCAAACTCACTCATTAGTCAACAGAGAGGCAAACCACAGCTCACAAGCTGCATGTGGCTCAAGAACCGCAGTTTGCCGACTACTGTTCTAAGGCATTGTGTTTATTTTTAGGAAGCTTTCATAAAATATTTATACTAAAGCACATTCATAAACAGAAATAGTTTGAATTTTCTTTGTGGATAGTATCCTTTAGCAGTTATTATTCAACAAGCTTCCATTGTTATCCCATCATTTCCCTTTTTTTCCCCAAGAGAATTTAGATTTGGCAATCTATTACCATCCTTATCACTATGGCCCCAGCTTGGTATTGAATAGAGCCATAACATAAGGACCAACGTAAGTCCCTGAAGAATACTACTTGTCATGTTTCTTTCTATGACAAATATATATTAGGAATCCTCTGACCTTCTTTGTATCTGTGTGTTCCTAATATTCATCATGGTCTGGCATAGAGTGATGCAAGTAAGGTGAATATTAATACTGCTCTTGGTGACAAGAACTTAGTGGAAGTTCCCATATAGGGTGATCTTTGAAAGAGAAAGTTCCAAAATAGTTCAAAGAAATTCAGAGAAAGACAGGCTACTTGGAAAAGAGAAGTCTTCATGAAAGCCACATGGCCACTAAGAGAAACTAGGTCTTTAAGCCAGCTGAAAACATGAAGGGTCCCAGCCTCAGTTTGGTGGGCTTGCATCAAGAAAATGAACCAGACTGAGTAAGGAAAGAAAGAAGCTTTTAAGATCTGTGTGCTTTGCCAACTATCCAATTGGTGGTGAGCTCTTTGATACTTATACCTGGTCCTGTCTAAAGCCAGGACAAATTCAGTAACAGTAAACCATGAAAATAATGTCAATGTAGAAAGGGTCAGAGTAAGAAAGTGCTAGAAGGAATTCGTGTTTGAGGCATCTGAGGCGATGTGACAGGGACACATCATCATTATTTAAGGGAGTCAAAGTTATAACCATGGAAATGGGCCAAGCATCAAATTCAAACCTGATATGAAGACAGAAATGAGACAACAGCAAGGAAATTGGCAGGAAAATCAGACGCAGGGAAGAAACAGGAATAGATTGGGTAACATGGTTCTGAAACTGGCTGCAAATAATTTAATTCAGTCAAGCTTTATCCTCACCACTCCATTGGAGCTACTTTTGTAAGAGTAACTGAATGAGTCCTTGGATTTAACAATAAGCTTTACAATAGGCCAGTCCTCTACTTTTCTGCAGCAGCAATGGACACAGTTGAGTATTCTTTCTTCCTTGATGGTAACTTTCCTCATGTGGCTGCCAAGAAACTACTTTGCCTGATGTTCCTGCTACCTCAGTGGTTGCTCCTTCTCAGTCTTTTGTGCTAGTTTTTCTTTTTCTCAGTACATGGTCTTTTTTCTTCTCTATTCATACACATTCACTTTGTAATTTCACTTAATGCAGTTCAGTACTTTCAGTACAATTTATATACCAACTAGAGGCCCGATGCATGAAGATTTGTGCAAGAATAGGCCTGCCTTCCCCTGGCTACCAGCACCGCCTTCACTCCAGCTGGAGCTGCCTTTCACCTCTTGCCTTGATGCATCAATTTGCATATTCCTTCCTTATTGGCTGTGGGCGTTACTGTCTTTGTAACAGAGTTATGGTCAGTTTGCATATTCTGTCTTTATTAGATAGGATGATTTCCAAATGAGTATCTTTATCCTAACCTCTTTCACGAACTCAGATTCAAGTCTCTGTGCAACAATAAACCATGAAATTAAGTTCAGCGTAGAAAGGGACATCCCAAACTTCATATGTCCAACCTTGAACTCCTTATCTTATCCTATCCACAAATCTGTTTTATCTGTAGTCTTTTCCATTCCAGCTGATGGAAACTCTACCCTTCTAAATGCTCAGTCCAAAATCCTAGAAGTCAACTTTAAATCTTCTCATTCTCTCACCTCACAGCCAATCCATCAGCAAATCCTATTGGCTTTACCCTCAAAATATATCCAGAACCCTATCCTTCCTTATCACTTAATCTGCTTATTCCCCTTTTTTTTCTTCCTCAGGGGTTACTGATGCATCCTTTCATGCTTTCTTCCTATGTCAGCATTTCCTTCCAGTCTATCCTCCACATAGCAGCCATATTGTTTCTTTTTCAAATATAAATTAGTCCAAAGCTCACAATCCATTTCCCTCAGAGTAAAAGCAAAACCATCCTTTTGTGAGATGAACCCCCATTACTTCTTTTTTTTAAATTAAATTTTCTTGAGGTGACATTAGTCAACATGAATATATAGGGTTCATGTGTAGATTACTAAGTTACAAAATCTGTATATAGGACCATGTGCCCAACACCCAAAGTCAAATCTTCTCCTGTCTGATTCATCCTTACTTCTCTCTCCCTTGCTCTCTGCTCCAATCACAACGGCCTTTTGCTGTCTCACTTTCATTGTGTGCATTGGCTGTTCCATGCCTGTAACACTCTTCTCCATTTGTCCAGATGGTTAACTTCCTCCCCCGTTTTAAGTTTCTGCTTACATGCCAATTTCTCAGTGAGGTCCACCTTGGCCTCCCTATTTAAAATTTCAACCTGCTCCCACTCCTCTATTGTCTCTGCTCAATTAGAGAAACAACAGTGCCTACCTCTTTCTATATGTTCTAAAACATATTTATACTTACCATTATGTGACTGACTCCTGCTACTAGGAAATAAACTCAGCAAGGACGGTTTTCTGTCGGTTTTATTTACTCACTGATTCCAGGTGTCTAGCAGAGTGCCTGATACTAGCAGATGCTCTGTAAATATGAGTTAAGGAGAGGGTCATCATATTAAAGGCATATATTTTTTTCACCTAAAGACGTACATCATGATGTTTTGTAAAAGGGAGAGAAGTGAAGCAAGAAAGCCATTTAGGAGCCTAGCATTCCAGTTCAGGTGAGAGCTTATAGGGGCTTGGACTAGGTGGTAGCAGCTGAGGAATCCTGTCTCTGGCTCAGCCGTCTTGTCTAAACAGAGCTGGCCTCACTGATTGGCAGTGTTGAACTATATGTCCCCATTCAGCCCTGGCCTTACTCCTAATTCTTGTTGGATAGTATCTCTTTAAAGCCAGCTTAAAGTTAATATCCATATAAAGCTGTAACAAACTTTTGCTCTACCCCAGGTCAAATGCCTTGCTCTGTCTTCTTGTTTCCATAACATCTTGCCCACACTTTTTATATGATACTTATCACCCTATATAAAAATTAAAATACATATCTTTACATAGTCATGAATTTTTGCTTCCCTTGCTGGATTGTGAGCCCCGGAGAACAGTGGATATGTTTTATTGGTCTTTATTTTTGTAACTAAACCAACATTAATTCCTGTCTGTAGTAATAAATAAATTCCAGTTAGCAAATAAATAGATGACAATTACTTGAGATCCAGCTTGATGAATTTCATTTTAAAGAGAGACATCTTTTTGTCTTAAATGGTTTTTAACATCATCATATAATAACAACAGATGCAAAATAATTCTTCCTTGGAAAAGTTTATGCATTTCTTTTTTTTAACATTTAATTTTTTATTGATTTTTTTGCAGTATAACTTATATTTAATAGTAGTACATGTTTTTTCCCCCTCCCCATTATCCTCCCCCCAGCCTCCCCTACACCCCAGCACATGTCCCCGCCCACCCCCCTCCCCGACCCAGTGTCTTTCATTCATTGATTATGCTCATATGCATGCATATAAGTCCTTCTGTTGATCTCCCCCGGCATTCATCTCCCATCCACCCAAGCCTTCCCCCTGTAGCTTGACAGCCTGTTCAATACCTCCCTGCCTCTATATCAATCACTCTCCCCTGTTTCTTTTCTTCAAAAATATCTTGCCTCTGCATACTAGAAATAAATGTATAAGAACAAAAAATGTTTCAGTCTCAGTTTCAATGTCTAACTATTCTGAGTCCGAGTTTCCATGTCAAATCGTTCTTTATGTGTACATGTCAGCAATGTATAAGTTTAAAAAATTAAGTAAAAAAGAAGGACCACCATTTTTAAATGCAGAATAGTTCAAACATAATAGCTTGCTTGGGGGGTTGGTTTTGTTGTTTTTTTATCAGGAAAAAAATCAGAATTTTGGGCAATCACTCATTAAGTCCCAGGTTTCTGGTCTTGAAAGTTAAGCACCCCTTTAGCAGCTCTAAAAAGACAGATTAAACCAGTTGAGCTATCAGCTTGAAGCGTTTGGAAGCTGGCCAGGCTGCCCAAGAGTTTTTTCCTCTTTTTATTATCTTCCTTTCTGCCAGGTTTGCACAGTGAGTTTATTTGCAGAATCAAATGAAAATCAATCCCTTTTATGCAAACCTTCCTGGAGCAGCAGGGCTATGTTTGGTCACAAGAGCAGAGGTTCGTGCGGTGGAAGCCCTGGGAGTGATTTCTCCCAGCCCAGGGCTCGCCAAGGTTCTCTCCACCACGTAGCAATGAAAGGGAGGATCAAACAGCTCTTTCAAAGCCAAGCTGCAACAAACTTGCCTTTTCTAAATATAGTGCCCTTCAGTAAACACCATTGTGAATTTGCAGTTTGCTGGCTGTGGAATATAGTGCCTCCTCCACCAAGATTTTATGCATGCAAGTACACATGTCAGTCTTCTTGGGCCCCTTTTTATCAACTAAATTGCTAAGCAAATTCCCTTTGAATATGTGACATTCAGCCAATTTCTTCTCTGCACTTTAGATAGATTAATTTGAGGAAAGAGTCTCTGAATCAGATAAGGTTGAATGGATGGAGTTTAACCAAAGACAAGGATGAGGTCTCTGAAGTTTTTGAAAATACCACCAGGCCTCTGAGGTCCACTGTCCTATGTCTGAGGTGTGACACAGCCACCAGTTAAATAAGGACTAGGTCGATCAAATTAAGCCAATGCATTGCCTTAGACAAATTCTCCTGAGCAGTGTCTGCTGCTATAATTATAAAACTGTGTTCTGATTTATTATCTGAAAGACCCTGAAGGTGAAGGTGCTAACCTTATTTTTGATTTATGTTCACCTTTGATCTTGATGGAAGCTAAACATCTCTGTTGTGCAGCCAACACCCGATCCTTGGGCTTCTGTTCCCCCTCACCTAAAAAAAGATCAGGAGAGAGAGCACACACAGTGTGCAAAGCTCAACAATAATTTAGGACAGGAACCAAGAACATGCTCTCCAGTGGGAGCCCTGGAGACACCACCAAAGGATGTGAAGTTTTGAGCTGACTTCGGCCCACAAGCCCCACCCAGGTGGGAGAGACATGGAACTGAGTAACCACACATGGGCAGAGCCCTCTCTCTGAAGCACCTCTGGGAGGTTAGACTTTCTGAGATCAGCTTCTCACCACTGAGCTCAACTACTTCAGTTTTTATATAGAAGAAATCTGGGAGCCCCAATAATCATGACTCTTTCCATCTATAATTTTCAATACTTGTGACTTTTTAGGGGGGAGGAGGAAGTTTTTAATTTATCTGTAGACCAATTTCTACTTCATTGGTTTATCAAATCAAGTCAACAAATTAGATTTCCAAATCAGAGTAAAGAAGTAAGACATTATATAATGCTTAAACTTGAGAGAAGTAGATTCTAATATGACAAAAAAGAGGAAAATTTTTTTTGCATTCTGCTATTTTATTTTTGTAGCCACCAGCCCATTTGTGTATTTTTTACATCCTTTAGATACACCATTTTCAAAATGAGTGTAAACTAGAGACTTATGCATTTATAAGATGAGAGCCCCATACTAAGAAAATCCAAAATAATATCAAAAAATGAGTTACAAAATATACATTGACATGGTTTTCTTTTTTGTAAAAGGATTCCCAAGTAGGTTCCTTTACATTGGAATTATGCAGACCAAAGCTTTTACAAGCAGCTGTTGAGTGGTGGAAAGAATCAAAGATCTCAATTAACGTTCCAGCTAAACTATTTAGTAGCTGTATGACCTTGAGCACTTAAGTCAGTTAACCTTTTTGAGCTTCTGTTTTGTCTTCTTTAAAAACCAAGATAATAACACCTACTTCACAGATTTGTTAGGATCAAATGAGATCATATGCATAGAAAAGCTTGGTTAACATAACCTATGAATTTGTGATTTCAGTGAACATTCATGGAGTATCTATCATGTGCGAGGCATTATTAAATACTGATATTATGATCTGCACAGCATGTGCCACTTTGACTTGCAATTTTCGTCTCATAGCGACTTCCAATTTGTATTGAAACATTAGTGCATTGTGAAGAACAATTACACACATTCATTTACTTCATCTATAATAATAAAAGTGTAGTATGCTAATTAGACTGGACAGTCAAATGACCTTCTGGATGTCATTCCAGTCATCCTTCCAGATGAAGCTGCAGTGGTGGGGCTTGAGACAGAGGTGGTTAGGGACAATCAGGCAGGCAGGCAGGTAAGTAGTTAGGAGCCAATGGTCCCGGACTGAGAAAGGGATGTCTGACTGCAGGTTTGACAAGTTGAAACTGGATTTCAAGAGGGTGCAGGCAGGGCAGAGGGACTCACCTCCTTACCCTCGTGCATGAATTTTGTGTACCGGGACTCTAATATATTTTATATGAATTATGAATTTTGAACAAAGGCTTTACTTCTAGAAGACTTGACATCCTTATTGTGAAGCAAAGGAACATGCATGAACCTCAGCCTTTCCCAAACATAGAATAGAAAAATACGCCTCTTGGTATGTGGGTGCAGATACTACTGAGAGGCTTAGCACTGTGGATACTATTCTAAGTTCTTCTGCAGTCGATACCCTGAGCCCTTGAATTGGGAATCATGGCCAGGTGTGCTTGGTGGGGCTGGTTACTCTGTTCCAGAGGTGGACCCTATCGGTGGAAGTTCTAACAGAGTCCATTCTGATGCCAACTGCTAGTGCTTTACATGACCTCCTTGTATACATCCCCAACTACTGGAGAGCCTCCTGCCACCTGAACTCTTCTCTCTCAGCACCCATGTGAAGCAAGCACTGTGTCAGTCTACCATTAGTAATCTTGTCTTACTATGCCTCTTCTATTTAGTGGGATTCAATACCCCACATAATATTTCTTAAGAAGCTATGTAAATTATCTCTGCAAATGTTTGTTTGTACAACCACAAGGATGCTAGCTTTTACACAACTTGAAGGGGTTCCAGATACATGCAGTTAACATCAGTAGCATCTTCTGGAGTTGTTCAGTGTCCAGCTATAGTTGTTAGCCCTGACAGGAAAACAAGAAGCTCTGGAATATTTCCTAAGATTCAATCTGAGGCTTGATCACATGTGCAATCTGCACTCTCTTTTATGCCCTCCAAATTGTTTCGCCACTTTAGTCCAGCTTTCTATTCAGCATTGAAAAGTGTTCTAAGTACAGGCATTCTTAATGCTTTGGAATCTATGTCCTCCACTCTATCAAGTTGTCATTGTCTTCATTCAGGTCTCTATCATCTTTCCCCCGAGTCACTTTAACCACCTGCTTTCCTATCTTTCTGCTTACAGTCCCACCTCTTACCACCTTCCCTTTTCTAGGGTTGATAAGGTGACCCTTCTAAATCACAAATATAGTCATCTAATTATCCTCTTGCAATCCTTTAATAACTTTCCATTGCCTTCAGGATAAAATTCAGACTCAATTAGCATGGGTATAAGGCCCTTCATGATTCTGGTCCCTGATCACATCTACTCCTTCTGACACCCTAGTTCAAAGCAAGTCAAGGTCTTTGCATTTGAGATTCATTCTGCCTATAATGCCTTCCACTCTTCTTTCACTTCTCCTGACCAAGCCTAGTTCAGATGTTACCTAGCCTGGGAACAATTGAAGGCAAATACTAGACTATATATTTAGCAATGAAAATTGCTAAAAATAAAAATCTTTGGTCCACAAAGTGTTGGAAAGTAACAGCCTTGAAAAAAGGTCAGAAAGAAAATCATGCCTGGCCCATCACATACTGACTGACTCTCTGGGGTTAGATGCTGGCATCTACAAGTTCAGGGTGCTCTATAAAGAGTAAGGGCCATGCTGAACCTGTTCCAATATGTTCCTTCATGGCCTCTGGGCTTCGACATAGAGATGACCAGATGGCAGAAAGACCCTGTGAAGGGCATCCTCAAGTTGCCTGGAAAATAAAAGACAGAAAATGTAGCAAAGAAGTTTAAGCTTAAGAACCAGAAAAACTGAGTTCTAGTTATAATATCTTTATATCTCAGTTTATCACTTTATTATGCAAGGACTGGATTCTTTCAGAGATTTTCATATTGTGTTTCACACAGCCCTAGGCATTCCAGATGTTCTTCAGGGGCTTCCTCAGAGCACTAGGAGGACTATGGAAGGGATAAACAACAGACGTTCCATGAACTGACCTATGCATCACCTTCTCCCAAAATTAAATAAGACCTGTTGAATGAGGCCTTCAGTGGCTAAATGGGCATTGCTTATGGCTGCTTTTCAGTCACCTACCTCCCCAGTAACCTACCTCCACTGTCACCTACCTCCTTTGGCTCTCTCTAGCTGGCTTTCTCAGTGTCCAAAGATCCATTGGATCTTTGTCCCAAAACCAGTCAATTCCAGTTGTACTTGTTATTTTTATTACATTATTTTAATTACATACAATATAAGCCTGTGAAATATGAAATGAGAACCCTTTTTCTATGAATACTGTAAAGAATGCTTTGGAAAGAATAAAAATAAGTCACTGAAAATATTGCTATTGAATTATGTGTGGGTGAGTTAACTCTTTGGGAAAAGATTGTAAAAATCTAGATGAAATCTACGCTCTGATTGTTTCATGAGTGTGTTGGGGTTCTAATTCCACCTTAAAGGAATCCAATCTGGAAATTGTATGTGGTATGTCACAAAGTGTGGTTCACCCCAAAGAAGCAACAACACAACTCCAAACAGCGTGTCCACACTCAAATTAAGCCTTGGTCCATATTAGCCATTGGAAAAATAGACATCTGTGTTTTAAGATAAAACAACATATTTAAATGTGTTATTTTTATGATTCCTCCACTTGACTTTTTCAATTAGCTGCTAGTCTAATCATCAATGTGTGTATGTGTGTGTATATAAAGAGATAGGCCAAAAATATTCTTTCTGCAAAAACAAACAAACTTGAAGCAACAGCTTAGGATCTGAGGTTCTATTGGCAATTTTCTTCCTAACAGAGAAGGCACTTCTATGGAAGTGGACTTGACTGGGTTGCTTTGTGCAGCTGTCAGGCTCAGTGGTCACTACAACACAGAAAACACAGTCATTTCCAACTACAACAGGTGTCCTTGATTTTCAATCTTTCTTAAATTTCAGCAGAGACTGCAGTCTAATCATGAGGAAAAAGTTGGACAAGAAGAAGATAATCGTGGGTGAATGGTGTGGCCCGGAGGCTCTCTAAGTGCTCAGTAAGTACATATGTAGTGCCAGAGAGCACTGCTTGGCAAACCCAACATTACAAAGATTTACTGATTGGTCACCCCTAACCACCTCTGCCTCATGCCCTGCCACCATGATTTTGTCTGGAAGGACATCAGGAAGGTCTCCCAGTTTAATAATTACCCTTTTATTAGTATAAATAACAAATTACCCGGAAGCAAAATTAGTAACACAATCCCATTTGCAACAGCATACAAAAAAATAAAATACCTATGAAGAAATTTGATAAGAGCATGAAAGATCTGTACTTTCAAAACTATAAGGCACTGATGAAAGAAAATAAAGAACACACAAATAAATGAAAAGATATTTCATGAACTTGAATTGGAAGAGTTAATATTGTTCAAATGTTCATACTGCCCAAAGCAATCTACAGACTTACTGCAATCCCCATCAAAATTCCAGTGACATATTTCACAGAACTAGAACAGCAATATTCAACCTTTTCATCTCATGACACACATAAGCTAATTACTAAAATTCTATGACACACCAAAAATATATTATATTTTTCCCAATCTGACAAAAACATAGATATGATTTTAATTTGTTGGTGTGTTGGCTCCTGTCATTTTTTAAAATTTGCACTCTAAGGGAAAACAGGTACTGACTAGTCAGGTATTACATGTTTTAAAAATTCTTATGGCATAATGGTTGAAAAATCACTAAACTGTAGCAAATATTTTAAAAATTTGTGTAGGATCACAGAAGATACCAAATAGCCAAAGCAATCTTGAGTAAGAAGAACAAAGCTGAAGGTATCATACTCTCTAACTTCAATCTATACTTGAAAACTATAGTAACCAAAACAGTATGGTACAGACACAATGGAACAAACATCAATGGAACATAACTAAGAAACCAGAAATAAACCCATGCATATATGGACAATTTACTGCAAGGGAGTCAAGAGCACACATGAGAAAGGACACTCTCTTCAATAAATGGTGCTGGGGAAACTGCAGAAGAATGAAACATACATAAAAATTAACCCCAAATGGATTAAAGACTTGAACAGAAAACCTAAAGCCATAAAACTCCTAAAAGAAAATATGGGCAATAAACTCTTTTACATAGGACTTAGCAATGTTTTTGTGGATCTGGCTCCAAAGATAAGGAAAACAAAAGCAAAAATAAACAAATGAGATTATGTCAAACTAAAAAGCTTCTGCACAGTGAAGAAAACCATCATCAAAACAAAATAGCAACCTACTGAATGGGAAAAGATATTTTTAAACCTTGCATTCATTAAGGAATATTCAAAATATATAAAGAACACATACAACAAAAAACAACCTAATTGAAAAACAGGCAGAATATTTGAATAGACATTTTTCCAAAGAAGACTTATAGATGGCCAATAGATACATGAAAACATGTCCACCATAGCTAATTATTATGGAAATACAAATTAAAACCACAATGAGATAGCACCTCATATGTATGAGAATAGCTATTGTCAAAAAGACAAAAAAATAACAAAAGAAGATGTGATGAAATGGGAATCCTGTTCACTGCTGGTGAGAGTATGAATTGGTATAGCTACTATAGAATACAGCATGTAGGTTCCTCAAAACATTAATAATAGAATTACCATATGATTCAGCTATTCCACTTCTGGGTATCTATCTGAAGAATCTGAAAACATTTATTGGAAAAGATACATGCACTTCAATATTCACTGAAGCATTATTTACAATAGCTAAGATATGGAAAAACCTAAGTATTCATTGATGTATAAATAAATAAAAAATATGTGAAATATATATAATGGAATATTACCTAATCATAAAAAGAATGAAATTTTGCCATATATGACACACAAATGGACTTTTAGGGTGTAATAATAAGTGGAATAAGTCAGAAGGAAACAGACAAATACCATATGATTTCACTCATGTGGAATCTAAAACAAATAAATAAAATCAAATAAAAATTCATAGATTCAGAGAAGAAACCAGTGGTTATCAGATGAGAAGAAGGTTTGGGGGTAGATTGAAAGAATCAAGGGAGTCAACTTATGTTGATGAATAGTAACTAGTGTTTTAGGGGTGGTCATTTGTAATGTATACAGAGGTCAAATTATATTGTTATGTACCTGAAACTCATATAAAATAATTTTAAAAAATGTCTCCAGACATTGTCAAATGTCCCATGGGGAGCAAAATTGATCCCAGATGAGAACCACTGCTGTTGGTTCTCATCTGGGATCAATTTTGATCAATATATATACCCAAGGAATAAACTCAGCACTAGACTTAGCCCAATATCAGCACCTCAGTTTCTAGGACACTTCTGAACGCAGATTTTTCCTGATATGACCTCCAGTCCATCTGCATGTTGGTGGCCCAAGGGGAAAAAAAGACTATAAAATTAGAAAGATCTGCTTTCACTGACATCTCTACAAGACATTGTGAAATATCATCTTCATCATCTCTCTCCCTCGCTAGGTCTGCTCTGATCCTTCTGGCTGCCTTTATGCTCCTCAAACATACTGTATTAATCACACCTTTTTATTCTGTACTTTTGATGCTTTGACATCTTGGGGCTTGCTATCTCTGGAGTAACTTCCATCCCAGGTCTAGCCATTTCTTAGAGATGGCAAACAACCGAACTGGGAATGCACCTTTCATATGTAAACCAACCAATATAGAGCTCCCACCATCAGCCATCCCCATTTGGGATCTCACACTCAGCACCAGGACAGGTACCAGACAACCAAGGACAACTTCTAAGGCCCAGAGCCCACTGAAACTGTTCACACTAGTCAGTCTTTAGCCTTGTCCATTTCCTTCCACAGAAACTACTATAAAGTCTCTTGCCCATGTTTCCCCTCCCTCCCTCTGCTCTTGATAGACCCTGGTGCTCCTCCTTCCTCTTGGGATCTGTGAGTGTAAGAAATTATCTTTTCAGGGGCAATTGTCTCCTAATCTTTTGGCCTCTCCATACCTGAAAAAATCATAAAATCTACATTTTAAAAGAAATGCATGGTGTACTACTAACAGATTTGCACATGTTCCCCACATGGACTCAGCTACAACCCCAGGCCCTTTCTGCAACTCTTCAAGCACATTATGCTCTTCCGTGGAGCTCTTGCCCTTGCTAAACCTCCTGCCAAATGAACGCTCTTTTTCAGAGGATCAGCTTCTACAACACAGTGAGTCATGCAGTTACCATGCCAGGTAAAGGCTTTGCCACAGTGCTCATTGCACATAGTTATCATGGTGTCATCATCAGCTGTGAAAAGCACATGGGCTATTGAACAGACTGAGAAATTTCAGAGGGAAGGTAGGATGGGTGGGTAGGGAGTGACTTACCAGGAAAGTTATATGCATATATGCATAACCCATGGATATAAACAACAGTGTGGTGAAGGCCTAGGAGGGGTGGATGCAGGGTGGAAATGGTCAATGGGAAAAAGGAAACACAAAGGGGATATCTGTAATACTTTCAACAATAAAAATAATTGTTTTTACAAAAAAACCAAATAACAAACAAACAAACAAAAAATATACTAAAAACACATGGACTCATGACACTCCCCATCAAGGTAATTAAATGTGAAGTCACATTTTCAGATGTTTAGCCTAGGACCTGGCTAACACAAGAAGTGTTCAGTTAAGAGTGTGAATTGTCATATTGCTACCAATAAAATGAATAATTTTTGTTTATTATAAATTGTTCCTGATTCGTTTTAGATTTATATTAGTGGAAAGAAATGTGAATTAATTAGATAGTATTCGTTTATTAGTTTTACAAGCAAATTTGCTTAATCCTCACCCAAGGAAAATTATGCATTGATTTTTAGAGAGAATAGAAGGAAAGGGGAGAGACAGAGAAAGAAACATCAATATGAGACAGACACATCAATTGGTTGCCTCCAGTACATGTTCTGACTGAGGCCAGGCATCAAGCCTGCAACCAAGATACATACCCTTGACTGGAATCAACCCAGAACCTTTCAGCTCATGGACCGACGGTCTATCCACTGAGCCAAACCAGGTACGGACAAATTTCTTATTTTTCATCTTTAAAAATTGGGATCAGTTTCATTAGAAAATAAATCAGATTTTTTTTTTGCACAGTATAAGATACAGATATAAATTGTATTGGAAGGTTAATATGAACCAGTTACAGTATCCATACCCCCATTTCAAATCTTTTTCATTGAATAGTACTTCAGCTTGTTCAGTTGGTTCTAGATCCTAAATTTGAAGTTATGAAATACATGTATACAAATAAAAATATTTATTTAAAACAAACTAACAAAAAGTCTTCACACTTCAGATCTCATCTTAAACAGGAACCTCCTTAGAGAACCTCCATTAGCCCCAGCCCAGGCAGGCCCCACCCCTTTGCCACTGTTCTTATTGCTCTCCACTGTTTCTTTATAGCACTTACCAGACTTTGTATTTGACTCCCTGGGGGATTATTTTATTTAGGTCCCCCTCTGTCCTTACATTAGAAATGCCAACAGTGTGGAGCTGTGCCTATTTTTTTCTCACTATTGCATCCCCAGCTCACTGCCTGGTACATATGTGCTCAGTATTTGTTGATTAAATGAACAGATGGATCCCTTGGGGACTCTTAGAAGTAAGATAGCCTGAAGCCCCAAAAAAGAAAGTTGGAAGACTCAGAGGAATATATTTTATTATCTTTAATATGGCCTCACTTTCACCAGGCAGCTAGATCATAACAGAGAAGAAAAAGTTAACAATATAAAGCATTGAATAGATTATATGATGTACATATGACAGAATATAATACAATCATAAATAATGTTTGCAATCCAAATATCTCATCCCTGTGGCATAGTCTTAAGAAGAAACACTATGTACAAATTATATTGCAGATGTACAGCATGTGAAAATGATCCTGATAAAAACTATTCATGATTTTTTTCAGCAAAAAGAAAAAGAAAAGCAGGTTATAAACCAATATAGATTGTTTTGTTTTGTTTAAAATTAATATAAAGTTATAAATATGTGTTTATGATATGCAAAGAATGCAAAGAACTGTGAAAATATTTTACTTTTATATGAACTATCTTGTAAGGAAGAAATTATTATTATCTTCATTAAAGACATGGAAAATAAAGCTTTTAGCGGCAAAACACTTGCCTATGGCTCAGGGCTAGATATGTTAATAGTAATCTTATCCAGTTAATTAGGACTTGTTAACTGTCTCTATTTTTTTTAATTTTCTGCAATGAACATGGATTAATTTTAAAATAAAACACAATTACTTTAAAATATATTTAAATGTTTTAATAACAAAAATATTCTTCATGCAGTATTGTTAAAATCCAATAAAATACATTTTATACTATATAATTTTTTAACTATATTTTTATTGATTTCAGAGAGAGGAGAGGAGAAGGGGAGAGAGATGAGAGAATCATTGATCAGCTGCCTCCTGCATGCCCCTTCTGAGGACCTAGCCAGAGACCCAGGCATGTGCCTTGACCAAAAATCAAATCATGACCTCCTGGTTCATGGGTCTGTGCTTAACCTTTGGGCCACACTGGCCGGGCTAACCTGTACACTTTCAATTGTTTTCTAAAAGAAAGAATATACTCCAAAGAAATGGGTACAAATGTTATAAATAAGTCAATTTTCTCTGTATTTAGGCACTTTTGTATTTCCAAATATTTTGCAATAACCTTGTATTTGGTTTTATTATTAAGCAGTTTGCCAAAGTTGTCTATTGTTGAGGAGTTAGAATTGAGATATTTTAATTTCAGACCAAATCCCCCAAAAGTATCTGAGGCAATTTCAACTCTTAGCCACAATGTCAGGTGAAAGAAAGAGACTTTTAAGAATTATTTTCTATAACAAAATTAATTTTTATTTCAAATCTTTATTTTTCAAGGATAGAAATTTTTATCTCAATACATTTCACTCCTTCTTTCTAAGATATACCTTCATTTCATCCTGCCCCCCACCACTCCTTTTCCTAGAGATTTAGCACACTGTTTCACTGCATCTCAACATATCAGGAAAAAAGTCATATGCATTAATATTTCAGAAATAGTATCTTTCTTCACACCAGTGGTACTGAAACACTGAAACAATCAAACTAAACTGGATTCACCTGCCTGAGTGGGCAATCCTGGCCTTTGAGAGGTAAGACTAAGTTATAAAAATCTTACCCTCCTGTGACTGAGCCAGGCTGACACGAACTCTCTTTCATCAGGTTGAGGATTTATTGTCAGATGGAGATAGAACCCTCTTTACCTAGAAAAGGTGGTCACATCGGGTCATCCTGGAGGGAACGAAAAGAGTACCTTGGAGCCTAGGCTGGCAGCTGCCTTTGCCTATCAGGTAGCCTTTCTACTCTAAGAGCAGAGGGCGCTGGCAGTCCATGGAAGTCTCCCTGCAAAGACACACACACATTTAAAAGTTGGTATTGACTTTCCACATCATATACATAAATATGATTCACTAGTATTTATATGATATTTACTTAGCAGGCTGGTCTGTCAGTGTATTTCCAGTGCCCACCTTGCCCAGTGCTTGGTAGGTTTGCCAGGGACATAGAGCCGTAGCAGAGAGTCAACCTCAAGTTCAGTTTATTTGGGGGCTCAGGAGAGCCTCAGGTACAATTGCATTCCCTGGATACCCAAGACCAGCCAGAGGTGCACAGGTAGTGGGGAGGCGGCAACTCCTCACAGTGGCTACAGTGTTAGGGGTCTTCTAAACAGCATTCAGAGTCAGCCAAGAATCCAATTGCAACTAAAGAACTCAGAATGAGTATGGGGATTTGGACCTTGATGCCTGGTGACACCCTCTGTTTTCATGATCATTGTCATGATCATTAACTTTGCAATTACCTTTATTTCAACACCTACATACCATACACTGTGCCAAGTATTTTGTTTCTAATCGTTACAGCCTCTCTGGAAGGTATTACCTCCATATTACAGAGGAGAAAATGAGTCCAGAGAGGCTTATTAACAGCTAAGAAAAGGCTTGCCTTTTCAGCCTCGGAATTCATTAAATGATGCCCCCTTACATTAGATTGCCATTTATAGCTATATTTCAAGGAACCCTAGCAAGTACCACAGAGGGACCTCAGGATCTGTCTTAAGCCAATCATGTGGAAAGTTGCTGGATTCCCTCCAAGCAGCTTACGTTTTGATGAAGATGCTCTGACTAATCAGACATGTAAGATGTAATTTGATTTTCTTAGGGCTCTGCTCTGATATTTGTGGCGGGGGAGTAAGCGAAAGAAAGAAAAAGATTGAAATAGGAAGGGAAGGAGAAAAAAAATTGGCCTATATGACTTTGGGTGGTGGACACACAGTGCAATATACAGATCTTGTAACATAGAAACCGACGCCTGAAACACATATGTTCATGTTGACCAATGTCACCCCAGTAAATTTAATTTAAAAAACAACAACATTGGTCTAAAGGAGGAAATCTAAACATTATAATTTTTAGCAATTTTGGACCTTCAGAAACTTTCCTCAATATATCATCCCTTATGTAATCACAATCCCTGTTCTTGAACACTTCTGCTCCCATCATATTGATGTTTATGTTTTTTGAACACTCCTCTTGTCTTTTTGCTTTTCTGTCTCTTTTCTTCAATCTTCCAAACTCATGCTAGTGTGTTTGTTTTCCACCCTTCTTTTCCAGCTGTCTCACAGTCTCTGCCTTCTGAAAGCTTCACTAGTTTCCCCTGCCTAGAAGTTACCTAGAGGGGCAGAGAGGTGAGGGAGAGGTTTACTACAGGTATCTAGATTGTAGAGGCCTACGATGCTAATACAATGCATAGAATAGACTCAACTTGTCAATGATGCCAATAGTTGGGAAGCCTTCCAACAAGACTTGGAAACATAAAAAAGTGAAAAGAAAAAAATTAAACCATTGTTATTCCCAGAGGAAATGATTGTTAATGTAGAAAATCCTAAGGAATCTAAAAATACTAATAAGACTAGTAAGTGAATCCTACATAATAAAGGCTAATATGCAAATTGACCAAAGGAATGACTGGTCGCTATGATGTGCACTGACCACCTGGGGGCAGATGCTCAATGCAGGAGCTGCCTCCTCGTGGTCAGTAAGCTCCAACAGGGGGAGCACCACTCAGCCAGAAGCCCTGAGCCAGGAGTGCTAAGGATAGGGAGCAGGCCTAAGTCATCAGTCAGGTATCCCCAAGGCTCCCAGACTGCAAGAGGGTGCAGGCCAGGTTGAGGAGGGACCTCCTGTACAAGTGCACAAATTTCCAGCACTGGGCCTCTAGTTTATTATAATGGTCATAGGACATAAGGTCAATATACTCCCCCCTTTCCAAATTTTTATTTTTATGTACTTACAGAAAACAATTAGGAAATAATTTTTAAATCATAGCAATAAATACATAAAACTTTTCAGAGTAAACTTAATTTAAAAATATGCAACACCTCTATACTGAAAATTATAACTATTGCTGGAACAAATAGAAAAGTTCTGAATAAATAGAGAGATATGGAATGTTTATGGATCAGCAGACACAATATTTTTATGATGCCAATTTTATCATTGACAAGAAGTGGCATCAGTAGTTTTCTTTGAATTGCCAGATTCACTTTGTTCATTTTAGGAAAAGCATTCCCCCAATATTCTGGTCTGAATAATCATAGTTTGCCTGTGCATCATTTTTTTCTATATATATATTATGGTCCTCTCTCCATATTGTAAACTATAAGGTTTATTTTAGTTGTCCCCTTTGTATAATTGTAACTTCTTTCTAGAATTTTGAGAAATCTGGCTCTCATTATCCTTAATATACTTACTTGTATGGTCAGTCCTCATATGAAAATCATCTACTGACCTTGCCAGACTGCCACCCAACTAAATGACCAGGTGCACCTTTCTCACAAGAACCCCCAACACATCTCCAAGAGGCTGCCACCTTTGCAAGATAGGCCTTCCTATGTCAGGCTTCTGATCCTAACAACTTTCGGTATGCGTTATTCTGGAAGGGAAAAATGAATGGAGGAAAAAAGGAAGGTGAGAGGGAGGAAGAAAAAGAGGAAAAGTTCTTATATTTAAAGTAGTTTATTTTACCAATATTTTTCTTCATGGTTTAGACTTCTTTTATCTGAGAAATCCTTCCCTAGTCAACTTTCTAAAGATAATATAAAATGTGTTATTCCAAAAGTTTTATGATTTTCTTTCTTTTTTATTTTTAAGTATTTTATTTTATTTTATTACAGTATAACTTAGATTTAATAGTAGAACATATGTTTTCCTTCCCTCCCCCATTGTCCTCTCCCTAGCCTTCCCTACCCCCAGCACATGTCCCCAGTGTCTTGTATCCATTGGTCATGCTCATATGCATGCATACAAGTCCTTCAGTTGATTTCCCACAGCATCCGCCCCCCCACCTTTCCCAGCCTTCTCCCTGTAGCTTGACAGTCTGTTCAATGCCTCCCTGCCTCTATATATGATTTTCTTTCTTCATTTAACTTTTTAGTCTACTTGAAATTGATTTTTGTTTGTGGTGTGTGGTAGGCAGTCAATATCTTTTTCACTTCCTTTTTTCCTCTTCTTTTGCTTCTTCTCCTTTTATGACATAGGAAACAGTTACCCCAATACCATTTGTTGAAGTATATTTCTTCTTCATGAAATACATTTTTTATTATAAAGGGAAAATAATTAGCTTTTAAAAGGACTGAAGAAAGAGAATTTAAATTCTGTGCCATGTCTAAGCTTCAACAGATCATGCACCTTTATCTTCAGTTACAATCAGTTTTGTTTATACCATATTGTTTCCTGAGAAGAAAATTCCAATGGTCTTAGGCTCTATAGCAGCTGTTCTCAAACAGTGGGTCGCGACAGGTTGAGAACTGTTAGCAGGGTTGCCCAAAACCATCGAAAAACACAGATATTTACATTATGATTCATAACAGTAGAAAAATTACAGTTATGAAGTAACAATGAAAATAATTTTATGGTTGGGGTCACCACAACATGAGGGACTGCATTAAAGGGTCGTGGCATTAGAAAGGTTGAGAACCACTGCTCTAGTTGAACTAAAGAATTATTCGGATTGTATTGCCAATCAGCTCTAATATATTGTAACAGAAATAGCAGAACAACTCATGTAATATGCCATTGAAAGGCATAACTTAACCCTTTGCATGCCACACATTGCCTTGGATTAATATTATATCCTACAAATGCTCATGGCTGTCCTTTGACATGAAAATGTGTCGGTGCTAACACTGATCGATACACAATCATTTCTGACTCGTCAAATGGCTACATTGATTCATCAGAACATGAATCCTCTCATCTTTCTTAAGAAAATATGTAGCAATACATAATGTTCTTTGATTAAAAACAATTGCAAAAACATAAGAAATTATGGAAATAAATTTTTGATAGAAAAATATCTAAGAAGTAATATAGTATGCCTATGGGTGAGTTAAGTAAAACCCTGTATACTGACTGACGTGGAATGTCTGTCCAAATGATGCTAACAATGTGTGCCAGAGATCTACTCTATTCTGAAACAACTTCTTACTTTTCCCAAATCAGGGTATGACGATTTTAATTGTTCAAATCCCCTGAGCTACAGAATACTTGTAGTCAATAATTGTGAAAACACCCTGTGAGGCCAGCTATACTCATGTGTTTGTGGAGCAAGAAAGCCACTTTTAGAATCAAGACTGTGGGCTCTTTCTAATATTAATCTTAGGGGTAGTTGATACTTTAGATTCATCAGTTACTAACATTTCTTTTCCCTTGGTGGAAACCATATCTGTTGCATTTATAGTCAGTGAAAAATAGTTTTGTTGTTGTAAAACAAGTGGGAGGTATGGAATTCCAGAAAAATGACATCTCAGTTTCCTCACCCAGCAGAACCTGGGCAAAGAAGGAAGCTGCTTGCATAAATTTGCTAAGGGCCTATCTGTTATGAAGATGAGCTAAGATTTAAAGGCCTCATTTAGAGAGGAATTTAGTGGGAGACCCAGATGAAAATGGATACTTTCCAAAACAAAAGACTGAGATTTTGTTTCTCATAGTTAGAAGTAATGGATAGAGATTAGAAATGGGGATAGATGGGATCTGTCATCAAAGACAGATAATGATAAGATTAAAACCTGATGCTAACTTAGAATAGTGGGTGAGACAGCTAAGCTTATTTTGAGGTTGAAATGAACCTTGGTATCTCACTAGCTAGTGAACATGTGTCAAGTAAATCATGCAAGTTGGACAGAAATGGATGAGGGCTTAAGACTGAACATTCAGGGCCCCAATGCCAGAGAGCCCTCCAGGAATGGAATTAATAAAATGGTGATGGCTCAAAATAGAAAGACTGAGCACACTCAGACACATTGAGAAATGGCTTTCTCTGTAAGGGCCGATGAGGGGGCAGAACTCAGGACACAGTGACAGAGCAGCCTGGGGCCCAGATTTGGAGATGACATTTAGAATCTATTTTGGGTGAGACTGCTACCATATTTTTTAACAGTGCTCCAGTGCTCATCCAGATCCACTTTAGTCTAGGAAACACTGAGTGAGATCAATAACAAGGAACCAGCCGAAACCGGTTTGGCTCAGTGGTAGAGCGTGGGCCCTTGGACTGAAAGGTCTCGGGTTCGATTCTGGTCAAGGGCATGTACCTTGGCTGCGGGCACATCTCCAGTAGGGAGTGTGCAAGAGGCAGCTGATCGATGTTTCTCTCTCATCGATGTTTCTGACTTTCTATTCCTCTCTCTTCCTCTCTGTAAAAAAATCAATAAAATATATTAAAAAATAATAATAACAAGGAACCAAGGTAGAGTCTTTCATTAAGATACATGCAATTAGGTTGAGTCAGATTAAGTGATGAAGTCTATGCTTTCTGTGTCAGCCAGTTATATGCTAAAGTCAATGATTAACCCTGCCTTAGATGAACTGAGAAATGAAGTAATTTTCTTAAATTGATGGCAATGAGGATGGGGTGAGGGATGCAGTGTGTCCCTGAGGATGCTGTGTGGGAATGACAGGAGCCATCTTAGCTCAGCACGTTGGAAGAGACAGTAGTATTACCAAAGCAAAAGGTGAAATGCCGGAGGGAAAAAGGCGGGACAGCTTTAGGATTTTTAATCTCATCCAATCTGGAATTTTCCGTTGTAGATGTATGGATGCATTCAGTATGGTCATTCAGCAGCTGGTAGGGAATTTTAAAGCTCACATCGGTTATCGGTGGTTACTTCTGCCATCACTTAGCAATGCTGAAAAGAGAATGTATATAAGCTATAACTTTGTGAACACAGCAGTGGCCCTCAATAATACTCTGCTTCTTAATTCCATACCAAGACTCAGGAAAGATGTAAGAGCTGATTTCATTCATGGTAGAAATTTCAAAATTCAACAATACCTTGCGCAGATGGTGAGTGGTACAAAGTAGAAATAGCAGGTCCTTTTTAAAAAAATATTTTTGTTGTTGATTTCAGAGAGAGGAAGGAAAGAGAGCTAGAAGCGTCAATAATGAAAGAGAGAGTCATTGATTGGTTGCTTCCTGCACGCTCCCTATTGGGGATTGAGGCCTGCAACCCAGGCAGGTGCCCTGACCAGAATTGAGCCACGACCTCCTGGTTCATAAGTTGATGCTCAACCACTTCTTAACTAGCGTTAGGGCCTCCCTTTCTCAGCACTTGATGCTTAACAAATTAGAGGTTTTTCCTGGACTTGTTTTCTAAACCCAATCTCTGAATTTTGACTTTTAAAAATGAAACTCTCTTTTCTCAGCTTCCTGTCATTTTCTACTCCCTTTCTCACTTCCTACACCCATAAACTTCTCCAGAGCTCCAATACCCACAGGGCGCTACCTGCCCCATCCTTTTAACTGGGTGTTCTGCCAATCTTGGTTCTCACAGCAGAGTACTTCAGCCCAGTCTCTATTCCTAGACCTGCTTTATTGAGTCTGTCTTGAATAAACTCACAATACCAATGGCTTTCAGAAATGAATTGCTGATGACTGTCATTCGTATTTACCACATGATCCAACGTATATGCTCAGCACTTACAGAAAGACATGAAAGGGTGTTGCTATTGACTAGTTTTATGAAAATTACACTTCACGTGAAGCATAATCACAGATCTTTTTAAATGAAATGGTCCTTTGTGCATGTTACCATGTTTTGTATCACATGATGGTATTACTATGAACACACCTAATTGGACAAGGACAGACTCTTGAGCCAAAGGTAGACATTTTCATCTGGCCAGTAGCTTATGAGTTGGCTGGAGCCATAACAATGCATAATAAGGATGTTCCCTAGGTACTGGATGCATAGTGCAATCAGATTCTCTCATTCAGGGTATTTAACTCGAAGAGAGATGCAGCTAGTAGAAAAGATGAGAACCTGAAGGATGCAAAAAAATAAGGCAGTAAACAGAAGCCTGAGACAGGAAGGTGATAGAGGTTGTTTGTAGTGACAGCAGGCAGGTAAGAGCAGTAGAGGCAAAGTACTGAGTCACCAAAATGATGGAACAGGAGAGAAGAGAGAGAATGACCTGCATCAACCACTGAGGGCTGTTTATTCTGAGCTTTCTGTAGGGAGAGAGTCTGACACTCTCATCTGCATTTTGACAAAGACTCAAAGGCAAACAGAGGAATGGGAAAACTGTATCGTAGAAGAAAGGGAAGGCTTCGTGTGTGCCCGGATTGTAGGCTGTTGGCATGGGGATGCTTACGTGAGCTAACTAGAAGTAGAGCATCCTAAGTGATTGGTTAAGGGTGCGTATATGGCTTTTTCTGGTTGGTCCTAAGTTGGAAACATGGATGAAAATTAGGGATGCTGTCAGTTATTAATCAAGTCCTGTCCATTTAGGGCTGACTGTGACAGAAATCATTGTATAGCTTCCTGGGTTGCCACCAAAGATAGCAATCTGGCTTCCTGCAATTGTGACTTATAGTAAGTTGGCTTCCTGATAGTTGATTGCAGAAAAGGAGCTGATTTCCTCGGCAGGTTACTGCAGGTTGTTGGTCAAGGGTCTATTTTTATATATGATCTTGTCGTTGTCCGTTGGTACATCCAGTCTCTCAAGAGCCTCTAGTCATTCATTATACCTCAACTGATAATCCTGTTCTCCATAGGCCTGACTCTGTGGTAGTTGAGATTATTTCCTATATTTTCTGCATCTGTTTCCAAAGTCTCAGGTTTAGCACAGAAACTTCCATATCATGGGAAAGACCTCAGTTCTAGGCAAACCATTTATATATTCTTAATCTTTATCCCTTGACAAGTAAAAAAGCTTAATCAACACAAGCAGAAATGATGTTCTGATTTTTAATAAGGGGAGTAGTGAAAGTGACATTTGCTTAATATTTGCATATTCCTGCAATAGAATGCTGTACTGAGGTTTAGGAGGCCTGCTTTGCTGCCAACAACTCCGTGATCTTGGATAAGTTGCAGAAGAGCATAATGGCAATGTGTGCCTTTTGAAGGCCGTGTACAGTCTTGATTTTGAGAATTCATTCTCTATAGCTTTAGGAAGTTACTTCATTGTTGAGTCCAAATTTTCTCATTTGTAAAAATGAAAATTCTGATAATCCTAGCTTTTAGGATTTTATAGGGAGCATATAAAATAACTTATGTGAAATAAGTATCCCATTGTCTAGTATATAATATCCATCAATAAATTTATACACTCTGGAAATATATTCTTCTTGCTAATACTTTCTGTTATAGGTTGAGTTGTGCCTGCCACCCCTGAAAACATTTATATGTTGAAGTCCTAACCTGCAGTACATCAGAATGAGACTATATTTGAAGAGAAAGCCTTTAAAGAGATGATTAAATTAAAATAAGGTCATTAGCGTGGGGCTTTCTTTGATGTTCTGTAAAAGATGAAATTAGAACACACACAAGTACAGAGGAAAGATGATGTGAAGATACAGGGAGAAGATGGCCATCTACAAGTCAAGGAGAGAGGCCTCGGAAGACAACAGCCCTGCCAACACCTTGATCTCAGACTTCTGGCTTCCGTGATCATGAGGAAATTTCTGTTGTGTAAGCCATCTAGTCTGTGGTGCTTTTTTTACAACACCCTGAGCAATCTAATATACATTCTTGAGATGAACATCTAATTTCAGAAAACAAATTGAGACAGAGTAGCAATATGTTACAATCTGCTAATTGATTGGTTATTGTTTAATCTCTATCTGATTCTTACACATAAATAAGAAATTATCATGCAAAATGTTTCTATTCAAAAGATCTGTTCTGTAGCAAAAAAAAAATATTTAATTATTTAAATGTTTCAGATTAGTGAGTTTCTAAAGATGTGACTGAAATTTTTGAGCTGTATATAATTCCTAAAATCACTTACTGGAAGCAGATTTATTTATTTTTTCATAGATACCTGATTCTTAATGTGAACAAATAGGAAAATTAGTGTTTCAGAGAGTTCTCTACCCATTCTACAAGAAAATGCCATCATAACCAACCAAGAGGGAAAGTGCCTCTTAATAGGAATAGCTGCTGTCAAGGATTCCCTCTCCCTCATGTGTCACCCTCAGTTCTGGGGCTACACACTGGCTGCCTGTACAATTGGGGATCTCCAGGTACCAATATATGAGCTCCAGTGTGTCAATGTCCACAGAGGGTCCTCCATCCAGAGAATGGCTGGAGAGGGATAGGGGAGGCCGAGTCCTGAATCTGTCCTGCCTGTGATGGGATAGCTTTTAATAAAAGCACCCAGTTGGGGAAGGACAGTTAAAAGAAAGGACACACATATAACACCTTAATCAATAAAGAAAATTTTTTAAAAAAGGAAAGGACCTCATCGTGTAATAATGTTGTAGCCTTAACCTTTTCACTGGAACCACCAAAACGTTTGTCCTGCCCTCCATTCACTGACTCAGGTCATCTGCCAATGCCTGGGTGGTTTTGAAAGACACTGAAGTTGTTCCATTTCCTAAATTCCCAGAGTGAGCTGACTCGCACTCAACAATCAACCATCTGCTTGGCTTAGGTGTAACCTTTCTCCAAAAAGGCAGGAGCAATGAAAGAGAAAAAAACAAATAATAAAATAAAATGAAATGGGCAATCTTGTTTTGCTAAGTTGCAGCCACAGCTAAAATAAAGTAACACCACAGCACATATGCTGTAAAACATAGGAAGTGCCCTCTCTCTAGAGAGTCAGGATAACTTCTGATGCCTCTCACACGGAACAGGGAGCTTTGAATAACAAAATCTTAAGACACCCAGACTAATGGAGGTTTATCAAAAACAATCCCAGCAACATGGAGTATATAGGAAGAAATAAAATACTACATAACTATGTACATGAGAGTGGCAAAGCCCCGCATCGATGTCATACACAAAGCCTTATTTAGTCATACACAACTTCACAAGCTATATCTGCTGGAACATCAACTTCCATGTGACTTCTGAGCCCATGATGTTAGCTTGGGGAAGGGATGGGAGTGGAAGTGGGAGGGGTAAGATTGCTCCTCAGGCCCCAAGGAAGCAGCTGTCCCTCCAAGCAGGGACTGAATTTCAGCCTGAAGGTTTTTGTCACAATGCTTTTTACTTCCTTTCTAGCCATGTCTTATCTTACAATTTTAGGGTTTAACCATGCCTTGTCTTAATATTTTAAGGCCTCATTTAACAAATATGTATAATTTACAGTGTTAGATGCTGTAGCAGTCACCATGGTTTTTCCACCCCAACCCAATCCCTGCCTCCTTCCACTACCACTTTTTTATTAATTTTGTTCAAGTTAACAATGTCCTGGGCTAAAAATCTCAACTTCCTAGAAGCTGAGTTGGGGGGTGGCAAAGAGACACCACCTGGGACAATAAAACACAAACCAAGGGTTTTGGGGGAATTATCCTGATGAATGAAAGCCATTGATTGCTCTGTTACTTGCAGCTGAATGAGTTTCTGACAATACAGCGAAAGGAAAACCCTAGTACGATTGAAGTGGAGCAGTTTTATCTGCCAGAGGAGTGACAGGGCTGAAGTATTGACATCTTCTATCCTGAACTTTTTATTCCTAGGCCAATCTGAAATTTTCCCAGTGGGTGGTTGAATGAGAAGAATTGAGGAAATACACCTTCCCCTGTTTTAAGGAAGGAAGAGGATTATGGGCTCAGGTTATTGCCTTTAAGCCTGAGATGCAGTGTGGGTGTTAGCTGTAAGGTCGCATGCGGGCTAATTAATCCATTTGGAGTCTGTGTTCTGTGCAGGGTGAGAAAGCAAAGTTGTAAGTGAAGTGAAGGATACATTCCCACAGGCTTATAAAACTCGTCCTGGGCAACAATCTGGCCAGTCCAAGGTATGATTATCATAGGAAGGCACAGAGGCACTTTATATTCTCTAAATTCAGATTTCCTTACAGACACTGCCACGTGATGCCCTGAAGAGAAGTCAGTCCAAGACAAGAATTCTCTCAGTAGCAAACAAATTGTGACCAAAAGCTAAAGCCAATAGCAGAGGAATATTTGGTTTGGGGAGAAGGGATGATGAACTGAAGAGGAGCTTTATTAGTCAGGAAATGCATTTCCTGCCTCTCTTTCAGAGTCACCTTAGTCCTTAGATCATCTTGTTAATAATCACCTTTGGCTGGAGAAGCAAAGTCACCCCCACTGGTCATGGGTAAATATAGTAAGACACTTGAAAGGCTGGGCTTCTCTATAGGCAGCAACCTCTCGCAATAACAGAGAGATAATAAAGGGACCTCCAGCTGCCCTGATGGGTGGTGTAGAACTCAAACAGCTGCTTCCGGATGTATCATTCCCACCTTTCACAGCCTTTCAGCGGAAATATTTGTCAGCTCAATCATGGAATAGAAAATCTTTCCAAATAAGCAAGTTGGTGTAAAGGCACAAGGTGGGGAGCTGACAATGTTTCCTGGTGGATCCCACCTGGAAAGACAGCCTGGGTCCATGCTGGGTGCGGGTGGTTCTGTGCACATCAGATTCCTTTAGTCCCAGAAATAAGATCCAGGTGCCTAGAAGGGGGGTCCTTCTCATTTTTTGTATTATCTCGTTTTTTGTGCTAGATTAATTTCTCCAATCCACAACCATAAATATTCCCCAAGCTGGTGTGTGTGTGTGTATGTGTGAGTGTATGTGCCATATACGTTTGGAGAAAAGGGAAAGTGGGAGAGGAGAAAGAGGCTCCTTTCTCCTGGACACTAAAATATTTGCAATTACACAAGACATTTATAAGTAAACATAAAGCGGTGGTGTCTGAATGGCTCAAATATAAGAAATACAGAAAAGAAGGGATTGAGTTAAAATAAAAGGTGAGTTTTAGGAAAGCGACTTGCTGTTCAGTTTAAAGAACAGGTTTTTTTCTCTCTCTATCACCTGCCTACAAGGTCCCAGCCAACTCACCCTGCCAAGGCCAGTGACTCAGCAGAGTGTGCATCCAGCAGCCACTGAGTGACACCCTCAGAGCACTTCCTGTGGGTCTCCCCAACACTGTGAGCAATATAGTGACCAATGAGGCATTAAAGCTTTGCTCTTGCTATTTCCATCTTGAAATGCATGCCCACTGCGGTGTGCATTTTCTGCATTGCCTCAGTACCATAAACTAATGCAGGAAGGGCTGCTAGAGAGGCCTCCTGCAGTCTTCAGTCTCAAGCCTGCAATTTTCTGGCCTGACTTGGCATTTACAACAGCTGGATGGCTCTAACCCTAACAAAGGTTCCTTGGCTCTGTGCACTGAGGGTATGTTGTTTTGTGCAATGATTAAGTGAAAATAAACCCTTTCTCTTTTGTTGACTTTCTCTGTGCCCAGGACTGAAATCAATCCAACCAGTAAAATCCTGATGCAGCGAATGATAAATCCCAGTGCTTGCTCTGTTACTGAGAAAAGCCCAAACTCAGCTCTCTGGATCCCCTGAGGGGACACCTGAAGACCACGAATCCTATTCCTTTTGAAATGCATAATATTGCAATTAGATGGAGCTCAATAAAAGAAAGAATAGAGGGTGCGCTTTTTCTGATTTCAAAAGAGGTTTCTCCTGGAAACTTGAAGAAGTGTCTTGGAATTTTAAAGGAGAAAATTTTATTCTGATATGTGATTTTCCAGAGTAAGCTTCTATATAAATCTAGCAGACATCCTTCTGACATTGCTGCTATCAGTGCAAACCCCTAAGCATGAACATCAGAGAGGAAACTGGCAAGTAGGAACTATAAGGCCCTGGGAAATAATACCAAAATCAAATAGAATAATTTATTCTAGGATGTTAGAGATTAGCGTACACAAGCAAAACCCAATTTCCTTATAATTTGTAAAATGAAATCTATCTTGTTTCAATTTCTCTGCTCCTTAACCATCCCTACCACCAGGAGAGGTTCTGGTGTTTACACATGGGGAAAGCTAGCATCAAAAAGATGTACGGGCTGGAAGGAAAAAGGCAACCTAGAGTGCATGGTCACAAGGAAGTTCCCAGTCTGGCTTTCGGTGGTGGTGGGTGTGATGGCCAGGCCAACTGCTATAACCAGGCAAGACTGTTGTCTTTCATTTTATGGGTAAGATCAAGTCAGAAGGTGCATGACCCTATGTAATGAGTGGAAATGTATGTGTCATGGGAAAAAATATAAACCTTCTGAGTATCACAGGGGGAAATGGTGGAACTGAAGTTTTTGTTAATACCCAGCCAGTAATATAATTTAATTGTATAATGTCCCTTTATATTCCATTGAGTGACACGGAATTTGTGAAAAATGTTTTATCTAAGAATTTCTGCATGCTAAGGTTGATACTACCATAGAATTCAAAACATCAAGGGAAAGAAAATAAATCATTTGTCTGTGTTAACTTATGCGTTAATTATACCCATGTTAAATGATAAAATGAGATTTGTATGTTATGAGCAATGAAGAGACTATGAATATAAAAAGTGAATTTGGTTCTAGTAAATAATCTTTACTAATCAATTTTTAAAATAAGTTACCTTCCTTCTCTTTTCTAATTGTACATGAACTATTCTTCCATCAATGCGGTGACTGCCCTTTTGTGCTTTCTTTCTTACCCCATGTACATTATTTGATGCATCAGAAAGACGTACCTTTAAAATATTTGTTTGTAAATCAAAATATGTTTTAATTACACTATTAGGAATAATTTAACAAAGAAAACATCTTTTAGAGAGTTAATTTTTAAACCAAAGTAAATCTTTTTACATAAAGTTTATTTAAGTTTGGCCAATTAGCTCATGCCTTCCAGAAAAATGTCCCAGAGTTCCTCAGAGATTCTGCAGATCTGAGCTCCTCCATTAGATCTCAAATGACGACCTCACAAGCCTTCACTTACATCCTGATTTCCGTTCTGAAAAAGACTTTGTTATTTCCAAAAACAAAGGCAGCAAGATATCAGCAACAATGGATTTGTTACTAAGTCTCCAGGAAGACATTTCCCCCCCCCCCCCAAAAAAAAAAATAAGGGAAGAATTCTTAAGAGGTAAGAGGACAAGATGCAGGAAGAAATAGAGGACAACAAAGTGTAATTAAACAATGTCATGACATCTGTCTGTGACTCAACATCTGACTCATCAGTGAATGTGTGGGTGGATATTTATCTAAATTTGTATTCCTGCATCTACCCACTTAAAGAAAGGGGGAAAAAAAGGTAGTTTCTCTAGGATTCAGTGGCTGATTGGGAGCAAGAGAAAGAAAAAGTTCAAGAGGATGTGGTGTTCCTGACTTGGGCCACCAGTGGTGATGGTGTTGTCCACTGACACCAGGGTGTGTACTCTACAAGTTCAGTGCTAGGTTTGTGGGGTGCCGGCATGGCCAAGGCATACTCAGCCCAGGGCACCTTATGTGCCATGCCAGCTCAGCCAGGTTCAGTGAACCCGAGTGGGGGCAATGAAGGATTGAGAAAAGACAGATAAGAGAATGAAAGCTGGGACTTGGTGGGACGCTGCTTCCCTGATGGGGACCCAGCAGCGCCACTGATTACAGGCCGTGTCTTTACAGCTGATGCCAGGAGGCAAAGTAAGGGCGTGGTCAAGGTTTACAACATACTCGCAGGTTTCAGTCCCACTCACTTATATGCACCTGATCAAGCTTTGTTTACTTGCAGCCTATGTCACTTAGGCACTGGGGCCAAGTGTTCGGACCACAGGTTCAAGCTTACAGCTATAGCTGTTGGCTATAATTGTGTTGAGAGAGCTCTGCCCTTCAAGCTGGGACTTGCACTTGGCCTGAGAAGACTGTGCCCTCTTATGGGTCCAACGCTTGAACCTGTCCAAACACTGTAGCCACACCCCACATAGGTTGGTGGATGCAGAACACATCTGTCTGTATTTTTTGTTTTTTGTTTTTTGTTTGTTTTTTGTTGTTGTTGTTGTTGTTGTTGTTGTTGTTTTTTGTTTTGTTTTTTTTTTTTTTTTTTTTTAGCATCCAAAACCTTTTTAATAACATGATAGGATTTAGGGTTAGTTTTTGTAGCCGCGGCTGGCGCGGCGGCCTCTTGCTCGCTCGAACTTCCGGCCCTTGGATCGCACGTAGGGTTTGGTGTGGCTGTGGGGGGTTCCTGGGGCCTTGCCGAAATGCCTGTACACCTCGCGGCCCTTGCGAGGACCAGAAAGCAAGACAGTGCCACAGCCCTTGGGGGAGTCCAGGGCCAGCTGGTCAAAGGTGAGAATCTTGCCCCCAGCCTTGAGGATGCGGCTCCGGGCACGGCTGCTCACGCGAAGGGCACACACCTTCAGCTTGGGCACCTCCTGGATTCTCACGTCATCAGTTATAGTCCCTACAACCACGGCCAGGAAGCTTCATCTTGCGGATCATCCGGGACAGGGACAGAGGCGGCCGGTTGGTGCGACTCATGAACAACCTCTTGAGCACCACTTGGTTGAAGGTGGAGTTGGTTCTTCTGGCCAGAAACCTATACAGCTTGACCAACAGCCTTAGGTAGATGTCCTGGCTCTTGGGCTCCTTGCGCCGAACCTTTCTGTCTTTGTTGTGGCGGATGTCGACTCCCATGATGGCGCCTTCTGCTCCACCAGGTCCGGAAAGAGCTGTCTGTATTTTTTGAAAGAGTATTATAATAAATGGAAAATTATGTTTATTCATATTATATTTATACCAGAGGTCAGGTACATGAAATTTGTGTACTGGGGAAGGGAATAGCCCTCAGCCCAGTCTGCACCCTCTCCAATCTGGGACTCCTCAGGGGATGTCTGACTGCCGATTTTGGCCCAATCCCTGTGGGCCTAATCACAATCCAGGATTGTTGGCTCCTAATCGCTCACCTGCTTGCCTGATTGCTGCTAACCACTCCTCTACCAGCCTGATTAACACCTAACTGCTCCCTTGCTGGCCTGGTTGCCCACAACTGCCCTTCCCTGCCGGCCTGATCTCACCCCCAATTGCCTTCCCCTGCTAGCCTAATGGCCCCCAATTGCCCTCCCCTACTGGCCTGTTTGCCCCCAACTGTCCTTCTTTGCCAGTCAATTTGGTTCTGATTAGTTTCTATGCCAGTCAGTCTCAAAGGCTCCACCACTTAGGCAGCCATTGGCTCCTCACAGTTGACCCAGATTTGGTTCCAATTGGTCAGTTTCTATGCCAGTCAATGTCTCTGGGCCTATCAATGGGGCCTGATCAGAATAGCAGGGCTGGTCAGCAGCCCTGGTAGAGGCCTGGAGAGAAATGGAGGCACAACTGCTGGCCCAGCCCAGAGAGATATACAGAGGCAAATGCTGATCAGCAGCTGCCACAGAAGCTATGGATCAGACCCTGCTTCTCTCTTCAGGCCTCTCTCCAAGCCTGATTTGCAGCTCTCTCAGCAGTCAGTGCTGTGTTACTGTACCTACTGCCAAAGCAGTTAGTGCTAGGTTGCCACGGCAACCCAGCAGTGAGGGCAGGACTTACTTCTGGTTGGTTAAGCCTCCAGTCATAAGGGACTCAGAGTTTTTATATATTAGGATAATATGTTACAGTTCTCACAGTATTTTCAAAAACACTATCTCCTTTGATACAGCAGCCCAATAAAATATATAGGTTAGTTATCATTAACCTTGTTTTAGAGATAAAGAAACTGAGGCCCCAAATGTTTAAGTGATTTTCCGAAGGTCACAGGGGAAATCAGTGGCAGGGTGGGGCTTGAACTTTGGTCTTTGATTCTAAATCTTTAGACCACTAAGTTTAGTATTTAACTACTCTTTCTAACTCCATGAATGTTGGTTGGGTTGATCTTTTGCAATTAAAGTACAGAGTCTTTGAAGAAGAAGACAATGGTGTATATTTAGTCCCAGAGTTTCTCAAGATTTCTGCCTTTGACCTTTTGGGCAAGGGGCTGTCCAGTGCATCGTGGGGTGTTTAATAGAATCCCTGGCCCCTACCCACTAGATGCCGACAGCATGCCCCAAGTTGTGACAGATTGCCAATTATTTCCTGAAAGACAAAATTGCCTCTGGTTGAAAGTCACTGATTTAATTACTTCATAATCTTGGGCATATACAAGCCCAGCAAATTTCTAGTGATTAAGGATAACCAAAGAACTTATATACTTATATTTATAGCCCATGGCCATGGGCAAAAAGGTAGTGAAGATCTGGGGAAGGAGTGGAGGAGGTAGTTGAAGCTGGGAGGAAAGGGGTGAAGGTAGGGAGGAATGGGAGATATCTGTAATACTATAAATAGTAAAAAAAAAATATGTTTAAGAAAACTAATATGCATTCTGAAGTGATTTTCATAGAAACTCATCAAAAGATGGAGTTAAATTGGAGTATGAGGTCTAAGACTTCACCTTTAAGTGTTTGAAACGGTGCCTAAGAAACTGGGGAGATTGTGATGGTGACAATCCTTGTGCTGATTAGTAGAATGGTTTTATAGGGATCAATTTGGGAAAAGAAAAGGGACACTGTTTCTTTCAAAAGTAGGGATGTACACAGTTTTGTGTCTCCCTCCACTCTGCAATAGTGAGTCTTGAGTAAAGGACACACTCAAATCCATTTCACTTGTTAGAAATTCCAGTCACTGGAAACAACTCATTATAGGCTGTGAGTAGAAGGAGCCCAGGAATTAAGCACCTGGGGACTAGAGTCTATTTCTATCTCTGCTACTAACCGAGTAGTAAGACCTTTGGCACTTCTCTGGACTCAGTGCCCTCATTCATAAAACAAGGAGGTTGGAATACGTATAGTATCTCTTAGGTACCTTCCAACTTGAACATGTATTTATGTTTCTATGATACCAGTCCTCTATCTTCCACTTGAAAATGTTGATATTACATATGTTACTGACACCACACTTTTTACATTCTTTCATAGGTAGTAAAGTACATAAACTATTTTTGGTAACACTTTCAGTGGGGCCTTGGCAACATCCCAAAATCAAACATATTAATATTACTGCAGTAAAATGTTTTCAGTCAGCAAAATAAAGTTAATCAATAACCTTGCATCATCATTTCAAGTTAGATTTTGTTACCAAATGAGTTTGCTACCAAAGCAAATAAAAATCCTGTTGGTTTTTAGACCACTTTAAACTTCAGAATTGTGGCTACCCAATTGTGTATGTGTTCTCAATTCTGATTATGGATAATTCATTCATAAATCTTGTTATAAGCAAGTAAAATTTTCTAAATAAGCCTATGGTATTTTTAACCCTTTGGGAGAGACTTTCAGGTTTGATTCTGGCCTGGTTAGGGCACATGCAATAGGCAACCAATCAATGTGTCTCTCTGATCTCTCTCTCTCTCTCTCTCTCTCTCTCTCTCTCTCTCTCTCTCTCTCTCTCTCTCCTCTTCCTCCTCCCTCCCTTCCATTCTCTCTAAAATTCAATGAGAAAAATATCCTTAGGTGAGAATTAAAAATATCCTTGAATGAGAGAAAGAGAGAGAGAGAGAGAAGGCCTTTTCTTAATATTTATTCTCTTGGTTTCCAAATTGAAAGGCTAAGGCAATAGTAGTTTCTCAGGCTTTGACTTCTATTCTAATATTTCATCATTATGCAAAAAATTATTATCCCAAGTAATACATGTGTATATATGATAAAACATAAATTAAATTAAATAAATTGTTTCTTTATCTTAATGTAAAAACATACTAGTATACTAGGTTTTAGGAAAATAATAACAAAATGAAAACTTATCAAAATAAATATTACACAAAACAATTTTACAAATACAGTGTTATTTTTATTTTATTTTATATTAATTCGGGTCACATTGACCAGTAGCTTGATAAAATAAAAAGCAGGGAGGGGATTACTGAATATTGTTTACAGGGCAGTGCTACCAGAAAGCTCTGGTCTCTGCTGGCTTGCACGGGCATCAGTCCTCAGGCTGGATTTGAGTCTTACCCCTGCAGATCTCAGTTTCCCAAATTGCTATTAATAGTGCTGCCAACCATAGCACTTTTCTGCACTCTCTCAGCACTTTCTGCCACACATTAATAATACTCCTCAACAGAAAGACACCATTATGCTAAATATGTTAAAAAGCCTTTACTAAGGAGAAAATGCATGCTCACTATACTGAAAGGGAAATGAAGGTGAAAAGTGAGCCAGCAGTTAAAGTCATTTGATCTTTCAATCAGGAGCCAAAACAGAATATAATCGTTTCACACTCTGTGAGCAGCAAAGTATATTTTAAGCCACAGAGAAATCAAGACAGAGAAGGTGTTGGAAAGGTACAGGAGGAGGAAGAAAAAGACTTCAGCAGGGCAAGTTTGTGAAATGGTACAGGCTATGGGAATTTTTTATGAAATATCCAACAGTTCAGTTGTCTATTTTGTCTCATTCACTACATGAAGAAGAAGAAGAAGAAGTCAATCATCATGCTAGGTGTTGGGAGAACAATGATTTAAAAGACACTTGAGCCTGGCCGGCATGGCTCAGTGGTTGAGAGTCAATCTATAAATCAGGATGTCATGGTTCAATTCTAGGTCAGGGCACATGCCCAGGTTGCAGGCTCAATCTCCAGAGGGAGATGTGCAGGAGGCAGCCAATCAATGACTCTCTCTCCTCTTGCTTTCCTCTCTGAAATCAATTAAAAAATATATATCCTCTTTGTTAACTTTTGGTCGAGAATGTGTTTGTGTGTTTTCAGAGAACAACTCCAAGACCATGTGGGTTCCTGCGACTGTGAGGAACTAATGGATCTGTTCCAGTCACAAGGATGGTCCAGAGATGGGGGACACTGACGACACCTTGCCATGCTAGCAGTAGGCAGCTGTGCATGTCTGCAGGCAGCTCAGGACCAAACCAGAGAGGATGGATCTTGCATTGCCATGATGTGTCCACCATCTGGATACCATTGCTGACATGTACACATAAAGAATTATTTGACACTGAAACTGGGACTCAGAACAGTTGGACATTGAAACTGAGACTGAAACAATTTTTGTTCTTATACATTTATTTCTAGTATGCAGAGGCAAGATATTTTTGAAGAAAAGAAACAGGGGAGAGTGATTGATATAGAGGCAGGGTGGCCTTGAACAGGCTGTCAAGCTACAGGGCTTGGGTGGATGGGAGGCGGATGCGGGGGGGAGATCAGCTGAAGGACTTGTATGCATGCATATGAGCATAACCAATGAATGAAAGACACTGGGGCGGGGAAGGGGGGAAGGTGGGGATATGTGCTGGGGGGTAGGGGAGGCTGGGGGGAGGATAAGGGGGAGGGGGAAAAGAAAACATGTACTACTATTAATTATAAGTTATACTGCAAAAAAATCAATAAAAATATATTAAAAAAAAAAATATATATATATATATAATAAAAGAGTAATATGCAAATTGACCATACCCCTGCTAAACCCAATAAGCCACACTCACAAGCCATACCCACACGCCAATCAGGAGCGATGTGCAAATTAACACCTGACCAAGATGGCTGCTGCCCATGGCAGGTAGGGGCAGGCTGGGGCAGAGCCAGCCAGCAATCGGCCCCATGTCAGGGCGATTGCTGGGTGCCCAAGGTCAGGAAAAGCCTTGGGCAGGCTGGGGCTGGGGAGGAGCCAGCCAGCAATGGGCCCCATAACAGAGCAATTCTGGTTGGGGTCCCCTGGCTCAGGTCTCCTGCCCAAGGAAAAAAGACTCAGCCGGAAGCTTTTGGCCTTGGGCAGGCTGGGGGTGAGCCATCAGTAGTACATCTCCTGAGGGCTCCCAGTATGTGAGAGGGGGCAGGTTGGGCTGAAGGACAACCCATCCCCAGTGCATGAATTTTGTGCACTGGGCCCCTAGTATTTTTATAAAGGCTCTGGTTTCCATCTGGGCTGCCCTTTCCTTTCTTTCAATTGCTGGCTGTGAAGGAAGCCAGCTGCCATATGATAAGGTGCCCTACAGAGAGGCTGACTGTTGAGGAAGTGAGAAAGCCTCTGGCTCATGGCCCTGGAGGAGGTGAGGTTTACAGTCCAATAGCCCACAAAGAGCCGAATCCTGCCAATAACTACCCCATATTGCTGACCTACAGAAACTGTAAGGTAATGAATGCCTGTTGTTTTAAGCTACTACTAGTGAGTTTGGGGATTGTTGATTATATAGCAATAGATAATTAACATACTTCCTAATAGGTATTCCCAAATCCAGGAAGAGCATTGTTAATTTTTCTGCTGTCAATTAAACATTTAGAAATGTACTTCCAATTATGTCATTCCCATATTCAAAAACCTTCAATGACTCCTCATTTGCCCTTGGAATATACCTAAGCTTCTCAGCTTGGCAATGATGATACTTTATCACCAAGTTCCAGGATACCAGTGAATAATTAATTAAGAATTATTCTATGTTGAAAGTAATAATGTGTAATTCATGTATCAACTGTGTTTGCTCTGTCCCTTATAAGCCAAATAAAATTGGTTCCAACCACTACTACACATTTTGTGGAAAATCCAACACTATTTCCAAGATTTATATAAATTTCTGGTGGGTTTATGTTCTCATCATCACGTCTGGCTTTATTTTCTTTCTGCTAAATTAATTCAGTATATGGATTCTCTCTCTATCCCACACATGTTACCATTCCTTCCACATCATGTCCACCAAGGTGTGTAACTCAGTCCTGCTCCTTGACACATACATATACATACACATACACATACACATTTTATACAAGTCTGTGTGAAGAAGATTTGTCTCATATCTCAGATAACTTAAATTGAATATGGGAGTCGCTATTAAAATATTTTAGAAAGTGGAAAATAAAAGTACAAATTAATATTGGTTTATATTTTCATAAACACTGGAAAGATAAACACTGGATGAAAGAAGGTGAGGGGATTAGCCAGTGAACATATACATATAACCCATAGACACAGACAATAGTGTATGTAGTAAAGGTCAGAGGGAGGATACTAAAGGGCTGAGTGGAGATGGTCAAAGTGGGGAGGTAGTTAAAGAGGGGACATCTATAATAGTGTCAATAATAAAAATAACGTGTTTTTTTAAAAAAAGATACCCTAGAAACTAAAAAGAAGTTATTTGGAGTTGAGGAAGGTGTAGTTGGGACATAAGTTAGCTGATATTTGACCACATTTCTTTAGATTATTTTAGTTTATGAAATGTATATTTGTTTCAGAAAATTGAAAAGTAAATTAAATTTTAAAATCATTTGTAGTCTCTTAATTGGGAATGTCTCAGTGGCTGTGCCAGCCTTCTGGATTCTGAATCTCCTCTCCCCCCCCTCCCCACTTCTCCTCCTTATAACACTCCCTCTAGGGCTGAGTCCTTTCCTGCCCCAGTCTAGGATTTTTTCACTCCCAATTCAATTAAATTCTGTTTGGTCCCTACCCTCAAATTCAGCTCCCTTCCTAAGTAGGACAGCAGGGATGGGGCAGAAGGGCTACCTCTATTTGTCTCATGTTGGTCTTCTAGTCCTCTCTGGCCTCCTGGGTATAACAGATGCAAAAGAAGGCTTTATTACACAGTGATAGCTAAGCCAGGAGAACCATTAACCTTCATTAGTTGCTAACTATCTTTTGCAGGTTGTTTCTAAATTAAGTTCTGTAGATTAGTGGCTTTCAGTCTTCCCATGCATGAAGCAGCCTGTTCTTGCTCCTGTGAGTAATCCTCTAAGGAAGTCATCACAGCGATGATCCATGTGGGGGCGAGAGCTAGACTCAAGACCGGAGAAGGTTTTAGGGTAATAGAATTTTGTGTGTGTGTATGTGTCATTTTCAGTCAGGAATATAACAGAATAAAGTAGAATGCTGATCCATGAAAAGTGCAGGTGTCTTTCCAACAAGAATCATTACAAAATGATTTACAAAGAGAAAGCAGGTGTGTCTGTTGTACCTGTCAGGAAATTATGATACTTGGCAACCAGCCACATAAGACAAGGGAGGCCAACTGAGAACCCCCTTCCCTGCTTCTCTCAGATTTCACTCTATCTGGAAAGATAAATGTCAGACCTATTATTCCAGGTGAAGTTTCGTTGATTCATAGCAGAACTTAATTTTGCTGTGAATCTTAGTTATATTGTCAAGGATGAAAAAGAATAAATAGTCAGATGCTTTGCCAAATTTGTGAAAAGGCACCTCAACTGGGAGTGCAACCTTACTGGAAAGCAATCTAAAAATATGTACATATTTATAGTTTTTAAATAGGCCTGTTTTTTTCTTTTTTAAACCAAGAAATTACACTTCTAGGAATTTAACCTTAAGAAACTATTAAGAATTTGTATCTTAAGATACAAATATGTATCTCTAAGAATATTTGTGTGAGAACTACACTGAGTGGCCAGATTATTATCATCTCTGAATGCATAATAATCTGGCCACTCAGTATATATCTTATATAATAAAAGGCTAATATGCAAATTGTCCCCTCAACCACGAGTTCAACCAGCAGGCAAGCCAGCCAACCACCCATATCCCCTCCCCCTGGCCAGGCTGGCCAGAACCCACTCAGGCATAAATTCATGCACTGGGCCACACACACACACACACACACACACACACACACACACACACACAAAGTGGCCAGATTATTATGCGTTCAGAGATCATAATAATCTGGCCACTCAGTGCATTTGGAACAGTGAGAAGGCAGAAATAATGCCCAACAGCAGATGATTGGTTAAACCAATTAAGGCCCAGGAATATGCTTGAGTGCTAGTCAACTCTTTAGAATGATTATTTCAATGAATACCTATTGAAATAAGAAGGTATTCATTGTACATGTTTACCTTTAAAATTATCTAGGTTACACTTCATTTAAAAAGAAATTAAAGAGTTAAGATGTGCTGAATATTAACTATGTGCCAACATTTATATGCAGCTTCATATTTTATTCTAAAACAGTTCTATAGTGTAGGTATTATTACCTTCATTTTTACAAACGATAAATGTTCTCAAGGCCATGTGTGTAGTAAATGTCAGTGCCACAGGAAAGAGGGAGGAAAAGAGAGAGAGAGAACATGAGATCTACTCTGTTAGCAAATTGTGCAGCAGATTTCTAGAACTTATTCATCTTGCATAACTGAAACTTTATACTCATTGAACATAAATGGCCCATTTTCTCCTCTTCCTAAGCTCTGGTTACCACTGTTCTTCTTTCTGCTTCCATGAGTTTGACTATTTTAGATAAGAGGTATGATATCTTAAGCTCCCTTATGTTGGTACCATCAGCTCTACCATCTCTCTGAATCTTATTGGGAGTGCTCACAAGTCTGGCTCTGTTAGCGCGTTGCTGTATTTCTCCAGCACACTCAGGCAAGCAGAATTCCTCTGGGTGGCTCTTCCCCTGGTCACCATCTGGAATCTCTTTCTTCCACCATAGAACATCCCCATTAGAAAGAGAAAGAGAGGCTTTCCTCCCTTATTCTTTCTGTCAGGTCAGGTCTTTCCTTAAATAAATCTTTATGAGAAAGTACTCCAGGCCTGGTCCTTAATAAGCTAAATGTGAGGATAAAGAAACTTTATAATTTTCTCTCTCCAAAATGCCTCACTTTTGAAATTATCATTGCAAAATAATATTTTGCAGAAGAGGAATATTAACCCCTTATTTCTCGTGTTCCTGCTGCAACAATTTGGAACCTTCCCTAGTGAATCAATCAGAGGAATCCAAAGTATGCCTTTGAAAGACATAAGGGAAGTCTGTTCAAGAAAAATTCAAAAATATAAAATTTATATTTTCCTAATACATTGCTACAGAAAATATTAAAATTTGTCATAATGATTGTGTTATCAGGGAACGGGATAAATTGTAAGGGCCCTCAGAGTTATAGAAAATAACTAAATTAGTGAGGGCTTGATAAAAATGCTGAGATCTTTTGTCTTCCATGAAGCTCTGGGGAAAATATTCTGAGAATATCTTCTGAGAATGCTAGCTAGTGTTGTACTCTAAATTTAAGTTGAAATAGAAGACAAATTTGGAAATAGCCACACAAAAGTACTCGTGAAGCAAGTAGGATACTTTGAAAGAAAAGTCAATGAAGCCAACTCAGAAGAGGAGCTAAGAGACAAAAGTGGTGAACCACATGCAACCACTTGCAACAAAAGTTGTCAAATAGAAAGAGCCTGAGGTCTGGGGTCAAACAGAGCACAGTTCAATGCAGCATTGCCTGTTGCTAACTATATGGCAACTGGAAGTGACCAAACCACTTTCTCACCATCGGTTTCTTCATCTGAAAGATGGAAATGATGATACCTAACTGAGTGAGTTGTACAGAGAAGAAACATCAGATAATGAGTAAATGAGTGTATGCAAATAACATTTGTAAGTTCTGCACAGAATAGATGTTCAGTAAAGAGTGGCTAAATGAAGCACACTGTTCGCTTTGTCTTTATCTTCATTAGAAAAGGCAGAATGTTTGAAAAACAATTAGATAAGAGGTCACAGTCAAGGCCTAGAGGAAGCCGTTAGTGGTCCTCACAAGAATGGTAGGTGAAAGGCAGAAAGAATAGGGGAGATATACCAGGCACTTAAGGAAGTCTGAGTGAAGGCTACAGGAAAATGGGGATATCTGTGGGCTCCTTATAGATAAGAAACCTGGTGTGGTAGTAAAATCATACCCATGCTACTGAATTGAGAAAGGTCATCTTGCTTCCTTTGATGAACCACAGCTCTGACACAAGGGGAGAAAAACAGCATTTGCAATATTTAGATTTTGCTAGCCATGATGATAGCCATGAAATCCTGCACACATCCTCCACACACAGCCTCAGTATCCAAGGCAACAGCCCTTTCTGAGCACAGGCTCCGCAGCAACCTAGGCGTTCTGGGTAGCTTCTGCACACAGCCTCGTTTGCCCCTTCTTTGTCTTCATTTTCCCTCTCATGGGCAAGACAGTCTTAACTACAGTAGTCCCCCCTTCTCCATGGTTTCTCTTTTCATAGCTTCAGTTACTCATGGGCAACCGTAGTCTGAAAATATTAAACGGAAAATTCCAGAAGTAAGCCGTTCATAAATTTTAAATTGTGTGACATTCTGAGTAACCTGATGAAATCTTCTGCTATCCTGCTCCTTCCCGCCCAGAATGTGGATCATCCCTTTGTCCAGTGCATCCACACTGCACATGCTCCCCACGGTTCATCACTTAGTAACCTTCTCAGTTACCACTGTTGGGGTGTCACAGTGCTGTTGTTCAAGTAACTCTTATTTTACTTATAATGGCCCCAAAGGACAAGACTAGTGATGGTGGCAATTCAGATGTGCCAAAGAGAAGTACTAAAGTGCTTCCTTTGAGTGGAAGGTTGAATGTAGTATAATATAATATTTTGAGAGAACAACCACACTCACATAAATTTACTACAGCATCTATAATAATAAAAGGGTGATATGCTAATTAGACCAGACATCTTTCAGAGATCCTTCCTGATGAAGCTGGGGCTGGAGGAAAGCCAGGAGGCAGGAGGTGGGAAGCAGCCCAGGTCCTGAGTGCCTGCAGGTGGCCCGAGAAGGGAAGCCCCAGTCCCAGGTGCCAGAGAGAAGTCAGTGCCGGCAGCCAGAAAGAAGGAAGGCTTGCATCGGGCCTTTTGTATTATTATAATTCTTCTATTTTATTAATTACTAGAGGCCCGATACACTAAATTTGTGCACAGGGGGTGAGGGGTGTCCCTCAGCCCAGCCTGAACCCTCTCCAATCTGGGACCTCTCGAGGGATGTCTGACTACCTGATTAGGCCCGATCCCGGTAGGATTGGGCTTAAATGGGCAGTCGGACATCCTTCTCACAATCCAGGACTGCTGGCTCCAAACTGCTCACCTGCCTGCCTCCCTGATTGCCCCTAACTGCTTCTGCCTGCCAGCCTGATCACCCACTAACCACTACACTGCCAGCCTAATTGATGTCTAACTGCTCCCCTGCCAGCCTGTTTGCCCCCAACTTCCCTCCTCTGCCGGCCTGGTCACTCTTAACTGCCTTTCCCTGCTGGCCATCTTGTGGTGTCCAACTTGTGTCCACATGGGGACAGGATCTTTGACCACATGGGGGCAGCCCTCTTGTGTGTTGGAGTGATGGTCAATCCTCTTATTACTCTTTGATTAGATAAGATAGAGACCTGGTGCATGGGTGGGGACCAGCTGGTTTGCCCTGAAGTGTGTCCCAGATCAGGGTAGGGGTTACCTTGGGGCATGGGACAGCCTGGGCTAGGAACTTATGGTGGTTTGCAGGCTGGCCATGCCCCGCAGTGACCCAAGTGGAGGCCCTGGGATCTGGGGTTAATTTATGTTCTACAATTGAAACTTTGTAGCTTGGAGAAGAGCCAAGCCTTCTGCTCAATCTGTGGTGACAGCCATTTCTGTTCAGGTTTATTTAAATTCTATAATTGAAACTTTGTAGCCTGAAGAGGAGTCCTAGGTGCTAAGTCTGCAGAAGCTTGGCTTCCTCCATCGTCCAAGCAACACTAGCCTCTGCTCTCTCCAGCTCCATGGCTGCCGCCATTTCTATTGGGATATCCTATCTAATAAAAGAGTAATATGCAAATTTGATTGTACCTTTGCTATACCCACAAGCCATGCCCACAGCCATGCCCACCAGCCAATCAGGAGCAGATTATGCAAATAAACCCTAACCAAGATGGCAGCCGCTACTGAGAGCAGGAGGAAGGCTTGGGTTTCCCCAGCAACAGAGGAAGCCAAGCTTCCTGCCTGCCATTGCCGACCTAGGCCTCCACTCAATGCTACAAAGTTTCAATTATAAAAGATACAGAAATGGTGGCAGCCGAGGAGCTGGAGAGAACAGAGGCTTGGGTTTCCCTGGCAACGAAGGAAGCCAAGCTTTTCACCTGCCCTTGTCAGCCTAGGCCTCTACTCTAAGCTACAAAGTTTCAAACAGAAATGGCTACCACCACCAAGTGAGCAGAAGGCTTGGCTCCACTCCAGGCTACAAAGTTTCAATGGTAGACATAGATTAATCCCAGATCCCAGGGCCTCCTCTTGGGTCGCTGGGGGGCGTGGCCAGCCTGCAAACCTACACAGGCCCCTCGCCCAGGCCACCCTTCACCCAAAGGGAGCCTCCACCCTCTGGGACACTCTTGAGAGCAAACCAACTGGCCCCCACCCATGTACCAGGCCTCTATTCTATCTAATAAAAGAATAATTTGCAGATTGACCATCACTCCAACACACATGAGGGCTGCCCCATGTGGTCAAAGATCTTGCTCCAATGTAGACACAAGATGGCCACCACAAGATGGCCAGCAGGGGAAGGCCATTGGGAGATTCCAGACCCTTCAAGGGAGGGCAGTTGTGGATGATCAGACCAGCAGGAGAGGGTACTTGGGAGGGATCAGGCCTGTAAGGGAGGGCAATTAAGGGCAATCAAGCCTGCAGGGAGGGCAGTTAGGGGTGACCAGGCCAGCAGAGGAGGGAAGTTGGGGGCAAACAAGGCTGACAGGGGAGCAGTTAGACATCAATTAGGCTGGCAGTGTAGTGGTTAGTGGGTGATCAGGCTGGCAGGCAGAAGCAGTTAGGGTAATCAGGGAGGCAGGGAGGTGAGAATTTGGAGCCAGCAGTCTTGGATTGTGAGAAGGATGTTCAACTGCCTGTTTAGACCAGATCCCGGTAGGGGTCCCAGATTGGAGAGGGTGCAGCCTGGGCTAAGGGACATCCCCTGCCCCCCATGCACGAATTTTGTGCACCAGGCCTCTAGTATCTTCTATAATTGAAACTTTGTAGCATTGAGTGGAGGCCTAGGCTGGCAAGGGCAGACAGAAAGCTTGGCTTCCTCGATTGCCAGGAAAACCCAAGCCTTCCTCCTACTCTCAGTGGCCACAGCCATCTTGGATGGTGTTTATTTGCATAATTTGCTCCTGATTGGCGTGTGGGTGTGGCTTGTGGGCATGGCTTGATCAGAGGTAAGGTCAATTTGCATATTACTCTTTTATTAGATAGGATCGTTGTTAATTTTCTAGTGTGCCTAATTTATAAATTAAACTCTATCATACAGATGTATAGAAAAAACAACATACATAAGGTTTGCTACTATCCAGTTTTAAGCATCCATGGGATTGTGTCTTCCTTGGATAAGTGGGGAACCACTGTATTGAAAACTTTTACTAATTGTTATGCCTGGTTCTGTGGTGGGGACAAGGCTCCTGACTCATCTGGGTAAGCATGATCGCCTAACGCTTTGGATTGGCATTTCAGAGAAAAGGGAAGGTGCCACAGTGAGAACCCTCCACTGGACACAGTATCTAGGAGTGGTGTTCAATGTGTGCCCCTATTTAAGCCTTCTATTTTTTGTTTGTTTGTTTGTTTGTTTGTTTGTTTGTTTCACTAAAGTTCCTCCAATTTGTGGAGTTATCATCTGGTTCTAGCCTACAATGTGTCAGGCTCTGGCTCCTCAGATGAATCCGCTGATGAATTGCTGCCTTCCTCTTTGGGCTGTCTTCTCTAGGAGTCCCACACAGCCGTGTGGCCAATTAGTAGAAGCTGTCTGCTGGCTGGTTTGTTGTCTATGTCTCCTCCTGGTAAGAGAGCTTTATTTGGAAACATTCCATCCTGGCATAAATAAAAGTTTGCTTACCTCCCCCCATGCCAACAGCCCACTATATATGTCTGTTCCCACACTACATATAGCTTCACAGCTGGGTTGCTATAATTAGGATGGAGAATCTTTTACCTAAGCTACTATTTGTCTGCAATCTCCTCAGTATGTTGTTTTTTAGGAGAGGGGTGCTGACATATGTCATCCTCATCTATGCAGATCTGTTTGTAAGGAGGAAAGTCAGGAGAAAGAAATTTTGCACATTCAGGGAATTTGGGAATAGAAATTTGCATTATTTATACTATTAAAAATGCTTTTCTCCCGCAATACAACTTCAGAAATCCTTTACTTGAATCATTACCTGTGATATAGATATTGTGGCAAAACATACAAACTTTGGCTTATTCTTTAATTTTTCAAAGCTAATTGCTCATTTGATGAATGCTTTATGCTTTAAATCATATTTATTAACAGATGAAAATATTAGCCAAATCTCCCAAAGACTCTGAACCTCAACCACGTCGATGAAATCCAGTCAGTTTAATTGGCTAGTGATCACTATTTGCTAAGAACCTGCTAGTTTTGTTCCATTCCATTCAGTTCAATTAACAAACTGCACCAGTCAAAGAAGCCCGGACCGTTGAAGGTGTACTGGGGACTGTACAGGTCACTTGATAACTAAGCTGGCCTTGGTGATGGTTGCTATGGAAGCACAGAGAGAAAACATTTTAGCAGTGGGCAGTTTGGAGACATCTGGGAGAAATGTCCACCAGCATTACGATAGGCCAGATGTGTAGAAATGGATCAAGCCAATGAGAAAATGGGCACTATTTCGTGTGAAGTGTGAGTGAGGAAATTGGCAGTAGAGGTCAGCCAGACAACATTACTATGTTTAACTACTCTGACTTACAGAAAAAAAATGGTTTTACCTAATCAGTGAGAGTCAGTTATAGACAACTTTACCTTAATTCCAGGTTGAAGAACTTGTGCTTTATCTTGCACAGGAGTGAGAGGCTAATCAAGGGTTTAACCAGGTAAGTTTCTAGCTCAGATCTCTATAGACAAAACATGTTCACAGGTGAAGAGTGGCCAATACTAGCTTATCCCTCATCTCCACTTTCTCTTTCACATTTTCTCTCCTCTGGTATTGGTCCAGATGAGAGCTAGTGGAGGCCTAAACTAGGACAGAGGTACCAGTGCAGAGGAGGGAACAACTGGCACTTGTAAGCACAAGAGAAAATCTGTTGGGCCCTCTGAATGACTTTCAGTGGAGATGGAGAGAAGAGAGTCTCAGGTTTCTAGATTGGTCACTAAAGGGAATTTGGAATTATTAACTCAAATGAAAAAAGGAGAGCCAGGTTTGAGGGTAAAAATAATGACTTGCATTTTGGATATATAGATTATGAGGAGCCTTTGGAACAGTCCAGCCAAGATAGTTATCCAGAGGAAACTAAATATAGGAGTTTCATCTAGGGAGGATTCTGAACTGAAAACAAAGACCTAGAAATCATCAGATCATCGGGGTAGGGGTGGAGTGGGCGGTTAGACCGAAGAATGGCGAAGAGGCAGGTGGTCTAAAGCCCGAGAGTGGTTAATATCACTTATGAGCATAGAATTTTCCCAGGGACTTTAGAGACCCAGTGTTTTGGTTTTTTTTTTACATGCTTTTTAACTAAGGAACCTTTCAATATAATCTGAATTGGAAGTCCAAGATATAAAAATGAGATGCTCTGGTTGAAATGAGGGTGAAGAGCTACAGAACCTGGCCTACTCAGGCTCCCTACTCCTTCTTCTTCTCTTAAGGAAACGCAACATCTCAAAGAACAGTTGGGAAATGAGTCGTTCTGTATCAGTGGTCAGAAAACTACGGCCCATGGGCCACATCTGCCTGCCACCTGTTTTTGTAAGTAAAGGTACATTGGAATACATTCCTTTTCCTGTTGTCTGTCCATGTTCATGCTGCAGCAGAGGGTTGAGTTGTGACAGGTACTGTGTAGACTACAGAACCTAAAATGTTTACTCTCTGGATCTTTACAGAAAAAGTTTGCGACCCCGGATCTAGACTAAACCTTTTATTTTACAAATGGGAAAGCTGAGGTGCAAATAAGTCAAATAACATCAGGGAAACTGCTCAGGTTAGAACCCAGTCTTGGGATAGAGCTCCCACTATCCTTTTTAAAAAAAAGAAAAATTAGCAGCCAGTTTGCCAAAGAATGAACTAGATACATTGCCCACCCACAATAATCCTCATAAAAACATCAAAGTAATAGCTCTGAACGAACTTCCTTTCATTGTTGAATAACATATAGATTTTAGGATTTTGTTGTTGCTGTTATCTCTGAAATAAACTCCCTTTGTCCGATAGTATTAATTAATAATTATTCTTCCTTAATTCAACAACCAATTTTATGTTAGCTTGTGAGGTGGTGTGTATCCTCTTTCCTACAGCAAGTAGTGTGGATTTTAAAGTTATCCAAGGTAGAGTCACTACGGTAGCTCACAGATATGTCAAATCTGCTGTTCCAGGTCACATGGTACACACTCTTGTTGTACCGTCCAGCCTGCAGCTCTCACCCCTTCCCTCATCAGGATTCTTTCATGCATGGCTCCTATTAGTAGACACTATGAAAGAACTGGGGCCAGAACTGGGCTAGGGAAGATGAGTACAGAGCCTGCATAGCTGGACAGCTGGACGTGAGGAGTGAGGCACAGAGAGGGATGCACAGGGACCTGCCATTCCAACAGGTGTGGGCACAGTAGTCCTGCTTCTATGTCTCCCCATCCGTTCAATCAAGCTTTTCCACATTTGGGCAGAGAAAAGAAGCACAAGGCAAGAGGCACACATGGCAGAGTTCTAAATGTAGTTCAGACAGCACCAACTGGGCAGGGAGAAATTTCCCACAGTTCACCAAAAGGATTATAATGTAGTAAATTAGAGATGTGGAGTGGAGAAGACATGAATTTGGTCTGATCCACCTGCTGACAAAACAATAATAATAAATACACTCTATTTTCTTTAATCCAAATCTGCCCCCCTTCCCCAGAGCAATAAAATGTTTAAAGAAACAAGGGTGATAAACACTTATTTGACACATTTCTTTTAAGGATGGCATAGGGTTTGTAATAAGTCATAAATGAAAAGGGAAATGTTATTTTTCTAGGCAAATAAGAGCTAAGGTGTTCAAACATGTCAGAATAAAATTCCCATTGTGTTTAGTTAAGACTTTTTAGATCACACTAAGTGAGGAAGAGAAGTGTGAGGGAGGAGCATGGAATAAAGATCTTTACAAGAAAACTGGAGGCCCTATGCACAAAGATTTGTGCAAGAATGAACCTTCCTTCCCCTGGCTGCTGGCACCACCTTTGCTCCAGCCAGAGCCACCTTTCCACCTTCCCACACTGCCCAGTGCAGAACATCCTGTCCCCTGCCACTTGACGCATGCTTTTGCAAATTAACCCACCATCTTTGTTGGGTTAATTTGCATACTCACTTCTGATTGGCTGGTGGGCATCATGAAAGTATGGTCAATTTGGATCTTTCTCTTTTATTAGTGTAGATGGGATATTTAATCTTTTTAAAATAAGCATACTAACTCACTTACCATTCCCATCTCCAATGGCTTTGTAAATCATTAGTTCTATTGTTAGCCATGTTGATTTCAAGTATAATAAAGAAAAGCATGTGTAATGTTAAATTCAGATCTTGAGGGTGGACATTTTAGTATAGTGCATTGATTTATCAAATATTTATATAGTTGCTTACTATATTCCAGGGACTGTTTTTAGAGCCTCATAAATATAAACTCTTTTCTGAGTAGTGATGCAGCACAATGGAGAAAGAACTCAATGCTAGATTATGAAAGTTGGTACAGGAAAGAAATAGCAAAATATTACTGAGAGCAAGATTCGGGGGGAGGGGTGGCAAGCAATATGCTTGACAACTGGAACTTTCTTTTGCTCTATCTTGCTTCCCCAGAGCTGCTCCTCTCCTGAACATTTCATTGCTATTCTTAGTGCTGTGCTGCCAAGGGCACTTCATCTACACCAAAGGGATGCAGAATGAATGATCCATTTTCCTCGCTGTTGGATTTTTTTAAATTGCTAACATTGATAAAACACTTTTCAAGTTATCTGTACACATCATTTCATAGATTTCTATTAAAATAAATATTTAAATATGTAAACTTTAATGCCTCAAATTTTATTTCATTACAATATTTGTACAATTTCCAATTACCAAAAGCTTTCCATAGCTGTATGATAGTCATTTCCTGTGACTCTCATATCCTCAAGTTTCCATTCTTTTCCTTTCATATATTAGCAACTTCTATTTTTTTAAATATATTGTTATTTATTTCAGAGAGGGAAATGGAGAGAGAAATAGAAACATCAATGATGAGAGAGAATTATTGATTGGCTGCCTCCTGCATGCCCCACACTGGGGATCAAGCCTGAAACCCAGGCATATAGCCTGACAGGGAATGGAACTGTGACCTCCTGGTTCATAGGTCAATGCTCAACCACTGAGCCATGCTGGCTGGGCAGTGTCTTCTCTTTTCAAGAATGTGTCCTGTCCTTCCATTGAGTCTTCTTCTGGATCTTTTACATGTCTCCGACATGCATCTCTATTAAATCAATAACTTCATCTGTGCAATATGACTCTGTGTTTCCTTCTTTCAATTTGCTCATACTTAGCCAAATTTTTATTTATTAATTAAGGTATTATATATGTGTCTACCACCCCCATTCATGCCCTCACCCCTTTGTTGTTTGTGTCCATGGTTATGCTTATATACATGCATACAAGTCCTTTGGTTGATCTCTCCCCTCACTCTCACCCTACCCTACCTTCCCTCTGAGGTTTGACAGTCTGATTGATGCTTCTCTATCTCTGGATCTGTTTTTGTTCATCCATTTATGTTGTTCATTATATTCCATAAATGAGTGAGATCATGTGTGGAGAGCGCCCTCGGGGAACAAAGATTCTTCCGAGAGGGCAGGCTGATTGGCGTGTCTGCTCTAAGGATTAGTTATGGTTTCTGTCCCCCTCTCCTCCCATGGTTACCTTCAATTGTAGTTTAGCAAACAATACTGCCCTCCAACATATAACATTGTAAATAGCCAAACTGTGGGAAAAGATTTAGGTGGCATCTGGGATGGAGATATAGCTTAAGGAAGTTAGTTAAGATAAGGGGTTTAGTGGGGAAACATGTTTACAATAGAATGTAGCTTTGTTGTTTGGGGAACAAGGAATTGTGTAATATGTAACCAGAACTGTTTAAAAGAGTGAAGTGAAATAAATTCGGGGCCGCAGTCCTAAAGAGGGCTTTGCGGACCTCCTGATCCCATATCTTTTGTTTCTTCTTTATTTCTATCCATCTTTCTATCTCTATCTTTCTGTAAACCTCGCCCCCCCTTTCAGGTACTGTTGGACTGATGCCGGCTGGCCCCGGCAATCATGCCTAGCCAATTTTTATTCAAAGAATTTAGGAACCCAGTACTGTTGTCTTTTTCCAGCCTCCTCTGCCTTTTGGTCAGAGATGTGCTATTGGCCCTGACCGCCAGCAGTGGGAGTTCCATGTATTACTGCTATCTAAGCCCATCTGCTCCCTCAGGTCCACTCCTTTCTAACTAATGCCAGGCACAGATGTGTTACCTCTATGTCACCAGTGATGAACAGAACAGTGTCCCAGTTCTCATGGAGCAATAAGGAAGTAGCTAAACATTGTTTCAATTGTTCTAGTTGCCAGGAATGAAACAACCAAGTTCTCTGAGGAGACTGAAAGAGCAGACCAACTTAGAGTGGTTGAAAAAGGCTTCTTCAGTGAAGTCTGATTATTGCTGTCATCCTAAACATTTTTATGGTACATTTCTCTGGTTTTCTCTTTGGAGACTTTTACCCTTGTCATTCAGCCATCTCTGAGCATCCTTTACAGAGTGACTTTCTCTGTTAGCTTAACTCCCAGATTAACACACCCTTCTCTGCACCTTTATTCAGAACTGCGTGCTTTGTTGTAATCTCCTGCAGTAGAAATAAAAGAGCTCTATCTCGTGGTATGCTGTACATGGGGACACGAGTCACTAGCTGTGCCGTTTACAAGGTCAAAATAAGATCTCCTCAATACATGGCTATGCCCACCACCCAGGCAAACTTGACCATAGGGAGAGAGGTTTGGCACCAGGGGCCATGTGACCAATTTTATCTTGAAAACTTTCTGACTCAGCCTCTTCTCATTCCAACATATTTTTCCACATTTTACTTTTTATTTCTGAATTTCTTCTCTTGCCATCATCCCCTGTGAGTGGGATATCAAAGTTCTTTAAACCATCCTCCACTCTTACATTGTTAATTGATTCTCTCCATTGGTCTTGCCTCTTATAATAGCTTACACTCACATAGCACTCACGATGTCCCAGGCACTGTTCTGAATACTTTACCTATATTAGTCTAGCTAATTTACTATACACAGCCATCTAATGAGATAGCTACTTTCATTATAACCATTTTAAGGATGGAAAAGAGGAAAGAGAAAACTGAGATACAGACAGCCTAAGTAACTCACCTAAGGCTACACAGCTAAAAAGAGATGGAATGAGAATTGAAATTCCAGAATCCTTACTCCTAAGTATTTTGTTATATTGCCATTTTTATATCTTCTTGTTCAAATATTTTTCTTTATTTATGATTTCTTAATCTCTCATTCCCTCTGCTTAAATTGCTAATTATGATAAACTGATTTCTTCTATTAGCAGAGCAGGATCAAAAAAAAAGAAAGTACAGCATCTCTCAATCTTTATTCTTCCATGCTGTAAATTCTATTGGCAGTTACTCTTTATTCTCCCCCCCCCCCGCCCCCCACAAGAATATACCTACTTTCTTTTCTCGATACTACACTGGGATCTTTGGCTCCAACTTCTGTTAGAAATCTGTTATTCTTACATTCTTTACTCTTTCTCACCATGAGTTTCTCTAAACTGGAATAAATTCAAATGCCTATCCAGGACCCAAGCAAGTAATGAAAGGGAGAGAAAAAGGCCATGTGTCAGAAGCAAAATGGTATGAGCTAAATGGAAGCAGCAGCTGATCCTAGACTTTAGTTCCCCAAGGACAGAACTGATTGTGAGTCTGTGTCCATGCACAAATAACGGTTAAGAAACCCAATGCCCTGATAGGTTTGGCTCAGTGGATAGAGCAACAGCCTGCGGACTCGAGGGTCCCAGGTTTGATTCCAGTCAGAGGCATGTACCTTGGTTTTGGGCAGCTTGATAGGTGTTTCTCTCTCATCGATGTTTCTAACTCTCTATCCCTCTCCCTTCCTCTCTGTAAAATAAAAAAAAATCAATAAAAATATATTTTAAAGAGAGAGAGAGAAAGAAAGAAAGAAAGAAAGAAAGAAAGAAAGAAAGAAAGAAAGAAAGGAAGGAAGGAAGGAAGGAAGGAAGGAAGGAAGGAAGGAAGGAAGGAGGAAGGAAGGAAGGAAGGAAGGAAGGAAGGAAGGAAGGAAGGAAAGAAAGAAAAAAAGAAAGAAACAAAGAAACAAAGAAAGGAAGGAAGAAAGGAAGGAAGAAAGAAAGAAAGAAACCCAGCATCCAATAACCCAAGGACACAGACAATAGGGTGGTGAAGGCCTGGGGCGGGGCATGAAGGCAGGCTAAAAGACATCAATGGGGGAGAAAGGGGACATATGTAATATTTTAAACAGTAAAGATTATGAGAAAAAGAAATCCAGCATTTGAGAGTGACTGAGAGAGTGGTGTGAGAGCGGGGACAGGGGGATGGGGGGTGCGGGGGGGAGGGGGAGGGAGGAACAGTGGAGCCCCAGTACATTTCTGTGAGGGAACACCCACCCGTGACCGAGGTCTTCAGATTTGTCCAGACAGGCAGGAAAGAATACTGTTAAATGACAGTTGCTAATGTTTCCATGATGACTATTAATGCAGCTCTTTGCTCTTGGGGCTCCGAGTGGGGACCTCAGTTCTAAGTGCTCTCCCATTCCATCTTATTCTCTTTACCTTTACATCCCCTACTTCCCATAATTTCATGGAATTGCTTTTCCTTGCTTTCTATTATCACTTTTAAAGAAATATTTCATGTCTAACTTTTAAAAAAATATTTTTATTGATTTCAGAGAGAAAGGGAGGAGGAAAGAGAAACAGAAACATCAATGATGGGAGAGAATCATTGATTGGCTGCCTGCACGCCCCCTCCTGGGGATCAAGCTCACCACCCCTGGCATTTGCCCTTAACCGGAATCAAACCCAAGGCCCTAAAGTCCGCAGGCTGACTGAGCCAAACCAGCTAGGGCTCATGTCTAAATTTGAATACTGCCTTCATTACACAGGGAGAAGATAGTCATCTATAAGCCAAGGTGCAAAGCTTCAAACTGATCCTTTCTTTACAGCCCGCAGAAGGAACCAACCATGCCATCCATCACCTTAATTTTAGACTTCCAACCTCCGGAACTGAGAAATCAAATTTCTGTTCTTTAAAGCATCCAGTCTTTGGTACCTTGTTGTGGCAGCCTGAGGGGACTAACACATCTTCCTTCATTCTCTGTTCGCCAGCAGCCAGAGTGAGCCTGATAAAGAGTCAAATCCTACCTGTCCTCTGTTAAAACCCCCAAAGCAAAGTCCTTCCTCAGGCTCTCAATGATCTGTCCTCCCCTCTGTCTTCTCTGTGCCTCACCTGCAGCTCTACCCTCAGTCCTGCCCTGGCCACACCAGCCTGGCTGCTGTCCTCCACCAGCGGCACCGACCCCTGCCTCCCTGTCCCTGTCCTTCCAGGCCTCCTGCCAAGACACTCACCTGCTTTTCTCCCTGTCCACCCTTCACGCCTTGGCTAAGGCACAACCTTTCCAGTGGGCTTTCCTAGTCATTTTACCTAAAATTAGAATGTCCATCCCCCCCTCCACACTTTCTATCTGTCTTATCTGCATTCTTATTTTCCTTAGCCTATACTACTATGTAATATAGGGTATATTTTATGCATCACTTAATATTTTATGTCACCCTGCTAGGACATAAATTCCAGTGGGGACAATGTTCTATAACTGTCTTATCCACGCGATACATAGTTGATGCTCAATAAATATTTCTTGAATGAATAAGTAAATTGCTGAATGGAGAAATTTTCTATACCAATCGGAACGCTTTCCTCTTCCTAAATGAAAAGCCTTGGTGATATTATTAATTTCATCTGTCCCTTTCCACAAGCTTGCAACACACTGTAATATAAAATCCTTCCTGGTAGTTTTTCTGGAGCCGTTAACTTATAACACCATGTTTAATCACAACATGATATTATTTAAAATCCCTAATTTGTTTTGAAAGAGAGTGAGAAGTCTTTTTCCTTCATAACTGCCAATGGCTCATTTTATCTGGTAAAATAAGTCTAATTTCCTTGCAGTCCCATAGATCCCCTCACACCCATTCACAAGGTTTCTTTTCTGTTGTTTCATACATCAATTTTTTTTACTTTGCAGTATCTGAGTTGCTACCGCTACATGCTTTGGTTTTATCTCTATGGAATGGGCTGAAGGTCTCAGAGCCTCACTGTCACAAATGTACAATGTCTGCTCACCTCCTAAAGCTATAGATTCATGCTTTCCACATGAACAAGAAATTCCAAATGTTACTCAAACCACTGTAGCTTTAATAGGATGCTGAGGATAAATAATAATACATTATTAATTTCCAAAGGCTGAATGAATCATATTCTAAACTTGAGAAAGAATGAGAATTAGAAATCCTGTGTGTTTTTTTTTAAAATATGGCCTAGAAAAGTCTCAGTGATTGATTTTAAGTTCCCAGCTTCCTATCTCTCCTTCGGCTAATCCTGGCCTTTTCGGAGGACTTCTCTGACTGCCGCTTTCCTCTCCACCGAGTGACTCCCTAGATTGAAAACGGTGCCTTCCTCAAATTCCCTTCCACGGAGACTCTGTGACTGTTCTTCATGCTGGAGAAGGGACCACTCACAAATTATTTAAGCTGTCATCGGTGTAAGATTCCTTGTTGGAATAGTTTTGGTCTTGAATGAAGTATGTGTTTAAGAGACCATTCAGTCTGCTTTCTAGCTTCCAAAGGATTTCTGGGAACCAGGTTATCAAAAGAGTGCTCTCAGAGTTGAAATTTCAATTACATTATATTCTCCAAGTTGATTGCCATGGCTTCCAAGATGTATTTACCAAGCGAGACCATGGCAGGAAGCAAAAGAGATGCGTAATCTCGGCCCTAAAAATGCCTGCCTTCTGGCAGGAAAGAGGGAATTAATATCTTTAAAGCAGTGAGAAGCCAAGAAAATGCAAATTGGGTAGAAGGGATCAAAAGTGTAGGAGCAGCTCAGAGGAAGGACTGAAATGTGGTCTGCATACACAGGTAAGATGGCAAGGCAAGAGGGAAGTGTCCTACCTAAAACTCCAGGGGGAAGATTAGGGTGTTAGGGCCAGCAGAGAGATACTGCCATCAGGAGAAAGAGCATAGGTGAAAGTATGGCCATCTTTCCTGAGGAATACTGAATGGAGGGTTAAAATCTTCCATCTCCAGCCTTTCCTTCAAAAGGCATGGTGGGAGATAGAACCAAGATGGTGGCATAGGAAAATACCTATTATTCTGCCCCACGCAACGATTCAAAAACTACAACATGACAACAAAACAAACATCACCCAGAATCACCAGAAAGCTGGCTGAGTAACAACTCCACAAATGAAAGTAAAGGTGGGACACTGAGACTCAGAAGAGCGGCGGGAGCGCAGCCTTGAAGATCATGCGTAACAGGTTAGGAGCCGTCCTGGTCACACACGCGGGCTGTAGGGCTGGAGTAGCAACCCCAGCTGGATTTCGCCAACGGGGAGGGCGGAGACGTCCCACTACATGGATTCCCCAGTGCCAGGCGAGGTCCGAGATCCAGGTTACGTGGAGACATCCCACTGCACAGATTCCCCAGTGCCAGGTGAGGTCCAAGGTCCGGGGGATGCACTCTGGAAGCCGGGCACGGCAGAGGTCTCCTAGTCTGCAGAGAAACCTGGTAGCTGAGGAAAGAAGTTTGCGCACAAGTGTCTCACAAACACGCGACTTGCTCCCTGGAAACTTGTCTCCTGGTCCCGGAAACCACCTATTTTACAACCCTGGGCTAGACTTTGGGTGTGCAGACTCATTTGGGGAGAGGCAGAGTTGTCTGGCAAGGGGAAGAGACTATCGGCTTTCTCTTGGAGGTGCCTGCAGCCATCCCCATCCAACAGAGACACACGCGCGCACGAGCACTGCATAGGACATAGCTGACACTGAGGCTGCCTGCGCAGCTCAGAGACTCCACCCATCCAACCTGAACACAGTCTCCCTTCACAGCCAATTGGCCTGGAGGTCAAACCCTCCTAGGGCTAACAACAACAAGCTGGGTTTAAATTCAAAAATACTGTACAACCCATTAAGGAATGCAGTAAAAGTACCCATCTCAAATAACTGGGGAGGCTGTGCCACTGACCCTTAGAGGACATCTACCACATAAAGCAGCCACCATGCAGAGACATGGGAAGAAATCAGGTGTGAAAGAAATGGAGGAAAAAAGATGACAAGACATAGAGTTCAAAACCACGGTTATAAGGCTTTTCAAGAGGCTCCTAGAAAAGGCTGATGAACTTAATGAAACTACGAGGAAATAAACAGGACCAACCAGGAAATGAATGAGACTTACAAGGAAATGAATGAGACCCTCAAGGAAATGAACAAGACCTCTGAGGATATGAACCAAACCCTCATGGATATGAAAAAGGACCAACTAGAAACCAAGCATACACAGACTGAAATAAAAAATATTACACAAAGTCCTAAAAGCAGTCCAGAGGGCCACAAGAACCAAGTCAAAGATTTGAAATACAAAGAAGAAAATCCACTCGGGTGGAAAAGCAAGAAACAAAAAGAATTCAGATAATTGAAGATAGTGTAAGGGGCCTCTGGGACAACCTCAAGCATGCCAACATCCGAATTATTGGGGTGCCAGAAAAAGAGAGAGAGCAAGTTAATGAAAACCTACTTGAAGAAATAGTGACTGAAAACTTCCCCCACCTGGTGAAAGAAACTGACTTAAAAGCTCAAGAAGTACACAGAACCCCAAAATATAGGAATCTAAAGAGGATCACACCAAAGCATCTCATAATTAATATGCCAAGAGCAAAAGATAAAGAGAGAATATTAAAAGCAGCAAGAGAAAAACAGTTGGTTACCTACAGGGGAGCACCCATATGATTGTCAGCTGATTTCTCAACAGAAACAATGCAGGCCAGATGGGAGTGGCAAGAAATATTCAAAATAATGAATAGCAAGAATCTACAACCAAGATTACTCTATCCAGCAAAGCTATCATTCAGAATTGAAGATCAGATAAAGTGCTTCACAGATAAGAAAAAGCTAAAGGAGTTCATCACCACCAAACCAATATTATATGAAATGCTGAAAGATATTCTTTAAGAAGAGGAAGAAGAAAAAGGTAAAAATATAAATTATGAGCAACAAATACACATCTATCAACAAATGAACATAAAAATCAAGTGAATTGATAGGCTGATGAACAGGATAAACTGGTGAATATAACAGAAACATGGACATAGAGAGGGAATGGACTGACAATTCTTGGGGAGAAAAGGGTTGTGGGAAGTACAGCAAGAGACTGGACAAAAATCTTGCAACAATGGGAGAGAATAGTGAGGAGGGGAAGGGGAGGGTGGAGGGGAGATATAGGGGGAAAAAAGGGGGAAACAATGTAATTAATAAAGTGAACAATAAAGATTTTTAAAAAGGCATGATGGCCTGACCCCAGGTGGCTCTGAAAGCACCTCCAGACTGGAGCCCCTGTGTATCAGGTGAGAAACATGCACATTTACCCAGAATACTAGTGAGCAGCCTCTGGTTTCTCCACTATACTTTGAAGAAAATAAATAAGCAAATGTCAGATTCAAATAGATCCCTCAAGAAGGATAATTTTAGTTGACAGCGACTGGAAGCCTGTCTGGGCACGCACCAGGACACAGATATCAGTTACCTTCAGTTACTGGGGAGGAGCAGGTGTCCTAACAAAGCCACTGCTAGCCAAACTGATTTCAAATGACACTGCGCTCCCCCCAAACCCTTGGGATTAGTGAGCGTCCATCAGGTCCAGGATCACCTTCTGTACAAGTGGCTTTTGAGGACACCTGTGCTTAATTTACCATCCTAGTCAGTGGCTGCATCTGAACTTGACATTTTGCCCCCCAGAGGATCATGAATAATATAATATTGTTGAACTTAAAACCTGGAGGAAGTGACTCCCAGCTATCTGTCCTAGGTTTGGTGATGTCTGGAACATGGCTGGGTCTCTCTGAGCTCCTATTTAACTCTAAGTCATGCTACTATCCTTTTCTGTCTGTGCTGTTTACTTTTTCCATTTGTCAAAGCCTGTTTGCTGAGCATTTACTCTGTGCAAAGCTCTCTGTCAAATGTTTGAGAGACAAAGAGAAGCATAATGATGAATGAGTCCATTTATGCCTTCAGATAGTGTAAAATTTTCTCTGATAACTAAACAGGGTCCAGCCCTAACTGGTTTGACTCAGTGGATAGAGCATTGGCCTGAGGACTGAAGGGTCCCAAGTTCAATTCTGGTCAAGGGCATGTACCTTGGTTGTGGGCACATTCCCAATAGGGGGTGTGCAGGAGGCAGCTGATCGATGTTTCTAACTCTATCTCTCTCCCTTCTTCCCTGTAAAAAATCAATAAAATATATTTAATAAATAAATAAATAAATAAGGTTCAGTAAGACTAAGACTATAAGAGGTCCAGAATAGGCCAAAGGGAGGCTGAGGTAAAGCAATTAATTTTGAGAGGTTTTCATGGTGACTCTGAGAGGTATCTTCTGAGTCATATTTTGAAGAACAGATACTATTATAATTGGGAAGGGAAACCTTCCTTGATAACAGAAGAACATAAAGGCACATAATATGAAAACGCATGATGTATGTGGAAAATGATCAGGATCCCAGTGTGGTTGGAATGGATATAATAAAAAATATGTTTCAAAGGTAGGTTGAAGCTAGATGATGGGGAAGTTGACCAGGCCGAGCAGATATAATTTTTCTTCTATAGATTGGGGCAAAAGTAGTTTTATAGTTGTTTATATGAAAAATAATACAATAATTAATAAATAGTAATACAAGAATAAACTGTGTTTTATTTATGACTTTAAACCCACTTTTACCCCATCCTGTATTTAAGGGAGGGAAAAATTATTTTCCATCTACCTAGTTAGAATTATTGGCTGGGACTCTGTATTAGATTGATAAAAGACAGATTAACAAGAGAAAAACAGAAATTTATTGACCTGTGTGTCATGCATATATGTGGGAGTACTCAGCAATGAGTAGCTCAGAGAGTTTCTTAGAACTTGGGCTTATAGAGCATTTTAGAAAAAAGGTAATAAACTTTTAGGAAAGTGACAAGACAAAGGAAAGGGACTTTGAGCTTCCAGGGAGCAAATTGTGGAAAAGAAAATAAATGGAGAAACTAATGATAAATAAGGGTAAGTTTTAGCAAAAATTGTTATGTAGATTCCTTTTATGCCATCTCTGAGCTGAGAGAGGACCAAACTTCAGTGAAGGGAAGGGAGACACCTTATGTCTTTCTTTTAGGCAAACAGGGAGAAGACAAAGAGCTTTTCTTGTATCTGCTGTTTTTCAATTGCCTCCAGATCAAAATAATCCATATGCCAATGTGGCATATTTCAGGGTGGCATATTGCTACCCTTCATATACTAATATTCACATATGATCATGCTATATCTTCCTGCTCAAAACTTTGCATAACTATTATTTGTATGTACCGGGTAGGGCAAAAGTAGATTTACAATTGCTCCTATGGAAAATAACACAATAATGAATAAGTAATAGTACAAGAATAAACTGTGTTATATGTACTCACAATTGTAAACCTACTTTTGTCACATCTGGTCTTCAACCAGAAATGTGAATGATGAACTGGAGATATTTTTAAAAGGCCAGTTAGGACCAGCAATCACCATATTCCTAGAGTGAGAAGGCCTGAGCTGGTTCAGAAAAAATGAAAATAACAAAAAGATGTAAATTTAAAATGTGGCCCAAGATGGCTCCAAAATTTCCATTTTGAGTTGCTTGTCTTCCATCTTCCATCTCAAGGAATAAGACCTCAACCTATTTCTAGATGGTCTGGTTCTTCCGAGACCACAGTTAGCTATTAATAGACTAAAACTGACAAAGGATCTGACTTCAGATCAGTTGAAGGACAGAGATACTTTCAAATGAGGAAGAGGAAACAGTAAGAAACAGTTCATGAAGGAAGACATTGGGATAAATATGATCTTAAGCTGCCTAGTGGCCATCAGTGTAGGGCCATTCAAATGGTAGTTAGCAATGCACACCTATGTTCTCTCATAGCATCTGATAGAGGTGATGACTACTGTTTGAGATGTAGGGAATCATTTATTTGTTTTTGTTCATTTGTTTGTTTGGAAAGTTATTTACTGGAAAAACATAAACTTTAATTCTGGTGAGTCTTCCAAAATGAAAGCAAGAAGATGAAAAATATTCTCAGAAATCAAACCTCTTCTAAAAATACTCCAGCAGAGAGTTGAGGAAAGAATTATAGAAAATCTTGTAACAGAGCTATGAAGGCCACAGTGGTTTCTCTTTTTTTAAATATTTTAACTGATTTTTATAGAGATAAGAAAGGAGAGGGAGAGAGAGAGAAACATTGATGAGAGAACATCATTGATTGGCTGCCTCCTGCAGGATGGGGATTGAGCCTGCAACCCAGGCACATCGGGTATCAAACTGGTGACCTTTTGGTTCCTAGGTTGACACTCAACTCCTGAGTCACACCTGCTGGGCTCATTGTTTGTCTTTTTTAGGAGGAGACCAGGCCCTCAGCCTGATGACACAGGATGAAGTTCATTCATTTTCACTTAATCAACTAAATCTCTTATTTGCATAAATAATTACCTTTGGCCCACTATAATGTGTTATGCCTTCCTTGAATCTAATCTAGAACTTCTTTTTTCCCAAAGATCGTGAAGTGGGGAACTTCACTTGTGATTTTGAGGAGCAAACAAGGGATGGCACCCCAACATCACATCTCTGGGCAGCTTGTACACCTCGCCTCAGGAACAGCAGGGCAGCCAACCCTTTGACCAAACAGGTAACTGGAAGTAACAGGTGGAAAATGTGCTGAAGACTTTTAAATTCTTCTGAAAGTAAAGCTGATGTCCTTGTGTGCTTTCAGAGTAGTTATTACAGATTTTACTGGTTGAAAACTTTAAAAAGATTAAGATCATTGAAATGAATACCTTGAAGCCATCTTGCCTAGAATCTAGATAATCATTTGGAACAATTTAGATAATAACAACTGCTTTTACCTTTTCTAAAATACTTTTGTAAAACATGATTTTTAAAAATACATTTTTGAATACAAAACAAAACTACAAACCAAAGTTGACACCCCAGATATGGGGATTTTTGGTAAGTTAATTCATAGTTATAGTTGAGCAGTATGTTGACCCAACTGACATTTTATGATAAGTGTTATCTACAAAAAAGCATACCCATGGTAGGATTCCAGAGTATGGGGTATATACATTTTGTATGTGTGTGTGTGTGTGTATGTGTGTGCGCGCGTGTGTGCGTGTGTGTGTTTAAAGTTTGCCTTTACTTATCACAAAAAAAAAAACCAACACATAAATTTGCCATGTAGGAAACAATCATTGTCCAAAAAGAGTTCTGTCACCCCAATAAAATTTAATTTAAAAAAATAAGAGTTCTGGATTCCTATACTATATTCTCTGCCTTACAGTTTAAGGAAGATGAAAACATAATCTAAAAGAAAAAACTATTCTTAGGAAATTTGCTATGCTCTTGAATTTTTAGGTGGTTTCCACAAAGCTGACATGGTGTTTTGTGTGTGTGTATGTGTGTGTGTCAGGGCGGGGGATGGGCACATGTGCATGCATTTCTCTTACAAAAGAAATGAACAAAGATAGGGTGTTCCCATAAATGTATACATACACTTTGAATAATTATATAGGCAGTGTTTATTAAACTACATTTCATTTTCAAATTGGGCTGTCAGCTGTTAAAATGTGTTTACATCATTTAAGACACCCGGTATATAACAAGAAAGATATTTTAACAAAACTATGTTTTATTCCTCTGTTTTGTCCTAAAATCAAACATTCTCAAGATAAAAACTTCCCAAGCAAGGGGAAATGAACAATAGCATTTTCTGTAAGAATGCTTTATTGCCACTAATGAGAATGATTTTAGGTCATGATAGCTCTTTGTGATGCAAATTTTCATGGTGCCAAGTCAGTGTAGCATCAGGAATGGGCAATATAGACCCTTCCTCAGGGCCTTGGACACAGTCTCGAATTAAGTTGCCTCAGTCTAGGCCTCCTTCTAGCTTACCCCAACCTGGGCCTCTCATGCTAAACCTTGTCTAAATCTGACACCTCCACCAGGTCCTGCACTCGGTGGAAAAATACCATCGGCACATGTTATTTCCCATCCTCCACAGCTGTAAGACACTGATGACATGTAGTTCTTCTTGCTTCCAGAGACCTTTCCAGTAATTAATTAACTATTTTTCATGGCAGGTGTCCATGAACCACTTCACCCCATAGATGGTCATGCTGAGTCCCCAGGATTGATGCCCTGCCCTCTGAAAATCCCTCACTGGGCAATGGCAAAGCCAAGTTCAGAAAGTGAGGCCCCCGGAGAAATGGGTCACCCCAATGTGAACTCAGGAAATGAAAATATGGCCTCAGGCTCAACTGCAGGGAGAATTCTTATAGTCGACTAAATATAGTGCCTCAGACTGGAAGACTGCCAGAGCTCGGGGTGTCAGCTCCAGGGGCCTCCAGAGCACTCGAGGATCCCTCATTGCCACAGGTGGATCTCAGAGTCCTTTAAAGCTCTCCAAAAATAAACTTTCAATGAGACTGACTCTTAAGTGTTGATTGTCTTGTTATTTTGCGATTCAGGATGAAAAGAGGTAGTGGTGAGGAGGAGGAGAGGTGGTTATTCTTATGAAATCAGACATACATTCTATGAGGTGCTGAGGAGTGATTTTGAAAGTTAATTTGTGTTGTTGATGTTATTTTTATTGATTTCAGAAAGGTGGGAGAGGGAGAGAGAGATAGAAACATCAATGATGAGAGAATCATTGGTTGGCTGCCTCCTGTATGTCCCACACTGGGGATGGAGCCTGCAATGTGCCATGTGCTCTGACATGGAATTGAACCATGACCTCCTGGTTCAGACATTGATGTTCATCTACTGAACCACACCAACCAGGCTGAAAGTTGATTTTCTCTCTTCTTAAAATTTCCAACAGAGTCCTATGTAATTTGATCTCTACACTATCCTATTTGAGACATATATTTGGCAATCTGTGATTCCTCACCATCCCGAGTCTTCCCGGCTGTATGTGTGTGCAGTCCGGAGGCACCAGCTGCACACAGAGTGAAGTGAGGCCAACAGAAAGGCCAGCAAGGTCCCTTCCCCACTTCCCAGGGAGCCCAACCTCCTTGGGTGCAGGGGGTGCAGATGATAAAACACAGTGGGTTGAGCAAGGGCTTTGAAGCCTAATAGACCCACAATTTAAATCATGATTTCCCTCTTTCCTGCCATTTCCATGTGCAAGCCTCAGGTCATTTGTTTATACCTCAGAAATAATAATAGCTAACCGTCTTTATACAGAGGCTAAGAGATCAGATTGTCATCCGTGGGGTGCTCTCTGCATTCCTACCTGTTGCCAGTGAAAATGGGTTTCTTGGGGTGCGGCAGGAATAAAAATGTCCTGAGAGCTCCGAAGGAAGGAGAAGTTCTGTGGAAATCTTTATTTCTGTGGAACTAAATCTCTGGGTTTCCATCTCTCTCCATGCTGCCATGGAAAATGTCCTATTTTGTCTTCAGCAGGGCTAGGATCAAAGTCACTGCCCAGAGTTTCTGTTCCATATTGAAGCACAGTACAGCCCAGCATCAGGCTAGTTTAGCTTGTGTTCCCAGCGGCAGTCCATTGTGCATGGGGTCCACTTGGCCATGAGCCATGCAACTTCTAGGGCCCATGACTAGGGAGGGAGCATGGACAAGTGCAACGAAGCCGGAGTGAACCATGAGGAAGGAAAGAGAATTCCTTTGTCTGGGGATTATGTATTCCAAGTTTTCATGGGCATGAATTGAGGCACTAGCCAATGATCTTGTCCCCTCAACTAGATTGACAGGCAAGCACCTGCCCTATGTCACCTGACTTCACTGCCCATGTGCCCATTTTCTCCTTTGTTGGACTCCTTCCTCCATTGATCTGTGGGGACTGGTGGTTTCCTTAAGAGTGTAAAGTTGTGGCTGCCCAAGTGACTGTGATTATAGTGTCTGGCCTCCCCTTTGCTCTTTTTGTATTATTAATGTTAGCAATATAATTGTGAGGGTAACAAGATGATAGAACAGTGCAGAAGGGTTATCAAAGGACCTAATACATGATACTATCAATACACCTTAGGATCTGACTTAGCAACTGAATAATTATCTTAAACAATGTAGTTGCTTATACTGCATCTAAATCACTTTTGTAAAACATGATTTGGTATTAGTCACAGAGTATTAGAGACAGCAGTTAGTTGTACAAATGGAAGTAGTTCCATGGGCTAATTCACAGAGAATAACTGATTTTATGACTGCCAGAAACATAGAGGGAAGACTCTCTTCTTCAGTGGCAATTAGAATGTCCCCGGTTTTTCCATTTGACTCCTGATTTAAAGTCCCTAGAAAGTGAGCACATTAAGGTGGCCAGCTCTGACAAATGGGGTCCTTGTTTATATGTTCGCCATTACCTTCTTCCACATTTTCGTGTGCATATTCCCCTTCCCCAAACGTGTAACAGCACTCATCCTCTGCTTCCCCATCTAGTAACTATCTAGTAACTGTCTAGTGTTCAGTGAACTTGAAGTTAATTAACTGTTGGTTGCACGTGGAACCATCTACTGCTAAAAGATTTCTCCAGAGACACAGCCTATGAGCTGAGTTTCCCATCTCATTAAAGCCATTCTCTCCTCCTAAATTCCTGCATTGAAATACAGTCCTCAATAAACAAGCATCTTTTTTTTTTGCCACCAGTTTGCCGGCTTTTGTTTTAAACCAATTCTACTCCTTCGTGTTTGCTTCCAACAAACTCTTTTTTTTTAAATGTGGGGGTTTCGTTCCCTGAGACTTTTTACTTTCCTGAGGCTTGTGTGGCTTGAATTTTGTTTATGTGCTTTTAAAATTCTAATTATAACTCTTTGGGGAACTGATCTGCAAAAGGCCAATGAAAAAAGAGCTGGATGGGTGGACTGGCACACGGCAGGGATTAAACATACATGTCACTTTGGGGTTGGGCACAGCTGCCACAGCTAATGCCACAATGGACACCCTGCAACTAAGGTTTGCTGTGATCCTGGGTTATATTTTCCTGGGTGCTCAGAAGGAGACCTAGTTAATGGAGGAGAATGTAGTGCTGTCTCTTCAAACTGATTTAGAAGTACTAAGGCATTCCCCTCAAATAATCCCCCTCCCTCATTCTCTGCAAACAGGCTGTGTAATTAAAAGGTCAAGTGTGGAACCTAAAAATCCCTGCTAAAGTCATGGTGAGCCACTTTTTATTTTTTAATATGTCTTATTGATTTTTTAAAGAGAGGAAGGGAGAAGGATAGAAAGTTAGAAACATCAATGAGAAACATCGATCAGCTACCTTCTGCACATCCCCTACTGGGGATGTGCCTGAAACCAGGGTACATGCCCTTGCCTGGAATCAAACCTGGGACCCTTTAGTCTGCAAGCTGATGCTCTATCCACTGAGCCAAACCAGTTAGGGCAAGCCACTTTTAAATATATACAGTATATTTGTTATATACACACTAGAGGCCCAGTGCAAGAAATTTGTGCAGCTCGCTGGTGGCTGGGGGGCGGGGGGGGGGGGGGAGAGTCCCCTCAGCCCAGCCTGCACCCTCTCTAATCCAGGACTTCTCAGGGGATGTCTAACTGCCAGTTTAGGCCCTATCCTGGCACTCAGGCATCCCTCTCACAATCTGGGACCATTGGCTCCTAACTGCTCACCTGTCTGACTGCCTGATCACCTCCAACTGCTCCCCCTCCTGGCCTGGTTGCCCCCAACTGTCCCCCTGCTGGCCTGGCCACCCAGAGGAGAGAGGAATAGAAATATCAATGATGACAGAGAATCATTGATTGGCTGCCTTCTGCATACCCCCTATTGTGGATCGAGCCCGAAACCTGGGCATGTGCCCTGACCAGGAATGGAACCATGACCTCTTGTTCATAGGTCCACGTTCAACCACTGAGCAATGCCATCCAGGCTGTGGTGAGCCATTATATAAAAGACAGTCACTGACTGGTGAGGAGGCCACAATGATGAGACAACATGGAGTCACCTCCTGAGAAGGAAAAGCTTTGGTGTAGGTAATGAATTTACATGTTTTGTCCCCAGCCCAGTCCAGTGAGGACAAAATAGATTTTCTTGTTAAGATGCCCATTGAGGAGCCTCAGAATTGCCACTCCTACACCCCACAGAGCCTACCATCTACCACGAACAAGCAGCATTTGGGGCTAAGAACTGTCTTTTTCCCTGAGTGACTGTTTTTATTTTTGCCATTGTTTGCAAATGCAGGGGGGGGGGGAGTAGGCAAGAAGAACATCAGGTGCTTACACCCTTGCTTCCCAAAGTGCAGCCAGGATCTGTGGCATCACCACCCGGGGACTTTCTCTGGATAAAGTCTACCAGGCCCAACTCAGACTTCCTGAATCAGAACCTGTTATATTATAACTAGTGGCCCAGTGCACAAAATTCATGCACATTAAAAGGGAGACCCAAAGTCAAGTCCCTGCCCACCCATATGCACCTCAAAATCATGTGAGACCCAGACCTGACAGTGTCCCCCTGCATTGGGCTAGATCCAGATCCAGCCAGTCCCACTCTTTTTAAGCCCTTCTGGGTAGGGGACATAGCCTCGGGTCCCCTGGCCAAGCACCAGGATAGGGGCAGGCCTGAGATCCCCCAGATGGGGTAGGGGGTGTGCCTTTAGGTCCCCCATCAAGCCCCCCTGGGCAGGGGGCCACAACCTCAGGTCCCCTGGCCCAGTGCTGGGGTAGGAGGTGCAGCCTGAGGTCCCCTGGCCTGGTGCTGGGGTGGGAGGCACAGCCTGAAGTCCCCTGTCAAACCCTACCTGGTGGGGGACGTGGCCTGAGGTCCCCTTGCCCAGTACCAGGACAGGAAGCACACCTTGAGTCCCCATCAAGCCCTGTCGGATGGGGGGCATGGCCTCGATCCCCTGTCAAGCTCCATGGGGGCTAGGGAGGGTGTAGATTCAGGTCCTTGCTGATTGCTCATTAAGGCTCCTTAAGGGAACTTGGCTTCAGCTGTGGGTGCAACCATCTTCGTGATGGAGTGATGGTCAATTAGCATATTCCCTCTTTATTAGATAGGACAAGGTCCCCAACTGGTGTGTGTGAACATTAAAGTTTAAGAGGCCGAGCCACATTTCATGCAGGCTGATTTATTTGGGGATTGTATGATGGAAAGACAAGGCATTGTTTCAGGGTGTAGAAAGAGGATATATGGATATCAGATTATGAACCCATTGTATTCCTTGGGTTCATTTATTTGAATGTCCCCATCTCCCCAAGGCCCATCAGTTTGTCAGTTTCTATGCTTGCTGGGTCAATGCCCTTCCCCTGCCAGGGGCCATGCCTCAGTAATTTCCCATTCTTGTGCTGTCAGAGGTTCCCAGAGGGGAGGGGAGTGTCTCATATACCTGGTGCACTCAGGCCTCTGCCTGGAATTCTGCCCTCCTTGGCTCCAGCTGTTGCTCTGTCTGAGGGAAGCCTCTGCCTTGGTCTCTGAAGCTTGACTGCTGCTGTAGACATGGTCTCCAGCTGCCCACAGAGAAAGAGGACATGTTCCAGACCTCCAAGGCCCAGGCCGGCTGCAGTAAGTAGGCTGCCATCCCCTGGAGCTCTTTGCCATCTGCTTAATGGTCTCCAATGCTCACTGCTCTTCCAAGTAAGACCATTTCCCTTTAAGTGTTCACCACTTTTCTAGAGAGAGAGCAAGGGAGTGAGAAGGTTGGGAGAAGGGGTCCATGCCAGGTGGCTGGAATTAGTGGCCAGAGAACAAAGTTGGAAGTGATGAAGAAACTCAGCATAGAGAGTTTACTATAAAATGTGAAGTTTTTTTGTTTTCAGCTGTATGGGGAGCGGAGAGGAGGGAAGGGGTTCTGAGCTGTGCGAGAGTACAAGCCTTCTTTCATTTCTCCAACCAACTCTTCAGTAAAGCCTGTTGTCTCCAACTCTTTGGCAAGACGGCAGGGTCAGAAGGACTGTGTCTAGCCTGAAGTCAGGTGGTCTGGTGAGAGGCGATATCACCTCACCTTAGAAGGCACACCAGCTGGCTAAGTGACCTAGATTTCAGTGGGAGCAAGAATTTGGGGAGAACAGTATCTAGGAGAGTGTAACCCCCCCCCAATTCATCGAAATCTTGGGGAAATCACTGGATTTGCCATAGAAGGTGGGATGAGGGAGCCTGAAGTGATTTTTTAAAATATATTTTATTTATTTGTTTGTTTGTTTGTTTGTTTGTTTGTTTTACAGAGAGGAAAGGAGAGGGATAGAGAGTTAGAAACATCAATGAGAGAGAAACATTGATCAGCTGCCTCCTGCACACCCCCTACCGGGGATGTGCTCACAACAAAGGGACATGCCCCTGAACGGAATCAAACCTGGGACTCTTCAGTCTGCAGGCCGAAGCTCTATCCACTGAGCTGGGCCTGAAGTGATTTTTTTTTAAGTAAAGGAATGGGATGCCCCAGAAGGCTGAAGGGACATGAATCCCTAGGAAACAATCCCACAGCTGATATAATTGTGCCCTTTCCTTCTGGACACAAAGGCCCTGGAGGGGGAGAGAGATTGGCCGAGTTGAGGGTAATGACAGCCACTGCCACCAGACTGTCCTGGGCCTTGAGGACCCCTTTGTCATTCCCTGAAGTCCAGCTTCCATCCCTTTCTCCTCTGCCCCTGTTATCAGATATATGTCTGAACCCTAAGCCGATAACGTTCACATCCCTCCCAAGGGACCCCAGGGCCTCAAAAGCATTCGTGATGCTGAATGACTTAAGAAGGCTGTGTCTGCTCAGTGCACTTGGAGGGTCTCCATGGGAAGCCACCAAGTCACAACAGCAGCATAGAGACGCTCCACAGAGCCACAGCCAGGAGACACGAGGACAAGAGAACTGGAGTTTACTTAGCTGCATGAAAAGGTTCTGGCCTTTCTTATTCCTGGGGGCTTTTCTTTCTCTCCCTTCCCAGCCCAATGCCTGCCAGACACACACGGATAGTTAAAGGGAAAGATTAAACTTTATTTTGTGCAGGAGTGTTGACTGGTGCAAACCTATATAGTTGGTCAGCAGATGCTTGGTTTTCTTGGCTCAGGTGTATAGCCCTCATCATTTACCCCAAGCCCCCAAAATCCATCACCATCCAGTTTTCGTCTGCAGGCTCTTTCATAGTCTCCAATGAACCTCAGCCTTTGCAGGCATGAGAGTCACTTGGGGTGACGGTGGGGCTGGCCTACCTGATTTGAGGCTGGTGGTCTGTAGACCATGCTATAGGGAGAAACCTGTGCCAGCCTTCGACCTCAAGTTTCCCAATGTGCTAACTCCAAGCTCCCACCCTCCTGGACACTTGCTCCTACACGGCCTACAGATCCCTAAATCCCTCTCAGGGGCAGGTGCATCCTTTTTGCTGCTGGCAATTCTTTTTGAAGAGTTGCATATTTCACCAGCTTAGCCAGAGCCCTCTTTTTTAGCTTCCTTGGTCCTTTCACATTTTCTCCCCCCTAATACCCTCTTCTAGTTCCTCACAATTCTGCCCTCCATCCTGCTTCCTCTCTCCACTTAACATTCTGGAGGGGAAAGTCACCTTTGTAATAGACCTTTTCACAGATCAAAACAAAGCAAGACACATGTACATTTTAAGGGAAATTTCTCTTCACTATCATTAAAATATTTTAAATACCAAAGACTTAATATTTATAGGATTAACAGAGAAACCTCAGACCCCAGGGTCGAGAAGGAGCAGTGGCAGATTTCATCCACTTCAAAATGGTTGCTGTGGCCGAACCTCAATCTGCTTTCATTGTGAGACTGACCACCCTGAGGAAGCTGTTGGCAGTGTTCCCAGTCACCACTGCAATGAAGGATTCTACATTAGCACCACATCGTCACCCACATTCCTTACTTTTTCTTTAGACTTTTTGTTCTTTCTTTTTATTTTTTTTGTTAATCCTCACTCGAGGATATTTTTCCATGATTTTTTTAAAGAGAGTGAAAAGGAGGGGGAGAAACAGAGAGAAATATCAAGGTGTGGGAAACATACCGATTAGTTGCCTGCAACCAAGGTACATGCCCTTGACTGAAATCAAACTCGGGACCCTTCAGTCAGGAGCCAAACTGGCTAGGGCCACATTTCTTACTTTTAATGAAAAATAAAATGCCTTGAAGATTTTTATTTACTAAATGAGGAGGGAAAGTGAGTGCTTAAAGTATATTGTTACTGCAGGAACAAAAAATCCTCTCTTTTTTTGGTATAAAATTGAAATTTTAGCCTGGCCAGCATGGCTCAGTGGTTGAGCATTGACCTGCCACAGTTCAGCTCCCAGTCAGGGCACATTCCTGGGTTGCAGGCTCGATCCCCAGTGTGGGCCGTGTAGGAGGCAGCCAATAGATGATTTTCTCATCGTTGATGTTTCTATCTCTCTCTCCCTTTCCCTTTCTCTCTGAAATCAATAAAAATAATATATTTTTTAAAGTTGAAGTTTTAGACTCAACTCACTTTTTAAAAAATTCTTTGATAAAAGTTTGCAGACTTATTTATTTATTAATTATATTTTTAAATTTTATTTTTAGAGAGAAGAAGGAAGAGGGAGAGATATATAGAAACGTCAATGATGAGAGAGAATAATTGATTGGCTGCCGCCAGCATGCCCCCTACTGGGGATCAAGTAGCAATCTCAGGCATGTGCCCTCTGCTAGAATCAAACCCAGGACACTTCAGTCCGCAGGTTGATGCTCTATCCACTGAGCCAAACCAGCTAGAGCTCAACTCACTTTTTGTTCATTCAGTTTTTTTGGGTGATGGTCCTAAAGCTTTGAAGGGAAAGGAGAGAGAAATGAAAAATTGAAGCGTTTAAAACATGGTGAGACAGATCATGATGATGCCGGAATCATCTTAATAGTTTTTTTTTTTTTTAATGTATCTTTCGTAAATGTGATTGAGGTTCGGCCACAGCAACCATTTTGAAGTGGATGAAATCTGCCACTGCTCCTTCCCGACCTTGGGGTCTGAGGTTTCTCTGTTAATCCTATAAATATTAGTAAAGAGCTACACTTTTATAGATAGGAAGAAAAAAAGCAATGGATCGAATACAACAGTCGAGATCCTAAACCAATGCTGACTGACTGCCACCTGGTGGCAGCATATCCTTATCACAGACGTCCCTCCTAGTGGACCTAGAGGGGAACACGGGGTACAGCGGCCACTGGACTACAGGACTAATCAGCAAACTAAAAGCACCGCTAACTAAGTATTTTTTTATGAGGTCCACTCTCATAGCTTCTAGGGATATTTTACCATATGTATTTGTTGATGCAGTTTCAAAGAAAGTTATATAAGGACTTGTAAACCATGGTTTTCACTCTTAAGGAGTTCATCTTTATTTCACGCAGGCTCTAAAGGGATAAATGATGTACAGCTGATGTTCAAGTTTCCTAGTAATTTAATCTAGTTCGGAAAATGCTTTGTGATTTTATTTTATATTTTGTTTGTTTTTATTGAACTTATTGGGGTAATATTGGTTAATAAAATTACGTAGGTTTCAGGTGTACAATTCTGTAATACATCATATTTATATTGAATTGTGTGTTTACCACCTCTTCTTCCATCACCACTTATCTACCCTTTACCCTCTTCTACCTCCCCCCAACTCCTTTCCCTCTGCCCCTGTCCCCTACCCGCCCCCCCCCCCCCCCCACACACACAATTATGGGTACTTTCAAGGCCAACCTATGTTCATAATCTGATTCTACCTTGGCACCTCCTGGGAAGCTAGAGTATCTCAGAGATATATTAGCTGGCCTGTTGGCCAAGTCATTTTTGCACTTTGTCATTTGCAAAGTTATTGGTTAGTACCAATAACTTCATTTTCAAATGAAGTCACACCAAGAAGACAAGCAGGATTTGAACAAGCCCACAGGATCCAAAAGTATGAAACCATAGTTTCTCTTTGTTGAATTAGCAGCTACTCTTGGAAACTTAAAAACAAAAGCTGGTGTGTTCCATTTCATTTCAGTCCATGCTTTTCAGTCCATGTTATTCAGAAAGCAGTGCCAAGCCAATTAAGGATGACCTTTCCATATACATGGCATCCCTCCTCATGAGCAAGTCCGTCACATGGTTGTCAAATGCAGATGTTTGCATATTTTTGAGGCACAGTCTCTTAAAATGGCAAAGTGAGTGTTGAAGTAAAGGCTTGCAGAAAGGACCACAATATCACTTACTCTGTTTGCAATACGTGATAAGAAAGCCAATACTGCAGTTCTAGGAAAGTAGAGATGTCAAACAAAACACTCTTCTTAAACCACAGGTACATGGGCTTTCTTAAAATAATTGGAATAATGTACCAACATTGCTCTATCTGAAGGCATGTTGATGCACTGTAAAACAGATTTTTTATTAAATGCAATTAATCCCCAACACAAAACATAATGTACACCTGCCTGTGCATACAACACTGCATGATGGTTTCCAAAATTTGGTAACAACATCTCAAAGTTAAAAGGAAATCTTCAAAGTGATTTCCCCCAAATACAAGAATCTTTTTCCAGTAGCTACAGAGGCAGGTAAAGAATTGGGGGCCATTGAACACCAAGAATAACCAATAAGAATTGAGAAACAGTAATAAACCCTATGAGAATGAGAAGTCGGTCTGCTTTTATCATCACCAGATACCAGCTATTCGGAACAATGTCAATATTGCTACTTTCCCAGTAGAGGCAGATCACCCTCATCCACACTATTTTCCTGCACTATTGGGACTCTGGTTTAATATAAAATTATATGACTAAGAGCATACTCCTTTCTGTATTTTTTTAAAAATAGGTTGTTTTGGGGTTTTTTGCCACATCCTCACCAGCACTTGTTGTTTGTTGATGATAGCCATTTTGAAAGGGTTAGATGGTACCTCAGTGTCATTTTGATTTGCATCTCCCAGATGATTAGTGATTTTGAGCATGTTTTCATATATCTCTTGGCCTTCTGTATGTCTTCTTTCAAAAAAGTGTCTATTTAAGTCCTTTGCCATTTTTTATTGACTTGTTTATCTTCCATTTGTTAACTTGTATGCATTCCCTGTAAATTTTGGAGATTAAACCCTTGTTAGAAATAACATAGGCAAATATGTTCTCCCATGCAGTGGGCTTTCCTGCCTGTTGTTTTGTTAATGGTTTCTTTTGCTGTGCAAAAGCTTTTTATTTTGAGCCAAACTGGCTAGGGACACATTTCTTACTTTTAATGAAAAATAAAATGCCTTGAAGATTTATATTTACTAAATGAGGAAGGAAAGTGAGTGCCGAAAGTATGCTGTTACTGCAGGATCAAAATATCATTTTTTAAGTATAAAGTTTAAATTTTAGCCCAGCCAGCATGGCTCAGTGGTTAAACATTGACCTATAAACCAGGTGGTCGCAGTTCGATTCCCAATCAGTCAGACATCCCTCTCACAATCCAGGATTGCTGGCTCCCAACTGCTTGCCTGCCTGCCTTCCTTATTGCCCCTAACCGGTTCTTCCGGCCAGCCTAACCACCCCCTAACCACTCCCTTGCCAGCTTAATTGATGCCTAACTGTTCCCCTGACAGCCTGTTTGCCCTAACTGTCCTCCCCTGCTGGCCTGAACTGAAAAAAAAAAAAATACAGAAAACAAGTTATGGTCTCAGTAAAAGGATGGGGCAGGACCCAAACCTCTCTTGATATTGGTGTTATTTGTTTCTGTTACTGTTGCCTAAAGTGACCCTAATCATTTTATTTATTTATTTATTTATTTATTTATTTATTTATTGCTTAACTGCCCTCCCCTGCAGGCCTGGTCTCCCCCAACTCTCTCCCCTGCAGGTCCAGTCACTCCCAACTTCCCTCCTCTGCTGTCCTGGTAACCCCCAACTGCCCTCCCCTGCTGGCCCGATCACCCACAACTGCCCTCCCTGGCAGGCCTGGTCCCTCCCAACTCCCCTTCCCTGCTGGCCATCTTGTGGTGGCCATCTTGTGTCCACAGGAGAGCAGGACCTGTGACCACATGGGGGCAGCTAGCTTGTGTGTTGGAGCGACGGTCAATCTGCATATTACTCTTTTATTAGATAAGACGTAACAATCAAGATTTCTATATTAATATTGAATTTGCCTAATTGTTTTAAAACTTCTCGAATTTTAACAGGGTCAAAGATTAAGTACTTCTTACAAAGACTTTAGAAATTATACTGCTACACGGCCAGTTTTCACACCCAGAGCAGTGTATGCAAATGCTCACTGACACTGAGCATTGTCAGGGGGTGAAGGAGAAAGAGGGTTGTTTGTTTGTTTTCATTTTTGCAATTTGATAAACAAAAAAATAGTATTCCATTGCTGATATGATGTATATTTCTCAAACTACCAGTGAGATTTTGCATTTGCATTTTCACATTCATGAATTGCTCTTCAAATCCCTTGCCCATAGAGTCACCCTTTTGAACTTAGTTTATATTGAAAACCACATGAAGAAGCACTGGTTTTTATAGGTTGCATGCCTGGGTGACTCTCATGTAGAAAATCCTTCTCTACTGCCACATAACCTTGACCCCGCTAACTGAGTCCTGCCTCCTGGAGCCACACACACTACTAGTAAGTGTTCTTTTTTGTTTGACAGACCTTTAAAAAAAATCATCACAGTCCCTCTCCAGTTTCTCTTCCCAGATGTGTCAGCTGTTCACCATCCTAGTTGGACACATTTTGGTTTGTTGGAGTCCGTTAGAGTGATGAACCGAAAAAAAAAAAAATACAGAAAAGAAGTTATGGTCTCAGTAGGAGGATGGGGCAGAACCTGGACCTCTCTTGATATTGGTGTTATTTATTTCTGTTAATATTGCCTAAAGTGACCCTAATCATTTTATTTATTTATTTATTTATTTATTTATTTATTTATTTATTTATTTATTGCTTTTTGTTGTTGTTTTTGGTTTGTAGAGTGTTTTGTGGCTATACTATCTCAATGGTGTTTCACAGTAACAAAGCTATCCAAACCTCAACTCTTTTTCACATGACCTTCTCACATATCATATCATTCTGTGCCTAACAGATTGCTATGAAGGTTCAAAAAGCTGGTCTTTACATTGATGGGAGGTGTGCCTGGCACCAATAGCAATACAAAAAAGTCCATCCACTCTCTTTCTGGCACACAGTTTGATTACATTTCCAGGCTCTGTTGCAGTTGGTAGAGTCACCAAAACATTGTCTTCAGCAGAATGTGGGTGATTATGTGTATCATTTATTGGCCCAGCCCATAAATGCCTGCTCCTCCAGGCTGACTGGAATGATAAACCTGAGAGTAACTTTGAAATCTATGTGTTAACAATAGCATGACCACCATCAGCCTGGTTTGTAAATGACTAAGGTGGAAGGTTGCCTCCACTGATAGGTATCTGTGCTGGAGAGTTATGTAAATAAGAATTAAATCTCCTCTGTGTTGGAGTATCAAATGTTGGGTCTGAAGGAGCCAATTTAGCACATCCTGACAACACAGGAGAAAATGAGGCCTAGTGGAAAAAAACTAGATGTAGGGAGCAGTTATAGGGTTAAGCCTTGGACTGATCCAGCTGAGAGGGCACAGCCCTCTTAGCATAATTAAGCTTGATCTTGTGACTGCTCCCTAGATCTTTCCTGGGTAGCTAATGGGCTGTGGGAGGTGCAGCAAGTGCTGCCAAAACAAGTGAAACTTACAAGAACATTGTAAATTATCTTGTTTATCTCTGACTATAAAATAAAGCATCAGATTACAGTCTGCATCTGTTCTGTGGTCTCAGTCACGCACAGAAGATCCACCTAGATACAGCTTATTCTCTTTGTCTTTTCTTCATCCTCCACCAGCCCTCCCTCAGGCTCACCGAACCCTTGGCTGTCCTGGGGTGGCACAAGTGGTACCCAACAAGGGGTTGAGTTTAGCCCAAGTTGTACTCAAAGAGGACCTGAGTGTGAGGGAACTGCAAATGTCAGGTGAAAAGAGGCCTCAAGGCGTGCGCATGCAGTAAGGTAGGGTTATAGTACTAGACTAGGTGTAAAACATGGGAAATTCAGGATCACAGGGAAAGAATGTATATGTATCCATGCTTAAGGATATGCTCCAAGCAAGGAGGTATGAACAGCTTTTCGATTTTGGGGGTTTTGTGAGTAAATCCTGCCCATGGTTTTTTGTTTGTTTGTTTGTTTTGTTTTGTTTTGTTTTGTTTTGAGGAAGAAAAGGTAAATATAGAGGCATGGGAGAAGGTAGGAAAACAACTTCATGATCATTATATAGCTAAAGGACCAGAGGAAATGCCTGCCTCTACTTTCAGTCTGTGGTCCCTGATTTAGGACTGCCTAGAGCCCACTCCAGAAGGGGAATGGAGGAATGTGGCAGGGGAATCAAGACAGAGGGGGGAAGGCTGCCAGACGCTTCTGACTCCATTATCAGTGCCTCTGCCCCCTCATCCAGTCCCTGGGGCTATAGCTCCTGTGGGAGAGAGTCCTCTGGATGATGGGCTTTCTCTCAAATATGGCGAGGATTAGAGGGAGCAAGGGAACAGTGCTGGTGGGTTTGGGATGATAAGGGTGGAGATATGCTAAAGTATTATCTCAGGGCATGACCAATAATCCTACCTTATGTCAGGATTTTGTGGCTGCAGCCATACATCCTATAAGGAAAAAATATCCTGAGGCTTATATTATACTGACTTAGGTCCTTTATTTCATACTAGTGACCTGGTGCACGAAATTCATGCACATTAAAAGGGGATTAATTATAAGAAATAATTTAATATTGCTATTTGCCCTTTCTCTATAATAGAAGTGTCAGATATGAAAGAAAATTAGTAAAGTGTACATGAAAATCTTTCTCCTGTCAGAGTATAGGTCTCACCACGGGACCCAGAGAGTCAAGTCCCTGACCATCCACATGCACATTAAAATCAAGTGAGATCCGGACCTGGCTACCCTCCCCTCCCCAATTGGGCTAGATCCAGACCTGGTCAGTCCCTGCCAGGCAGGGGGCATAGCCCCTGGCCTGATGCCAGGATGGGGGGCGTGGTCTGAGGTCCCACTGCCCAGACTGGGGTTGGTGGCATGCCTTGAGGTTCTCCATCAAGCCCTAGTAGGTGGGGGACATGGCCTGAGATCTCCTGTCAAGCCCTGCTGGGCTGGGGAGCATGGCCTGAGGTCCCCCATCAAGCCCTGCCAGGTGAGGAGGCACAGCCTCAGGTCCCCCGGCCCAGAACTAGCAGGGGGGTGCAGTCTCAAGTCCCCCATCAAGCCCCACCAGCAGGGGGACACAGCCTAAGATCCCCTGTCAAGCCCCTCTAGGTAGGTAGGAGCATGACCTAAGTTCCCCTGTCAAGCTCAGCCAGGCAGGGGGATTCCCCCAGCCTCAGGTCCCCTGGCCCAGTGCTGAGACGCCCAGTCAAGCCCCACAGGAATGGAGGAGGGCTAGCCTCAGGTCCCTGCTGATTGTTCATTAAGGCTTCTTATGGGAACTTGGCCTCAGCTGTGGGTGCAGTGATCTTTGTGATGGAGTGATGGTCAATTTGAATATTACTCTTTTATTAGACAGGATACTAAGGGGAGATTCATCTCCGTCATCCCCACGCTGATTGACAGAGGAAGCTAAGACAGCCTTACATAAAGTTGAGGATGCCTTAAGTTCAGCACAACTTACTAGAATTGATTACTCCCTTCCCTTAGATGTTTTAATTTTCCCTACGACCTAGTACCAGAAGTATTAGACATTGCGATTAGATGAGAAGAAGAAATGAAAGGCATCCAAATAGGAAAAGAGAAAGTAAAGCTGTCCTTATTTGCAGATGACATGATACTGTACATAAAAACCCCAAAAGATTCCATCAAAAAACTATTAGACTTAATAAATGAATTCAGCAATGTAGTAGGATACAAAATTAATGTCAAGAAATCTATGGCATTTCTATGCACCAATAGTGAACTTACAGAAAAAGAGATTAAAAAAGCAATCCCATTTACCATCATACCAAAAATATTAAGATACTTAGTAATAAACTTACCTAAGAAGGTAAAAGACCTATATGCAGAAAACTATAGGACACTGAAAAAAGAGCTAGAGGAAGATGTAAACAGATGGTAGAACATAGCATGTTCATGGATTGGTAGAATCAGCATCATTAAAATATCCATATTACCCAAAACAATCTATAGATTCAATGCACTCCCCATTAAAATACCAAAGGCATATTTCACAGACCTAGAAATAACTCTCCAAAAATTCATCTGGAATAAAAAAAGACCCCAAATAGCCATAGCAATCCTGAGAAAGAAGAACAAAGTAGGTGGGATCTCAATACCAGATTTCAAGCTATATTACAAAGTCATTTTTCGTAAAACAGCCTGGTACTGGCACAAGAACAGACATATAGACTAATGGAATAGAATAGAGAACCCAGAATTCAACCCAAACCACTATGCTCAATTAATATTTGACAAAGGAGGCATGAACATACAATGGAGTTAACACAGCCTCTTCAATAAATGGTGTTGGGAAAATTGGATAGATACATGCAAAAAAAATTAAACTAGACCACCAACTTACATCATACACAAAAATAAACTCAAAATGGATAAAGGACTTAAACATAAGACCGAAAACCAGAAAAATACTAGAGGAATCCATAGGCAGCAAAATCTCAGACATATGCTGAAACAATTTCTTCACCAATACCGCTCCTGGGGCAATGGAAACTAAAGAGAAAATAAACAAATGGGACTATATCAAAATAAAAACCTTTTGCACAGCAAAAAAAAAACCATCAACAAAACAACAAGAAAACCCACTGTATGGGAGAACATATTTACAAATGTTATCACTGATAAAAGTTTAATCTCCAACATTTACAGGGAACTCATACAACTTAATAAGAGGAAGACAAATGATCCAATAAAAAAAATGGGCAACGGATTTTTTAAATAGAATCTTTTCCAAAGAAGACATAAGGAAGGCCAAGAGACATATGAAAATATGCTCAAAGTCACTAATTATCTGAGAGATGCAAATCAAAACAACAATGCGGTACCATATCACACCTGTCAGAATGGCAATCATCAACAAATCAACAAACTACAAGTGCTGGTGAGGATGCAGAGAAAATGGAACCCTTGTGCACTGCTGGTGCAGACTGGTGCAGCCACTGTGGAGAACAGTATGGAGTTTCCTCAAAAAACTAAAAATGGAACTGCCATTTGACCCAGTAATCCCACTTCTAGGAATATATCCCAAGAAACTAGAAACATAAATCAGAAGTGATATATGCACCCCTATGTTCATAGCAGTATAATTCACCATAGCTAAGATTTGGAAACAGCTTATATGCCCATCAGCAGATGAGTGGATTAGAAAACTGTGGTACATCTACACAATGGAATACTACGCTGCTATAAAAAGAAGGAATTCTTGCCATTTGCTGCAGCATGGATGGATCTGGAGAGCATTGTCTTAAATGAAATAAGCTGGGCAATGAAAGAAAAATACCACATGACCTCACTCATTTATGGAAAATAAAGAACATTATAACCTGATGAACAAAAAGATAGATGCAGAGGCAGTAAAGCATCAAACAGACTGTCAAATTACAGTAGGAAGGCTGGGAAGTGTTGGGGAGGGAGGGGGGAAAAGCTCAAACCAAAGGACATGTATGCATGCATATAAGCACAATCAATAGATACAAGACACTGGGTGGTGGGATGAGGATATGCGACAGGGGTTAGGAGAGGCTGGGGGAAGGTCAATGGGGAAAAAGTATTACTTTAATACTTTAAACAATAAAAAATGAACTTTTACAAAAATTATCTATAGGTTTGGATGTTTCTTATGTCAACAGAGGGAATATAACATTTTTTTAAAAAAAGAATAGTGTATTGATTTTTAGAGAGAAGAAGAGGAGAGAAGAGAGAGACATCAATGTGAGAGCTTAACATGGATCAGCTGCTTTCTGTACAACCCTACCTGGGATCAAGCATAAGGTTTGCCACTGTATTGATATGGAAATGTTTTCTTCTTGATGAATTCCTCAAGACAAAACTCTATCCAATAGTGTGAGAGACCACTTAGAGAAGAACTTATGTCTTGTTCATTTTTGTACCCCTTCTACTCAGCACAGTACCTTGGGAGTCAATAGCTTGACAACTCTTGTTTGATTGATGGTAAAGACCCTTCTCTGAAGATTTTGGTAGAAAGATGAAAATTGAGCTAACTTTTTATTTTGGTTTTTGTGTCATTTTGAAGTTTCTGGATAGAAACTAGATGCCAAGATGGAACTAGACATGCAAGACATGTCTTAGGTGGGAATGCCTATGAGGGATGAAGAGGAGGAGAGTAAAAGATCTACAAAGCCTCAGACCACAGTGTGGAGCCATGTGCTAGGTTCTAGAGCTGCCATAGCAAAGTGCCGTGCCCTGGGTAGCCACAAACTATTAAAATCTATTCTCCCTCTGTTTGGGAGGTTGGAAATCTGAAATTGAGGTGTCTGCAGCATTGGTTTCTTCTGGCGGCTCTGTAGAAGAATCTGTCCCCTCTCCTGGCTCCTGGTGGTTGCTGGCAGCCCTTTGTTTTCCTTGGTGGGTGAGTACATCACTTTAATCTTTGCCACTGTCTTCACATCACCATCTTCCCTCTGTTTTCTAAAGACCTTCTTGTGAGGACACTAGTCATTGGTATTAAGGACCACCGTAATCCAGTATGACCTCATCTTAATTAATTATATCTGTAAAGAATCTGTTTCCAAGTAAAACCACATTCTGGGTTCTAGATGGACATGAATTTGGGCGGGAGGGGAAGGAAAGAGCACTGTCCAACACAGTACACACTGACACCTGCAAAGGGAGAGAAAGAGGAAGCCGGGGGACAGGGTACAAAGAGCCTTAGTTCTAAGAAAATCTCCATCAGGTCAACAGGCAGTCACAGAACAAAAACTGCCCATGAGAGAAGTTGACATTGGGCAAGAACAGTCCAGCTTTTGTACCCTTATTGCCACACCCACACACCCGGTTCTCTCCAGAAGAGAGTTTGTGTGGCTGGCTGCCATGGCTGCCACAGAGGGCCTTGAACATAAAGGTTATGTTCTGACCCTGTCCATTGTAGCTCAGTTGGTTGGACATCATTTCATGCACCAAAAGGTTGTTGGTTTGATTCCCGGTCAGAGCACAAGCAGTGCAGAGGAAGGCCACAACCCAGGCTTGCGGGGAGCCAGAAAACCATCACAAGAAGTGGTATAAAACTATGCTGAGGCTTGAAGATGCAAAGGAGTCAGCCGAAGGAAGCACAGGGGAGGGCACACCAAACAGAAGGAGAGTGTGTGCAAAACAAATGTATTTTTTATGGAACTATATTTAAGTGGTGCTTGAGTTTCCTCCACCTTGGGGAAGAAGGAAGGTGGAAACATGGCCAGATCGTTTCTCAGGAGTGGGGTTTGAGTTGTGCTGGTGCTGAGTATACAATGTGGAACTTTCCTAAATCTACGCCTACTCCTCACTCCTTATCCAGACTCATTCCTTGTTTGGCATGAGATTTTGGAGACCCTGTCTGGAGTTTGGAATTAGACAGACACAGATATGACTGAAGATCTGAGGAATCCAGTAAAAATCTGTTTGCCTTTCCCTGAATTTATCAATGAGAGAACATTTTCTAAGGAAGGAAGGAGTATAATATGATCAATATTACTTAACAATGAGGCCTGAAGAATGGTTCTGGATAGAATATGAGAGAATTCTCTAATCTAGCTTAATCCAGTTCCATGGGGGAAGCTATACTAAGGCTGTCTGGATATGGGCATAACTCAACAACTTTGAGAAATGGGTGACCTCCAACCAATGCAATGCTGGAACAACTTCCCTGCCCCCACTGCACATTCTCAAAAAAAGAGTGAGTCATGTAGAAACAGAGATCTGGAGATATTTCCGAAGAGATATAGATGAGGACTGTAGCTTGAGTAGCTATCCCAAGGAACTTTGGAGTTCAGAAAGGAGCAATGACACCCACATAGACAGAACATGGACCATAATGGCCTAGTACAGGCCCATTATATAGAGGGGGGGCTGCAAGTAGCTGATGCTGAGGTTCCACATAGCAGCCTAGAAGGGAGTGGAAACCAAAACACAAGTCAGAACTCAAAGTCAGGTCTGTACACATGGCCTAAATGGGTCGGTGGAAGAAAAGCTGACCAACAGCAAATAGAATGATTCCGAGGAGGCATGATGAGAAGTGAAGCCAGGGTGGGGTGGCAGTGTTCAGTAGAAGGTGAAGTGTGTGACCAGTCTCAACCCACAGGCTCAAAGGGGAAGAGTCGAGCTGCCTTCTTACCACCACTTGGATAGGCATCTGCCCAGTTGAGATATCCACTTGCTTGTCATTGTTATTTAGCAATGATCAAAATTTACCTTTATAAAATATTTCCTGAGCACCTGGGAGTTCATACCATGGCTCTACTGGTCTTAATTTTTCAGAATTTTAAATAACCCAGGAAACTGCTTTATTTTAAAGAGTGTATTACAAAGGTAAAATACAAAGTTTTTAGATCTTTTCTTTCTCTTTCTGTGGAAACAACTTCTATTTCTGTTTCTAGTTTCCCACTCTCCCAAAAGAGGCGGCAGTTAAAGTGAACTTGATGAGTTAAAGCCAAATCCACACACCCTTAGTCAATATAGAAGCTAGGACTACTTGTATGGACAGGTGAGGAAAATAAAATGGTGTCTCAATTAATTCAAAAAGACCAATCACTGTAGCATTTGATACTGTATTAAGTGATCACATAACTGGGACAGAGAACACAGAGGTGGTGGCTTGAGGTAAAACTCCATTATTTTTATCCTGGTTGTTGTTGATCAGTGGTTAGAGTGTTTGCTTGCACACCAAAGAGTCATCGGTTCAATTCCTGGTCAAGGAAACATACCTGAGTTGCAGGTTTAACCCTGCAATTCAGGACACATGCAGGAGGCAACCAATCTGTGTGTCTCTCTCACGTTGTTGTTTCTCTCTCTCTCTCCCCCTCCTTCCCTTCTACTTTCTCTAAAAATCAAAGAAAAAATATTCTCAGGTGAGGCTTACCAAAAACAAAATAAAACAACTCTCCAATATTTTTTAAAGCAATATGCCATCCCAGAGACAGAAGCTTTCCTTTTGGAGAGATGACCTGCAGCTAAAAAAACAATGCTCAGTTCTTTCTTTGTCTGCTGTTCCTCTGTTCCAATTGAACTTGAAATTTCTTCTTTTTCATGGATGGGAAGAACAGACGGTGAGAAACAGTAAAGGTCCCTCAACCCCAAGCTATGGTAACCTCATTCTATGATAATTTCAAGCCATGGTTTTCCTGCCAAGAATGTATCTTTTATTTTCCACCATCATAAATGATGGAGAGGAAGAAAGAGAGCTTAGTTAACAGTAAATAGGTAACAAGGGCGCTCACAGAACCATTCCCACTATGGAGGGCGTGAGTAGAATTGCCATTGCTGGTGACCAGGTGAAAATCAGACATTATGATCTGTAAGTTTTTTTGTAGCGATAAATAAATTAGGAAAAGATCAAAAAGGGTCTTCCAGTAATATGCTAAGTGAAATAAGCCAGTCGGAGAAAGGTAAATATTACATCATCTCACTCATATGTGGGATATAATGATCAACATAAACTGATGAATGAAAATAGATCCAGAGACAAGGTAGCACTGAACAGACTGTCCAACCTCAGAGAGAAGGCAGGGGAGGGGGATGATTAGAGATCAACCAAAGGACTTGTATGCATGCATATTAGCATAACCAATGGACACAGACATCTGGGCGGTGGAGGCTTAACCCCCAGGGGTGGGAGTGGCTGAGAGGGGTCAATTGGAGGAAAAAGGAGACATGAAATACTTTAAACAATTAAAAATTAATTAATTAGTTAATTAATTAAAAAAAGAAAAAGGACTTCTACTACATGGAGTTGTTTCTATCAAAAAGTTCTCTTTAGAGGAGTCTCAAGTGGTAGAAGCTCATTCTTCTAATGAAATTCAAATCTAGATTAAATCGCTCTCCCCAAATTCTTTTATGAGAAAATTGATGATTTGAGCATGATTGCCATTCCAAAAAAAGGCCTAATATTTTTGATAAATAAGATGTTTTGCAATAAAGAATAAGATTTTCCAAAATTGTTAAAACAAGGTAGATTGTTTGTGTCTGTTTCTGTGTCCAATATTGGTATGGAAAGAATTAGTCACTGTGAACCAGCACCACTGAAGTGATTATCAAAATAAATAAGAAGTGAATTATGTGGTTTTTTTAAAAATATGCTTGAACTTGTTTAGAAGCAACGGTCTAATGTAAAATATAATACCAGATGGTTTTATGAACATCCAGTAATTCTGTTGAAACCACCTAGTAATGGTACAGCAACTGGTTCCACCACAATGCTGAACATGTATTTCGTGGAGCGGGGAGTCGATGGGGAAGAGAGGGATCCTGGTAAAATGGACTAAGTAACACAATGAAACAATGCAGTCACAGAGGACAACAGCAAAACAAGAAAGAAGGAGTGGCAGGAAGATTGAAAAAAGGAAGAGGCTCATCTTAGTAAACTCTGCTACTTTTCTGAAAAGAAAAGAAAAGAAAAGAAAAGAAAAGGCTGAAAAAGAGAAAAACAGAATTTGCTAAAACAGGAACAAAATTGATACTAAAACATTAACCAAAGGGCTATAGAAAGAGAACAGGAAATCTGCTGCCGGCTGGTCCCCTATCTCTGCCTCAGGCACATTCTGCTCCTCCCTGGCCAGGACTGGCCTCTGCTACATGGGGATCCTACAATTCTCTCTGAAAGAATTTTAAATGGGCATATACAATCAGTGTGTGTTATCAGAACCTAATCTCCCCGAGGCTGTCTGTCTCCAGACACTCGGGAATTTCTGGCAATCAGGAATCCAGGGTCTCACAAATCTCAGACACCCAGAAGTAATAGCTTTTAGAGGCACCTCTCACCAACAACAGATAGGTGTTACCAGACAGCACCCCGAGTCCGTGGGAGAGAGCTGTCCACAACCTTGATCCTTTACTTCTCATATAAAAGAATTTATACAAGAGACCTTGAATGCTTTGTGAAAAGCCAATTTATTAAAGCATATACCTTAATGAAAAGCAAAGCAAGCAAACCTATACATCTGGCTTATGAAGTGCAGATGGGCTCTCAGCTACACTGAAGAGAGTTGGGTAGGGTCTGATGCTTTATATACCTTACCCTCTTGGCTATAGATTTCAAATTCCTTTGCTGAATATTTTGGTGCAGATGAATCCTCAGGGTCCCTTTTTTTACTTTGTTGTGACCTTCCCAGAATTCTTGAGAAGCAACTGGCAACTTTATCTTGTCAAGCCTTGAGACTGCTGGGTTCTCTGCTTAGGGAGTAAAACTGTCCTTTTTTCCCCTTTCTCCTTACCCATCCCTCTCTGCATCTCACCTTGGGGAAGTTTTTTTTGTTTTGTTTTGTTTTTTACCATTTGCTCTCAAGTGTCCTTGGCTGGGGAAAATAATGGCTGGTTAGTTACAAGCTGGCTGCAAATTGCCCACACTGTCTGGCATTATTGTAACTTTCCTACCTCAGTTTCTTTATTCCCCCTGCCCTGGAATCCTGTAACACAGGGAAGGTAGAATGACAGCAGGCCCCAATCAGCCTCTCCTTTAGATCGCTCTGCGGCCTTGGTATCCTGGAGAGTGGTCTCCTCACACATTAACGTCCAGGGAGTCACTTTGGGCATCTGGTTCCAATGCAAATGCTGGTTCAGAAGGGCTGGGACGAACGCGAAATTCTGCATTCCGATAAGCTGCCAATGGTCCTGGTCCTCGGACAGCTGGATGGCTGCTGGGAGAAGCAAGTTACAGAGCCCTCTGGTGAATCCTGAGTGAGTCAGGGTGTGACTAGACAGACAGACAGAGAGAGAGACCAGAAGCACGTTCTTTCCTGCAGCACATACACAGAGAAGGCAGGAAGCACACACCTTCTTTATCCATGCATCACTGCACTTTGTCCAGCTCTCCAGGATTCAGAGTTACTGCAGTTTCCCTTTAGGACTCTCAGGCAGATGAAATTCTCCACCCATGAGTCTGGACACAAAGCAACACAAGCAACACCAGCTGTATCCCCTCTCCCCTTCCCCCCCCCCCCCCCCCCCCCCCCGCCGTGAAGGAGGTTGGGGGGGGGGGAGCGGAAGGGGAAAGGGTTCTAAAAGCCCCAGTAGTTGCAGCAGGCCTGCCCCATCCTACTTTTCCTGCTGTATCTTTTTCTCCCCTTATCTTTCTTCCACAGAGAAAACAATAAATGTCTCTAAATCATGCCTACCTAAAAGTCAAGCATATGTTGGAAACTTGGATAACTGAAGCAGAAATATTGAGAAAGTGCTAAAAACCAGACTTCAGGATCGAAGTCAGTGATTTGACTCTGATTTGTTTACCCACGCTAATGATGTTCCTGAAATAGAAGCTTCCCCGGTGTTCTGGGTGCTCATGTGTGAGGCAGAAGGTGGGGTGAATGAGTGAGTGCATGCACCGCCCTCTGCAAACCCGAGGCTGACAGCACTGGGGAGAAACTGTGGTCTGGTCTCAGGAGAGGCGTTTGAATGAATTGTGCAGTCCTGGTTGGAGTGCTGTCATGTTTATTTCCTTTGACAGAAACTACAGGTTGCGTGATCAGTGTGGGTGTCCTCAGAGGTAGGAGCTAAGTTTGCATGCTTCCTGGTTGATAGAACACTCCCGCCAGTGCCTGGGGGTCAGGGTGGTGAGTGTCGGTGGGAGGAGTAAGCAAGTTTCACTTCCTTGCTGGTGGAGACTCACAGCTGGCTTCTCTCAAAGAGGAGGAGAGTGTGAGGAGCAGCAGAGCTCCTTTCTCGGCCTCTTCCCTCATAGCACCTGCCAGGGGCTGTGCCTACGTGAGGAGCGTGAATGGGCAGAGCAGAGTCTCTAGAAGGAAAGATGAACACCCAGGATCCTTCCGATCTGTGGAGCACACCCGATGGAGAAGCTGAGCTGCTGCAGGACTTGGGGTAAGAGAGAAGATCCGCTTTTCAAAGCGCTTCTTGGGTGAACATTGACCCTCCCCTCCCACCCCAATGCTCCCTTGGATGAATGATGATCTTTAGCACTCTGCCACCCACTCTTCTATCCCCTCCACTTCACCCATGTGTCTGTTAGGTGTCTTCCTGCTTGGGGCCAATGGCATTGTAAAAGCATGTATTATTTTCCTCTGATGTGAAAGCAGCTAGATGCAGAAATTGAGACAAAAGTTAAGTGCTAGGCATTCTTGGGGTGTAGGGATAGAACTGGGATGTGTGAGTTGATGTTGCTTGGCTTCCTTCTTATCTATCTGGTTTACAAATAAATGTGCTGTTAAACTTGTTGAGCTCTAAGCTGTTGCGGGTAAGATTAAACAGAAAGCCTACACTCCTACTGTAACAGGAGAGGGACTTTTTCAAGAGAAAGAAGGAAGTGTCTACAGCAATGTCCACATGCCTTTCTTTCTCCTGACACTGCATTTGTGAGCTCTTATCTGTATGCGTATCTGCAGGGGCAACCCGTGAACCTTTTAAATACTAGCAACTCAGAAAGTGGATACAATTTCTGTCTCAAGCAGGTAGTGAGTTCCAATGGGTGGAGTCGTAATAGTCCTATCGTAAGACAGCTCATCAGGACATTTAATTAGAGAAACAAACATTACACCAGAGAGGAATAGGTGATTTCCTAGAGACGCTGAACCTTTATCCCAAAGTACCTGGAAGAGCCCGATGAGACTGGTTTCGACATCTGTGCTTCAGGCTAGATGTGACCTGCTCAAACAGCTCAAATCGTCACAGCAAGCCAATGACGTAGGAACTGTTATCATCTCTATCTTACAAAGGAAGAAAATGAGCACCAAAGGGTTGAATAACTTGCCTTTATCACACATCAACTAACTGGCGAAGCTGGGATTCCAACTTTCCAAAGTCAATGTTCTTAACAGGAAACACTGAAACAGGGGTCAAATCTATCTGCATTAAGAAAGCAGAGATTGTGTCTTCGGTGCTGCATGATTGTAAAAGATCTCAGTAGGTCCTGTCTGTAGATTTTAAATTTGAGGTCTGAGAATTGAACTCTAACTTCAGAAGGTAAGTCAGATATAATAGTTAAAATTTTCTATAAAGTAAACTCCTGTCGCTGGGAATTCAGAGTTCCAAGACATCACTAGCCTTCTAGATTTCCCCAGGTAAAATGCCCCTGAGCATACAAAATGGGTGTCATGAGTGCAGACACTAAAGGTGGATGCCTGGGCTCTCACTTGTAGCCTTATTAAATTATTAAACTACTAGAGGCCCGGTGCATGGAATTCTTGCATGGGCAGGGTACCTAGGCTTGGCTGGTGATCACAACTGATCTGTGGGGTGACCGGTGGGGCAATCAGGGGGTTTCCACTGGCACCCACCTTGGCCAGCCTTGAGGCCTGTGGGCTGTGGGCAGTTCCTGCATTGTGCGTCTGCCCCTTGGTGGTAAGTGCATGCCATAGCGACCAGTCATTCCACTGGTCATTCTGCCATTTGGTCAATTTGCATATTAGGCTTTTATTATATAGGATAATTCTTTAGTGCATGCTTCCTTATCTATAATCCCAGCCCACAATCAGTAGGAAGCCCCCAAAGAGAAGAGTCCCAAAGGAGATATTGCGACACACACACAAGTTGAGAACTGCTAGCAGGGTCACCTAAGACCATTGGAAAACACAAATATTTACATTATGATTCATTAGCAGTAGCAAAATTACAGTTATGAAGTAGCAATGAAAATAATTTTATGGTTGGGGGTCACCACAACATGAGGAACTGTATTAAAGGCTCACGGCATTAGAAAGGTTGAGAACCACTGATCTGGGGAAATTGCTCTGTAGTTGTGGTTCTCAACCTTGGCCACACACTGGAATCACCCAAGAAGTTTTTAAAATTTCTTCTCAGGCCACAAACCAAACAAAAGACATCAACATCTTGGGAGTTAACTTTTTCTTATTAAACTTTCCAAGTGATTCCAGAGACAAGGTTGGGCATCACTACACAGAATATAAACCAATCAGAAGTGCTAAGTAAATGTGGCTTTATTTTTCATTTATTGGGTATGTAACTGGATCTTGTAGCCATCTATACATGTTGACATTTTGTTTGTTAATTGGGAGCATTGTGTTGAACAATTTTATTGAGGCATGTTTTAGAGATTTTAAAACCCTCTTATTTCAAGTGTATGCAACTCGATAATCTTTAGGTATCAATGTTTCCAGCAGCAGTCAATCAATAATCAATAAAGCTATCTGCAGTTGTTGCTCAGCTTCACTGACACCTTGGCAGTTGGGGTTGGGGGAGGGTGGGTAGCAGTAAGGGACAAAGGGGTGGAGAATGGCCCAGAAGAAGCAAGAGGTGAGCTGGGAGCAGACAGGCTGTATGCTGCTTTCAAAAATGAAGCAATGGGGAAATGAAATGAGTGATGAATAGTAGAGACAACATCTAAATAACAAAACAGTGTGGAATTGCTCGTCAGTTGATAACTTAAAATTCCAGAAAGTCTCTGACTATAACAAAGTTTCCTATGAGATAATGGAGAAATAATATATCGGCAGTTATATAGTTCATAAAGGGGTCACTACAGACACAAAAGGGATATTAAGAAGTGCAAATAATTTAGGATATTTTTAAATTATATATTCAGTTTATTTTGTGAGACATATCCTAATATGTCTGACAAATACAGTAACTGTATTGCATTTGAGAAATACAGTAACTATCCTCTTTTCTATATACTTTCCCAAATACTCTTCTTTATAAGACAGTGTCAGTGGCTGGTGTCAAGAAACTAGACTCTAAGCTCTGGATATTTAAGTAAACAAATTGAAACATCTCTCACTTCTCTACCCCTTAACCTTCGCATAAAAGAGAAGGTTAGAATAGATCTGGGATCAGTGAATGATTTTTGTAAAGAGCCAGCTCATAAATATTTTAGGCTTTGCAGTCCTGCGATCTCCGCCAAAATGTTTCACAACTGCCATTGTGGTGGGAGAACAGCCAGAGACAACAGAAACAATGACCATGGTGGTGCTCAAGTAAAATGTTGTTATTGGACACTGAAATATGAATTTTATATAACTTTATGAGTCACAAAATATTTTTTCTCTTTCCCCACACCCACCACTTAAAAACATAAGATAATGACTTTCAGTCCACACAAAAACATGTGCTCTGGCAGGAGTTAGCCCTCAGGCGATGGTTTGCACCCAAGAAATAACTGATAACAACCCCAAGGAGTTCTTGTTATGAAGCAGATTTTTAGCACACACTAGCGCTGGTCTTTAACAGGTATTGGTATGCCGAGACCCGTTAGCAGAGAAATCAGCTGCCTGACATCCAGCGAATCTGGGTGCTGAATCCGAGCCAGGGTTCTCTCTTGTTGTGATAGTCATTCTTCACTGACCCCCTACCCTGTGCCTGCACTGGGCCATTCCCATCCATGATGTCATTTAGCCTTCACAATAACACTTTCAATATATATAATTATACCCATTTCAAAGATGCAGAGGGTGACTTCAATTTAGTTCAGTGAACTGTACAGGTTACCAACCTCATAGTGATGCAGCTGAGTCACTGATTCAGCTGATACACCTAGGAGAGTACCCCAAAATTGATGTTATTTCCACTGATCCAAGAAGGCATATTTTCTAATCATGGCAATTAATAATCACTGGATGCTCACTATATGCCAGGCACTATTTTAAGCTCTTGGCATGTAGAACTTATTGAAGTTACATACCACTGTAGATAGATATCATTAGACATGTCATTCCCATTTACAAATGAGGAAAGTGAAGGACATAGCTTTGATCACATGCCAGAGTTTACATGCTCAAAAGCTTCAAATTCATTTTTGCTCCAGAATCCAAGTGCCTATCTATTAATGAAACTTCCTAATTTCCATCAAACTTCTTTCTTATTATATTAGCATGATATAGTAGTCCTAGCATGAACTGAAAGAAATACAAAAGTTCTGTGATCACTACAACTAACAAATTATACTACTAAAAGACATTCATTATTCTTTCACATTATTCACATAATGCACATACATGCACAAGACAAAACCAGGTTAATATTCTAATTAATAAAAAACTTTATTAAAGTTTTTATGGATTTCATAGAGGTCAGGGGCACTAGACAAATTGATAAGGCTAAGAAAAGTCTATAACAGTCAAAGCTTTAAAGGAATCTTACTACAGATCTGAGATAGCAAATAGAGCAATAACACTTGTTCCTCTTCTGTGCACAATTCTGTAATCTTGGAGTCTGAAAACGGAAGGTGAGTCTCTTGTGGCGGTAGGAGAATGTGTAACTAGTATACAGTTTGCTCTCTTTGACTCAAGCAAATTTCCTCTTCAGTTGTTGTGTTTTCTGTTCCTCTATGGGTGGTGGTGACTTCCTTTGCCTTACATGTGGACATCTGTTCACACGAGTTCCGCACATTGAGTAGGGTCACTTTGTTTCATGTATTCACTTTCTCATTCATTCATAGATCCATCTGTTGTTGATGATATATGCAGTGCAGGTAAGGGATACTGAAATTAAGAAAGAAAAAAACATGGCTCTTCCTTGCAGAGTTTATAGTACAGAGAACAGGGAATGCACAGGCCTGTACAATTAAAGAATGCAAAGTAGAGTGGTTTGAGGGTGATAACAGTGTCTGAATAGCAGGGAGGAAGGGGATCATGGGATCTGGAGTCGAAGCCCTTGGGACTGATAGGATTTTTTTTGTCAGTTGAAGTCAGTAAACAATAACTAATGAAACAAGGGATCTCGAATCTTTCTGCATCCCCCAAAGTTTGGGACTCTTTCCTCTAGTCATAGCTTCCCAAAAGTGGCCCACTCTGTCTCCTGTACTAGCCCAAAATTGTCAATGGCAATGATGCCACAAAACAATGGCCATGGTGCAGCCTTTTATGAGGTACAGGCTGCAAGAGTGCCCAGAGTAAATGCAGAGTCAAGTTTGATTCTACTCAGACATGAGGCCTCCTGAGAGATCCTCTGGTTTTGGATTTCTGTGCAGCCCTGCTAGTCCTCCTCAAGTTCTTATCCACAGATATTTTTTTCTAGTCAGTTAATGAACTTTGGGTCCCCTTCCAAATCCAACAAACATTCCGTGGTCTTTTGGTCTTGCAGCCATGCCTGCACAGTGCTGGCCAATCTGGGGACTGGACACATGGACCTCTGCTAGAATGAGATGCAATTTGCCACCTCTCCCTCAGTCTCTCCAAGCCTCTGACAACCCTCAGTGTTGATCCATCTCTGCACTGGACTCTATGTGTCTATGTCCTCCTCCTCTTTGGCTTCTGCCTTTTTCTCTTGAATACTGTTATGGTCATATTTGTGTTTCTAAATCACTGATTTGTATGCTTCCTGCTATTTATGTGAGCTGGTTGGTGTGCCTTTCTCGGTCCCCAAGTTTTGGTCTTTATCTTTCTATCTCTATAGCTCTTGACTTGTGCGTCTTTGAGTCTTTGTACCACTCTGTGTCTCTGAATATCTGGGTCTCTGTCTTTCTCTCTAGTTCTGTGTTTCCAACTTTCAGAACTTCTTGCCTCATTCCTCAGATTCCTTCAAGAACAGGTTTATCTGGGTTTCCAACTCCCACAGAATTATCTTCTTCCTTTGAATCCTGTTTCTCTTTAGGTGAGCCAAACAAAACAACAACAAATAACTTGGGCCCCACCTTTACTTCATTGTTTGACCAGGTACTCACATAATTCTGCCTCTGTCACCAGATCAGGTATGCTTCTCAAAGCTGGGCCTCACCATTTAGCTCTGCTATTAGCACATGCAGATTTAAAATGGCAACATGGAAAACCACAGACAAGCTGATTTCATCACAGAAACCTTCCTGGAAATACTGTGGCAAGTCCTTCTTCCAGCCTCTCCTGTGATTACACTATGCCTATCTGAGGCCTCATTAGAACTTCCCAACTCCTATGCAAAACCTTTGCTTGGTTCTCTGTATTTGGACAGGGCCCACCTCTATGACTGATGGAAAGATATGCCCACATTTGTGATTATGGCAGTTAATGTTGATCTGTGACCCACACCACCATTTCTTACATATGTCACAGCTTGAGTAAAATTTAAATTGCCGCATGGATAGCTCTTGAACCAAATAAGACATTTCCTGATCCTCAACCATGATTTCTGATGATAGAGAGGGCCAAATCCTTTATTTTTCATAAAATCAAAGAAGTTCGTACCAACTCAAACAAATGAACATGAAGGAAATCAGCAACTAAGCAATCTCATGGAATGACTCAAGTTTTAAGGAAAGACTGACTCAATTTAGGATTGCTTAGAGTGGAATTATCTAATAGAGTCATCTTAGAGAACAAGCTCCACTTTGTTCAGAAGGAGTCTGAGGCCAAGTATAGGCTTAGCAATAAAGAAGACAGATCGATGAGCTTTATCTATGGCCTTAGAAAAGAGGAGTGGCATCATATGCCATGAGTTTGTTAACTTTGGTCTAGAGAGTTGAGAAAGTGTGTCAGGGTCATTGAAAAGTGAAAATAATTTTGAAAGTGGAGAAAAGGAGGAAATTTTCTAGAAAACAGTGCTTTTGTTGGTTGGTCAATTCCAGGACATTTTAGCTGCTTTCACACAATTGGGATGAACCCATTGCTTTGGGTTAAAATATATGTCCTTACATTTCAAAAGGTATGTCTCATGACAATTCTAATGGGACAGAATCTAGGTTCTCTATTATTTCTCTCTGACTGGAAGAAGGAAAATATGTCATTAAATATATGACTAATCTGTAGATAGAATCACTAAGAAATTTCCTCACGAATAAGTATATAATCTAAGTGATGTGTGGCACATGCTCTAATGTGAAAGATCACTTTCTGTGCCCACCGTTTTCCTAGCTTCATTTTGCACAACTCTTCCACCTAGGCCCTCTGTTTCAACTAGCTCCAACTCAGGACCTTCCTCCTCCAGGAAGATTTCCCTGATCCTCCCAGTCTCCTGTGAGGTGCCCTTCTGTACCATTTACTGTCCATTTCACTAAAATGGCAGCTATTTGGGGATTTGCCATTAGCACTGGCCTACAAATCCTTCTCTTTTCCTCCCATTGCTACTGTAAAGCCACTTAGTACTTTGCTTTGTCCTCTTTGTCCTCCTCTTCGGATGCTATGCCTTGTGAAGTCAAACCATCAAAGTTATTGAAATGAATTAAAGTGTTTAGAACCAAGAGTCCTTTACCTCTGTGATTTTCAAAGTCTAAACTGCATATCAATCACATGAGGCTGTTGATAAATACAGGTTATACCTCAACAGGTGTAGAAGCCCCGAGAATGTGAGTTTCTAACAAGATCTCAGGGCAGAGCAGCAAGGCTGCCCATTGTTTTCAAACACCAGGTGCAGCCTATTAGGGTCTCAAAGCCAGTTTAGTGGGTCACAATCAGTATTTGTTAAAAGAAATGCAAGAGGAAAGAACAGTGAATAGCATCTAGAATAGTATTGTTTCTTATAACATTTTTGGTTTTTTGTGTGTATTTATAATGTATATCTGTATGTATGTTTATACATAGGGAGAAAGAAATACAAAATATATTTATATCACAGGCCAATTCAAAAAAAGTTTAAAACCCACCCCTTTAAAGGACAATGCAAAATGCAATATAAACTTCTATCAGCAAATTAAGACAGTAAAACCCACAGGGATAAAAATCTATGATGGTTCCATTATGCTGGGGTGACTTTCCAGAAGGTTCTAGCAGGAAGGGGCACTGGAAGGAGAGAAGAGGCTGAATTGGGGATCCAGTTTTCTGGATCAAGCTTGTCCTTTTTTCTCTGTGGTTGAGCTTATTTCCTGTACCTCGCTGAGAGGCAGCTACGAAAATTCTTTAGTGGGTGGGTGTTTCCTAATTTGTTACTGTATCGTGGAAGGGATAATACCATCATTTCCTTCAGGGTCAACTGCTGGTTTTGATCATCTCAAAAACCCAGTACAGATATTCCTTTGAAGCTTTACGAGTCTCTGCTCTGTTGCCTCTATCAGCTTTGAGATACAGTAATGGCTACACGTGGGCCATGCGGCGGGGGTGGAGGGTGGAAAATAACATTTCTTTGAATGTCTTATTATAAATCCTCACTCTCTCTTTTTTTTTCTCCAGAGCAAATGAAAGCAAAAAAAAAAAATGTTTTAAGTGTTAGGAAAATGAACCTTATTCCAAACTATTGCCAGCGCCTAGTACAATGTCTGGTATAGTCAGAATACATTGTATAATTAGCAATTTTTATATCTTATTTTCTCCTGCAAAAGTTAATCATATAAACCAAGTATAAAAGGAGACTGTTCCATCGTATGAAAATAAAGAGAGTCTTCTTACGAGGCATTATGTTAGTCACCTTGACAGATGCGAGAAAACTGAGCTTGCTACCTGAGTGGGGTCACATGCTAGGAAGGCTGAAGACAAAGGCATCTTTTCTTCTCCCCAAAATTCTCACTGACACTGCATGGATGTTCGGGGTCTAAGTTAGCGGGTTATTAGCATTCCTTTTCACTTAGCATTTCCTAGTAGTAAAAAGGTGTCTTCTTGCCCTTAATTCTAAGGACATCACCATTCAAATGCAGGGGGTTTGGGGGTGCTGATGGTGTAGCAGAGGAAAATGACTTACTTGTGAGATGTAATCAACAATAGTTTTAGTGTAAATCAGCAGCATGATGCAACTGTCAAGAAAGTAGTGCAATCTGGGGTTTCCCTCAGGTGTACTGGCAGCTAGAATGAGGGAGACCTGAGAGGCTTTGTTTTGCAAGTCAGGCTTTAGCGTCAGACCTCAGCATTAAGCTGATGATAAGAATTGGCAAAGTGGTCAAAGGAGATAAGGTTTCTGGGTGCTAAAGGGACGGAAAGACTATCATAAAAGGAGAAGTTGAAGATGATGGAAAGGGAAGCGAATACATTCTAAATGCTTTTAACTATTTGCTTATCTTTTTTTTTTTTTAAGTTTAAGTCTAAAACCCCAAAAAATAGCTCTTGGACCATCTGTTGAAATCAGGAAACTAGCAATTCAATGTAGGCAAGAGTTTCCTGGCATCAATTATGGAAGCATAAAATGAGCTTACCTATAAAATAGTGAGTTCTCGGTCATTATCAGCATGTAGGCAAAAATTGGAGAGTGATGTTAGGGTTTAGATTTTATTCACACACTGTGCAAAAATTAAAAGAATTATAAACCAAGCTGATGGTCGCAATAGGAAATTATATATGACTTTTTAAAATAAGCTAAATATTTTTAATTGTTTAATAGAAAAAATTAAAATCTTACATGATTTTTATAATCACCAGAGATGAGTAAAGACAATGAAGTTTCAGCTTCCAGGCCTCTCCCTGGTGTAGACCCTGGCAATCTTACCTAATAAAAGAGTAATATGCAAATTGACCAAACCTCTGCTATGCCCACAAGCCATGCCCACCAGCCAATCAGGAGAAAATATTCAAATAAACCCCAACCAAGATGGCTGCAGCCACTGAGAGCAGGAGAGAGGCTTGGGTTTCCCCAGCAATGGAGGAAGCTGAGCTTTCTGCCTGCCCTTGCTGGCCTACACCTCCACTCAGTGCTACAAAGTTTCAATTATAGAAGGTAAATATCCTAACAGAAATGGCTATCACCACAGAGTGAACAGAACGTTTGGCTCTGTTCCAGGCTACAAAGTTTCAATTGTAGAACATAAATTCCAGATCCCAGGGCCTCCACTTGGGTGTGGCCAGCCTGTAAAACACCACAGGCCCCTTGCCCAGAATGCCCCATGCTCCAAGGAACCTCCACCCTGATCTGGGACACTATTCAGGGCAAACCAGCTAGCCCTTACCATGCACCAGGCCTCTATCCTATTTAATAAAAAAGTAATATGCAGTTTGACCATCACTCCAACACACAAGATGGCTGCCCCCATGTGATCAAAGATCCTGCCCCCATGTGCACATAAGATGGCCCGCAGGGGATGGCAGTTGGGACAGACCAGGCCTGCAAGGAAGTTCAGTTGGGGGTGATCAAGCCTGCAGGAGAGGGCAGTTAGGGTGACCAGGCCAGCAGAGGAGGGAAGTTGGGAGCAAACAGGCTGGCAAGGGAGCAGTTAGACATCAATCAGGCTAGCAGGGGAGTGGTTAGGGAGTGATCAGGCTAGCATGCAGAAGCAGTTAGGGGCAATCAGGAAGGCAGGCAAATGAGCAGTTGGGAGCCAGCAGTCCTGGGCTGTTAGAGGGATATCCCACTGGGATCTGGCCTAAACGGGCAGTTGGACATCCCTTGAGGGGTCCAAGATTGGAGAGGGTACAGGCTGGGCTGAGGGATACCCCCTGACCTCCGTACACGAATTTCATGTACCAAGCCTCTAGTATAGTTAATAAGTGCTGCCACCTCAAGGAGTATTTAATATTAATTCCTGTACATGAGCATTTTAAATGCTCTGGAGTCTTAGGGCTTATATTTAAGAGAAATTTGACAGAGGTCCCCAAATTTGCCAACAATCTTAAAAACTTGATCACCATTAAAGCTGGCATAACTTTTTTACACTATCAATAATTTTAAAAATTATTCTTAGTGGGAGATTGAATTACTGCTCTATCCTCTCTCTAGAAAATTATATTAAAGTATTATTATATGAAGAAATAATCAAAGATAATACAGCCAAAAATAGAAAAGAAAAGTATAGGGGTGTGTTTGAAAAAAATCAATAAAAATTAGTTATTTTCTCAGATTTGTGATGTTTGTGATATTCATCAGCTTTTTTATATGTATTTTTGTGTGACTTCTCATTCTAAATAATTATTTTCTTATTTTTTTGTGATTTTATATTAAATATCTTAATGAAACTTCCAGATTTTACAAGCTTTAAGTTCCTCAAAATCTAACTTTTGCTCTGCTCAGTTGGTTGGAATCTCCTACATACAAAAGGTGGAGGGTTCAATTCCGGGGCCCACATTCAGATTGTAGGTTCCATCTGTGGTCAGGATAGATGTGGACGGCAACTGATGGATGTGTGTCTCTCTGTCTCCCTTCCTATCTCTAAAAATCATTAAAATAAAATAAAAAAATTTAAATCTGACTCTTATCCCTGAAGATAAACAAACAAAAAAAAAAAACTTTTAAACACAGTTCCAATTACAAGAAAGTTAAATCCATGCAGTTAGAATTCTATGTAATGAGCTATTGGATATGCATATTAAGCCATAAAAAGCTCTAGAAATAAAAACTGTATATTAGCAGCCAAGTCCTTAGGTATCCCGTGCCAAGGAGCATCAGTCTCCTCCCGGCTGCATCTCGCCTCCTGACTGCTGCTCTGCATCGCTCACACCACCTGCAGTGCTCTGATCCTGTGCGCACCTGGCATGCTCTCTCTTTCAGGCCTCCACTGTGGTTATTCCCCTCCACCTCGTCCCACCCTCCATCCAAGTGCTGGGTCAATTCCAGCATTTAATAAACAGTAGTTGAATAAATTTTAAAGTAAAACAAATTATTCACATTATCTCTGGAGGCTGAATTAAGGAAGAAATTGAGTCTCTTATGTTCAAATTTTAGTTACCCAATAAAGATATTAATCTATTTTTTTATTGACCTGAGAGAGAGAAATAACACATTGACCTTTTGTTCCACTTATTTATGCATTCAGTGGTGGATACTTGTATGTGCCCTGACCAGGGATCAAACCCACTACCTTGGCATACGGGATCGACATTCTAACCAACTGAACTCTCCTGCCAGGGCCATTTTATTTTTTTTCATCAGAACAAGCTAAAGTAGAAAAAGTTGATCAAATTAAATTCCCCTTTCTTTAACAATACCCTCAGTCTTGGTTCCCTCTGTTAAGGAAACCATACTTATGAGTTGGGTATATACTTTTATTTTATGTGTTTGCATAGCTGTATAGTTTGGAGAGAAAATGGGTGATTTTATACAAATAAGTAATATCATTCTGTACGTGCCACTAATTCCTCTAATTGAATAGTGTGTTTTGGTATCTATCAACTTTTGATTTGGGTTTGTGTACACAACACCCTCAGTGTTTCTCAGTGCGGGTGCAATTGTCATTCTGAGCAAGACAATTTTCTTTTGTTCAGAGTTGCAACATTCTTTGCAAGATGTTAAGCATCCCTGGCATCCCTCTCACCAAGTGCTGGTAGCACCCAATTCCCCTGCCCTCATCATTTGGCAATCAAAAATGCTCTCACACCTTTTCAACTTAACACTTTTGGTTATCTTTTTACATAATCTCATCCTATGATCACTTCGTCAACTCACTGTTACTGGATATTTACGACAGCTCCAACTTTTTTTTAAACTTTTTTTTTAATCTTTATTGTTCAGTATATTAATTACATTGTTCCCTTTTTTCCCCCTTATAATTCCCCTCCACCTGGTACCCATCCCACACTCCGCCCTCACCCCCCTCCTCTGTCCTCTCCCATAGTTGCATGATTTTTGTCCAGTCTCTTGCTGCACTTCCCACACCCCCTTTCTCCCCAAGAGTTGTCAGTCCGTTCCCTCTCTATGTCCGTGATTCTGTTACATTCACCAGTTTATCCTGTTCATCAGCTTATTAATTCACTTGATTTTTAGATTCATTTTTTGATAGATGTGTATTTGTTGTTCCTAATTTACACTTTTATCTTTTTCTTCTTCCTCTTCTTAAAGAATATCTTTCAGCATTTCATATAATATTGGTTTGGTGGTGATGAACTCCTTTAGCTTTTTCTTATCTTCGAAGCACTTCATCTGACCTTCAATTCTCCATGATAGCTTTTCTGGATAGAGTAATCTTGGTTGTAGATTCTCGCTGTTCATCACTTTGAATATTTCTTGCCACTCCCATCTGGCCTGCATCGTTTCTGTTGAGAAATCTGCTGACAATCGTATGGGTGCTCCCTTATAGGTAACCAACTGTTTCTCTCTTGCTGCTTTTAATATTATTCTCTCTTTGTCTTTTGCTCTTGGCATTTTAATTATGATGTGCCTTGGTGTGGTCCTCTTAGGGTTCCTATATATTGGGGTTCGGTGCGCTTCTTGGACTCCTAAGTCAATTTCTTTCACCAAGTGTGGGAAGTTTTCGGTCACTATGTCTTCAAATAGGTTTTCATTGTCTTGCTCTCTCTCTTTTTCTGGCACCTCTATAATTCGGATGTTGGTATGCTTGAGGTTGTCCCAGAGGCCTCTTACACTGTCTTCAATTTTTTTGATTTTTTTTGGTTTCTTGCTTTTTCAGCTGAGTGGATTTTCCCTCTTTGTATTTAAAATCTTTAACTTGGTTCTTGGGGTGCTCCAGAGCACTTTTAGGTCTTTGTATAATATTTTTTATTTCAGTCAGTGTATGCTTAATTTCTGGTTGGTCCTTTTTCATATCCTTGAGAGTCTCCTTTATATCCTTGAGAGTCTCCTTCATTTCCACATTGGTCTTGATCATTTCCTTGCAGGTCTCGTTCATTTCCTTGTAGGACTCATTCATTTCCTTTGCGGTCTCACTTATTTCCTTATAGGCCTCGACCTTTTGTTGGAGCCTCTTGAGAAGCCCTATAACCGTGGTTTTGAATTCCATGTCCATTCGTTTTTTTCCCTCCATTTCTTTCACATCTGATTTCTTTCCATGTCTCTGCATGGTGGCTGCTTCCCTGAGTTGGTCAATTAGCTTTGTGTGGTAGACTTCCTACTAGGGACAGTGGCTCAGCCTCCCCAGTTACCTGAGGTGGATATGGGTTGCACAGTCTTGCTGAAGTTAAGCTCAGGTTAATCATTGTTAGCACTTGGAGGGGTTGACCTCCAGGCCAATTGTCTGTGAAGTTCAGCTGTGCTCAGGTTGGATGGGCGGAGTCTCCGGGCCAAGCAGACAGTGTTAGCTCCGCCCTATGCGGCCCTAGGGACTCTGTGCTGGGGGCAATGGCCACCAGCACCTCTGAGAGAGAGCCACTGTGGAGCTCCACCAGCTGCCAGGGAATTCAGACTCTCCCCAAATGACTCTGCACGCCCAATGTCTCACCCAGGGTCGTAAAACAAAGCAGTCTGATGGTTTTCCGATTGAGAGAGCGAGTCGCAGAGTGCTCTCTGCGCGGTCATGCAGCCGAGCTGTTCGCACAAGCTACCTTCTCCACAAGCCGGGAGACCCCCACAGCACCCGAGCTTCGGCGTGCCCTCCCACTGTCCAGTTTTCACCCCGTATGATAGTGGGTTCCCTGGACTTCCCCCAAAGCTGGAGAATCAGTCCAGTGGGACGTCTTTGTCTCCCCGTTCGAGAAAACTGGCCGGTTTTTAGCCATCCGCCCTGTTCGCTGGCGCGCGCTCCAAACCTCTCTCCACTCGAATCTTTCAACGCTGTCTGCCGCTGCTCCTTTGAGTCACAGTGTCTTATCTTCACTTTTATTTGTGGAATTTTCACTCGGCAAGCTTTCTGGTGATTCTGGAAGGTGTTTGTTCTTTCGTTAAGTTGTAGTATTAAAATTGATGAGTATGACGGCAAGATAGATGTTTTACCTACGCCGCCATCTTGGTTCTCCGACAGCTCCAACTTTTATTCTCACAAACTGGATATTTACAACAGCTCCAACTTTTATTCTCACATCCACAACAAACACTGCTGTTCATCTTTTCTTCTGCTGATGGGTGAGGGTTCCACTGGGCAGACCGGAGAAGTGGAATCTCTGGTCAGTTACACTAGATGTGCTGACTTCCCCTCCAACTGACACCTCTCCCAACCGTACAATGCTATCTATCGTCCCCAAATACCCTAATAGTTAATACTGTCGAACTCCTCCATTTCAGCCACTCTAGTGTGGATAAAGAAATGACACATTGCTGTTTTTATTTTCATTTCTGAGATTAGTACTGTCACTGTTTATTTAAAACACATCATTCCTTTTGTGTGGAAAAGTTTAATTTTCTTTTCTGTACACAACTCCTTCAGTGTTTCTCAGTGGGGGTGCCATTCTGTATGTGAATCTACTTTAATTTTTACTACATATATTTTGCAATCAGAAGAAAATTTCACACAATTAGAAAATAATGTTGTATCTTTCAGGGCCACTTCGATGTTGGCTTACTAAGGGAATGGTCTTCATTTTTCTTCCTGAAACCTTGTTGTGTGCTTCACTCTCTATTATAAAGTTTGCAAAGTATTTGTCTTGTGCTCCTGCCTTGAATAATGGTTTCTTAAAGCCCAGCCTAAGGCTTTCCCATTTTTGTCCTTTTGACCTGCCCAGTACAATGCCTTGCACAATGCTTTGCACAGATTTAAAACTTAATAAATAAAGATTTTGATAAAGGTAGAGAAGTTTGATAATGAGAAAACTACCAATGTCATTCTACTATGTTTTCAATTTTTAGTTCTTCATAGACACAAGTAGATATATTTCTACAAAAGATATGTAATATTATTTGTATTTATAATTACTTCCCTGGAAGACATGCTCATCCTAAATTTCGGGGGAGGGGGAGAATGTTTATCTCAATTAAAAGAGTAAGTTTAAGCACTAATGAAAGAGCTATTTGGGGAATGAGGATCCTCGCTGCCCCATAGACATCAGAAAGTGTATGTAGGTGTCTGTCTGGCAGGCGCAGGACTCCATAAAATCCAACAGATGTCAAGATTGACTCAATAAGCTGTCACCGGAATGTTCTTTTTGCTTTATACTCCGTATTTTTAAATATTTCCGGCTAGAAGCTGGAAATCATGGTTCCTGCTGAGGGTTGTGAGGGAAGGATGCTCCAACCCTCTCTCCTAGACTGTATAGGTGGTCATTTTCACATTCACATGGCTCTCTCACTATTTATAAGTCTGTCTCCAAATGTCCCCTTTTTATGAGAGGACACTGGTCATATTGATTAGGGCCCATGCTAATGATCTCATAACTTGCTAAATACCTTATTTCCAAATAAGGTCACTTTCTTTGGTTTGGGGGTTAGGTCTTGAACATATGAATTTTCAGAATACAATTGGACCCCTCACACTTTGCTAGTAACCAACCCTCTCTGCTCCCCACTATAGCCACACCCAGGAATTTCCTTGTCCTGGTGTCTGGCTGAAAGCTTCGTCTCCTGGCTACCCCCGCCCCCGCCCCCGCATGGGGGGGAATATTGCTGAGGTAATCTCGGAGAGGAAAAGCCAGGAGAGAAGAGTCACCTTGGGTTTGCCCTGAGTGAAAGTGCTTTCTCTCCTTCCTAGGTGGTATCACGGCAATCTCACACGCCATGCAGCCGAGGCTCTTCTCCTCTCAAATGGATGCGATGGTAGCTACCTCCTGAGGGACAGCAATGAAAGGACCGGGCTGTACTCTCTCTCCGTGAGGTATGATGCTTAACAACTCTGAATTCAGCATGGTCCCATGGCCATTGACTTTATCATCACACTCAAATAACAAAATCCTCTTGGTTCTTGATAGACCAGCCCATCCGAGGATTCCAAATGCTGAGTGGGGAGACTGTTAAAACACGTTATTGCTCCTTCACTGGCAGGTAAAAAATGTTAGAGCAGAAGGACCACTGGTGATGCGTGAGATCCAAAAGGTTGGCATTGGCAACCAAAATCATTTGCTTGACTGATAAAGAAACAGAAACCTGAAGTGGTAAACTACCCTATACCCAATAAACCAAAGATACAAACAGCACTGGAATCCAGATCCCTGAATGCTGGCCTTGTGTCCCTTTAATATTTTTTACTTCCTGGAAAATCAGAGTGATTTGTGGCTGTGCAACTTTCATAATCACTGACCTTCTTTCTCAGGTCCTATTTCCTTTGGATGCTAACAAAATTAACCTAGTCCCTCCCTACCAGGCACACTAAAAACAGTGATTGCCCAGTCCCCCCAGGACCTCTCCTCCCCCCTTTCTCCTGGGAGGCTTCCTTATTAGAGAAGTTGACCTTGCCAAAAGATAACCAGGGGGAGTCGCTGGTTCTTAGGCAGCATTTGTCACATAGCCTTCAGTTGGCAGGTAGCAAGTCTTTGTTGTCTCATGGGCAGTGGCCCCTGGCTTAGACCAGGCATGTGAGGACTCAGTGAAATTGCCTTGGCCACCTACTCAATAATCTCAAACTGTTACTATTTTATTCCTATTCCTTTGATGCCCCCATCTACCGTCATGTCGCAGTCCCTCATGTTGATCACTGATCCCTCACAATAAGGTTTTCTCTTTTCTCTCCTGCTCCACATGGTGCAGGTCTCTTTGTCACCAACTCAGTAGTAACATCTAGACTCCTTTCTCTCTGAAATCTCTTTTCTATCCACCTCAGCAACTTTTGTTTTTTAATCTCTCCCTCTCTCTCAGATAGTGAAAAAACTGGCTATAAACATATTTCCCTGCATAATTTATGATAGGCTTCTATGAGCTCAAAAACAAAGAATTAGTGTATTTTCTTATTTTCTCTTTGGACTTAGGGCCTTCCATATTTTCTATGCTGCATAACAAATTATCCCAAAATGTAGTGGCCTTCATACAACATAAATTGATTATCTCACCGTTTCTATATTTCAGAAAGCCAGGCATGATATATAGAGCTGGAGGCTCTGCTCAGGCTCCTTCCAGGATAAAATAAAGGTGCTGACGAGGCTGTGGCTTGTCTAGGGCTCAGTGTCCTCTTCTTTCATTCTCTTCTTTTCTCTTCATTCATTTCCTTGGTTCCATAGGACTGAGTCCCCATTTGCCATATAGCTATGAGCCAAGGACTACTCTCAGCTCCTAGAGGTCACCCACAGTTCCTTGCCAAGTGGCCCCGTAGGCAGTTCACATGGATATTTGCTTTTTCCTAGACCAGCTAGTACATGTCTCTCTAATCTCCTCTCATATGATTAGGTCAGGCCCACCCAGACAATCCCATTATTTTAAGGTCAACTGACTTGGGACTTCATTATCTACAAAATGCCTTTAGAGCAGTATTTACATTAGTGTTGATCTGAATAATTGGGGAAAAGAGGGTGTGTTCTGGGGGGCTGAGAACCTTGGAACCATGTTGGAATGCTGCCTGCCCACCCTCCATTCCCAGAATCACTGGAAGTCTACAGGCCTCTTTAATGGGAGTGGGAGAAATAGGTGGGAAAAATAAGAGGGTCACAGAAAAACACACACATTAATTAACATTTTTATATTACTCTGCTGTATTTTCTTTACAAATTTTCTAAATAACATTTTTGAGAAAATTATCAAAAATGAAATTCTGTTTAGGTGGAACCAGGAGTGCTTTTTCTGATCAACAGCAAATGTTAAAAGTGGTTATACTACTGACTCCTTATTGTACAGATTTACCCCAAACCTCACACAAACCTGTGGAATTATGGGATCAAAAAAATGTTAACTTTTCACCTATATATGTCTCATCTGAACAAATGGATCATAAGCTCCTTACAAAGAGATGGCATATATATTCCATCTATATACAATTTTAAATATAAATCATTCATTTCCATTACTAGCACTTGGAAATGTTCTAAAGAAACAAAAACCCACCAGCAGAGGTGACAGGAACTATAGACCAGCTCAGAATAATAAATAAATATTGAAGAATATCTACTCTGTGCTGTCTTTGACAAGTGTTATAGAAGATTCAAAGAACTTGCCCTTAGGAAGTGTAGCCTCATATTAACAATAAGACATTTCCAGATTCCTCACTGCAAAGTAGAATGTGGTAAATTACATGAAAGAAAGCAAAATAAGTGCTTGTATTGTTGAGAAGAGAAAAAGCAAGTAACACAAGCTGGACGATGACAGAGTCAGTGGCATTTGAATGGACACTTGATCAGAAACAAAGAGGAAGAAGTTGGAGGTGGAGGGAACTGTCTGAGCTAAGGGACAAAGTGGAAACTCCTAGGAGAATTGCTTGTCTCAGGGTGTAGTCCCCAGACCAGTAATATCACCTGAGAATGTGGTAGGACTGCAAGTTCTCAGACCCCACCCTGGACCTACTGAATCAGGGCCTAGAAATTGGGGTTTTAACCAGGCCTCCAGATGATTCTAATTTCTTTTTTTTTAAATATATTTTATTAATTTTTTAAAGAGAGGAAGGGAGAGGGATAGAGAGTTAGAAACATTGATGAGAGAGAAACATTGATCAGCTGCCAAGGTACATGTCCTTGACCAGAATCAAACCTGGGACCCTTCAGTCCACAGGCTGACACTCTATCCACTGAGCCAAACTAGGGCTCTTTTTTTTTTAAATTGATTTTAGAGAGAAAGGAAGAGGGAAGGAGAGATAGAAACATCAATGATGAGAGACAGTCTTTGTTTGGCTGCCTCCTGCATGCCTTCCATTGGGGATCATGCTCGTAGCCCAGGCATGTGCTCACAGCCCAGGCACATGTCTCTCTAACCTCCGTGGCCAGACTGAGAATTGAATCATGACCTCCTGGTTCATAGGTCAATGCTCAACCACTGAGCCACATCAGCTGGGCTGATTCTAATTTCTGAAGCATGTGAAAGTTAGGGCATGCCCTGCACAGAGAAGAGAAGAATAGTGAGGTTCAAATGTATATAATATATGTAATATATGTAATTTATAATTTAATGCTCTGCCTCATTCCAAAAATGAGGTGGAAAATGACAATGTAGGAAATTTTATATTTTAGTCAGTAGGCAGTGGAACAGACAAGGAAGGAAAAAGGCTGGCCTTGCATAACTAATTAAGTGACAGAAGCAGAATTCAGACCAACTCCCAACAAAAGTAAGGGAGAAGGGCCGAGACCGGTTTGGCTCAGTGGATAGCACGTCGGGCTGCGGACTGAAGGGTCCCGGGTTCGATTCCGGCAAGGGCATGTACCTTGGCTGCGGGCACATCCCCAGTCGGGGGTGTGCAAGAGGCAGCTGATCGATGTCTCTCTCTCATCGATGTTTCTGACTTTCTATCCCTCTCCCTTCTGCTCTGTAAAAACTCAATAAAATATATTAAAAAAAAAAAGTAAGGGAGAAGGGCTGAGGACAAAGAAGATGTAGCCTGCCATTTCCACCATCTCTCTTCCCTGCTCTTATTAAATTCCTGCTCCTTAAGGATGTTAGTGTTCAAGGACTCTTTCCACAAGTCACAGAATGCACAGGGAGAATTGTCTCTTATCTTTCACTAGAGTGAAAAATTCACAAGAGCACACTCTGCCAAAAGAAACTATGTCAATGATTGTATTATAAATCTCAGTTTTTAAGGGGATTGACTATTGATATGAAATACCTAAGGTTACTTTTTTTCTTAAAAAATGATACTTATCCTATCTAATAAAAGGATAATACGAAGATTGACCATCACTCCAACACACAAGAGAGCTGCCCTGATGTGGGCAAAGATCCTGCCCCCATGTGGACACAAGATGGCCACCACAAGATGGCCAGCAGGGGAGGGCCATTGGGAGGTTCCAGGCCTGCAAGGGAGGGCAGTTGTGGGCAATCTGGCCAGCAGGGGAGGGCAGTTGGAAGGGACCAGGCCTGCAAGGGAGGGCAGTTGGGGGTGAACAAGCCTTCAGGAGAGGGCAGTTAGGGGTGACCAGGCTGGCAGAGGAGGGAAGTTGGGGGCAAACAGGCTTTCAGGGGAGCAGTTAGACATCAATCAGGCTGGCAGGGGAGTGAGTAAGGGGTGATCAGGCTGGCAGGCAGAAACGGTTAGGGGCAATCAGGGAGGCAGGCAGGGGAGCAGTTTGGAGCCAGCAGTTCTGGATTATGAGAAGGATCCCAGATTGGAGAGGGTGCAGGCTGAGCTGAGGGACACCCGCTCACCCCATGCACGAATTTCATGCACAAGGCCTCTAGTCCTATATAATAAAAGGGTAATATGCAAATTGACCCGAATAGCAGAATGACCGGGAACAACTGGTTGCTATGATAGGAACTTACCGCCAGCAGGCAGACACTCAATGCAGGAGCTGCCCCTGGCTGATCAGTGCACTCCCATAGGGAGTGCTCTGCTCAGCCACAAGCCAGGCTGACGGCTAGGAGTGGGGGAGCCTCTTCTGCCTCCTTGGCAGCACTAAAGATATCTGACTGATGGGTTAGGCCTAGGAAGCTTCCAGGCTGCCAGAGGGATGTCTGACTGCCAGCTTAGGCCTGATCCCCTAGGGAGTATGCCTAAGCTGGCAGGTAGACTTGTCCCAAAGGCTCCTGGACTCGAAAGGGCACAGGCCAGGCTGAAGGACACCCCCCCAGTACATGAATTTTCATGCACCAGGCCTCTAGTTTATTATAATAATATTGACATTTATTTTTCCTTTTCAGAGCCAAAGACTCTGTCAAACACTTTCATGTTGAATATACTGGATTTTCATTTAAATTTGGCTTTAATGAATTCTCATCTTTGAAGGATTTTGTCAAGCATTTTGCAAATCAGCCTTTGATTGGAAGCGAGACAGGTAAGTTCTAAACACAAAGATCCTTGACCTATGAGGCATTGTTTTGAGTGGAGGAGGAACAGGTGGATTTCAATTAAATACTTGTCAATTCTATTGAATTATGTGGGTATAACAGGCAATTGGATTTATTTTTAAAGTTTTTCCCAATTACTGTGCCATATGCTACGTTAATAAATTATATACATAAATTTATATCTCAGTATTATCTTTAGGAGAAAACAGTGTGCTTTGTGAAAACAATTTTTGTCAGAATATTATTTAAAGTATTGATTAAAAGTACACAATTTCTTTAAAATGATCTATTCACTTTATAATAGTATATACAATAAACAAAGAAAGGACAAAGATAAGAATAACTTTTTGATGCTCACAATTTTTAGGTACAGTAGTTTGCATATTAGAGAGACCCATAGCAGATAATTTTGAGCCTTCTTAAAAATGTAATTTGTGTTTAAATTTCCAGAAAGATTACTGAATATTGAAAATATTGACTAGCAATTGCTGGCCTGAGCAATTCCTTCATTTCATCATAACATTCTGTTTTTCTTGTCTTGGTTTCTCTTAAGTTTTTAAATTGGACTTACATATGACTAAAACATTTTAAATTTGTCCATTTGAGTTGTTAGAGTTAAAACCGAATATGAAAGTTAAAAATCAAACAAACACACTATCTTAGTATTTGAATTATCAAAGATTTTTTGTCCATTGTTTTTAAATAAATTAAATGATCATCCTTATATAGAGTCACAATTTTATATGTCGTAAGTGGTAATTCTCAGTTAATCTAAAGTTGGCAATTCCAAGAACCTGTGGCACAGAGGAACTCACGACTTGATAACACAACTGGTTACCGTGAATTTGTACATACCGTTTTCTTGGTAAACATAGCTAGGGGGCTTTCTTTTCACTTCAGTGTGGTGGGAAGGGTTGCCATCATTGTCTTTTCCTTTTCTGCTATTTCTGTGGTCTGGATAGACCCTGGTATGAATCATGCAGTGTGAAGCAGAGATGAAAAGCACAGTGGAAACCACAAAATATTTGCCTTACTTTACATTGACCATACAAGGCCTATAATAGAATACCCCAAACTATAAAATTGAAGCTATAACAATTTTTCTGGTGGAAATTCTCCCTGCCAGCCCTGAAAATTATTTCACCGTTTAACCAGAAGTAGTTCTTTCTCATAAACAAATGGCAGGTGAGGATGTGTTTATTTCCATTGCTTCTTGGGCCTTCGCAAGCATTTTGATTTCTCAAATCCTTCACTTCTGACTTTTTTCCTACTTGTGTCCAACCCTACACTTAGTATTGTTCAATTCTTGGTCACTGGCAAAGGAGAGGAGATTTCTGAAGCTAAAGACTTTGCCCACTTCTATCTTTGCCCTTCTCCATGTCCCCCAGATCCTGATACAGTGCATGGCACTTTGGGTGAACAAATGGGTGGATGACTATGAAGAGGAACTCTTTGTAGCCTTCAAAACCATTATGATTATTATCTTCCAGCTTTCTCTTCTTTCTCCAAACAAAGTCAGCTAGCTCCCTTCTTCTAAACTCTCCTTCTAGACTCCATTTTCAACCCCTTTAATCATTCTCTGTACTCTTTCCTGGACTTTCTCAAAGTTAGGGCAAAGTTATCCATTCTACCTACCAACAGATTTCAAAACAATTTAAGAGGAAAGTGAATGTGGAGCTTTTTTGTTGAACCTTTCTGGCACTGATCCCATCACCAGGCAAGAGGCTCACCTAAGATTGACAGTGATTTCAGGACAATGCTAAAAACCCCATAAATACATTTATCTAGCTAAAGGAGGTTCATAAGTAATGCATTAGGGATTTTAAGAATATGTAATCCTTACTTCTATAGTAATTTTCTCCAAAACTAAAGCTTGCTATAATATTACCATTATTTTATAGTATTATAATTATTTTATTGACTAATGAAATTCAGGAAACTAAGTTTTAATCCTCTCCTCTGCATTTCCTTGCTTCTATTCATTATCCAATAGAGAATTTGTTGCTACTTGAATCCCTGCTACAGGAACCTAGTGCTGATGAATATACACATGACTTACTGGCTTCTAGCCCTTGAGTTAGATTCTGCTAACTTATGAAATATCCCTCTTATCTGTCCCAGCCAGATGAAAACAAAGTCACTGAAGCTGGGAACAAGGGGTGAAACCATGACAAGTGATCCAATTTTGCCCCACTGGGAGTAATAGGCTCCAGGAAGCTAGATAATGTGCTAAAGTCATGATGACTCAAGGATAGGAAGTCCTCAGGAGCTACAGAGTAGGCACTGTGACCTCAGAAGAATGGTGAATAGAAACTTGGGTGTCACCTTCTAAAAATAGGTGTCTTCTTGTTCATTTAAGAGTTAGCTTCTGGCCCTGGCTAGTGTGGCTTAGCTTGTTAGAGCATCACTCTGTATACCAAAAGGTGGCGGGTTCGATTCCCAGTCAGGGCACATGCAGGAAGGAACCAATCAATGTTTCTCCCATCGATGTTTCTCTTTCTCTCTCTTTCTGTCTACCTTCCTCTCTTCTTCTGCAGCATGGTAATGGATTTATGGCGGGCCCTTCTCTGTGGGCCTCTCATACTGTTCCCGTGCCAGAATAAACTGTGGCCTCGAACCATTGCCCAGCCTTCTTACCTATGGACTGTGAGCACTGAAGGGGGTTGTACAGTGTTTTGCTTTTTAAATTCGCTTCTGGTGTTGGCTCCCTATGATCAGAGATCAGGAGATCTCCAGGTTGATGATTTCTTGTGTGCCACTAGATGAAGTGCAAATTCTTAAAGTTTTAGTTAGACACAATATCACCAGGGGAAGCATTTGCCTGCCCAATGGATGAAGCCCTGCCAGGATTCTCACCTGCAGATCCTCAGAATGGGAAGGACTAGACTTGGGTATTTCAGGCTTTCCTCTCAGCCTAGACCCCATTCAGACCAGACTCGCCCTGCAGGGCCTGGAGAGTGAGTTTATTTCAGAGAGATTTTCTTACACTCATCCACTGGGAGGGATGGCACCACCTCTGAGGATAACAGAGAAAACCTGCAAATAGCCAACAAGCTTACACCTTTGCCTTACATTTACAATTAATGTCTTCAGTTGAGTAAAACCCAGAACACTTGGTTCTGGATCATAAAAACATATTTGTGGTCAAGATAGGTAACCATATTAATCTAAAGGGATGAATACTACTTTAAGATATCTTTCTTTCCATCCTATTCCTATTCCCCAATCTTTAAACTTGAAAAATTTCTGTTTCCTGCTCTGGAGAATGAAGATTCCCTAAACAAGATCTAACTTTCCTGACAACTCTATAAAATTCTCTTAGCATAATTTCCCCTTTCCCTTGCTATAATCTGTATTTCATCTCTAATCTCCATTAATGTTTCTGTTCACTCTAATTTTTCCTTATTAATACCCATAAGCACTCTTAAGCTATTTCCAGTTTTCAAAATCCAGTCATTTCCCAAGTATATCATAGAGATATGTAAGTACCCTTTTGCTTTACTTTCCTCAATGGTCCTTTTATCTTCTCACATTTTATATTTCACTTTAAAAAGTCTTTGTACTAGTATGTAAACTCTATGAGAGGAGAGATTTTAGTCGGTTTTATTTCCCTGGTATGTACCAACACATAAAAGAATCAATGATAACAATTATTCACAGCATTTCATGTTGGGTATCGCATTACCAATGCCTGCATTGCAGCTTGCATGGCAACCCACAACCAGCGGACTCCTGACAGTTAACGTTTACTCCCAAAGTTTATACAAAGCATAATTTGAATGATGTATGTATGCTCAGTAATGATTAAATTCAAGAATTTGCCTTTCATTTGTAATATTAACATGTTATATAAAACCATCTCTTTATATTTGTACATGGCTTCTAAAGTCAACTCCAATAGGCTTTTGAGATTTTTTTATATGCTTTTAAGATTTTTTTATATGCTTGGTCCAATATTAATTTTTACTGCATCCTCTTATGATTGACTGAGTTTCCTGTATAGTCTTGAAACTATAGATAATTCTCTTTATGTTAAATTCTAAATATTATTAGAACAAAAATTACCTTTCCATTACCCTTTGTTTCCATTGCAATGCTTATGTACATAAAATTGTCATATATGATTTATGATAGGAATTACTAGCTTGTGACTTTAATCACTTAACAGCATGAAAAATTATATTAGTCAAATGCTTTGTTTGTACTTACCCTTTATAGTAATTGGTTCTCAGTTTAAAGATGCTATCTGGTTCTTTCTTAAATGTCAAATTCCCACTTCTCTTTTTGTTTTGCTGTGGGGATTCCCAACCTCTTGATAACTGCTATGGTTGTTATTATATTTTGTGACACCAGCCATTTTACTCAGGTAGCATTTAAAAATAATTAAGTTAAAACTATTTTTAATTTGAGAATTGTGTGACATTTCTGAAAATAATTAGTGACAACTTGGAATTTTGCTAAACCATGACCAGAAATCACTTCTTAGTTTAAGTTTGCCAAAAAATACATATTTTATTAGTTAGTAATGAGGTGTTTTTGAAAAAGGAAAAAGCAAGCAAAAAAGAGAATGAAACTAGCATTTGTGGGGTGTTTACCAAGTTCTAGGCATTCTACTAGAAATTGTGACAAATATAAAATTCTTTAATCTTCTGAACCACCCACAATAATGTGCATAGTGGTCCCATTTTCAAATGAGGAAATCAAAACTCAGAGATTTTAAGTCATTTGCCCAAATTCACACACCTAGTAAGCATCAGAGCTGAGGTTGGAATACAGACTAACCTAGTTCTAAAGTGTAGGTGCTTTTCATTCACCTTGTTCTCTCCTGAAACTGCTCTGTGGTAACATGGCGGTAGCATTGCCACAGCACGGCATGGCCTTAAATGGATTAAAAGGATCTCTGCCACAGTACATAAAAGGATGTTATAGGATATGGAGTGGCTACAATACCTATGTCAGTCCTATCCCTCTGTCTCTAAAGTCTATAATAATATTTTTGGCTTGTGATGTGAAGCCATTGTCCTAAAGAATGTAAATCAGTTTGAACATCTGTCTTTGTAGGTATTGCTATTTGAGAAATTATACTGGAGGAAATCTTAAAAAGAAAAAGAATGATTAGAAAGATCTCCCAAATACTTTGGCTCCTCTTATTCATGTCCCTCCAGAAAGGCTATAGATACAAGAAGGTAAAATAAAATTGTAAGTTTGATGGAGGAAAAGAAAAATGAGACACAAAGATAAAATGACATGAGGAAAAAAAGTATTTCAAATGAATATTGTACATCTATGGCAAATAGGACATGAATTTAGTTACTATTTCTTGCTCCCGAATTGGGGGGTTTAACTAGATTTACAGATGTTAGAATGGGCAGAGATCTCAGAGACCATTTAATCTTTTCTTTAGAAATGAAAAAACAGCCCTGGTGAGAAATGTTGAGGCAAAAACTCATACATCCTTTTCTAAAGCTGCCTCCTAAAGAGTCAATTTTTTTAATTTTGATTTATACATATGCTCTCTTGCTCACAATAAATAGAGTACAATATTTCACATGCCATACAGAGTTTTCATGGTGATGACCACCAGAGTTGAGAATCATCCTATATAATAAGGAGGTGAAATGCAAATTAACCATCATACCCTCACACAAGACAGCCACCTTCATGTGGTAACAAGATGACCACCACAAGATGGCTGGCAGGGGAGGGCAGTTGTGGGTAATTAGGCCAGCAGGGGAGAGCAGTTGGGGGGAACCAGGCCTTCAGGAGAGGGAAGTTGGGGGTGACCAGGCCTGTAGGGGAGGACAGTTGGGAGGGACCAGGCCTGCAGGGAAGGGCAGTGGAGGTGATCAGGATGACAGGGGAGAGCAGTTGGGGACAATTGGGTGGGCAGGGGAGCAGTTAGGCATCAATCAGGCTGGCAGGGAAGTGGTTAGGGGGCAATCAGGCAGGCAGGCAAGCAGGCAAGCAGTTGGGAGCCAGCAGTCCCAGATTGTGAGAGGGATGTCCAACCCAGCAGTTGGGCTCAAAAAGTATAAATCTCACAGATTGGAGAGGGTGCAAGCTGGGCTGAGGGACACCCCTCCCCTTCAGTGCATGAATTTCATGTACCAGGCCTCTAGTATATGGCATAATGAGTAAACAATTGAATTCCCAGTTCAACTCCAGTCCTAACATTCACCAGCTGTGTGTCCTCATGCAATCTGTATAACCTGAGCTTGTTATAAAATTGAGCTGATGATCTAATAGTTCATACCTTAAAAGATCATGACTTGCAGTGAAGATTGAATGAGATTAGGCATGTAAGACATTTAGAATGGCATAGCATAGCATAAATATTCAATCATTATTATTGTTACTTAATGAAGTCCCTTTGTATTAATTCATTCCATAATACTATACACAAAGGCTACACATTCTTTGGTATATCATGAAGAGTTAGTTTAGGGAGAGTTGTATGATGTCTTCTTCAAATTTCAAGTTCCTTCTAATATAAATGAATGTGGTTGAACCAGCACCATTTAATGTTGGGTTATAGTCCATTCGCAGAGCAGGTGCAAAGAAGGATGGAGGCAAATCTTGAATATTCCTATAAACTCCACCTAGAAAGCCACTTCCATTGGCAGGAAGAGAGAGAGGAACTCATGCATAAGCCAGTTGCCGAGCTTGTTTTCTGAGCCTGAGGTCAATAATGAAACACGGATGGATGTGATTTCATTTTTTAAAAATATATTTTATTGACTTTTTACAGAGAGGAAGGGAGAAGGATAAAGAGTTAGAAACATCAATGAGAAAGAAACATAGATCAGCTGCCTCCTGCACACCTTTTACTGAGAATGTGCCTGCAACCAAAGTCCATGCCCTCAATTGGAATCGAACCTGAAACCCTTTAGTCTGCAGGCCGATGCTCTATCCACTGAGCCAAACCTGTTAGGGCGTGTTTTCATTTTAATATAATTCATCAAATAGATATTGAATGCCAACTATGAACCGGGCACTTGTTAGCCACTGACAATTTAGTGATAAATCAGATATCACCCTGAAACATCTTACCATCCATCTGGGGGGCCTGCTGGGTAAAGCATTAGATTTAGTTCATGAAAGAAATGCTCAAAACAAAAGTTCCCCTTTCAGGAGTGGTGTGTGCTCTTGCACTACACTCTGTTTCAGACATCAAACCAATGCCTGTGCTGAAGACTGTTCTTGCTCTTCCTGATGGAATATAAGATGAGCTCCTCAGTACAATCACATAGTATTACAGAGTAGGTATCCTGTTGGATACAGTTCTGTCAAAGCACATCAAAATGCCTATCTCATTCCTATTCTGATCACCTCAAAAATGTACTTCCACCAAGCATTTCTGAAATCAATTCAGTCCAAAGCAGGAAACAACAGTCTCCTTTCTTCATGTAGTTCAGAAACTGAAGTAAATCTAGCTGTCAGGTTCCCAAGACCTGTTGCTCTTCCACCAGCCCTGCCTCTGTTTGCCTTTTTATCTGAATCTTCCTGCCAAGTTCTGGAATTAATTTTTTTTAATATTATTAGCCCAGAGTTCCTCTCCTATGGAGCCTAGACACTATCTTGATCTTGGGTGGAAATTATAATGCGTATGCAGTGGCTTAATGATATAAGTTTCTTTTTATTGAAAATCATGTAAACCAACCCTGACAAGCTGAATTAAAAAAAAAAAAAAGAGGCGTACAGGGTGAGAAATGAAATTTTGGGGAAGGATATTAGTATTTCATCCCAGAATTTAAGGACAAAGCTGAAAGACATAAGAAATCATCCCAGTGATCATGGCAACTCTGAAGCTTTTAGCAAATTAAAATGCCTGCCTTGGTCTTGATCTGATCACTTCAAAAATGTACCTCTGCCAAGTGTTTCTGAAACCAGGAAGCAGCAGTTTCCTTCATGTAATTCAGAATTTGAAGGCAGTGGACCTTCTCTCCAGTGAAGGAACTAGCAGATCCCCAAGAAGTGAGTCCAGAGAGTACCGCTCAGGTGAGGCATTTAGGGGGAGGGGCAGGTCTATGGGGCTCTACTTTTGTATTGGGCTGGGACAGTCTCTACACAAGGAGAAATCATTGTAACCCTAGAAGCTATGCTAACAAGTCTGTATATTGGCCTTTCCTTGGGAAGAATGATCAAATAAGGAGACCTGTCTTTAAGAAGGCGAGGTTTTTATCAGCAGAAGTTGCCATTTTGTAAGGAGTTTATCATTTTCTTCATTATACCATTCAGTCTGATCTCTTTCATGGTCTTACTAGTTAAAATCAATTTATAGTCAGTTCTACTTTCCTGGTTGACTTAATATCATTTCGTTCAGTTTAGCATCTACTTGTTAAACTTTAGAAGAGACTTTCAAAATAGAATTTGGGTTCCGCCAATGAAGATATGGAGAGCCACACTTGAAGTTATTGCCTTGTCCTTGCTCCAGGCCAGGATGGTTGTGAACTTTGGAGGCTGGTCCATCCCAGGCTCTTCCTGCCTTAAACCTGAATTACTATGACATTTATTCATTCATTTATTTGTTCATTTATTCAATCATCAAGACGTCATTATGTTGGAAACTCTATCAAGAGGAAGGGATACAAAGGTAAATTTGGAATCATATCTGCTCTGATGGGCTTACAGGGTTTGGAAATGTGCCTATTGTAAAGGCAATAGCTTTATAATACCAAGTGGTTAAAAGCAAGACAGGTTCAGGGAGCAATACTGGCCCAGAGATGCTTACATGCAGCATAACTTGCCCTATGGCTATCTCCTACCCAGGTCTGAGACTGGTAGGCAGGATGACACCCCCCTCAAAGATGCCCAGATGTCTCCCTGGACCTGTGAATAAGTTATGTTTCGTGGTGAGAGAGAATTAAGCTTTCAGATTCATTAAAGCCACTAATCAGCTGACCCTGCGATGGGGAGATAATCCTGGATTGTCCAGGTGTGCCCAGTGTGATCACAGGGACCTTATAACTGAAGGACAAAGGCAGAAGAGGAAGAACCAGCATGAGAAGACTTGACTCGCTGTTGCTAGCTTAGAAGATGGAGGGGTAGGGCGACCAGTCAAGGAACGCAGGCAGCCTCTGGAAGCTAGAAAAGGCGAAGGAATGGAATCTTCTCCAGAGCCTCCAGGAGGCTCTGTTGATACCTTGATTTTTAGATTAATCTCACTCTGAAATGAATTCTGACTTCCAGAACTGTACGGCTATAAATTTGAGTTATTTTAAGTCATCATGCTTGTCATTGGTTACAGCAGCAATAAGAAAATAGAGCCAATATGAGTATGCTGGGAGGCATGAATGCTGATTAATGCAAAAAAGAAGATTGAGTAGGTGCATCTTTCTAGAGCACCATTTAAAACTTATTTTCATATGGAACAGGGTAAAAATTTGACATTGACTTTGAAGAGGAAGCACAAGCTTTCACATTCCTTCTTATCTGTGAGCTGCTTTGATCCCTGGGCTCTAGTTCCCCTGTGCTCCACAGTGTTCAGGAAGCACTAATACGTCTTAGCACTGTAGTCAGTGACTATCAAACAACTTTCATTGTTATTCTTAGCAGAATTCTGCACATTATCTTTTTAACTTGACATTTTAAAATGCATTATCCCCTAGATGCTGAACATAGGACTTTCATTTAGGATTATAAAATACTCTATGTTAAAGTAGAATAACATCTAATATTTTTATAATCCTTTTGTAAACACTTCTTTATAGGTGCCTAAAACAAGCTTGTGAAGAAAGGGTAATTATTCTTACTTGTCAGAGGAGGAAACAAAAGCTAGAATGATTGTCCAAGGTCAACAGGTACCTAGTGGTCGTGTTGGCTCTTTCCATGACATGAGGGTGGTGCCAGGCATGTCGCTGATGGTGTTTCTCTGGGGTAGGTCACAGAGTGCCAGTCCCCAGTTCATCAAGCATCTGCCATCTAATGACTGTTCACAGAGCTCTGAGCCTGCACAACGGCTGCTCTTGATTTAGGTGTCGACACTTTCATTCTGACTCTAACACTGTAACCGGCCCCTTGTCCTCATATGACTCGATCTGTTCTCATGAAGAGATCGTATTGACAAAAGAAAGCACAGACAATGTGCCAGAGTGGGAATGGGGCTTCTGATAACTGCAAAAGGCCATTTTCATTGTGTTGTCAATGCCACTGATGTGAGCAAAGTGCAGAAAGAGGAGTCTCCCATTCATTACTGGGGTCACGATCAATGGCTTTTCTCAATGCTCCTTTTCATGTGACAGCAGGGCATTATCTGGCCCAGGTATCCGAGGCTGCAGTTGTGTTTGGGCGGTGAGTACCTCATGTGTACTCAAGCACTGTAGGAAGGTTTTGTTTTGTTGGAAGATTTGTCATTATTAATTAGGGTTTTATAATTACAAAGGAGGTATTTTTTTCTCTCCTCATTGCCTTTTTTTTTTTTGTATGAATGTGCCTTAATTTATTTTTTAAATAAATCTTTATTGTTCAGATTATTACAGATGTTCCTCCCCCCCCCATACCTCCCATCCACTTGATTCCTCCATGCCTTACCCCCCCCCACTGTCCTCATCCATAGGCGTAAGATTTTTGTCCAATCTCTTCCTGCTCCTTTCCCCCTGAGAATTGTCAGTCCACTCCCTTTCTATGCCTCTGATTCTATTATATTCACGAGTTTATTCTGTTCATCAGATTTTTTTTATTGACTTGATTTTTAGATTCATTTGTTGGTATGTAGTTTTTGTCATTATGTTGTTCATAATTTTTATCTTTACCTTTTTCTTCTTCTTCCTCTTCTTAAAGGATGGATATCTTTCAGCATTTCATATAATCCTGATTTGGTGGTGATGAACTCCTTTAGCTTTTTCTTATCTGTGAAGCTCTTTATCTGACTTTTAATTCTGAATGATAGCTTTGCTGGGTAGAGTAATCTTAGTTGTTGGTTCTTGCCACTCCCTTCTGTCCTGCATAGTTTCTGTTGAGAAATCAGCTGACAGTCATATGGGTGTTCCTTTGTAGATAACTAACTGCTTTTCTCTTGCTACTTTCAAGATTCTCTCTTTGTCTTTTGCTATTGGCACTTTACTTATGATGTGTCTTGGTGCATTCCTCTTTGGATTCTTTTTGTTTGAGGTTCTGTGTGTTTCCTGGACTTGTAAGTCTATTTCTTTCACCAGGTGGGGGAAGTTTTCAGTCATTATATCTTCAAATAGTTTTTCAGTATCTTGCTCTCTCTCTTCTTCTGGCACCCCCGTAATTCAGATGCTGGTATGCTTGAAGTTGCCCCAGATGCTCCTTACACTATCTTCATATTTTTTTATTCTTTTTTATTTTTGTTTTTCTGGTTGGGTGTTTTTTGCTTCCTCAAATCTTTGGTTTGATTCTTGGGGTCCTTTAGTCTACTGTTGTATTTCTGTATATTTTCTTTATTTCAGACAGTGTATACTTAATTTCTGACTGGTTCTTTTCCATTTTTTTTTTTTTTGGCATTATTATTAAGATCCTTGAAGGTCTCACTAAGTTTCTCAGTGGTTTCTAGAAGAAGGTCTCACTAAGTTTCTCGGAGTCTCTCTAAGTTCCCTGGTGGTTTCTAGAAGATTTTTGAGTAACCTTATAACTGTGGTTTTGAACTCTATATCCAGTAGTTTGCGTTTCTCCATTTCTTTCATTCGTGACATGTTTCTTTGTCTCCACATTTTGGCTGCTTCCCTATGTTGATGGAGTGGCTTTGTGTGGTAGATGACCTATAGGGCCCAGTGGCACAGCCTCCCCAATCACCTGAGGTGGACACTCTTGGTGCACCCCTTTGTGGGCTGGATGCACAGTCTTGTTGTAGTTATGCCTTGATTGCTTTTGGTACACTGGGAAGAATTGACCTTCAGGCCAATTAGATGTGAGGATCAGCTGTGTCTATAATGGAAGAACTGCTACACTGGAGACACCCTTATGGGGCAGGACTTGCTTCAGTGGGGCTTTGGTGCTCACTGAGTCTGCCTCTTGAGTGTGTCACTTATGGATGTGAAGAGTTGAAATCTGGTGTCATCTCACACTGACCACTAGGTACACTGGCTCCTGGATCTGCAAGGAGGTGCAAGTCAGCTAGTGTCTGAGGGCACCCAGCAGTAGCTACAGTAAGATCTGCAGATTTCTCCTCTTTGATTAGGGTTTGGAAGTTTTGGAGCTGACCCAGCTGCAGTTTGTTTGGGTAGGCTGAGATAGGCAGGCCATTCATATACAAAAGCCACTAGGCACAGTTTGGGTGGGTTTGTAAATTGGGCGGGCCAGGGTCTTAGGGAATCCCTAGGGAGTGGCAAACAGCAATGGCTGCCAGTCATCCCTCTTTGTGTCTCTGTGTTTCCACGTCCCTAAGTCCCATACCCCAGTGCAGTAAAAAATGACTCCTGTGCACACCTCTGTGAGAAAGCCATCCTCACTTTCCAACTCGATGCCAGACAGTCCATTTTCTCCTCATAGGAGTCTGGATCCCCATAGTCTCGCCGGAAACTGGAGTTCAGAGCAGTCAGGAGCTTGTGTCTCCCTTTCGCTTAAAAAAGACAACAACATCCTCAGTTGCCAACTTTCTCCATGCGCAACTTGGCACCTCTTCTTTTCTGTGACTTTGCATCTCCTACACAGCCTCAATGCAGATTTTTCTTTCTTTCTAGTTGTAGAAATACCACTCAGCAAGCTTTCCTGTGGTTCTGGGTGATAGTCGTTTTGTCTTTTAGTTGTAGTTTTAGTGTGGTTGTGAGAGGCAGCACATGCCAGTTTATACCTTCTGCTACCATCTTGGTTTCTCCCTCCCTTTCTCCCTTTCTCTTACTTCAATTCAAGGTCTGTACTTTCTATACTTTTTCAAATTACCTTTTCAAAGGAGTCTTTCTGACCACCGTCACCCAACCCCATGCTTTTGGCTCTCTATTCCTTTACCTTCTCTATTTATTCAAAGCACTTCTCTCACCTGACATATTGTGATACCTCCTTTGTTTGCTGTTGTATCTAGATAAGTGCCTGGCACTTAGTAGAGTTCAGTAAATATGTATTGAATGCATTCCTGAATTCTTTACCCCAGTGTCTAGCACAATACCCAGCCTGCCGTATAAGAGACCCTAGTAAAATAAAAAGGAAGACGTCATAGCAAAGTGGGGCGGGGGGTGGGGGGGATACCTTAATTTACTTTTTTTCAGTCAGAGTTTCTAGCTTCAGAATGACTGATTGATTTGGGGAAGGGAAGGATCAGAATGGGGAAACTTTGGACTTGGGTTTGACATCATAGAGTCAGAACTGCTCCCAGCCCCTGAGTGACATGCCCGAGCCTGGCCCTGGGCAGAGCCCTATTCCTGCCTGGACTGCTCTCCAGCAGACAGAAGTGAATATTCACAGCATGTCCACTTGAGATATGCAAAGGCTTTGGTTAGTTTATTTCATTAGTTCGGTGCTAGAGACAGTAGAGAGAAGCTGTGAATACACTTTTCTGAGATCCAGTGATTTGTTACAAGTTTGTTCTAAAACTAGTAAGAAATAAGGGCAGTGGAATAAATCCTCCTATATTCCAGTGCATTTGTGGGTTTGGATTCGTGACTTTTGTAAAATCTACTGGAAAACTTCCAAGTTATTGCCTAAGGTCTAGATCAATATTGCGTTTTCTAGGAAAGATTTTCTGACTCATTCCATGGAAGGGTTAGTTCTTCAGTGTTAGTTCTCTGAAAGTCACCAGGTTGCTCTGTTCATATGGCTGACATTGGTCTCTTAACCTGTTCATTTAAACAACTATTCGTTAAAAGAAAAAAAAAGAATTAAATGACTATTTGTTAAGTGATACTCAGTGACAGTTCTCTCTGGGCACTAGGAACCCTGAAATCATCTCATCACACCTCATATCTCCATTGTCCAGCTCAAGTGCCTGGCACACCGTGGTACTCAGTGAATGCTGAGAAAATAAACAAGTGGATACATGAACAAACAAGAGACTACAATCCAGCCACAGCTATCTCATTGTTAGCATTTGGACTTTCTCTCTGAGGAAACTATATGAATATGTTTTTCCCCTCCATTCAGGCACTCTGATTGTTCTGAAACATCCCTATCCAAGACAAGTGGAGGAACCTTCCATTTATGAATCAGTCCGGGTTCACACAGCAATGCAGACAGGAAGAACGGAAAGTGATCTGGTGCCCACTGCGCCTTCGGTAAGTGGCTATCAATCTGACACAGCTTTCTTGCTGTCCAATAGCAATAAAGTGCAGTAAGAGTAATATACTTTCAAAGTATGTTTGCTCACACAATAATTCTCACTTGGGATATAAAACCTGGAAAGGAACATAAGGTTTGAAGCTTACGACTCAGTTTATCTGGTTCAGCATAAATCATAAAAAAAAAAAAATACAATGCGATTATTGAGAGGATCTTAAATACTTAGAAAGTAGCACTTAAATCTCCATCCTCATTTAGTCAAACTAGTTCATGCTAGAATGGGTGAGAGGTATTCAAGTTCACATCGTTGACGGAACTATTATTCTTCAACAAGTTTCTAAAATAAAGAAAACAATTTTCTTCTACATTTCAACTGTATATGGAAAAAACTATTTTTCAAAAATATTGTATTGCAAACCTTGGGGATGTTTTTTCCTTCGCTGAATGAAGGACACAGACAGAAAACACCTGCCCCTCTCTGTAACCGGGCCATTGCACAGTTTGAGTGCACCCAGAGCACTCATTGTTCTGAGAGTCCACTTCTGCTTGTTCTGTGAGCTGTGACCCTGCAAAGATTCCTCTCCAGCACCTTCTGCTCTACATTATGCTCAAAGCTCCTCTAGTCTCTTTCTTTTTGTTTGCTGACTATTCCTGGAATAAGACATCTGGGTTTGTGCAGATAATGAAGAAGACAACACACAAATGAAACAACAAGAACTAATTCTAGATAGCAACCACTACACATGAGAAATACTCACTTGGAGATATTCAGCTACAATTCCATTAAAATATGTGTGACCTCTCTGTCTCGGCAGTACTTTTCCTACTCTGCCACCAAAGACATCGCTCTTAAAAAACAGATTCACCACACACCTTCCTGTTAACATCCTTCTGTGGTGTCCAAGGTCTTCTCAGCTGGCCTGGACACTGCTCACACCTCTGGCCTCACCTGAGGCTATGCCCACACTCACGCTGTGGAACCTGCCTCTCTCAACAACATGCATTTCTGATTGTGCTGCTCCTTCCTGCCCTGCATCTGAAATGCTACCAACGCCATGCTGTCTCATTTTCAGGACTTGCATCAGAGATCAGTATCTTCCAGAAAGACTTCCAAGGTCCTCCTCATTTCCTGTAAAATACTCCGCTTTTATGCTCCCAAGCACCCTCTGTTTGCCTTTATTCTGGACTTGTCATAACTACCCCCAGCAGCATGGCACTTCTCAGGACAGGAATCCTAGCTTGTAGTGTAGCTTTCCAGCCTAGCCAGGTTCACAGCACACATTGCATTCTTGTCACAAAGCTGCACCAATCAAAAAGTAAGATTCTGCAAATTGGTTGAGAAAGATATTTTAGCTCTGTTAAGAGTTGGAGGAGGAAGCATGAGACCTCAAAACTAAAGAAATTTGGGAAAATAAGATAAATCGTCATCAGACCAAAGAACAAATCAAGACCTACCTTTTAATTCTTTTTCTGTTTTTCCCAGTAGATCCCATTGTTCTTAACTTTCTTCTTTACCCTTTCTTACCCCACCACCTATCATTTCACCATCTCATTCACTTGTATTCTCAGTTTAACATCACATTCTCCCCTTTACCCTTCTCCTAAAGATCTTCATTCAAGGTCAATTAGACCATATCTTATGTGTGTCCTGTATCAACAGTAAAATGCAGGTAACACCTAATTTGAAGAGTTGATGTGAGCATGAGAAGTAGAGAAGCTATCACTTTAGAACAAAACCTGGAAGCCTTATTACTTACCTCCTTTGCTCACTCCAGGTATCAAATTATTTACCTCTCCAAATATCTAAATATGATCATATACAGAAGGTTCTGTATAAGGGAGTTTTTAAAACAGTGGTGAATGAATGGTTAAGAATGACTGCACTCACACTATATAATCAGAAGTCCATGAAGTTTTTTGTGCATTCATATAGACAGAAAATTAGAAAGGGTTTCTAGTGGCCCTAGCTGGTTTGGCTCAGTGGATAGAACATCGGCCTGGGGACTGAAGGGTCCCGGTTCGATTCTGGTCAAGGGCACATGCCGGGGTTGTGGTTCTGATCTCCAGTAGGGGGTGTGCAGGAGGCAGCTGATCAATGATTCTTTCTCATCACTGATGTTTTTATTTCTCTCCCTCTCCCTCTCTGAAATCAATAAAAATACCTTTTAAAAACAAAGGGTTTCTGGTGGATACTGAAATATCTCTTTTTAGTCCTCACTAAAGAATAATTGATAACTGGACCAGCTGGCTGAGAAAGTAATACTGGTTGGATCAGATGCTTTTGTCCCTTACCGAACATGAGTTATCAGCCTTCATTGTTGTCCCGAATGCCAACATGATACTGTACCACCATCTCCAAACTGAGAGCTCTGAGGGCTTCCAGACTTCTATCTTCCCTTTTTGGGATGCAGGTCTTTCATAAGCTCTAGCAGTAGAGAAAGAAAAGTAAGTCCCATTTAAGAAAAAAAGAACTTCTTGTTTTAAGTGAAAATGAAAACAGATGTCCCATTGCCCAGAAATGTAGATGCTTGTGTAACACTGTTTAACTTCCTTTGGCAACTGCATTTGGGGAAATTACTATTTGTCTATTTTATAAACAACATTGGATTGGGTTCCTGAGATAGGATGGAATTTAACTAATTTACTAATTTAAATTTTTTTTCTTTTAATATACTTTATTGGGGTGACACTGCTTAATAAAATTATATAGGTTTCAGGTGTACGATTCTGTAATATGTCATCTGTATATTGTATTGTGTGTTCACCATTCTAAGTCATATCTTTCTCCATCACCATTTACCCACACTTTAACCACTTCTGCCTCCACCAGCCCCATTCCCACTGATAATCACCATACTGTTGTCTATGAGGGTTTTTTTTGTTTTGTTTTGTTTAATCTATTCACCCTTTTCACCCAGCCCTTCAACCCCACTCCACTTTGATAGCTGTCAGTCTGTTCTCTGTATCTATGAGTCTGTTTCTATTTTGTTTGTTAGTTCATTAAATTCCAACATAGGTGTAATCATATAGTCTTTCTTTGACTTACTTCACGTAGCGTAATACTCTCCAGGTCCATCCATGCTATTGCAAAAGGTAATATTTCCTTCCTTCCTTCCTTCCTTCCTTTCTTTCTTTCTTTCTTTCTTTCTTTCTTTCTTTCTTTCTTTCTTTCTTTCCTTCTTTTCTTCTTTCAGAACAGTAGTATTCTATTGTGTAAACATACCACAGCTTTTTTATGCACCTATCTACTGATGAGCACTTGGTTTGCTTCCAAATCTTGGCTACTGTCAATAATGCTACAATGAACATAGGGTTGCATATATTCTTTCAGATTAGTGTTTGGAATTTCTTTGGATATAGTCCCCAAAGTGGAATCACTGGGATAAAGCAGAGACAAGACTTACTGATGGATTGAATGTGCTATGTGAAAGAAAGAGCAACAGGGTAAACACTTTCCATTTACTGAGATGGCTTGGGTGACAAGAGGAGTAGTTTTGAACCTGGGAAATGTAAAATGCCAATTAGTTATGTGGGTAGAGCTTAAGTGACATAATATAGTCCAAGTGCCTAATGTAGAGTAGGTCCTATCTAAAATTCCACCTTCATTGCTTTTCTTTTGTGGTATTTGACATTTTTAATAACTTCCTTCTAAAATTTCTGTTCCCTTTGCTTCTGCAATAACTTTCTCTCTTTAGTCTCTTATCTCTTTAGCATATTTCATAGTTCTTTTTCTTTGACACTTTTCTCGTATGTTTATCTTTTTAATATTTTGTCTTTGAAGCTCTTCTTATAGTTAACAGTTTTGTGTTGATCTTTCTAGCCTCTTTCTTGAATAAGATTATATCCTTTCTAATAAAAGAGTAGCATGCAAATTGACCATACCTCCAATCAGGCCATGCCCATCAGACAATCAGGAGCAAATTATGCAAATAAACCCCAACCAAGATGGCTGCAGCCACTGAGAGCAGGAGTGAGGCTTGGGTTTCCCCAGCAACAGAGGATCGGGCCTAAACGGGTAGTTGGACATCCCTCGAGGGATTCCAGAATAGAGAGGGTACATGTTGGACTAAGGGACATCCCCCGCCCCCCTGTGCACGAATTTCATGCACTGGGCCTCTAGTATTATATATAAAACAAATAGGTTATATATATTATATTATATATAACAAATAGGTTATATATATTGAGCTCTTCATTGTAATTAGAGTTACAATGTGCTTGTTTAATTAATTATCTATGGAAACTCCCATGTCCTTACATAGTCCCCTAAACCATAATTAAAACAAATTCCTAAATATTCCAATATTTGGATATACCCATTTTTATTTAGTTAATCATCTATTATGTTTTTACATTCTGTTTTTGGTGGCTGTTCAAGATTTTTTGAAAATATACATGCTATTTATTATTTTAAATAATTTCAAATTTACAGAAAAAAATTGCAAAAATATTACAAAAGTTACATGATACATAAGAATAAACTTAAAATGGATTAAAGACTTAAATGTTAGACTCAAAATCCTAAAAATCCTAGAAGAAAATGTAAGCGATAAAATCTCAGACATTTCTTGTAACAATATTTTCACTTTGAGCAAGGGAAACAAAAGGAAAAATACACAAATGGGGCTACATTAAATTAAAAAGACTTTGCATAATGAAGGAAACCACCAACAAAATGAAAAGTCAGTCCACTGAATAAAAGAACATATTTGCCAACAACACAGAGAAGGGGTAACCTCATGCACTATTGGTAGGAATGCAGATTGGTGTAGCCACTGTGGAAAGCAGTATGGAGTTACCTCAAAAAACTGTTACTCTGACTCAGTGATTCCACTTCTAGGAATATATCTGAAGAAACCTGAAATACTAATTCAACAGAATATATCTACTCCTATGTTCATAGCAGCGTTATTTACAATAGCCAACTAAGAAACCTTACCATTTGCAACAGCATGGATAGACCTGGAGAGAATTATGCTAAGTAAAATAAGCCAGTCAGAGAAAGACCATATGATTTTACTTATATGTGGAATGTAATGAGCAAAATAAACAAATAAATAAACAGACTGATAGATACAGAGAACAAACTAACAACTTTCAGAGGGTTGGGGGCCTGGATGAAAAGGCAAAGGGATTAAGCAAAGGAAAAAATCCTCATAGACACAGACAACAGTATGATGATTGTCAAAGGGAGAAGGGAGTAGAGAGGTAGAAATGGATAAAGTGGGGATAAATGGTGATTTGGGGTGGTGAACACACAATGCAACATACAGATGATTATATTATAGAATTGTACACCCCAAACCTATATAATTTTATTAACAAATGTCAGCCCAATAAATTCAATAAACATTTAAAAGAAAGAATAGTACAAAGAAATGTGTTTGTTCCTGAGCCATTTGAGAGTAAAGTGCTTACATAATGCCCCATCACCCCAATACTTCAGTGTATATTTGCTACATCAAGGACATTTGCCTACATGACCACATACAGCCACTCAAATTAGAAAATTAACATTGATACAGCGCCACTGTCCCAACCTCGGATCTCATTCGTGTTTTGCCAGTTTTCCCAATAAAATCCTATACAGCAAAAGGATTCAGTCCACAATCACAAGTGGCATTTATCTGTCCCAGTTCCGAGTATTCTTCACTCTGGCATACTTCCTTGGTTTTTCCTTGATTTCATGACTTCAACACTTTTGAAAATTAAAGGCCAGTTATTTTGTGAACTATTTATTCTTCAACTTTGATTTGTCTGATGATGCCTTGAGATTAGATTCAGGTTTCGCATTTTTGGTAGAAATACAACAAAGGTGATATCTGCACTTCTCCAAGCATCTGCTCAGGTGGAACATAATTTCAATTTGTCTCATTTAGGTGTGTTTTATTTCTTGAGTAGGTGGTATCTGCCAAGTTTCTTCACTTTAAAATCACTTTATTCCATTTTTTATTAATAAATATTTTTGGGAGGAGTTGAAACTAAGTAAATACCTTATTTCATTAAACTTTATAAAATATTTTTTATTGATTTCAGAGAGGCCGGGAAAGGGAGTGAAAGATATAAACATCAATAATGAGAGAGAATCATTGATTGGGTGCCTCCTGCATGCCCCCAATCCTGATCCAACACTATAAGGCTCATTCTAGTTTTTCCACTTTTCATGTTTGTAACTCCCTTCTCCCACAGTGAGGAATATAGACCCCATTATCTCCATCATACATATGTGTTATCAATCAAGTGTAGCAACCTCTTATGGCCCAAGAACCACTGCCTGGCCATTGCTACTCCTACCTTCACCTCAGATGCCCGCCTAGCCTGTCTTGGCTCTAAAACTAAGCCTTGTCTGCCATCTGCATCCCCCCGGCAGAAAGCCCTCCTCACTTGCCAGGCTTCAGTACGAAATTCCAGGCTGTTGCAGTCGCCGTTATCCACACAGATACTCTCTGTATCCTGCTTGGTCCCACCCTGTTCTGGGGTGCAATGCCCTCACATTGATGACTACCTGCTCCACCCCGTCCAGTGACTTTGACTAAAGTTAAGGCAGGCAGGCACACAAGCAGATAAAAAGGATGGTAGGAAGACTCATCCTTTATTTTTAAACATTTAGATGGTTTCCAATTTGGGACACTTATTAATATCTTTCCTGTTACAGTTCATAAATCTTTTAAAAGATAAATCTGCTGTACCATTATTTCCTTTCTTACCTCCTGAGAACATGAATAAAATTAATATTCTCAGCTCTTTCCTCAGCCACCTTCCTACTTATCTATCAAAACCTTACAAAAATACTAGGTTTAAAGCATATTGCTTGGATGGACATAAGATGAAGGGGGTAGCTTGATTTCTATGAACAACCCAAAATCTTAATTTTTTTGCCATTTCTATAATATAACAACCAAACTAAGTTCAGTCACTTCAATTTCTTTTAAATGCCAAAATAAATCAAACTGATTATGCTAAATCAAATTCACTAGCATTGTTTAATATTATTTAAATGAACACTTGGGAAGTTCATCCTTACTTTAATGCCGTAAGAATGTTAAAAGAAAAGATGATATTTATTTGGTGCTTTAACTCTTTTTACTGTGGTAGTTGTTGTTCCTCTTTTTATTTGGAGGGAGAATTTACCTCAAGAAAAAATACTCTGGAAACTCCCATAAAAAAGAACCTTGATGTCAGCTAAGTTATTTCCCAATTTTTACTCACTTTTTCCTTACTAATATAAGATATATCATAACACCTTATTAGGACAAAATATCTTACCAGAAGTTCAATTCCTGCCAAAACCTATACATTTTTTCATCTTAGGGTTCTTGTTTTATGCAAATTTCTATTACTACAGTCCCTTACCATTTGTTACATTTTATAGTTGCTACCCTTGAATTAATGATGTATGTGTTAGAAATGACTCATTCTCACTTCCAATTCCTTTTGAATGAATCAAGTATAAATAAACCTGCATTCCAGAAAGTCTGCTCCATGGAATACAGGTCTCCAAAGATGGTCTATGAAAAACAAGAGGGGTTTGGTGGAGGATTATGCAATAAAATAAATATTGGAGTGCTATTTCCAACATTCCCTTTTAAAAAGCACATTAGCACAATACAGACTTTGGGAAGCATGGAAGTGAAGAAATTCCTTCATTTTGCTTTATACAGTTTCCCAAATGGGTTGACCCAGCATCAGTGTGTGCACGCATGCTTATGTACCTAATATCCTGCAGCAATCCAAGCAGCTGGGTTTCACAGGACACACTTAGCCCAATACTGACTTTTATAAGTGGTATTAGGTGGCTCATTGTTTGCAAATAGCTAAGTCCTGTCAGAAGAGGGTATTTCAGTCATTGCCTGTTGCTACAGAATTTTGCAAGACAATCCAGCCTGACAGTCTCTCACAACACAGGAAGGATTTTCAAGGGCCTAGGTGAAGAATGCAAGGTGATTATTTAAAGATCAAAGGCAAACGTGTTTTATTTAAAGACTCAACAGAAATAGAAAGACAAGATCGTGTTGCCATAGTTCTGGGCTTCACTTGGTGCTTCTCTTTTTTTCCAGCTGGGCACCAAGGAAGGTTACCTCACCAAGCAGGGAGGCCTGGTCAAGGTAAGGAGGCGTGTGTTTGCTGGTGCCAGCCATGAAGAAAGACAACATGTCATGGAGTTCTCACTTTGACCCTTTTTAAAAGCATAATTGCCTGCTCATTTCAGCCTAGTTATAAGATTTACCTGTTTCAAGGTTTCATCTTACTGACCAATGTTAGCTAAAATTCTGGAAAATTACCTGACTATTTTCTGACAGGGCCAAATGTGTCAGAGTAGCCTACAGTTAATACCCAAGAAAAAAAATACAATCCTTTTTTAATGGAATGATGAAGGAGGAGGAGCAAGTTAATTCCAGCATATTTACATAAAAACATTTTATTAACAAAGGAGTTAAAATTGTATAAAATGTTAGCTAACAGTGGGCAAAAACCATCACTGGCATTAAATGTCACTATGTTGTTTGTATTTTAAATTGCAAAGAAAACACAATTTAGGACTTGACTACCCCTGGGCATCTAATTGTCCCTCCGTTTATGTGATCATATTTTTAAAGTTAGTCTTTTATATTACTGTGCCAAGAAGACCTTCATGTACTATCTCTACCCTTCTGATTTTAAGAGTCAGGGCACTTAATCTCTCTCCATGGTACTTCCCTGCTTGAATTGAACCTACATATTTATTTAGTTATTTGTGTCCCTACTGGACTGGATGCTCCCTGAGGACAGGAAGTGTTCATATTCACAGCAAGTTTATTTTTAAATCCATTGTGACTTCTTTAATCAGGTACATTGGTACATTGGATAAGATTAGGGTTCAGTTAGTAAGCAAAAACATGTTCAGAATTCCTAGGCAAAGTTTAGAGTGCTGTGTAGTTTGAGGTTCCTAAACCTCAATTTGCATATTTGTAAAACAAGAATAATATTTGGCATTGTATGAGAATTGGCTGTAATATATGTAAACTTTCAAGGATAGTATGTAGCCTGCAGCAGATACTCAAAAATGAAATGTATTCTTCTTATAACAGGGTTAATAAGATGAAAATTTTAGTGTTTGTTACAAAACACCTTGAATTTTTACAGTAAGCTATTTATTATTTGTTTAAATATGCTAATGATACCCTTGCCTTTACTATGAGCTTAATGCAGAGAATCATCGTAATTTTTGTAGGTATTTTGAAACTTTTTACCAGAAATGACACCACAAGAATATTTTTACCAGAAATGACACCACAAGAATATTTTCTTGTTTCTAATCTTTTAGATATTTTCTTTAATCAAAAGGAAATTATCTTGTTGAAATACTGCATTGCTGTATTCCAAACCTATATGATCTGATTATTTCTTTCTCAGACCTGGAAAACAAGGTGGTTCACTTTGCACAGGAATGAACTGAAATACTTCAAAGACCAGATGGTGAGAAACATAATGCATTTTCCCTTTAAAAATCAGCTCTCTAGATGAAAGGAACATCTGTCTTTAAAATCCCTAAAATTTTCCTTATGAATACCTGAAACATCTAAATAAATCAGTGGAGAAGTGAGTTCTTGATTCCTGATATGAGCCAAGTTTTTTTGGCAAAGATGAAATGTGTGTGCCAGAAACTGCCCTTTGTGACCAGCTACACTAAGGCAATAGAATCCCTTTCCTGCCACAAAGTATTAACTGCGATTTCTCCCTCTATTAAAAGTATGTCAAGGTCCCATATTCATTTTACTAAACCAATTTAAATTTATTTTGTTTCTTCTCACTTCCCCAGTACAAAATTTCTGAGAAAGCCTAAATTTAAAACAATAGATTCCCTCATTAGTTTGGCTCAGTGGATAGAGTATAGGCCTGTGGATGGAAGGATCCCAGGTTTGACTTCCGGGATTTAGATCTGAGATGGAAGGATCTCAGTTTGACTGAGCTGTGTGCACAGTCTTGTTGTAGGTATGGGCTCGATCCCCAGTAAGAGGAGTGCCAGAGGCAGCTGATCAATGATTCTCATCATTGATGTATCTCTCTTCTTCTCTGAAATTATATATATATATTTATTTAAATAAGTAAATAAAACTAAAATTTAAAACCACAAGAGAAACACGACACCCTTCCATATGTTAAAATTCATCTCTATCAAATTAAAATTGATAAATCAATGTTCTCTTAGTGCTCCGTAGGCCAACTTCCAAACCAGGATTGTGTTTCTTCCCTTAGTAGGTTTTCTATTATCCATCCCCTTGATGAAAGGGAAGTTGACGGTTATACATGGTGCAGGATTTGTTAGGGAAATAAATGATAAACAGATCTGTGTTTTTTCTAATGACATAGGTTGCTTTTTGTTTGTTTGTTTTTTTAAGTCACCAGAACCGATTCGGATCCTAGACTTAACAGAATGTTCAGCTGTACAGTTTGATTATTCACAGGAAAAAGTAAACTGTTTTTGGTAAGTTGTTTTACAAGGGAAATGTTTTTAAAGTCTCCTTGCCAGGTGTTTTAACTGAGGAATAAGAAACTATGTCTTTTTAAAAAAATTTAATAAATCTTTTTGTTCCTCTTTTTTCTCCTATGGCTCCTCTCCACCCGGTTCCCACCCCATCTTCTGCCCTTAACCCCTCCAGCTGTCCTCATCCATAGGTTTATGATTTTTGTCCAGTCTCTTCCCATTCCTCCCACACCCCTTTCCCTCTGATAATTGTCAGTCCACTTCCTTTCTATGCCCCTGATTCTATTATATTCACATTTACTCTGTTCATTAGATTTTTTTATTCACTTGATTTTTAGATTCACTTGTTGATAGATATGTATTTGTTGTTCATAATTTTTATCTTTACGTCTTTCTTCTTCCTTTTCTTAAAGAATATGTTTTAGCATTTCATATAATACTGGTTTGGTGGTGGTGAACTCCTTTAGCTTTTTCTTATCTGTGAAGCTCTATATCTGACCTTCAATTCTGAATAATAGCTTTGCTGGGTAGAGTAATCTTGGTTGTAGGTTCTTGCTATTCATCCCTTTGAATATTTCTTTCCATCTCATCTGGCCTGCGTAGTTTCTGTTGAGAAATCAGCTGACAGTCATATGGGTACTTCCTTGTAGGTAACTGTTTTTCTCTTGCTGCTTTCAAGATTCTCTCTTTGTCTTTTGCTCTTGGCATTTTAATTATGATGTGTCTTGGTGTGATCCTCTTTGTATTCCTTTTGTTTGGGGTTTTCTGCACTTCCTGGACTTGTAAGTCTATTTCTTTCACCAGGTAGGGGAAGTTTTCTGTCATTATTTCTTCAAATAGGTTTTCAGTATCTTGCTCTCTCTTCTTCTGGCACTCCCATAATTTTTATGTTGGTATGCTTGAAGTTGTCCCAGAGGCTCCTTATACTATCTTCATATTTTTGGATTCTTTTGCTTTTCTGGTTGAGTGTTTTTTGTTTCTTTGTATCTCAAATCTTTGACTTGATACTTGCAATCCTCTAGTCTGCTGTTAGATCTCTATATAATATTTTTTATTTCAGTCAGTGTATGTTTAATTTCTAGTTGGTCTTTTTTCATTTCCTTGAGGGTCTCGCTAAATTTATTGGCCTTTCCTAAAAAATTCTTGAAAAACCTTATAATCGTGGCTTTGAACTCTATATCCAGTCATTTGATTTCCTCAATTTCTTTCATTTATGATCAGTTTCTTTGTCTTCTCATTTTGGCTGCTTCCCTGAGTTGATAGAGTGGCTTTGCGTGCTAGTTGTTCCAAATGGCCCAGTGGCTCAGCCTCCCCACTTACCTGAGGTGGACACTCTTGGTGCACCTCTTTGTGAGCTGTGTGCACAGTCTTGTTGTAGTTAAGCCTTTATTGTTATTGCTATCATTGGGAGGAATTGACCTCCAGGCCAATTGTCTGTTAGGATCAGCTGTGTTTACGCTGGGAGAACTTCTGTGCTAGAAACACCCTTATGAGACAAGACTTGCAAAAGTCTCTGTGCTCAGCTTGATTGGGGCAGAGTCTCAGGGCAGAGCAGACAGCATTGGTTTCCTGTCAGCTCTGCCCTATGGGGCCCTGTGTCTCAGTGTCCCATGGTGATGGCTGCAAGCACCTCTGAGAGAAAGCTGCCCTCGAGTTCCGTTTGCTGCTAGACAGTCCAGTTACTCCCCGAATGAGTCTGGGTCCCAAGAGTCTCACTCAGAACTGGAGTTCAGTGCAGTCGGGAGCTTTTGTCTCCCTCCCGCTTGAGAAAGCCAGCTGTGCACTCAGTTGCCAGTCCTCTCCACAAACATGTCTCTGTACTTCAGCCTTTTGCAGCTCCTCTGATTCTCCATGTGCTTTTCTTTTTCCTTATAGTTATAGAATTTCCACTCAGCCAGCCTTCCTGCGGTTCTGGATGATGTCTGTTTTGTCTTTTAGTTGTTTTGAAATTGTGTGTGAGGCAGCAGTTTAGGTATTTACCTATGCCACCATCTTGGTTTCTCCCAGAAACTATGTCTTAATATGTACAAATGTTTTATGTGGGTGGCGTGGATTTAGTCATCACACAAGGCATTTATGTTAGGAGTGCACATCTGCCAGGTACAATTGATTAGGCTGTGTACTGCCCAAGTGTGATATGTATAAGGTGATGCCATTCACCATAAACAGTTTTATTCCTTTGGAGTTCTCCCCTCATTTATAATTTTGTTAACTCCAATGATGGGTGATTTGTATTGTTATGAAAATTTCTGGGAGATGACACAAAAGTGTTTTGTTTTAATATAATCAGTCTAGCATGACAATTTTTTAACTGGAAGAAGTCAAGTATATTGAGAAGTATTTTATTTCCCACCAATTTGTATTTTAAAGTTTTCAAGCATACAAAAGTTGAAAGACATATAGTCATATATCCCTCACCTAGATACATCAATTGTTAATATTTTAGCATATTTGCTTTATCTCTAATTACATTTTTATTCGAACCAATTGAAGGTAGATTGCAGACAACATGATACACTATCCCTAATACTTCAAGATGCATCTCCTAAGAATAAAAATATCACTGCTACAACTACAGTACCATTATCACACCTAAGAAAATTGACATTAATTTTATAGTATCAACCAAGTGTAGATGTCTTCAAAAATTTGCATAAATGAATCATATGAGCTAGCAGGGTTTTATATTTCTCATATACCAAAGTAATTGGAGGCAGGCAGCCTTCTTGACAAGGTCAGGTCCAGTGCCTCTAGAGTTTTGTCGGCCTTTTCCTTATGCTTGCTATGCCAGAGTTCTTGTAAGTCATGACAAAAGATGTAGGGATGGCATCAGCTCTGCCTGTCCATTTTTATCAGGAAGGCAGGTATTTCCCCAGAAAGTCTCCTATCAGATTTCCCCTCATATCTCATTGGCCTAGACTGGCTCCCATGACTATTTCTGGAAGCAGAGGAAGCAAGAAAAGGGTATTAGCATCACAATAATTGGTTTTAACCAATTATAATTTGTCATCTAACTAACTAATGGCCATCAAATTCTGTTGGTAAGAAGAAAGGAAAATATCTGTATTAATAGCCAAGTAATAATGTCTCCCACATGGAATACCAAACAATGATGATTCCAGAAACCAGTTTTGTACAATGTATGTACAATGTCACTCCCTCCCTCCCCCCACAGCTCACCCACTCTTCAACTGGATCTAGCATCAAGGTGTACCTTCTGTACACAGGGACTGACCTCTCATCTATTCAGCATTAATTACTGGTATAAACAGAATATACTGTTTGGGCTTTAGGATATAGAAACCATTCTGAATTTTAGTTCAAGGTTTGTTTATTTTTTTCATAAAATGGAAAAAGATGTTTGGTATTTTGCATCTCAACTGTAAGCACAGGGAGTATGGGCAAGATGTAAGCTAAGGCTGACCTTATTAGTCAAATGATTTTGACTCTCTAGTCAAAAAGACAAATAAAGAGTTATCATATATTATAAGAAATCTTTCGTGTCTAGTGGAATGTTCATCTTCCCTGCAGCAGAGACTAACTCATGGCCAGAGATGGGCAGAAGGACTAGCTAAGGGGTTTGTTTCATTGTCTTTTTCTCCCTGTTTTAAATAGCTAATACTGGCTACATCCATAGGGGGGAAGCGTTTTTCTCATTGAAGCAAGCTAACCCAAATGAGTTCCTTCATCAAACTCTTCTCTATCTTGCATGTTCTTTGCACAGGTTCGGAGCCATTTTACAGATCAACCAAATAAACATGGGAGTATTGTATTCAAGTCTAAGACAAAAAGATATGGGGGCGTCCTGGACATATTTTCCTCTTCTTTGAATTTTTATTAGAAAATATAAATCTAGCCCACAATGATAAGATGAATCTACAATATCCTCGGCATTTCTGCAGAGTGCTGGCAGGAATAGCAGATTGCTTCCCCAGATCCTTTGTCAATTCTTGTTTTCTTGGAGTACTCTAATTAGTGTTTAACTAATACATGTTCAGCTCACCACCTGGAGTGTCTTACCTTCTTTCTTTTGTCCCATCAGCTTAGTGTTTCCATTCAGGACATTTTACCTCTGTGCAAAGACAGGGGTAGAAGCTGATGAATGGATCAAGATATTACGCTGGAAACTGGTAAGTTAAATGAGTTTTCTGGATGGATGCTTAGTACTCAAAAATAACGTGGGGATGATTTAAGACATATTTCTGTTGAAAGAATCAGACCATCCTGAAACTCACTGGAATATCTACTTGCAGGCTTGTGGAATAGTCTGTTCATTCTTTTGGGACATGGAAGGGCAGCAGAAAGGGGTAAAAAGAGAAAGGATGGACTGCACTGGGGTCTCAGCCCCAGAGCCTTTGCTTGGTGCTTGAGCATCTATCAGTCTTCCTTTAAGTGTGCAGGCTTGGCCAGTTTTGCCTGGAAGAGAACAAGTGGGAGCAGAAAGTCAGACAGAGGAAAGTTGACATATTTATATAGTAGAAAATCCTTTTAAATTGCCAGAGAAGAAAGCTTGCCCTAGGTACTTAACTTAATTTCCAGCATAAGCATTGCTTTATCCAGGTCAAGGACAAAAGGTACTTTAATTGCTTCCTATACCTCCTACAGGAAATATGGAATACTTATAAAAATATATCAATCTCATACATTTTTCATATGTGTTTGTAAATTAGTGAATTGTTATTGGAGAACTGGACCTTAAAGCTTTCTAAAATTTCCTGTAGACATATTATCTTGAAACCCTGGATGTTTTTAACATAAACAAATTTTCCTAATTAAGTTGTATGAAATTAGCTGATAATTAGAATCTTGTTGAAACTTCCTTTCTAGATACTGGAACTTTTGATTATCTTTTCAGTTTGAAATCCAAATAAATATATCACTCATTTGAGATGGTTCTAATGTATTTGATATTCAGTGGGAAATACTTTGCCATATAGAAACTTTGCTGAGATATGAATGAGTATCTTATTTTTCCAGTTTTGTAATTATGCAAGCAACATATAATCATTATAGAAAATTAAGGTTAAAAATACATCCAATGCACATAATTTCAGACTTTTCCCTATGCCAATAAATATTTTAAAAACAAAATCTAAAAAATTTTAAGTGTTCTTTATATGCTCACTCTACCTAATAGCACACACTGAGTGCCCAGATTATTATGCATTCAGAGATCATAATAATCTTGCCACTCAGTGTATTATGAACATCTTCCCATATCAATAAATTTAGATCTCTTACTTATTTAGATTCATTTATTAGTATTGCACTTTATGGATAAGTATAAGTATTAGGCCAATTCCCAATATGCACAAGTTTAAGCAATCACTTTACTATAGTTCTCCTGAAAAAAAAAATTAAAACTTGGGGAGGGAACACATCATTAATTTATAGTTGCATGGTTTTCTTACTAATCAGCATGTCTTATTTAATATTCGTTCAAGCCAGAGTTTGTTATCTTAAAATTGCTCAATAATACATACACATGTATGTGAATTTTATTACAGTCTCAAGTAAGAAAACAGCTCGACCAAAGGGAAGGCACAATCCGATCTCGGTCATTCATCTTCAAGTAGACCTTTCCCTCGGGGATGCCCTGGCCCGACAGCAGGGTGACATGTCCGCCACTGCTGTGATCCGTAACAGGCCTCCGCGGAAAGCTGACTATGGATTTTTCTTTAAAAACAAATGAAAAGCAGATGCTGACTAGGATCTTTCTGAGCACACCACACTTGCTGACTCATGGAAAGCTGCTGCCCTTCAAGATGTTGTCATCTCCTTCAGAATACTGAGTCGCCGTCGTTCTGAGGAAAACTGGTGCAGCTAGCTGCCACACCCAGAGTGCTCACTCTTAGAATGCACAATAGAAGAAAGAGGGCTTGTGTTTGTCCTTATTGTGGTCCAAGCTTGTGGACTTTGTTTGCCCAGAGTCCCACTCTGTCGTGGTCAGCTTATCTGACATCCAGGTTGTGCTATTACCCAGGAAGGAAACAGCTGTCTACTTTGAGGCTCAGGCTGCCTCTTTATAAAGTTTATTGAGATAGCAAACATCAAAGATTGCGTTGGGCAGGGGGAAATAGGGTTATTCTGTTTTTTTTCCTCCCTTTATAAAAAAATAATAATAATTTCCAAAACTGTAATAGATAATGTTTGCAGTATTTATTTTCTCTTTGTAAAAGGCTCAGAATCTGGTGGGTTCTTCCTTCCTTTTTAATGATAAACCTATGAGAATTAAATGTCTTATAGATGATTAGGTAGAACCATAAAGGAAGGTATAATCTAAAAAATATTCTTTAAGCATTTTGGAGAAAATGTTATAAAGAGTGAGAAAACAAATTGAGAAAGGTTAATAATGTAGCACATGACATAGTTTAATGATAATATCATTATAGTTATTATTATAACAATAATAAAGCACATGTGAGCACTAAGGTACCCTCATCCAACATTTCTCCAAACAGACTGCAGGGCCTTCTCAAGAAAAGTGTGCTATAGTCCCTTCCCCAGAGCAAGCTGTCAGTGTTGGCCTGAAAGAGGTAAGAATCACCCGGTACCAAGATGACTGAGCGCCCTGCACCTTATTCAAGGGCAACTTCTGTTGTCGGTTGAGGGAGCAATACTAAGTCCACATGCAACACATAATGGCATGTTTGTCACACAGCATTTTCAGACTAGAATAAGGAGATTGAAATAGTGGGATGCAATACAGTCATCCAAAGCTCATAAATAGATTTTATTATCTTAATTCTCCTTTTTTTTTAGCTAGAACTTTGAAGGGAGGGGGAGTAGAGGAAGAACCCCCAAATACAAAGATTATGGTGCAGAGCTATAACAATGATCTTTCAGTCCACAGGAACAGCATGGTAAATTAGCTTTCCTGTTAATTTAAGTTTTTAGGTCTCAGAAAGTTTTGTATATTTAAAAAAGATGTTTAGTATATTTTGTAATGTTTGTATCATATTAGATAAAGCAAATGTCAAGTTAAAAGGTATTATGTTATGTTTGCAAAGTAAGGAGTTACACATGAATCCTTACTGAGATGTATGGTTTTGTTTTGTTTTCTCAGAAACAAGGGTGTTTCTTTGTGTAGGCAATATCATTTTTTACTGTAAAATATGTCATGTTTATTTATATTCTTTGGTTATGTTTATTAAAAAGAGCATGCTTTCCTGTGTTTGTTATTTTGCCATTAAAATGTTTTTAATATCTGTAACTTAAATTCAACTGATCAATATCATAAATAGCAATGAAGCATCCATATTGGTTAGATCGATGGTCGGCAAACTGCGGCTCGTGAGCCACATGCGGCTCTTTGACCCCCTTGAGTGTGGCTCTTCCACAAAATACCATAGCCTGCATTATTCTATTTTGAAGAAGTGGCGTTAGAAGAAGTTTAAGATTAAAAGAAATTTCAATCGTTGTACTGTTGATATTTGGCTCTGTTGACTAATGAGTTTGCCGGCCACTGGGTTAGACTCTGAGCTCCAAAGGATTCTACGTTGAAGTAGTTTGGGTCTTCAAAGATTTCTTAGTTGAATATGGAAAAGATAGTAAATACATGATAACATAAAGAAGTACGTAAGGTAAATACTGCCGGTGAAACACATAAAGCTATATATGATGGAGAGTGTGCTGCAGTGGGGATATAGCCTTTTTTTTTTTTTTTGAGGGTTTGACATGAAAAAGGCAATCTAATATATATCTACTATGTCATTAATACTGTGTTAGATATTTTACCTGTCAGCAGCCCTGAAAACTGGCCATGATTTCACCTCCTCAGAGGAGGCCCTCAGCTCAGGGAGAATGTGGTGTGCCAATGGCAGATCTGAGTGAGGCTGTTTTGGAGACGCACCAGTAGTGTTTCTGTGTCAGGCCACGTGTGCTCTCAGGTATGTAGTTACCACCAAAGCAGTACTTCTTAATACCCTGCGACAGATCACAAGAATTCTCGCCTCATACAACACAATGTTTACCAAGTATCATACTTTAAAAAGATATCAGCTTGTAAGAACATATAATAACTTCAAAATGCAATGGGTATTGCGTGCCTTTAAAATTTAAGTAAAATGCTTTCTGTACTCATTCAGTAGAAACTTGTCTGGCCACTGGGTAAAGCTAGAAATAAAACTACTGGTCTGCAATGTGTTAAGACACACAGTAATGCCCCCTTATTTCTTGGGAGTATGATCCAAGACCCCCCAGTGCATGCCTGAAACTGCAGATACAGTAGTACCAAACCCTATAAATTTCCTATACACACATAACTATGATAAAATTTAATTTATAAATTAGGCACAGTAAGAGATTAATAATAATAACTAATAAAATAGGAAAACTAATAATACACTGTAGTAAAAGTCATGAGTGTGGTCTCTCTCTCTCCCAAAATATATGGAATTTTCATATATTTTCAGACCATGATTGACTATAGGTAACTGAAACCCCAGAAAGTATGACTGTGAAGAAAGGGGAACTACTGTATTCTCAGAATTTTCCTGGGCGTATCTTGCCCAGAGAAGCAGTGTCACCGTGTGGGGATGGCTATGACTGCCTTGGAGGGACCCCTGCCCCCCTACTCCAGAGCCACTGGACCTCAGAACAGTCGGTAGGCTAGAGCCCTTCTCTTCCCGCTCATGTGGCGTGTGAGAGAGCAGGTTCTTAGATCCTCACCTGAGCAAGTACAGTACAGAGAGGACCCTGTTCACCACAGTTCAGGCTCTCAGCGTATGGTGTCAAGCAGAGTTTCCTAAATCACCTATGGTGAAGGATCAGATCCACTGTGCCCCCCACCCCTGCCCCCTTTAATTTCAGACTGGAAGTTTATAAAATCCAATAAAAATATATTGTTAGAAAAATGAAGTAAAAATACAAATATCATAATCCCAATTTTATTATCTGGTTCTACAGGCATAAATTCACTATGTCAAATTGCTGTAAGATTTTACAGCTCTCAATTTCCGTACTTGTCACATACCGCTGATGGACAGAACAGCCCAGGCTGCAGACCACGTTTTTTTTTTGTTTGTTTGTTTCATTAAAAAAAATCTTTATTATTGAAAGTATTACACATGTCCTCCCTTTTCTCCCATTGACTTCTTCTAGCCCACCCTCACCCTCTACCCCAGGCCTCCAACAACCCTGTTGTCTGTGTCCACGGGTTATGCATATATTAATACATGTTTTTGGTTGATCTCAAATAGTTCTTTATGTGTACATGTCATCAGTGGTATCTGGATGGTGGACATATGGTGGCAATACAGGTTTCACCCTCTCTGGTTTGTTCCTGGGCCACCTACAGTGACACACAGCTGCTGACTGCTAGCATGGCAAGATTTCATCAGTGTCTTTCATCTCTGGACTATCATCGTGGTTGGAACAGACTTGTCAGTTCCTCATTGTTGCAGGAACCCATATGGTCTTGGAGTTGTTTTCTGAAAATATACAAACATATTCTCGACCAAAAGTTAATAAAGGGATCTTTTCTGTAAATTAGACTTGGGATTCTTTTTATTTTTGCCCAAATGATTTTCCTTTGGCTTATTTTGACACCACGTGTGTTTTTCATAGGTGTCCTGCTGTTGGCATTACAAATGGAAGTTACTTTTCTGGAGTAAGAATTCTCTTGATGTAATTTACTTACAGAATATTTTTCCTTACATGATATTACCCGACTGTCCACCCCCCCTTTTTTTAATGGGGGCTTTTGGAAATTTTATATTGCAGTCTTGGTAACTTTAAATTTTACTTTTTGCACACAAATATGACTGCTTTAGGTTCTTTGGATGTTAGGCAATTTTACAATGAGATGAACTACTAATAGAAATTTTAGTTAATATTTTAGGAACTGCTTTTTGTCTAGTACACTTAACTTTTCTTGAGTATTCACGTATTTCACTTGACCAATTTAAATTAATCTGAAAACTTGATTACTATTTCAATGTCAAATTTAATACTCAAGCAAAAATCTTAGTTTACCCTGTAAATATTAGTGGACAGGATTATTTGCATTCTTGAGTAGGCCTTGAGCATTCCTGCTACTAGACTTAATTTAGACTTAATTTATATAGAGAGCAGCTGTTGCTGGCTGAGACTCTGTCTGTAACCTGGGTCCTGAGCTGTGTGTGGGAGGCAAAGCAGCCATGGGGGCAGGAGACCTCCCTCAGAAAGGGTGAGAGTTCAGGCCCCTGCAAGGTTAGTGGGTGAGGGTCTGTGCCCCACCTCTGTTGACCTTTTAGTTCTTTCCTGTTGACCCCTCTGTGACTGTGCCTGTCTTAGGTTGTTCCTTCCCTGAGGAATCTTACCCGTCTCTGGCTATCCAGCCATCCTCCGGAGCCAAACAGGATGATGTGAGGTTCTGTTCTGTCTCCTTTGTAGTCTATGGCCCCGTGGCCTCCATGTCCAGCACCTGCCTTGGGGTCCCCTCCCCTACTGGCGGGGTCCAGGTGCTGATCATATATCTCGGGGGACCCAGGTTTCTTCTCCAGGGAGGGCCCAGCTCACACCATTGAGCGAGAGACAGATCCATGGTGCCAGCCGCCCAGAGGCTTCAACCACAGCTTGAACTGAAAGCTCAGGCAACAGCTGTGTGCACTTGGATTCTGAGAAGAGGGCTCCTCTTGGCAAAAAGGGGAAGAGGGGCCAATATAGAATCCTCGAGTGCCTTCCCAGTACCTTAATTCCTTCTGAAAGGGATTAATTCCTTTCCTATCCTTTTTAAAATTGCTGCCTAACATTCAAAGAATTAGTTTGTAAGTTTCTTTGGGATAATTGTACAATATGCTGCTGTCAAATATCAAAAATTATAATGACATTGTAGAATAATATAATGTATGGGTATTATGGTGTCACAGGAAGTTAAGGGGGGCCTACCCTAAGGACTGGTATCCCTAGGAGATGACAAGCTCTAGGCCATGTCAATTCAATCTCAAAATAGCTATTAATTTTTTTATAACTTTATATGAACTTTGTCAGGGAGGTAAAAACACAAATTACTTACCTTAGTTCAAGAGGTCAAATATATTGACTTTCCCCTTACTCCCTCCACCACCCACTTACCCTGATGTTTGACATTCTGATGGACTTTTCTTAGTCTCTGGATCCGTTCTTGTTCATCAGTCTATGTCGTTCATTATATTCCACAAATGAGTGAGATCATGTGATATTTATATTTCTCTGTCTGGCTAATTTCACTTAGCATAATGCTCTCCAGCTCCATTCATGTTGTTGCAAATGGTAAGTGCTCCTTCTTTTTTACTGCAGTGTAGTATTCCATTGTGTAGATGTACCACAGTTTTTTAATCCACTCATCTGCTGATGGGCACTTAAGCTGTTTCCAAATCTTAGCTATGGTAAATTGTGCTGCTATGAACATAGGGGTGCATATATCCTTTCTAATTCACGTTTCTAGTTTCTTGGGATATATTCCTAGAAGTGGGATCACTGGGTCAAATGGGAGCTCCATTTTTAGTTTTTTGAGGAAACTCCATACTGTTCTCCACAGTGGCTGCACCAGTCTACAATCCCACCAGCAGTGCACGAGAGTTCCTTTTTCTCTGCATCCTTGCCAGCACTTGTCATTTGTTGATTTGTTGATGAAAGCCATTCTGACCTGTGTGAGATGGTACCACATTGTCGTTTTGCTTTGCATATCCAGATAATTAGTGACTTTGAGCTGGTTTTCATATGTCTCTGTGCCTTCCTTTCATCTTCCTTTGAAAAGATTCTATTTAGGTCCGTTGCCCATTTTTTTAAAAATTATTTTTTATTGATTTTTTGCAGTATAATAGTAGTACATGTTTTCCTTTCCCCCTCCCCCTTATCCTCCCCGCAGCCTCCCCCACCCCCCAGCACATATCCCCAGCTTCCCCCCTCCCCGCCCCAGTGTCTTTCATTCATTGGTTATGTTCATATGCATGCATACAAGTCCTTCCGTTGATCTCCCCCCGCATCTGCCTCCCATCCACCCAAGCCTCCCCCTGTAGCTTGACAGCCTGTTCAAGGCCATCCTGCCTCTTATTTATCCTTTCAGAGAACCAGCTCTTGGTTTGGTTCATCTTCTGTATTGTTTCGTTGGTCTGTATGTTGTTTATCTCTGCTCTGATCTTTACTATTTCCTTCCTTCTGCTTACACTGGCTTTTCTTGTTGCTCTCTTTCTAACTATTTGAGTTGTTGGGTTAGATAATTTATTGCCATTGTTTCTTGTCTTTTTGTTTTGTTTTTTGTTTTGTTTTGTTTCGCAGTAGGATTGTAGAGCTATGAATTCCCTCTCAAAACTGCTTTCGTTGTGTCCCATAGATTTTGGATTGTTGTACTATCGTTGTCATTTGTTGCCATGATGTTTTCTATCTCTTCCTTGATCTCTCTGGTAACCCAGTCATTGTTTAATAGCATGCTGTTTAGTCTCCACGTGTTTGATTTCTTTGGATTGTTTTTATTGTAGTTTATTTCCAGCTTTATGCCACTGTGATCTGAGAATATGCTCCATATGATTTCTATCTTCTTGAATTTGGAGAGATTTTGCCTATGAACCAACATATGGTCTATCTTTGAAAATGACCCATGGGCACTTGAAAAGAATGTATATTCTGTGGCTTTGGGGTGAAATGATCTGAAGATGTCAATTAATTTCATCTTGTCTAGTGAGTCATTGAGGATTGATGTTTCATTACTGATTTTTTTGTTCAGAGGATTTTGTCCAATGGTGATAGTGGGGTATTAAAGTCTACTATGATTGTATTGCTGTCAATCTCTCCCTTGATATCCTCCAGAGTTTTTTAATGTATTTGGGTGCTCCTGTATTGGGTGCGTATATGTTTACCAGAGTTATTTCTTCTTGTGGGATTGCTCCCTTTAGTATTATGAAGTGGCCTTCTTTATCTCTTGTTATGTCCTTCACTTTGAAATCTAATTTGTCAGATATAAGTGTTGCTTACCCCAGCTTTTTTTCCATTTCCATTCGCCTGAAGAACCTTTTTCTATCCTTTCACCCGCAGTCTGTGTGCGTCTTTTTTTTGGAAGGTGGGTTTCTTGTAGACAGCAGATATATGGGTCGTGTTTTCTTATCCAGTCTGTTACCCTATGTCTTTTTATTGGAGCATTTGAACTATTTACATTTAAAGTTATTATTAATAGGTACTTATTTGTCACCATTTTTGTTCTTTACTGCTGTGTTCCTTCTTTGCTTCCAATTTCTTTTTATAGCAGACCCTTTAGCATTTCTTGCATTGCTGGTTTGGTGGTAATGTATTCTTTCAGTCCTTTTTTGTCTGTGAAGCTACTGATTTGACCTTCAATTTTCATTGATAACCTTGCTGTGTACAGTATTCTAGGATTCAGATCCTTTCTTTGCATGACTTTGTATATTTCATTCCATTCCCTTCTGGCCTGATAAATTTCTGTTGAGAAATCACTTGCTAATCTGATGGGGGTTCCTTTGTAGGTGACTTTCTGTCTCTCTCTGGCCACTTTTAAGATTCTCACTTTGTTGTTGATGCTTGCCATTTTAATTATAATGGGCCTTGGCATAGGTCTTTTGGGGTTTATTTTCTTTGGAACTCTGTGAGCTTCTTGGATTTGTGTGGGTTTTTGCTTTCCTATATCAGGGAAGTTTTCTTTCATTATTTCTTCCAACAGGTTTTCTATTCCTTGATCAATTTCCTGTCCCTCTGGAAGCCTTATATGCAGATGTTGTTTTGTTTCATGTTGTCCCAAAGTTCCCTTAGGCTCTCTTCCTGCCTTTTAATTTTTTTTTCTAGAAGCTGCTCCACTTGAATATTTTTTCCTACTTTGTCTTCTAGCTCACTGATGCAGTCCTCTGCTTCTTCTAGTCTACTCTTGATACTTTCTATCAAGTTCTTTACCTCAGCAATGTCACTTTTCATTTCTTCTTGGCTGTTCTTCATTTCTTCTTGGTTCTTTTTCATTTCTTCTTGGGTCTTTTTCATTTCTTCTTGGCTCTTCTTCATTTCCTCTTGGTTTTTCTTCAATTTCTCTTGGTTGTTACTCATAATGTCTTATATTCTCTTCAGCCACCTTATGATCATTTATCTGAATTCTTTCTCTGACAGGTTGCTTGCTTCCATTTCATTTACCTCTTTTTCTGGTTAGGCTTGTTTTTCTTTCATTGGCAAGCTGTTTCTTTGTCTCCCCATAGTCTCTCTGTGTGTCTGGTTATGTAGTTCTCACTCTCCTGCGTTGATTTAAAGGCTCAAAATACAAGACAACCAGGTACAATGCACCAGGCACTGAACCGGAGTGTATTCACGGTGGTGGTAACTCCAAATTAAAGGTGATTGCCAGAGAAAGGCAAATTGGGTAATAGGTGAGAAAGAAGAGAGTAGAGGAAAAAAATAAAACACACACACGAAAGAAAGAAAGAAAGAAAGAAAGGAAGGAAGGAAGGAAGGAAAGGAAGGAAGGAATGCCAAAATTAATTGGGAAAAGGGGAAGAAGTAAAAAGAAAGAAAAGGGGAATTAACTATAAATATGGGTTGAGTGCTTGCTTTGGCAACACATACAATAAAATTGGAACGACACAGAGGCATTCCATATTTTTTTTTTTAACCAAAGCCAGTTTGACTCAGTGGTTAGAGCATCGGCCTGCAGACTGAAAGGTCCCAGGTTTGATTCCGGTCAGGGGCATGTGCCGTGGCTGTGGGCACATCCCCAGGAGGGGGTGTGCAGGAAGCAGCTGATAGTTGTTTCTCTCTCATCGATGATTCTGACTTTCTATCCCTCTCTCTTCCTCTCTGTGAAAAATCAATAAAACATATTAAAAAAATAAATATGGGTTGAAAACTCCTATAGGACAGCCACTAATCCCAACAAAAGCCAGCAACAAGTACCTGGAGATTGATACAAACTACATACAACAACTAATATCAAGGGAGGTGAGGGAACACAGAAGCATAAATCTATCAAAAAAACAATGCAAACAACAACAACAAAACAAAAAATAATGCCAAAAAACCCCCCACAAAACCAACAAAACAAACTAAAAGAAAAGAATAAGCAAAGCAAGTTCACAAACATGCATAAAATATCGATATAATCAACAGTCAAGTAAACAACAGCAATAAGACAGAGAGAAAAACAATTTAGGATAGTGAAGTCAGAGAAGCGAGAGGTGTGTATGGACTTGGAGTGGGTGGTTGAAGATTAGATATATAAGTGGGGTGAAATTTTAACAGGGGATAAAAAGAAAGAATAAAGTAAATCTAAAGCAGGAAAAGTATAACGGGAACAAGACACTAATTAGGGAAAGGTTAGAAAGAGAGTGGTGGCATAAGGGTGAAGTTGAAGTAAAGTAAAAAGATACTAAAGGGTAGATGAAAATAGACTGTAAAACACTAATCCCAAAGTAGAAAAAGATAAAATAAAATGGCACTTCAAAAAAAGATTAAATAGTAATAGAAATAAAATTCATTCCTTAATTTGTGTTACACAAGAGTCAATTTGTGATTCAGCCCTGGGTGGCAGTGTTTCTGGATTGACTTCCACATCTATTGGTCCTCTCTAGCCTGAACTAAAATCCCGTTATCCCTATGGTATTCAATACTGATTTGTGGGAATGGGCTGCCCCAGAGCTGCCTCTCTAATGGTGACGGCCTGTTCTGATCCCCAGCCTCCAGAGAAATCGCTCCCCCATTGTCTCCCAGGTTATCCCCCACCAGGGGATCCCACTTTCTTGGTTCAGCACTGAGAAACTCGGATTAGGAGAGGAAAATACACAATTGTGTGATCTCAAGTTCGTGTCTGCACGAAACCCTTTTCCCACTTGGGTTTAGCAGCCAGCACCCTCCCAAAATTGTTAGGCTGCCCTTCTCTGTCAGGTCCAAATCAGTTGCTTTCTAGGAATCCCCTCTGCCATCAGCTCTCAGGGCCCACTTCCACGTTTACCAACTCCAACAGCCACGGACTTTTTTTTTTTTTTTCAGGCACAAATCTCCCTGCTTTGCCAGCTCCCCTAACCCCAGGGGAAATCTGACCTTTCTGTGGCGGAGTGCAGAGCTTCTGCGAATCCGCTTCTGCGCCAACTAGGAACTGGTGTTCTGGGGGTCTCAGCCATCCAGTGGGTACTGCATCTGTAAAATTTTCAGGCCCTTCCCCTTCAAGATGGTGCAGTCTGCCTCCAAGCTGGTGGCTCTGCGAGAGAACCCAGCCACACTGAGGGCCGCTCGATCAGGGGAGGCAAATCCAGCAGTCCTGCTCCTTCTCCCGGAGCCCAGCTGTCCCCTAACTCACCAACAAACACTCCCCGCGTGACCCTCAGCTGCTCCCTCAGTCTGCCCTGGGACACAATTCAGAAAGCGTCCTTCTGTTCTGCCACCATTTTTTTCCCCTCTGCAGACCACGTTTTGAGGAGCTCTGGTCTAAAGGCCTGGCAAGTAAAAGGAACTAAAAGACTTCTTGAGAAAGGATTCACCTGAAGGTAGAGGTGGTTGAGGAGCATGTTTTATTGATGAATTATGGACATCTATAATAGGGTGAATCTGAGCATATTCTTGTCTACTACTCAGGTGCTTAGCAAAACCTAAAGATATTTTTCACTAGTCTCAAGGGACAGACACTGACATCGTGTCCCATTTAGAGCCGAGAAGATGACACCCTTAGCCTTCAGCTGCCTCTAGGCATCCTTGTCTTCTATCAGCAGCAGCAGCAATGGCCAAGATTGAGGGGCAAAGCTCATCCAGAGAATAGAAACAAGAGCAAATGAAATTGACAGGTGCCGTGTGATGTCAGAGTACATGTAAAGGGCCCTATGGGGACTCCCGGAAATATCTGGACGGCATTTAAGAGGGACTGGATTTTCCATAGAAGCAACAAGGATGGAACCAGACAAGTGTTCCAGTGGGCTCGGGAACCTGTGGTCATTGCCCTAGTTCCAGAAAGCAACATTGGAAAAGGCATATCAGCAACTGGCAAAATACCCACGTTGGTTTTCTTTTTTTCTTTTTTTTAATATATTTTATTGATTTTTTTACAGAGCGGAAGGGAGAGAGATAGAAAGTCGGAAACATCGATGAGAGAGAGACATCGATCAGCTGCCTCTTGCACGCCCCCTACTGGGGATGTGCCCGCAGCCAAGGTACATGCCCTTGCCGGAATTGAACCCGGGACCCTTCAGTCCGAAGTCCAGCGCTCTATCCACTGAGCCAAACTGGTCTCGGCCCCACGTTGGTTTTCTGAGCCATGGCATGAGGATTATCATGGCTAGAAAGGACGAATGTAGACCACTGCAATCACCTCTACGTAGAAAGATAGGAAACCAAAAACAATGGAGGGATTTCAGAGATTAGTGCCATCAAAGGCTAGGGGATCCTCACATCCTCATTCAGCGTACCTATTTGGCCTGTGCAGAAAATAGATGGCTCCTGGGGCATGACAGTGGATGATGACAAATTTAAGGTGGGGGAAGTGGGGAGGGAAGGACTCCAATTGCAGCTGTCCCAGATGTGATTCCATAGCTTGAACAAATTAACACACCCACTGATACCTGATATACAGCAATTATTGATCTGGTAACTGGTGTTTTTTCCTCTCTTTTCTTTTCTTTCTTAAATGACAAGATCACACCCTGCACTTCTCTTATATCTACATGAGCACAACCCTGGAAACACAGTGGGTGCTCCACAAGTGCCTTCAGACGTGGAAATTGAAATAAAAAGATTAGTAGCTAAATTCTAATAGGCTAAACTCTGGCATTTTTTTTTAAATGTCTTTATTGATTAAGGTATTACATGTGTCTTTACCCCTCTATTAACCCCTCCCCCAACTTTCTTCTCACACATGCCCACACCCACCTCCTCTCTTTTCTTGATATTTATTAGTAAAGAGCATCAGAAGCAATTTATCTGGCAAGGCCAGCAATACATCTTTCACTTTCCTACCTCAGAGGTTGATCAGTTCTCCAGCCTTATGTAGTGATTTAGTCCATGTAGACCCTGACCACCTTTCTTTCCACAAGACTCTCTCACACTGGTCCACTGCACTGATGACATATACTGTTTGGACATGGGGAACAAGAAGTACCAAGTACTCTAGGCTTATTTGTAAGACATCTATGTGCCTGAGGGTGGGAAATAAGTCCAACAAAAACTAAGGGCCTGCTAATATTGTGCATGTCCATATGTGTCAGTAGAATAAACATCTCAAAGTGGAATTGTTGTGTATAAAGGTTAATTTTGTGTCAACTTTACTGGCCCTGGAATACCCAAATTAAACATTATTTTGTGTCTGTAGGTTGTTTCTCTGGAGAATCCTAGTATTTGAAAGTTTGATAGAGATTTCTCAATTGCCCGCATAGAGGCATAACAATTCTATAAACAGTATATAAAAAAATGCCTGTCCTACTATTGAATAATCATTTTCCTGTTGACTTAAGATGTAACCTTTTTAAAAATTTTTAAAATATATTTTATTGATTTTTCAGAAAGAAAGGGAGAGGGATAGAAAGTCAGAAACATCAATGAGAGAGAATCCTAGATCAGCTGCCTCCCGCACACCCCCCACCGGGGGATGTGCCCACAGCCAAGACACATGTCCTTGACAGCAATCAAACCTGGGACGTTTCGTCTGCAGGCTAACGCTCTATCCACTGAGCCAAATTGGTTTCAGCAAGATGTCACCTTTTAAGTCCTCATATGTATTGTATTTTTCTGTGTATAAGATGCAATTTTTTCCAAAAATTGTTAGACTGAAAATAGAGGGAGCCACACGAGTATGTAGCTGCTCATACTTTGTGAAACAGGCTTCCTCCAATCACAACCCTTATTGTTACAGATGTCAGCTGATGCCATAATTGGAGGTGGAGAATGCAGATGCAACAGGGACCAGAGTGTTCTGAGCCCATAAAGATGTAAAAAAAATAAAAAGGTAAATACCAATAAGCAATTGTCTTACTCTGCAAAATTCAAACTGAATGTAATCAGTGATGCAAGAGAACATGGAAATAGAGTTGCAGAGAGACAATTTGGACCTCCTCCCACTGAGTGTATGGATCAGACAATGGAGAAAACAGGAAGAACAATACTTTAAGATGCCAAAAAAGAAGGCCTTAAGAGGAAAACCAGCAAAATGGGAAAACTTTCAGCAAAGGCTTAAGACTTGGATTACGGAGCAGCACCAGAGTGGCTTATGTGTGTCAGCTAAGCTTATTCAATGTCAGGCAAGAATGTTTCAAGTGAAATGAACATTGTTGATTTTAAAGGAAAGGCAAAATGGTGCTTTCATGAGAGAAGGGTTGGCCATGAGAACACAAAGTTAGCTCAGAAAATGTCACCAATTTATGATGATCTCACATATTAGACAGTGACTCAGAAGACAGCAGTGATACAATAGAAGTTGAAGAAATTGATATATCTGGAACTAATTTTGAAGAGAGCAGTGATGCAACAGAAGCTGAATAAAATATGCTGCATATCATAGTACTGGTATATAAACATTACCTGCAGTAATTACTAAATAAAAATGTGTTGTTTTATGTTTAAAATATTGATTTCCTGCCCTGACCTGTTTGGCTCTGTGGATAAAGCATAGGCCTGCAAACTGAAGGGTCCCAGGTTCAATTCCGGTCAAGGGCATGTACCTTGGTTGTGGGGACATCCCCAGTAGGGGGCGTGCAGGAGGCAGCTGATCAATGTTTCTCTCTCATCCGTTTCTAACTCCCTATCCTTCTCCCTTCCTCTCTGTAAAAATCAATAAAATATATTAAAAAATAAAATATTGATTTCTTAATTTTGGGGTGGACAAGTGGGAGGCATTTTATACATGGGGAGCTCATATACAGAAAAATGCAGTATGTACTAAGGCCTGTTCCTGGATTAGTCTGTCCCATTGATCTGTCCAGCTGTCTACCTAATTTAGTTTTATACTACCTTTTCATCAAAACTTCTTAAGTTTCACCTATTTTTCCAGATGAACTATAGAATAATTTGTTATACCCCTTCGAATAGAAATTGTAATAGTAGCAACATTTGCCATGCAGAGGTTAAGTATCGCTACTTATTATCTTTTCTAGGGAAGATGCATATTTATTACCTGCAATTAAAATGTGTCACCTCATTTATAAAAGACCTTCTTGTTTTATGAATCATTGCATTAGCAAAAATCTCCTGAACACCAATAATCCAGATAATGGCAATTGTGGATTATAACTGGTATGTCTAATACTTCATTAGAGTGGAACAATTAACTATGTATAGTTCCCTGAAGTTAAAGCATCTCTCTTGCCTCTACTTCTTTGTAAAGGCTTTTGCTCTTGCCCAATTCAAATGCCCCTCTTCTCTCTCAAAATAAAGCAGAATCTAATGCTAAGTAAATGCCCCTATTTTGTTTTTATAGCATCCTTTATCACAGCATTTCACATATCTGTTTCATTTACTGAATAAGTTCTTTAAAGATAGGTACCACAACTTAGTCTATTTATATAGGATTTAAGGAGGGAGAAGGAGGGAAAGAAGCAGGCACAGTGCCTGGCCCACTATCTCACTCTACAACTCAAAGACTACATTTGCACACATTCCACGTAAAATGCACCCCTGGAGCACAGAAATATGTGAATTGTGCTCCTCGAGAGTTCTACAATGTGGTAGTTCTGTGAATGGCAACAGATCTTCAATGCATGTGTACTGAACCGTACCAGGCCAAACTGATTGTCAAAGAACCCAGGAGGAAATTAACCACCGTGAATGATGGACTGCATTCCTGAATATAAAGGGCAAATTCTAGAAATAGGATACCTATTTCATAAAGATTAAATTAGGCTCATAAATATTTATTTTCCTACCGACAGTTTATGCCACATAAAACTATCTCCAAACGAATATCCATAAAAAAAGCTCACTAGTTATTCATTGGTTGAAAAGAATGAATTAATTATATCTTTAAACTTTTGAAACTATAGTGTTCAAACTATACTTTCAAAAATACTATTTTATTTATACTCATGTATAGAAAAAATGGCTGTAGTATCATGTTTACATATGTATCAATAGTGGGAACAGAGCTCAATAATGAATCGTATCTAAATTTTACGAACAATGCACAAACATCGAAAAATTGGTTACAGGAAGCAAAATGGGTGGAAAACCATTTGCTATCATTTTTATTGAACAGCAGCACCCTCTGAGAAGAACCAAATCAATTAGTAATATTCATCTATAGTGCAAAATAATATATACACAGGAAAATTAGTGATTGTACTGATTTTATTACTTTTACTAAGCCGTTTTATGTCCCCACACTCAATGCAAAGAAATAAAATAATATGAAAAAAATATGTCCTCATTATTATTCACAATAAAATATATTTGTTTCTATCTGCAGGCCTGGCAAAATGTACAAGGGGAACACTTCATGGCTCAAGTGGATCAAAGGACCATTTTGATTCTGACCCACCCAATAGAATCTCATGCAGATTTGGGGACTGAGCTAACTCCATGGGAGCTGTGATAGACAAAACCATTTCTGTGGTATCCCCAGATCTCAGTAAATAAGACCTATACAAGAAAAGATAACAATCTGTCCATAAATTTTTAGTACAAGGTAAAAAAGGGACCCTTTTTTGGGTACATGGATACAAGTATGTTGTGGTCTCAAGATTGCTAGATTGATATCTTGTCTATTATAATGAAGATTATAATGAAGATAAGGTAGACATCAAAACCACTGTCAGATTAAGAAACTTCTACAACTTGTCTCAATTCTTCAAATAACGGAGCAAGTTCCTTTTCTAAGCTGACAATTAGACCTAAAACAAAGAGATTAAGAAAATTAGAACCTTAGAAAAAATGTTCATGAAAAAAGTCTTCGACTTAAATTCCCTTTGGTTGAAATTATTACTAAAAAGTAAAAAGTAAATGAGATATAGTTTATTCCCCATAACTAAAGCAAAATATTCTAACTCTAAATAAATTGACCAAATAACTCATATTCATTATGAACTTTCTTCCATGTTTAAAAGAAAGTTCAATGATGAATCTGTAAGACAACCTAGTCTAAGTAGCATATCTAGCTTCTCCTTAATTTCCAGAGTGAAAGGCTACATATTATAGACACTGCTTATCTTATGTGGAAACTAGAGGCTCGAAGCACAAAATTCATGTAAGGATCTTGCCCCCACCTCCTCCTGGCTGCTGTGGTGGCCAGGGCCTTCTGCCTCAATTCCCACTGGTGTGGCAGCCACCTCCTTGGCCTCTGCTCCCGCCCACTGCAGCGGCTGCCTCAGCCCTCTCAGCCCCAGCTTCACCTGGAAGGTTGTCCAGTCTAATTAGCATATTACGCTTTCATTGTTATAGAAGATAAATATGGATCTTCCTCTTTCTCACAGAATATTAAAAACATCTGGGATTTTCAAGGAAATGTTCTAAGTACTAAAATATAATGCTGTACAACATAATTTATAACAACCAATGAGACAGTATGTGATTTATCACAATTATTATTTAATATACTTAAAATATTGATACCACTATCTTATACAGGGGTGAGCAAAAGTAGGTTTACAGTTGTGAGTACATGAAATAAGATTTCATTCAATATTATTTATTAATTACTGTATTTATTTGTATTACAACTATAAACTTACTTTTGTCCACCCCTATATAATTTACAAAGTGTTTTCACATATATATTTTGCAGCTTCAATACATTAGAAATGGAAGAGAATAGATCATCAAATCTAAACCCCTCATTTTAAAGACCAGGAATCTAAGGACTGGCTTCAGTGACACAGAAAGAAATAGAACTCACTCTAACAATTCTAAACAGTGGTCAAATCTGAAGGAGACAGACCCTAAAAAACAAACCACTTTATCCACAGGGAGTAAAAAAAAAAAAAAAATACAATCCAACTAAATATAGTTACTTTACACATAAATACCCAGTGAAGGCTACTGGATATAATGGGATCTGACTATCCTCTATGGAAAATATGGCTTTCTAGTGTTTGTTCTCAATTCCTCAAACCACAGGAAGAATGTGATTATGTTCACCCTATTCACAATCCTTAGTCATCTTGCTCACTATCGTCCAAGATTTTAAAAATTCTAATAGATTGGTCTATATGGAATTTAACTCATCCTTGACCATTTTATTTTTGTTTGGCTCTCTTTTTGTTTTCTAAAGCTCTTTTAATGTGAGCAAGACATAGCATTCAAGTGGTAAAGATAACAATTATTTTTTTATCTTAAAGGATAACTTAACCACACAAGCAGATATTAGCTCCATTATACAGATATGGAAAACAGAGAATTTATTTTTTCAGAGAGCAAAGACCTTCCCCACAAATTCAATTTTTTTACCCTAAATCTACTAATCCTATCATATTAGACTATTCAGATACAATATCATAAACAATTAAAAGCTGCATTTAACAGGAGGTAACCAATCAATGATTCTCTCGTCACTGATATTCCTATATTTCTCTCCCTCCTCTCCCTTCCTCTCTGAAATGTATTTTTTAAAAGCTGCACTTAAGGTAATTAAAACAGACCTGTATTGGCATTGCTGCTGGCTATGAAACTCACCACCAAAGGTAAACGATTAAACTGAACCACCTAAAAAGAAAAGAAGATCTAAATATTATGTTGTATTGGGAAAAGGCAGTATAATTCAATAAACTATCTTAATCTTTCGAAAACCTTTAAATGGTTAATGTGTAAGATAACAGCCCAATATCATGGTATTACCTCATGAAATATGAAAGAGATGAAAATAAATATTTCCATGAAACAGAGTTACTGAGCATCTCTTAGAGACAATACCATTTAGCCTGGAAAGTTTTTAAGGTGGGACTGTGTCTTCATTCTTTTTATCTCTAAAGACCAGCAGATTGTCAATTACACAGTAAGAGTTCCATAAAAACTTAATAATTAAATGGCTAAAGGAAGTATTTCTCATTCCTGTAGCTGTATCTTCATGATTTTTATGCTTCCTATGCACTACTATAATTTAAACAAATTTAAATTAACTTTAAATCAACTATCTTTAGCTTAACTTCAATCTAATCCTTTATCAGTCAAGTTAAAGGCCAGATGAGTTATTTGTTTACCAATATACATTAAAATACACAACTTTTAAAATAAAAAGATGTTAACTGTGTATCATCAGTAGTACCTAAGTTATACTTTGGTAAGCATCACTCAAACAGACAAGTGATTAATTTATTCTAAAGAAAATGTAGCTGGAGATCAAGAAGTATGTAGCAACTAATTTCTTTCCCATAATTAATAACCTCACTTATTTATGTACAGGGTGTCCCCCCAAAATATGTATACATATTTTAACAACTGATAGTTCAATTTTGAAAATAAAATATATTTTAATAAACACTGCTTTTACAATTTTTCTAAGTGTGTATATGTTTCTTGAGACACACACACATATATATATATATATGGATGTATATTTTTCATATGTACACATATTCCAAACAAAATAAAGGAATTAGCTAAAATAACAAATTTAAATAACATCATTTTACTTTCAAGAGAAATTTTTATCTATCACCAACAACACAAGTGTCATTTGAGAAATCACAATGGTTAAGCTAAGGGCACCATCTACTGGAGGTAAGAGTGCCCTGACTTACCCTTTCCAGGATAACATATACTTTATTATTACATCTTTTTAATTACTTCCCACAGTAATTAGTTCCTGGAGTCAAATTCGAAGAAAATCACTTCTGTGAAACATAACCCATTTGAAGGCTAAGATCTTAAAATTTCACCCCTTACAAAACCCAAATTTAGAATGATAGCGCAAGCTATTTTATATAGAAAACATAGTAATAGTTGAAATCAGCAAACCATTAAATAGTTATGAACTTACCTGGTAGGTATTATAGTAACAGATGATACTTTTATTTTTTGAAAGTCCAAGTTTGCTCCCTTGGTCTGTTGCAAGGGCAAAAGTAGATAAGAAACCAGGTCTCAAAGCATGCTCTGGAGCATTATCATTGGCCACTGGAAATACAAATGATTTAAGTAAAAATTATGCAGTGGACATGGTAGAAAGATTTGCAGCACCTTTTTAAGACATATGCCTATAAAAATATCAAGCACAAGAGTTCTGTTTCCAATATTTAAAATCACATCACTAACTGGGTCTCATCAATTAAGGTATGAAAAACTGCTGAGATGTCGAATGAGCGATCATAACTAAAGGAAAAAATGATGATTCTCACAATATATTTTATTTTTAAATAAAATATTAAATGTTTATATTTCTTTAATATCTACCTACCTGAAAACACAGATTAACCAGTACATTTATATATTTTATTGAATGACTAATTTTGGAAGGAGGGGGAGAGAGAGGTGGTACATCAATCTGTTGTTTCACTTATTTATACATTCATTGGTTGCTTCTTGTATGTGACCTGACTGTAGATCAAATCCACAACGGTGGTGTATGGGGAAGCCATTCTAAATAACTGACATACCCAGACAGAGCAATCAGTATATTTAATAAACTGAATATTCTCATTAACTGATGGCCAAGCTAGAATTTTTAAAAAGTTTCCGAAAACTTTGCTCTCATAAAACCCAGAGTAGTATTGCTTATTGGTATTAATAATTCTGCAGCTGGCCAACTTTTTCCTTCACTCATTAAGTCATGGAGTTAGTTGTGCAAGTGTAAGGCTTTAACACAGAGATCCTCAGAAAGAATATTAGAGTTGGCAAATCTGGCATTATTTTGTTTAAAGCCTTAATTACAGAACTAAGGAAAGACAAGTGACTTGCCCGTAGACACCTATGTTTTATAGTAAGTTAGAAAGCACACTGGACCATACATCAGGAAATGATGGGTTCTAATATTATTTTGTCACTGATTCACATTGCAACTTAGGAATAACAATGTACTTGACAACTTTAATTTATAAAACAAAGTAAATAAATTATTTCTAAACTTCCTTTAACTCTAGTCTAAAATTATCTGACATGTATGATAAATCCAGGTAGAAAATAAATTGACAATAAAATGTATAGAGCATTATTTATTTTCTTTGGTAAAGCTATTACAGTGTCCTAGTATAACTATACCCATCCATTAATGATACCAGAGACTAGTAAAATGTTCTTAATATATACTGACTGTGCAGCATATACACTAAAAAAAAGAAGAAAAGGCTTAAATTAAAGTTCTCTTTTTAGGTTAGCAAGCTCTTTGTTAGGTAAAAAATTCTTGTTAGATTCTGCTTAACTAAAAGTTTTGTGAAACTTAAAAAGTTTTTTAAAATCTTATTTCTAGTAAAGAAGTATAGAATCAAGGAAGATTAAACAAAAACAACCAATAGTATGTTGATTCAAATATATGGATGTTTACCCTAAAACTACTGATAAAAAATATATATTGGGGGGGGGGGGGAGTCTATGTATAATATATCTAGCTGCATATATGCCCATCCTTATCACTTAAGAATTACTGTTTATATCAAGCACATCAAACTCAAAGGCTAACACAGGCCAAATAAACAAGGTTTAAATATATGTGGGCCGCAAAAAAACAAAAGCTTCAATTTTCATAGAAACGTAGGTTTATTTCATAGAGACATACTAAATACAGAGGGCTGAAGTAAATGCGTAATCGTTAACATAAAATAGAACATTTTAATAAAAATTATTTTTTCTTGAACATTAACTTACCAGATACTGAATAACTGCACAAATTAATAAGCATGATGCAAATAAAGCTATTTTGCTTGTTCTCCAAAAGCGAAATATTTCCTGTTGCACATACCAAACAAGACAGTACAAGACTAATGATGTGGCAATCGGCTGCTAAAATATTTGCTAATGTTAATGGAGAGAAATGGTGCGCCTTCACGTAAGGGAAATGAATGCAACACGATTATAGTAATCAGTCATTAGCGAACATTGTAGTTTGTTATTAATAATTATGTATAACGGGATATTATAAAAATTATGAAATTTTTATTAAAACCTTTCTTACATACCGTTATATTGGCGAGGCCACAAAAATATTTGTTGTGGGCCGCAAGTTTGATATGCTTGGTTTATATTATACAATAATATGTCTTTAATGGGAAACTGGACCTGTCATTAAATCCATGCTTAACCTCTGAATGGCAACATGATACATTTGACATGTAATAAGTTGTAAGCTTCAACACAGCTTTCAACATACAAAAGCAAACATTTCCCCCCAAAGACCTTCTCCCAAATTTTCTGAAATGGGTTTCGTATGCTTGCTTTTGTACTACTTGGATGTAAGTGCATCTTTATTCTAAAGCAAAGATGACGCCGGCATGTTAGGTTCTCAGTTTTACCTTTGATAACAGGCACGCCGTCTCTGTCTGACACAACAATAGCATGAAGCCCTTCAACACTAGAAAGGAAAAATATATAAAACATTTCACTTTTTGAAAATGTGTACCTCAAAGTCATAATGATAATTTTATGTGTATTTCTGAAAAACGACAGAAATTCAATTCTTGACAGCATAAATTACTAAAACTCTTTCAGAAATTAAATGAATGTGTTTCACTGACAATATTTATAATCGTTATAATTTATATAGTTTATTGATGAAGAGCTAAAACATAACTGATTCTCCTTTAAAATTGCTAATTATTCTGTGGTTTACAAAAGTATGACAGGTTATCGGCAGTGGATACAATGGCAGAGACAGACTTTTTCTTTCATTCATTCTAATAACAAGTATCAGATATTTGTGGCACAGAATATTTATAATACCATGCTAAACAAAAATAAAGTCACTGTCTTCACAAAACTTATAATCTAAAAGGAAAGTAACTATCCATCAAATGATCTTCACTAACAAATACAAACCTAGAATTATGGCAAGTGCCAATTAAGTGATCTGTGGGGATATGAGAGCCTAGAATGTAGAGGAGTGGGGAGAGAGGGCCAAGGTGGGTCATGGAAGGCTTCCCCGAGGAAGTAAAAGCTCAGCTTAGATGTTATAGCACTGATTAAGAGAAAAGCACAAAGATCATTCGAAATGGAAGAAACTGGATGAGAAGAATGTAGCAATCCTTTCAGCCATCCTATATAATAAAAGGCTAATATGTAAACTGACCAAACTGTGGATCGACTGGTCGCTATGACGTGCACTGACCAACAGCAGGCAGACGCTCAACGCAAGAGCTGCCCACTGGTGGTCAGTGCCCTCCCACAGGGGGAGCACCGCTCAGCCAGAAGCTTGGCTCATAGCTGGCGAGTGCAGCAGCAGTGGCAGAAGCCTCACCTGCCTCAGTGGCAGTGCTAAGGATGTCCCACTGCCAGATGTCCAGGCCTAAGTCATCAGTCAGATATCCCCTGAGGGCTACCAGACTGTGAGAGGGGGCAGGGCGAGCTGAGGGACTTCCCTCCACTCTGAATGCATGAATTTTGTGCACTAGGCCTCTAGTGTCTATATAAGGAGCAGTATGCAGAATGGTCAAGATTATACTTCTGAAGTTAAAAAGGCCCAAGTTGCATCCAGGCTCTCCGGCTTACTATTTATTTCACCATGGGCCAGTTTTATAAAACTCTCTAAGCCTCAGTTAACTATCTGAAAATGGGGAAAAGTGTACTTTTTGGCTATTGCAAAATTGAATAAAATACATCTAGAGGTTAGTATATAAGTTTACATTAAAATATTATTAATATATTATTAATATAAGGGTACCATCTGTGCACTCTGATAATAATATAATTTATCACTACAGCTGAAGTATTAAATTATTAGTAAGAAGTGCTAGAACACAAAAGTAGTGTCAAAAATTATGAGGAAACATTCTCAAACTTGCAATATTTATGCAAAACCTAGAGCCTTGTAACTATCTTATACCATATGTAGGTTGTAACTCAGAAATATGCTCAATGTTCCTACTATATAACCTAGAATTATCATTCCTTATTGTGTTAACCTTAATATTTTAACTAAGCAATGAATAATATTCACATTAACATATTCATATTACTAAAATTATATGTTTTTAAATCTCACTGTCAAAAAATGTTTGTCAGAGAAGTGTTATTACAATTCGAGGAGAAAATGTTACAAACAAAGCCATTTATGTATAAAAAACCAATTGTGTATATTTACTAGTATTATTTTCTATTATCATTAAGTTCTAAAATTACCTATGGATTGAAACACAACCTATGTGATTAATACATAAAACAATATACCAGTAGTCTTCTAAGTTAAAAACTAGATTACATAAACTATATACCCTATAGATACTTGAGATACCCACACACTACTTTGTGCAGTTACTAATGGCACCACCTCTTGAAATAGAAAAAGATTGGTAACCTAACTAACCATGAAAAAGAACAAGTTAAATAAGTTATGACACATAAATGCAATGGAATTCTCTGCAAATAAAGCAGCTCTTCATGTGCTGGGAAGGACTGATCTCAAACTTACAGATGTTAAGTGAAAAAGCAGGCAGATGGTTTTGAATAGTGTGTACAAGAAGCAACTTATATAACAAAACATGTAGGCATTCGTATGTGTATTTTACAATAGATTAAATGTTTGTCATGCTCCAAATTTGTATGTTGAAACCCTAATCCCAATGTGACGGTATTTGGAGGTGGAGCCTTTCGGAGGTCATTGGGCCATGAGGGTGGAGCCCTCATTAATGTGCTCAGTGCCCTTACAAGAGGCTAGAAAGCTAGCTAGCTCCCCTTCCCTGTGTGAGAATATGAGAAGCCTGCAATCTGCATCCCAGAAGAGGGCCTTCACCAGAACCCAGTCACGCTGATGCCCTGATCTTGGGACTTCCAGTCTCCAGAACTAGGAGAAATAAATTTTGATCATTTACATGTAAGAAATAGACAGCCTGGTCAGTGTGGCTCAGATGATTGGATGTTGACCTATGAACCAGGAGGTCATGGTTCGATTCCCAGTCAGGGCATATGCTCGGATTGCTGGCTCAATCCCCAGAAGGGGGTGTGCAGGAGGCAGTCCATCTATGATTCTGTCTCATCATTGCTGTTTCTATCCCTCCCTCTTTGAAATCAATAAAAGTAAAAGAAATATCTAGTCTATGGTACTTTGTATTATAGCGGCCTGAGACCTCTATGTATACATGCAAATATGTATGTTTACATATACATGTTTGCCTGTAGGTAACAATGGGTGCCTATGAGAAGGGAACTATGTGGTTGAAGGGTAGTGATGGGAATCTATACCCTTCAATTAACTCCTGAATAGTGAACTTTATGAATGCATTGCCTACTCAAAAAATAAGCAAATTAAAAAACAGGTAAAGAGTACTAAAAAATGTTTTAAAAATCTGTGTCACCATAGGTACCTTTTTTCTTTCCAAAGTAATTAACTTAAATGCCAACTATAGCACCAAAAGAGGAAGTAGAAATTAAAAAGTTCTCCTTTTTAATGGATTTCAAATTCACAGACATAACTGTCCAAAGCAGAAAAATTACATACTTAAAGTAACCTCTTAAAAGAAATCAGGTCACAAATATAAAAGACATTTCCCATTCTACACATAGTTAACAAAGAATAACTGAAATAGATTTTTACTAATAATTGAAAATATAATGCATTGATAGATACACTATACTTTTAGAATAAATGAAATTGTATGAAATATACTGCAGAATATCTAAATCTTATACTTACTAAAACATTTTTTTAACATGGTTTTTATTGATTTCAGAGAAGAAGGGAAAGGGAGAGATAGAAACATCACTGATGAGAGAGAATCACTGCCTCCTGCATACCCTCTACAGAGGATCCAGCCTGAAACCTGGGCATGTACCCTGACAGGGAATCTACCCGTGACTGAGCAACACCGGCTTAAAACATTTTTATCTCCCCTCTCCCCAAAAGCCAATGTTAACACTGATAATCAATGACATCATACTTAGTCCTAGCAGGTTTTGCCCAGTGGATAGAGTATCAGCCTGCAAATTGAAAGGTCTCAGGTTCAATTCTGGTGAAGGGCACATGCCCGGGTTGTGGGCTTGATCTCCAGTGGGGGACTTGCAAGAGGGAGCCAATCCATGATTCTCTCTCATCATGGATATTTCTATCACTAGCTCCCTCTTCCTTCCTCTTTGAAATCAATAAAAATTATATTAAAAAAAGACATCATACTTAGCTTTATTAATATAATGAAATATTTTAAAACACAAAGTTGTGACTATTTAAGATTGAGACTACTTGAGTCACAACTAGATTTAAAAATACAAATCCAAGAACTATATTTAGCAGAGAATTAAAAAAAAAAAAACTGACTTGGTTGAGAGGCGTAGCAGTACAATTAAGAGCACGAACCACAGCTCTGAAGCTAGGCTGCCTGTGTCTAAACCCTTAACTTACATACATCTAGCAACAAATCAGTGTGTATTCTAATATTTTCTTTGTAAATGTTCAATAATATTATTTCTCCATTCTTTTGGCTCTTGGATTGCAATGGTCACGAATATGAAATTAGCCTCAGTCATGATGGGAAAAAACACCACTTTGTACTAATCCTTTTCTTTCCATTATGAAAAAATTTTCATTATGTTTTTACAAATATCAGCTATGCCTTCATTTCTGTATTTTGTCATCAGTGTGATATTCCCTCTCCCATCACCAATTTTAGCATCCTTTCAAACTGCTAAACTTCTAAGGCAAATACAAATACAGAAAGTCCTCATTTTTGTAAAGTTCTAATTTAGAAACATTTTAATTGCCAGATTAAATAACACCATTCCCCCTCAACAGCATGGGTCAAATTTCAGTAAGTATGATACATTAACTGAATAATTATATAGAATACAGACTTCACTATCTCTTTAGTTCACACATTGTTATATAAATAGCTGACATAATAGACACACAAAGTGATCACTTTTTTCAAAGAGTGCTGGTGATTGATCACTGGGCATCTGTTGTTTAGTTTATGCAGAGAACAAAACATGCAGTGTTATCTCAGTGTCCAGTGATATTAAAAATAACTGAAATGAGGCCAATAAAGATGAAATACAGCAAAGAAACGAAAAGTGATAATACTGGAAGTGAAATCTGGATATTAAATGGAGTTAGAAAAGAAATAGCTGGTCGAGAGGTTGACATTATCATTGTTCTGCACAAAATGTACTACAGCCAGAGAACTTAGCGAAGGTGAACTTATTGACATAAACGAGAAAGTGGTTGTGATGAAAAGGATAAAGATGCCTCCTCCAGAGGAAATGACACTGGCAAGAAAGCTTCCTATTAAAGAACTCTCAGTGATATTTCACAACACTGGACAAAATGTTGAAAGCTGACTCAAAATTAGGAGCATTCCAATTTGCCATGGCATAGAAAAGCTGCCTGTTCCTTATCTTAAGGACATCGCTTTCATATATCTTAAGGTATATGGAAAGAAGTAGGCAAACACTGTTCAAACTACTCCTGATTAACTTTTTTTTTTTTTTTTTACAGAGAAATAAATGTACTCTTGTAACCTCTCTAGGCCCTGGTTATTTATCTGCAAATTCAAAGGATATTATTCATGCTACAGCTAAAGCGCTAAACAATAACATTATAAACATACAATATTTAGTCTAAGATAGCAAGAAACAAAATGCTACATAAAATTAACCTGTTATGCAGAATTTATTTAATTATAATAATTTTTGTTTTTACCTTGGTAACTTTTTATACAGGAATCGCTTTAGGTCCTGAAAGAGAACATTAACAAATCATAGAGTAACATGCCTTGTACTAATTCTCTAGATCCTGTCCTATTCACATTTCAGGAGCCTTAAGTCATCATTCCTATTCTTTCCTGTCATATAAATAACTGACATAATAGACACACATTGTGATCAATAAGTAGTCACATCACTTTTTTCAAAGAGTGTTGGTGATTGATCACTGAGCATCCTTCCCTTTCTGATTTTGATACTTACTGGTTGTGTGACTTGAAGCAAGTTAACCTTTTTCTCTAAGCCTCAGTTTCTTTATTTGTTGAGTAGGAACAATAGCACAACGTAGGTCTTAAGATTGTTTTTTAAAGTTTATTGAGAAGATTCATGTAAAGTGATTAGTATATCTGGAAATGGGAAACATAAATATGTATTAGCTTTAAAATTAGGTCATATTTTCATATTATTTCAAATTCTGTTGCTATTGTTATGTTCACTTGAGAATATATTACGAATATCTTTCCATGTATACAAATCACTTTAACAATCCTGGGTAAATTCATTTATTTCTCTCAAATTTAATTTCCTCACATGACTAAATATATGATGTCAAGTGTTTAGCGTGACTAAATATATGACAATATATGTCAAGTGTTTAGCATGTGACATAATTACGACAAAAGAAATAAAAAACTATTTTACTTTGTCTCAATACCCTCTCTCATCTGGGGAATTTCATTGACAAGCATTTATCAATTGAGAGTGCCACAAAGATAAATAAGATACCTGTTATTTTGAACCTTTAAACCCTACAATTCTCCAAACCTTAATGTTCATTTTATTTTATGTTATCACTGCCAGTTTAGCTTTCCTCTCATTTTAAACATACGCAAGAAAATCTCAACTTATCATGGTGTCATCTAAAATCCAAATTTCTCAATCATTTTGTTCCCACTAATGGCACTACCAACTCCATTATTCATGTTAGAAACTATGAGTAAAAGTTAAGCCTAACCTCACATTTGTCACTTTTAAATCACCTGTGAAGTCAAATGTTTTTAAACTGATTCTTTCTCCTTTTCAACATTTTATTATTCATGACTTGTACTAACCTCTCAATTGGTATACTGGTCTCATGTTTCTATCCCATTCTGTTCTACACAGTGCCAAGAGTCCTATTTTCCTCCTTCTCTAAAGCTATAATTGCAATGATTTTCAACCTTTGCTATACATATTAGGAGCATTAACACACACACACACACACACACACACACACACACACAAACACACACTCTGATGCCAGGGTTGGAGGTGCTCCCCAGATATTCCGTGCAGCCAGGTTCAGAACCAATGTTTGAAAGGCTCTCAACTGTATACAAACTAGAGGCCCAACGCACGAAATTTGTGCAAGGATCTTGGCCACTTCTGCCTCGGCCCCGGCCACTGGGGCTTTGTCCAGAAGGACATCTGGTCTAATTAGCATATTATGCTTTTATTATTATAGACTCTTTAGACATTTGATACTCTACAACATTGCCTATGACTAAGTTTACAACCCTGCTTCCGACCACTCCCTCACACATACACTTAAGCCCCAGCTAAACTGGACTATTCACAGCTCTTCCATACATACTTCTCCCTTTCCTAAATCTGCTTAGAGTATTCATTCTTGTAATAATATTCTCCCTCTCTTACTTTTTAAAAAGTTGCCATTCATCATTTGGAGCTAATTATCAACCACCAAATATTCCAATCAGGGTATCCTGATACACACAAACCAGAGGTAATCAGTTGAAGTTTTCACACAGTAATGTATGCGTACCTATGATCCCTTGCACAGTAGTTTTTTAAGTTGTAAAACTCTAAAGTAGAGGAATTATACCTCAATTATACTTCATTATTTTACCCTCAGCCCTTATGACAGAAACCTTTGCAAGACAGATACTCAATAGACAGTGATTTGATTATGTCTGACTAATAAGGTCTCAAAAATATAATGGAAGACATCAAGAACTGGAGTGGTAAGGACATTAAATGTTGCTTAATATTGAAAAACATAATCTTGCAATCTGGGAAGAAACCAGATTCATACTAATGCTGAATGCCTATTTCGTGTAATGGTTAAGGGCATGGACTCTGGAGCTAAACTGCCTGAGCTGGTATCTTAACTCCACAAGTACTAGCTGTGTAACCTGAGGCAAGTTACTTGATCTTTCTGTGCCTTACCATCATTTATAACAGCGGTGACAGTGCCTACCTCACCAAAGTTATAAGAAATGAATGTATGTTCAGTATTTAGAACACCCAGCATGTACGTAAGCAAAGTAACAGGAAATAAAACATAACCATTAGTACGAGTATTAATGTCCTGCAGTTTCTAGTAACTAGCACAAGTTACCTAAACTTAGAATTTGGCTTTTGTTACTGCGCTAAAGAGATGTCAGTTGGAAATCAACTAAAATTGCTACAATGAACCTAGAGAAACACCATGACCACTTGCTGAGAAAAAAAAGAAAAAGGATTCCGGGCAGCAAACCACAACTTAGACACTCAAATGGCAAATGTTCAGAGCCTCTTATGCCCACAGGATTTGGGGAGTACAAACAGGCACCTTGGTGTCCTCCACCGCCATTGCAAGAGCCACTCAGCACCCCAGCAAATCCCATTCACATTAGTCTCTCACTGCAGAGCCTACAGAAAATAATTACGGGGCGGGTGGGGGGTGGGGTGGCAAAACGAAACAAATTTCTACTTGGAAAGCGCCACCTCTCCCCTCCCAGTAGTCTCCTCCAAACTCTCCACCCTCTCCTTCCTCTAGTGCTGGGGGGTAACTCACATCCGCCATGATGAACCCCTTTCTCCCGCAGGTTCAATATCCACGCCTGAAAAAGAAAACTCCTGGTGACTCTCCCGTCAAGATCCCCTCGCACCCAGACCCTAAACAAGCGGCAAGCATCCGCGCCTCTAGGACTTGGGGACCCCGAAGGGAGTCGGAGTTCCCGGATACCGATATGCCTTAGCCCACTCCACCTCCCCAACCCCCTGGATCTAAGTCCAAAGCAAAGGGGAAGGGGCGTCCACTGCTCTTCCAGCTCAACGCCCGCGCCTCCCGCGGGCCCGGGCCTGAACACCTGGCAAAGTGGCCCAGCTGCCCGGCTCTCTGGGCAGGCTCGCGGCTGCCCACTGCCTCGGCAGGGACAAGCTTCCTAGACAGGTTCCTCAGTAAGTCATCGTCACATGACTCGTGACCCCCCCGCCCCCGCTGTGTTCCAGGAAGCACTCCCTACGCCTCCGGTGCGCGTGGACACGGGGTTTCCGGGGAGGGGCAACCAACCGCGGGCGCGCGGGCTTGCGTCGCGCCCCGCCCCCACTCCTCCGGCCCTGGGGGTGTGGGGGAGGGCGCTACCTCCTGCGCCTGCGCAGACGCCAGGCCGCGTGGCCGCTGGGATAGCCGCGGTTCGGCTTTGAACCGGATCGATGTGCGTTTCGCCACCGTAAGTCTACGGAGATGTCTGTTTGGTGCGGAGTGTGTGATTTTCATTCGCTTTTCGGGATCCGGCATCATAAAACCTTTTCTTCAGTTGGATAAATTGCAGGCGTGAATAGCAAGCACCAGGTTGCCTGTTAGAAGTCCCATGCTTTCCTAGTCTTCTGGCTTTCCCCGGTGGACCACCTGGTAGGCATATTCGGAGCCTTTCCCCTGCACGCAGCCCTGGCCCCCTGGGCCCCGCTGGGGGCTCGTGCCCTGTCTGCGATTTTCCTGTTACTCTCATTTCGGGTGCCAGGCGACGGCCGCGCGGCTGAGAACAGCAGCTCTAGGCCCGGCTTCCCGCCCCCGCCTGCACCCGCATCGGCTTACCCGTCCCCCTCCCTCCTCTTGCTTGCTGACACGGGTATTCTGGTCTCAGCCCACTGTGAGAGAATGTAATAAAGCTTCTGAAACTCTCACAAGGTCTCTTGGCCTGGCTCCTTGTCGGCGGGGACCTAACAGTTTGGTGCTGAAACCCGGGATACACAGAAGGAGCCCGTAGGGAGCCCCCTCCCGGCTGCAGGCTTCTCCAGACCACACCGGCTTTCCAGTTTCTGGTAAGAGCTACTCCCCTTGACCTGATTTGCTGGGCTGGGGTTCACTTCCGGGTCCCCGACTACCCTGTAAGGAAAGGATGTGGTGTCTTTGAATCCTAGGAGCTGGCAAGCCTGCGGGGCCTGTTACTCCCCACCCCCATCCCTACCCTTTTTTCCTTAAAGTTGTCAAGGTCATCTTATCTCTGTTAAAAAAAAAAATGTATCAGGAAAATGACTTACATGATAATTGGACTTATAATCTCATAGAGTTGTTAAGACAATAAATATAACTGAAATGAAGGGTTTTTAATAAAGTTTTTCAGTTCTTTACTCTCTGTAATGGTCCTTCTCTCTTGTCGTACTTACTCCACCCATGAGATCCTACTCCTCCATGTCAAGCCCCCTTCCACCAGCCCTGGACCTTTCCACCCTACTCTGAGGCTTCTGGTCAGTCCTTCACCACCTGTCAGGCCCCTCAGACCCCTCAAACCCTCCATTCATTCTGTCCTCCCTTCCTCTCTGATCACTCCCCCCCCCCCCCAACCCTCCTCCAACTGCCCCTGTGTCTCAGGATTCCACCTCTTTCATCCACCCCCTCAGCCTTCTTACTGAGCCCCATCTCACTGGTTGCTGGACAGCCCAGCCTCCAGCCCTTGCCAGCTTCTCTACTGCACACCCTTCCTACTTAGAAACATCCTAACCACCTCTAGCCCTTTGTGGGGATTATCTCTGCCCCCTCGACCTCACTGGTCACCTCCTTCAGCAATGTGCCAACACAGTTCTCCCTAAGCCTACCACTGACCCCCCTCCCCCCTTGATCCTCCACTAGAGCGGGGAGACTGGATATTCTTCCAGCATCCAGCAGCCCGGGGACCCTAAAGCCCATCTGGACCAGCCCACAGCAGGTACTTCTGACCACACCGAAGGCGGCCAAGTTACAGGGATATCCTTCCTCACTCCACTTCTCTTCAGTTGAAGTGAGCCCCTGCACCCCAGGCTCCACCATTCTGTTCGTATTGGAGTGTCAGCCTCGGACCAGCCCGCATCAAATTCACAAAAATTCCCAAGAAACTGTAAGCCCCGGACCTTTACCTAATCCCCTATAATCCAGATTCCTCCCCCTCCCCCCAGTTGCCCCTTACTGCTCTATCTATACTGGTCCCTGCCTCACTCGTACTCTGCACCTCATAGCAGCTGTTTCTCTCTCTCACCACCTATCCCCACCGAATCTTGCCTCTTGTCTTTCCTTGACTATTCCTGGGAACAGATTACAAGCCAGTTAAACCTGGCCCCATGATTGACGAAGATACTATAAGATCTTCCCTCTTTTAGTGCCTGGTCTTCTTGTGAGTCGTCCTTGTTATTCTTGATCTTCTGATGAACCTTATGTCACCTGGTTGGAACTATGCTTAACACTGTTAGAGTTGTACAATGATCTCCTTAATCCTTCTTCCCTTATTCTGTACTCAGATTTACCCCATACCTCTAAAAAACCTAAGTCCTTACTATCTCTCTCGAACTCTAGACCTACCATATCACCTCCTCATAACCTGTTTTCCCCTCTTTGCAGCTAGCTACCCGGCAACCCCAATCTCCCTACATGCATGGGCCAACTCCAGTCTATCCTTCCACTACAGGGTACATGGAGGACTCCCATTCCAACTCATGCACCTCGATGACATTTATAACTTCAAAATCACAGAAATGACTAAAGGAACACTCACAGGCAGGGCTGTACAGTTACTCCAGTCATACTTAAATAACATCACCAAACACCACTCCAACAAAGTCCCCATCTTAAGACCCATAACAACTAACACCGTCATAGCGTCTCAGGCCCCTCTCTGCATCAACAGGACACAGCCTGCAGGAAAGGTTTTAGGATACCTTGATCAACGCCTGTGCCACTTTACTCTTGAAATTCAGCCCTCTTTCAAGCTCTGGGCAAGCTATGTAGTTACCCAAACAGCCTACTTCTTAAAGCCTGTTCGATTCTCAGGCTGGCCTACCATCTCAGCAACCTTCCCAACAACTGACACCTCCCGGTTCTGTTCAGGTCGACCTCTTTCCTGTGTTTACTACTTCCCCTGGCAGGACTGCAAATCACAGTCACGGTCTAACTGCCGCCAAATCCCCTCCCATGGCCTCACACACTCCAAATTTTGGGTAGACACTGATAGGAAATATATATTTTTTGAGAATACCACCACAGGGGCTACACAGGTCAATCCTGGAGGCCCTTTTCAGCTCCTTACAGGGGCAACCTTAGCTGGAACTCTTTCTGTTTGGGAAAATGAAAACAACAAGCTCATTCACCTCTTCACCATCGAAAAAAACTTCTGCTTAAAAAATCAGGGAATCTTGTTACTGTGTGGTACCAATACTTATCTCTGTCTCCCAGCCAACTGGACTGGGACCTGCACCCTAGTCTATCACCCCTGAGATAGACATCGCCCCTAATAACCAGTCCTTTAAGGTTCTTCTCACAGCTTACTCTGGGACCAGGAACGACAAACTAGATAGGGCCTCAAAGCTCCCAACAGCTTTCGGAATCTTGGGGCACCTGTCCACAGACTCTAAACTGGACCTCCTGGCTTCTACCTTTAGTCAGATCCCTCTTAAATGTTCTTTCTGGCACTGATCTTTGGCTCATGCATCCTAAGAGCCGTTTCTTCCTCCCTCCAAAACTACATCCAGACTATCACCAGGAGATCCATAGGGAAAATAATGCTTCTCCAATCCTACACTAGATATTATCCCCTCACTCAGTCCCTGAACAAGTAGGGACAGCTCTACACCGCACCTGAGCAGGAAGGAGCTACAGAAGAATGAGATCAACCTACCTCATCAGTCCCAGCTCACAGAAGGAAAATAAAAGGATAGAATGTTAGGCATATTCTGAATCATTCCTCTGCACTCAGTACTTTTCCATTGTACCCTACTTGGATCTCCTGCTCTCTCTGTGGTTTTCCTGTTATTATTTCAGGTATCACAGAGAAAGCTGAAGGGCTAAGAAAATCAGCTCTAGACTGGCTTCTTGCACCTACATCCAGTTCCTGGGGACCTTCACAAGAGACATAAATATCCCACCCTCCTTACTCTTGCTTGCTGACATGGTTATACTGGTCTCGGCCCACTGTGAGAGGATGTAATAAAATTTCTTAAACTCTCCTATTTGTGCGGACCTAACACCACCTACTTACTCATGGCGTTGTCTAGAGTGACTTGAGGAGCCATGGGCTTTATGGAGTTCTCACAATTATCTGTACCTCAACATATGCAGACATTGGACAACCTTTAGGTTTTATGGCTGGGCCTAAGAATCTGACATAGATAAGAGGAAAGAGGCTCTTGTATTAGAAGGCTGTGCCTGTAAGGAATGCTATTATTTTTTTATTTGGAGCCTTGCTTATTGGCACATTTTACAGAAACCTATAGTAGATAGAAGGAGATGAAGTCTAGGGAACTTGTTTATGACTGGTCTTTAGTTCAATCCCTAGCAAGTACAAAAAGAATTAACTCTAGCCCAAGACACGGCGTAAAAAATTGGATATTTATTTTCTATTATTCCTGAGAAGATGAAATGGTACATATATTACAATGACTTTCATTATTATAAATGAATTTAGCAGTTCCATAGCAAATGACCTGATTGAAAATCACTTCCTTATTTAAACCCTTAGCATCTGGGACATAGCTCCATTAATAGTATGCTCTCGCCTATTCTAGTTCCTAACTTAAATGATGATGCCTTGAGGTTCTCTTATATTTTTTTCTTATTCTGAGAGTGAATTCTAAATCTGCACCTTTCATGAGTTTTAGGTTCATATTTTCAGCTGCTTGTGGATGTTGGATAGATTGTCTTATGTCAGCTCTAACTCAAAAGCTTCAAGGTTTCCAATAAATCTGTTTCTCCTGGTCTATGTCTGTATTGGTTTTGTGATTTTACCAGTCATGTATCCTGTTTGCACTGTTTTCCTTAACAATGCCATTTGCATCTTTATATTTTTTTCAATTCTTCATTCAAACCATTATTCTATTCATCATAACTATATCAATAGCTACTTAACAATGACCAGATAAGTCTTCCTAAAACAATACACATTACTCCTACTCAAAAATTTTTTTAGTGATGTTACTTTGTAGACAATGACAAAGTTGAGTCTAACCTGGCACTAACATACCATTCTATTCTAAACTCATTCTAATGTGAATCCTATACTGCAGCCAATTTGATTATCTCCCTCTTGCATCAACATGACTTACTTTGTAATACTAGTTCTGGAGGTTACTTTATAATGATGGCTTCTCTTATAGGGGAGGAAAACTTCCTTCAACACACTTAGGTTTTATGGCTGGGCCTAAGAATCTGACATAGATAAGAGGAAAGAGGAAAATCATACAAATTTATATATTTTTACTTGTGCATGGGAGTCTTCAGAAGGAAAACGAAGATCCAACGAAGCTATTAGGCTCGAAAGCTTATATACATTTTTACACAAAAAATGACAAGTTGGTGAAAAGGGGCTTAAGCTAGGGGCAGTCATTGTGGGATGGTAACTATTAAATATATGGCTAGGGGGCGGGGGTGGAATAATGGGAGATAAGGCTATTTTAGTAGGTTTGTTTGTATAGGTCCATTTCAGCATCAGTCCTCAGTATCTGGTTATACGGAATGTTTTCTTCCTAGTAGGAGGAAGGCACCTTTCTCAAGGAAAATGTTATGACCTGGTTTTTAGGTAGAAAAGGGAGGTCAGAGAGCCTTTCCTGCATCTGCTATTTCTTGCGCCTTGAGCTCAAAATAGTTTCAGAACATGGGGTGGCATGTTCTGAAACTCTTTAACTTTTTCCCATAGCTATTTAAATCTTGTTTCCCTGTAACACCTCAGAACATTAATTTTTCCAATATTAGTTGACATACAGTATCAGTTGAAATACAACTTGACTGCTACAATATTGTGTACAACATAGTGATTAGATATATTATTTTTGAAATAATCATCTCAATAAGACAATTATCCATCTAACATCATACATAGTTATTAGAATATCATTGACAATATTCCCTATGCAATACTTCACTTTCCCATTACTATTTTTATAACTGCAAACTGCCCCTCCTATCTGGTAACCACCAGTTCTCTGTATCTGAGTTTGTTTCTGTTCATTTATTTTGATTTTAGATTACACATATAAGTGAAATAATGTATATCTTTCTCTGTCTGACTTATTTCATTGATCATAATATCCCCAATTCACAGATGGCAAGATTTCGTTATTTTTTATGGCCAAGTAATATTCCAGTATGTAAAGGTGTCTCAAAAATATATACACGCACTTCGAATAATTATAAAGGCGGTGTTTATTAAAATCCATTTTTTTCAAAATTCAGCTATCAGCTGTTAAACTGTGTATACATTTTTTGGGACACTGTATGTACCCCATCTTTTTTATCCATTCGTCTATTGATGGACACTTAGATTGCTTCCATAACTTGACTATTATAAATCATGCTATAATGGACATGGGGGTGCATATGTATTTTCAAATTAGTATTTTGGATTTCTTCGGATAAGTTTCTAGGTCATAAGGTAGTTCTGTTCTTGTTTTTGTTTATTAGGAACCTCCATACTGTTTTCTATAGTGGCTGCACTAATACAACCCCATCAACAGTAGACTAGAGTTCCCTTTTCTCCATATCATAGCTAATACTTTTGTTTGTTGATTTATTGATAATAGCCATTTTCACAGGTGTGACATAATATCTCATTGTGGGTTTAATTTGTATTTTCCTGATGATTAGTGATAATGAGTAACTTTTCATGTGTCATTGACCGTGTTTATGTCCTCTTTGAAGAAATGAATTCAGATCCTCTCTCCATTTTTCACTGAGATTATTTTTTTGGTATTAAGTTGTATGTGTTCCTTATATATTTTATATGTTAACCCCTTATTGGATGTATCGTTGGCATGAATATATCCTCTCTTTCAGTACTTGTCTTTTTGTTTTGTTGATGGTACTCTTCATTTTGTAAAAACTCTTTAGTTTGATGTGTCCCATTTGGTTTTTTTGGAGGATCTGGGAGAGAGTAGGCCATTAACCGAAGCCAGCTGCCACTATTGCCTATCTTGGGACTGCTTAGCGAGAAGTACATATTCTTAGGCCAGCTGCTGCTTGTTTGGGGTTTGTGGACCTTTGAGTGCTTTTTGGAAATTTTCCCCGCGTGGGTCAAGGTAGGCTGCTAGTGTGGAGGATCAGCTGGAAGAAGTTTGAGCTGGTGCACCATTTGGGTGGGACGAGATCTTAGGTAGGCCAAATGGTGTTAGCCAAGGCCAAGTTAATGGAAAGCTCAGATTTGTCCCCTGCCTGTACCTACTAACTCTGTATAGGGAGGGCTCAACAAAGGAAAAATTGTATCTGTCAGCACTTCTAACCACAGAGAGCTTCCCTGACCCTCTCTACCCCCCCCCCCCCCCCCCCCAGCTCTTGCTCTGAAACTAGTCAATTCAACTTCTCACCATGTGTCCCTAATGATTTTGGAGCTACTGAAAAGGCGCTGCAACTCAGAGCAAGTGAGTTTGTGAGTGAGTCTGTGCATGGCCCCTTTAGGTCCTACAGTGCCTAGGTCTCCAGCAGCTCTCAGTAGCAGCTGCAATCCTCACTGGTTTTTACAGTCAGATGTCATGGGGACTCCTTTCCAGGCATTGGAGCACTGCTGAGGATCCTGGTGTGGGGCTGGGACCCTTTGCTCCGTAGGTGAGAGACCTTAGCAGCGTAACTACCTTAACCATCATACTTTGGCTTTGGGAATCACCCATTCTGCATCTTCACCCCTACCAGGCTCTGAGTGGCTTTTTCTTTATCTCCTTATTTATAGGAATTCTGTTCAGCTAGTCTTCAAGTGGTTCTCAACAATGGTGCTTCTGTAAATTGAGCTGTAATTTTGCTGTGGTTGTGAGAGGAAGTGAGCACATTGTTTACCTTCTTGACTGCTACTCCATATTACTAAGAATAATTGATATATGTTTCATGCGTAATTATGTGTCATGGTTTTGGTTTATCTCCCTTCTGATACTATAAGGTCTAGAGAACTGGGTCATCTTTTACATTTTTTTGGCTAAGTTTCTTACACTCATTCAGCAGGCCCTTATTTAACATTTGTGGAATAAAAGTGACTGTAACGAAACCATTAATCCTGATCCTAAAACTTTTTTATTCTTCACCATTTTCCCACCCAATACAAACTCTAGTGAAAATTTTAATTTCTGTAAATGCTACCTTTCATTTTAACAAAATTCTCCATGTTAATGACCATAATAAAGGGAAGTTGACCTGGAAAATATTGCTAATTTTTTTTCTGCTTTTTGAGTGGGAAAAGGGTAGACCATAGTTTTTCAAGATCTCCAAACACTACTGTGTCCTCAAACTTGGAAGAACTAATAAGATTTCTAAGTGTGGTGCTTTCTGAATTACAGCGCATGTCAGTGGGAGAGTTCCTGTGTATTGAGATTGACTATTTGTGTTTTCTCAGTAATATCACTGCTGTTAGTTAGGACTAGGGGAAATTTTTCTTAGCCTAAAAGGTTATCAGCATTATGTACAAGTTCTCCAAAGTGGGGTGGAACAGATGATTCCTGAGGTTCAGCAGTAGAAATCGTACACATACCCACCATTTTTATCTCATCATCCAAATTTTCTATTTTATTATGTATACAACATATTAGTGTATTTTATAGTTAATAAACATACATTGTTGAGGTTCAAACTTGATCGATAATAACAGAGCCTTTGTTTCTGCTTCTCTTTAACTTAAATTCCTCTTAGCTGTTTGTTGTATAAGGCAGAAATCTCCACTTTTTAAAGTGCTTCTTTCCTATCAGAAAATCAACAATCATCTGGGTTTTGTTGCATGAAAATTCTACTTGGTATTCAAACTCATAGAAAAGTCTTAGTTAATTCTCCAACATACAAAAATGAAAACTTTATTGCGGACACTGTCCAAGTTAGATGTCTAATTTTTATTGTTCAGGATTTGACCTATTGAGGATAAAACTGTAAGTCATAGGCAATATTTTCTCTTTCACACTACCATCCACTGCATCACACCCAAGACTTTACTCAGTCACTTCAGAAATCACTGCCCCTCCCCCCCCCACATCTCTAGCTTACATCCAGTAGTAAATCAGGGAGTCACTCACGTGTCAACATCTTAAACTCCCCTACCATCTGTAGTGCCTGACAACCCAAAATTTGAGTGAGGTATTCCTCATGCCTATGGCTAGGCTGCTGGGTTAAGCTGGAGAAAATAGACATAACTAAACAGATTGTAAGTCCTGTCACCAACCTGGGACCCACAAAAATCCCATTTAATCGCTAATCATCCAACTCAGTGAAAATGATGGCTTCAAATTGTCTTCACATTCTCTAGACCTTTTTTTATCATTCTTCCTTCCTCCTCCACTTTAACGAACTGCCTGTTTCATCAAGAAAATTCAAGCCATAATGTTGTCCCACCAACACTACATATATTCCTGCATTTGTGCCTGTCCTCTGTGCATTCCCTTCTGAAAAAAAAAGGTGGTGGTGTCTCTTAGCTAAAGGATTACTCATCTTTAAATGGATTCTTTATTTTCTGGACATATCAGGTACTTAATGCTATTATCCCTTCTCTTTTTATTTTCACTTTCTACTCGGCCCTTTATATCAAAATAAAAAATTAGTAAGTTTTCCCATGTAATAAATATTAAGGTCTCATGTAATTAATAGAGAAAAAAAGCCTTCTTATAAAACCACATTCTCTCCCAGCTAACACCCTTTTTCTGCTACTCCTTTTATAGCTAAATTTTTGAAGTTTTTAATTGCTGCCTCCATTTACCCCAAATTCAATCAATTTGATTATACTTTTGGTTCTGCCTTCTTTATATCTCTCAAAATCATTTATATTCCTGCTCTGGTCCAAGCCATAATCACCTCTCCTTTGACAATTTCCTATCTTTCCTACATTCACTTTGGCCTCCAATCTTCTCCACACAGCAACTAAAATGATATTTTAAAAACTCAGATCTCATAACGTAAGTCCTTCCTTAAAAATCACAAAGCTTTTCTCCTGACTTAAGAAAAAGTCCAATTATCACCATTATGGTTATATATGGTCCTCTGAAATCTGACCCCTATCTTAATTTTCTAACTTACCCTTTCTTATGCCAAAACCATAAAAGTTTGTTTTCATTGCTGTTAAGTTTCTATGACTTTATCAACTTAACACTCTCTGCCTGAAATATTTCTCTAGGGTTCATCTCATCATTGCTCTTATCTTTTAGGTTTCAGCTTCAACGCAGTTTGTCAGAGTAATCTTTTCTGGTCCTCCCAAAGTAGGTTAAGTCTTCTAGATATGCGCTCACTGTACCTTGTAATTTTTCTTTGGCTGTCATCATGGTCATTTACTTGACATCTTCCTTGTTAGATATAAACCTACTAAGGACTTTTTGTCCTGTTCAGTGATCACTTCCCAGCACTCAGCTCCCTCCCTGGGGATAGTAGGCATTCATTCACTTATTGAATGGTTGAAAGAAAGGGCATATCTTATCTAATAAAAGAGTAATATGCAAATTGACCATGCCTTCACTGCACCCAATAAGCCACACCTACAAACTGATCAGGAGTGATATGCAAATTAACACCCCACCAAGATGGCTGCTGCCCATGGCAGGGTTCCCAAGGCCACTGGGTTCCCAAGGCCGGAAAAAGCCTCGCCAAGAGGTGTTTTCCAGCCTTGGGGTGGGCCTGGGGCCAGGGCCAGGGCCAGGTCAGAGCCAGCCAAGCGATCAGCCCCATGGCAGGACAATCGCTCGCTGGGGTACCCTAGCCGAGGGCCTTGGCCAGGCCGGGGGTGCCGTCAGTAGGATGTCCCCTGAGGGATCCCAGTATGTGAGGGGGCTGTTTGGGCTGAGGGACCACCCAACCCTAGTGCATGAATTTTGTGCACTGGGCCCCTAGTTAAGAATATAAAACATGATAAAACAAACGCTTTAGAGTGAGAACAGACCTTTTTATTCATATACTGAGATAAATTTCAGAGACTGAAAGAAAAAAGTTATAAATCATTCAGCAGAACATTCACTAAAATTCATTCTTTAACAGAGTTCTCGCACAAAAATTTATGTAAGTCTGATATAACATTAAATATTTTACAAATCAGACATTTCATTTTTAAATCTAATTGTATAATCTCGAGCACTATAGACAAATAAATTAAAGATTTCCTTTACCAGTTTCACTTCATTTAACTAATCCAAGGCTTCCATTAAAATTCCACCACACCTTGGAAATTACCTGCAGCTTTTAAAGACACATGACTTAAATTTAAATGGAAAGACTTATGTAGCAATCCAAATAAAAACAAACAAAAATAGGTAAGAAGTATTTCTTAATACAAATAAATTATACAGTATCATTTAAGTGTGAGTTTCCTCTCATTGGCATAGTTATCCAACTCAAAACAATTCATTTTAAAATTGGTGCTTAAAATACTCCATGTCACTGAAAAATCCCTATCATTTTAGAAGTGCTCATAAATGGCAAATATCAGATAGGAATGTCCCGATTCTGTGCTGAAGTGGACTTGTTCACATTCATGCCAGGTGTCATCTGCTATGCAGTTACTAGACAGCTTGGCAACCAGTAATCCCAATTTTCAATTAACATACTAAACTTAGACATTTCAAGAAACACTTCTTACCACCTACATATTTCCAGATCGTTAGATATAGAAAGACACAATTATATTTGAAGTATGTGCCTTACAATAGGAAACTTTTTTTAAAATAGGAGAATTATCACACCAATGAAAGAATTCACACCAATGAAATTCTGTGAACTGCTTTCGAAGTTAGAAAAAGAATATCCACGGCTAATGGAATCTCTGCTCTGTGCAAACATAGTGTGGTCTAAAATAATCACACATTTGAGGTATTAGCTGGAAAATATATACAGCTATACATGGACAAATCCACAGACTGACTATTCACAAATCTATTGGCCCCCAAACCAGCAGATAATAAAATCAAATCACGTACCACAGGAAAATGTTACACACAGGGAACTTACAAAAAAATGTGGTTATGTAATCCTTAATATAAGGAGTATGTTTTGAATTAATGTTTGAGGGAAAATGTTTCCATTTACATGAAAGTACCTATTTAAATAGTAATAAAACAAAAAAGGAAACTTTAATTATAGGACTGCATGGCCTCCCAGATTATTAAAGGCATATGCAAGAATACCTTGAAGATCCTCATTCTACCCACTTTTTCTTTGTAATTAAAAATTACATTAAAAATATTTGGGAAGTTACCAGATGACTGACTCTTCACTATTTTATAGAAAAATTTATGGATTTTAACTGGGTAGTAACCCATTGTGGCCAAAAAACAAGACTTTTTAGTTATTTAGTCAAGATTAAAATTCTGGTTTATTGTTCATTTTTGGAAGTTTTTCTCTTCTGATAAGAAAAAAAGATTATGAATGTCCTTTTAGTTTGCTTCACTTAGTATAAAGACAGTTATATGGGTTATACTAAACCCAGGCTTCATATGGGGAAGCTAAATACACTAATTTTCCTTTTAAACCACTTAGTCCTCTGACGTAATACTAAACTGGAAAAATGGCTAATTTGACCTGCAGGCCAACATCAAAAAATATTTCACTGCCTTAACAAAAGTGGGAAATTTACTTTTAATGAACATATAGGAATGCATTATTAGGTAATATTAACATGTCAAGTGTATTAAACAACAGCTGCATTTGAAAATAATGGAGATCAACAAAGGAAATCAAGATGTTAATCATATTTCTTCTTGGTAACTATTTTATATACTAGTGTAACTGAAGAGTTAACAGGAAGAAAATTTAAGCATAAAAGTGCAATTAAAGTAAAAGGCTGGAATTTTACATCACTGTTCTGTGAACACCTGAGCTGACATAAAGGCAGAGTGGCTTAATACCTTGGCATATATATTCCTTAAGGACCTTCTTTTCTCTACCAGATCTTTAAATCATAAGCAAGCATGTAATGATTATGAAACAACTACTTATTTAAGCATTCAAATGCAATCTATTTCTAAAATATAGTTTTCATTTATTAGATGGATTGTACTTTGAAACTTCTCACTGTTGAGAATGATCAGATTTCATTAAAATAAATTCTGAAACTTGTAAATGTCTAGCACCTGTCTATTTGAGAACTAAGGAATAAAAAAAAAAAAGTAGAAGTTATTATTTACTTTCCCCCAAATTCTCACAAGGATAATGTTTATGTTGTCAAGAAGGATAAAAATGTAAAGCATTAATATACTTGCTGCCAAACTTCTAAAATACCAGTAAGAACAGCTAGTAAAGCAATACTTAAAGAGGGCTATTAGGCAATGATTAAAATGGATAGTACAAGTTTTCAAATGAAATTGCAAGGCTCATGTAGATAAAACTAAGATGACAAAACGCTGGATTTTTAAGAGAGCAAAACATATGAAAATCTTACATCTTAACACATTGCAGACCAGTAGTTTTATTGCTAGCTTTACCCAGTGGCCAGATAAGTTTCTATTGAACGAGTACAAAAAATGTTTTACATAAATGTTAAAAGCATGCTTTAAAATTAAATACCCATTGCATTTTGAAGTTATTACATGTTCTTACAAGCTAGTATTTTTAAAGTATGATACTTTGTAAAACACTGTAATATGAAGCAAGAATTCCCGTTATCCATCCGCAATGTGTTAAAATAGCTAACGTCTTAATTTGTAGAATAACCAAAAATTCTAACACACTTGGCTGGGCCTTTATATCATGATACAGGTAACATTAAGGACTTAACCTTTACTTGCATATTTTATATATAGCTTATGCTGTCAGGCACTCGGTCAGTCATTTTCCACAGTTCAAAAATTTTATCAAACACATTTCCCCGAACATTTTATGAAATATAATAAAATGTAGAAAAGCAACTGAAATATAATACTGTCCAAAAGCCATGTATGACTTAATATATTTCATTTATTTTTATAACTTCATCTGCCTTCTTAAAGCCAGGATTAAGGGAAAAAGAATCAGGCAATAGAGTCTAGTCACATGAATCAGGCAATAGAGTCTAGTCACTATTTACAATCGTGTAAATATCCCAATAAAATGGAAAAATAGCCTAGCCGGTTTGGCTTAGTAGATAGAGCATCAGCTTGCAGACTGATGGGTCCCAGGTTTGATTCTGGTCAAGGGCATAGTACCTTGGTTGTGGGCATATCCCAGGAGGCAGCTGATCAATGTTTCTTTCTCATTGGTGTTTCTAACTCTCCATCCCTCTCCCTTCTCTGTTAAAAAAAAAAAAAAAATTAAAAGGAAAAAAATGGATGAAAATTTTCATTTGTAAGTTTTCTGATGCATATGAACTTTCAAAGTTAGTTAGAATGCTGTGGCCTTTAAAAAATTCATTATTCGGGCTCAAGAAAATATTTAAAATTGTATTTCTTTTAAGCACTGCTATTTTTTTTTTTAAAGGTGGCATTTCTATAGGAAAGTTAAGCTGTCTAATTTCCCTAGGACAATATATTGTTTAGTTTAAGGTCAATCAGGTGTTTCTATTGATTCATCTGGAAAGGGGATACAAGAGCATATTTTTTAAAGAATGGTCATTTGAAAAGTTTTAACAGATGCTATAAATGGACTACATTCAGAAAAAAAAAAATCTTTAAACAAAGGAACACTTTAATTAGCATTCTCTCACACATTAAAAAATTACCAAAGATGTGGTTCATGTTCCATTAACTGAGAAAGAAGCAAATTGCTATGTTAAACATAGAAGATTAGAAATCAACTAGTTTCATACCCCAACATAGGCACTAAAAAATTTAATTTGCATCTGATTTCTCAAATTTATATTGTGGATTTAATTATAAGGAGCTTATTCCTAAAGGATTAACTTAATTCTCAATGGTGAATAGATTTTAGCTCAAAATTTTATAAGGATAACTTGCTGTAAGTCACTATTCTACCTGCTGCTATAATTCTGCTCACTGTTATATGTGGCCAAACAGATCATGCCCTGATCAAATAAGTGTGCTGTAATCTACATATATATTTAAGAGTTGGCAATCAGTTTAAAAGGCACAAAGCAAAGTAGTAATTTTTCCTATTACTTATTTGTAGAAGAATCCACTTATTTTTGGATTCTGCTTAAATTATCACTAAGAAGAACTGCAAATTTCCATGGGGTGAAGGAAACATGTTAGTTCTCTTCATAAAGTTTAGCAGCTTTCAAAGACATTAACAGGAGTGGGCAAAAGTAGGTTTATAGTTGTGAGTACACAAAACAGTTCATTCTTATGTTGTTATTCATTAATTATGTATTATTTATTTGTATTAATACTGTAAACTTACTTTTGCACTCCCCTGTATATGAACATTTGGGGGCATTTTAATAATTGGAATTGCAAATGACATAAATGCAATTTACTGATGAAGTCCCTTTTTGTTTAATACCTATATAGCCATTTCTTCATATTTTCTTTAAAATCTATCAGTATAGCATTTCATTTCTATGCATGGCTTAGCAATTCATAAAACTAAATAAATAGCAAATTGATACTCTATACCAGTCATATACTTCAATATATATTTTGGAATATAAAATAAAAATAGCAAATATTAAGATAGCAAATAATGCTACAAGATTTTACAGAAAATTAATTTAAACATCTTTTGATTTTCTTTTTCTTTTTGAAAAAGCTTCAGTGTTTAAACTACATATCCAACATCTAACAAGTAACATGTAATTTTGTCACAGAATATTTATTCCATCATTTTAAACTGAAGTGTCTCATGGAGCTAAATACTAAAAGAATTTAAATAAAAAGGCTAACTTACATATACACAAAATGGTCATTTCATAAATATTTACATAACGGGAAGAAATGGAGAATCACTAAAACTGCAAACTACTACAGGTGTGATAATCCTTTCTTGAGACATTTTTAGTTAGTAATCATAAAAGCTTTTAAAATGAAAATAATTACAGAAGCATTACTAAAACATGAATGTTAGTGTTCAGTTTATTACTATTTAAAGGAGTAAATCATAAACAGTCCAAAATTTCAGGGACCAACTATTCAGTTTAGTTTTTAACAACAAATCTTTTTCTTTAACTCTCATGATGAAACTAAACTCACAGAAAAATAAATAGTATGCTAAAAGATATAAATAAAATTCCAGTTCATCCTCCTTTATAAATACTGGTCAGCCGCTCCAGTTCTTTGCAGTTGTCCATGCTCAAAGCATCTGCCTTCCTTCGAAGTCGTTCATCACGGTATACTTTTGCTGCATATTGCATATCTATTTCTGTCATAAACAAAAATATTTTGCTAAGTAAATAATAATTTAAATCACCAAGTTTTAACACAAATGTTTCATAGAAACCCTTCAATGTACTTCTGTTAATTGACTTTTTTTTTTTTTTTTTTTTTTTTAAAGAAAGAAGTCCCAAGTGCTATTCCTAAAAGCTACTTGGAAACCTAGCATGTAAAACAAACACAGAACTGCTCTGGAAGAGAAACAAGGATGGAGTCCTGTCAACCTTTTTCCTCCACTCCTGTCCCCAATGGTTTAAAGAACTACTGCTCTAAAGCACCATCTTGAATCCATATGCTATTCTGCTACTGGTTGTTTTTGCTGTGACCTTTTGGTAAGGTTTCACATTATTTGATTATTTTCAAGACTTGGAAGTAGAAAATTTTGAAATCTGTTCTGAATTTGCCTATATATATATATATATATATATATATATATATATATATATATATGCAATAACTGTACTTAAGGAACACAAATGAGAAAGAAAGCTTCCTCTACAATCATGCAGTGATATTCAGCAGTAAGTACTTCTGAGGCTGCCTTCAGTATGTGGAATGCATTACTAAAGAAAAATAAATGAAGTAGGTATCAAATATTTTTCAGAGTTTTCCTTATTATTTTCCTGTTATCTCAGCCATTTCACTGTTTGTTACCACTTCGAAAGGGTGGCAGTACTTAGAGATTTAACAAAAAAGGGGGGAAAACAGTGACCAAAGTAGAGGACATCAGCCAGGACCACAACAGTATACCCAAAGTAAGAGTATTTTCTATTTTTAAATACCTTCAGGAATGATCTTTATTCAATCATTCTGGTTTGAATTTAACAACTAATATATTTATAAATGAAGCACTTAGAAAATCCATTTGCAGCTGATTCTTCCCAAATGAGGTAGTTAACCCAAAGTTCAGAGGGCTAGTGCATGGCAGGACCTGGATTCCAATCCAAATCTCCCAATTAATATTCTTTTCATTATCTCAAATTATTTCTGGAGTTTCATAAAACACCTATTTTACCAATTTAAACATTAGAGACTGTTAGAAGTGACTCCAAGACAGAAAAACACTGGTAAAAGAATATTCATTGCCCAAAAATCTTTTTAAAAAAAAATATTTTATTGATTTTTTACAGAGAGGGAGAAGGATAGAGAGTCAGAAACATTGATGAGAGAGAGACATCAATCAGCTGTCTCCTTCACACTCCCTACTGGGGATGTGCCCGCAACCAAGGTACATGCCCTTGTTTGGAATCGAACCTGGGACCCTTAGAGTCCGAAGACCATTGTTCTAGCCACTGAGCCAAACCAGTTAGGGCCCCAAAATCTTTTTGATGGTATTAATTCACAAAAGAAGATAATCTCATTTTACTTAACTAGTAAAACATTCAATCAATGGGTTAATTAATGTTATACTGAGCCCCTCTCACTTCCATCTTCATTCAAAATCACTAACATATAGATAGATGTACTGAATTTATTGGATTTTCTTTTGAAAATTTCAAACCTATCCTCACATTTTTTCAATTTTGCTTTTACTGTCTCTACAATAAAAGCTGTTGTGATTGTTGTGGTGGTTGTTATTACTTTGTAGAATCATTTGAGAATAAGTTACAAACATCATGACCTTTCATTCCTAATTACTTTAGCTTATTTTTCTTAAGAACAATGGCACTCTCTTATATAACCACAATACTATTTTCAAATTCAGAAAGTTAACAATGATATACCAGCTAATATGTAATCCACATTCAATTTTAACAATTGTCCCAATGATGATAATACTCACTTATTCAACCAAATATTTGTTGATAACAGTAACAAAAATACCATTTAAGTCCTTGCTATATATGCTGAATACTGTTACAGACCACATGTATGTTAAAACATATTGTCTCAATTAAGAATTGAGTTCTGATTATATAACAGGCAATTCTAGAACACTCCTTAAGTAAGAAAATCTACAGTAATCACAAGATTTTGAATAAGTTTTTAAATGTTAAACATTTGAATCAACTTACTCTGTTGTCTTTCTTTCCAGCAGTTATCTCGAATATTAGTCACATAATCTTCTTCCACACTCTTTTCTATCTTTTGTAATAACATTCCTTTATATTCATTTTTAAAGTCCTTGTTGACATAATAAATGACACCTAAGTTTTCTGTCTGCATTTTAATAGTTTGCCCTGATCCACTGTAAAAGAAATGCTTGATCATTATTTTTAATTAAAATTTTACATGCTGGTCTACTATAAGTCAAACTAACAAAAATAATTAAAAATTAAAATTATTGGTAATTATTTTTATTATCTCAAGTTCACAACAATTACCATTTACGTAATAAAAAAGTAATATTTTAATATACTATGTTCTTATAAGTTCTCTCAATTTTTAGTTCATAAAAATCTTATCTGGAAGAAATATAAAGTTATTTCTTGTTTTTAGACCAATGTTTTTAACACTGTAAAATCACTGGTAGTATGATTTTACAAGGTTTCCTATATGTTCATTTTATTACACTGAAGTTTTTTAGAATAGATGCTGCACTAAATTTCTTTTATGTACGGACCTCATATATCAAGTATATTATGGAAAAATGTTTCATATAACAAATAGGTTTTTACTTAATATTTAAAAAACAGAAGAGTAAAATCATTCCCTCTTTAGTAACACAGATCTATGTAAGATTAATGACAATTCTATTTTTGTCTTTTAAAGTACTTTTGCCTTTAATGCCATTACTTACTACATGAAATTGCTATCAAGTTCAAATATAGTACTGTCCTTATCCACAAGGGAACAGATATAAACTAACAACATAATATAGATTTATCACTTGAGTGACTATTTTAAAAATTAGACATTTTAAAATCTGGTATACTTGTAGTCATAGAAGATTTGGCACTTAAAAGTTTTTAAAAAATCACAAGGCCTTTTAATGAAAGCCAGATAAAAACAATAATTATTTTTTATAAAACTTTACTTAGCTACTTACGATCTGGGATATAAGGAATAAGGGGGATTAGAGACCATCAGTTGGCTTAATAATGACACAAGGATCAATACAATAATGGGCATCAGCTGGATAAACACAGAAAAGCCTCCCTGTAAAAGAATAAAAGAATAACAAATTATAACTAGTTGTCAATAATTCAACAGTTGTCATGCATTTTTAGGGGCAGAAGGGCCATTTGAGATAAGCTGGTTCAGTGCTTTTAAATCTGCCTGAACATAACTTCCTGAAGTGATTCTTAAAAATCTAGCTTTCTCGGTGCTTCACCTAGTGATCCTGATTTGGAAAACACTGAAACAACCTGATCTTATTTTACAGAGGAGAATTTCTCTCGTTCACACCCACAGACTCTATCAATAGGCAACAGGTTGCATTTCTACTCCGGATTTGAAGGTTGAACAATGGAAGCTTGAATGGCAGAGTAGGGGCCCAGGACTTTTAATTTCTAGTCTAATGCTCTTTCCACTTCATGTGGTCTAATTGCTGTATGCAATCAGGTATAACTTTTACATCCAATTTAAGTTTTTCAGTATAATTCTAAATTCTTTAAGACTAACAATGAAAAGTAACCTTCAAAATATACACACTGCAGGTTACTTTCATTAGAATCATAGAATACCAAATTTAAAGGCTTCATATTGCCCAACCACCCTCCTGCTCCCCTAATATCTCTAAGGAATATTCTAGTCTCTGTTGAACAACGCTGGTAAGAGAAAACTCATTACTTTTAGAAAAATTTGCTCTATTTTTAGATAATTCTAATTGCTTTTCCTGAGCTGAAATTTGTAATTTGTAATCCTACCTATTAAAAGAGTAATATGTAAATTGACTCTACCTCTGTTATACCCACAAGCCATGCCCACCAGCCATTCAGGAGCAAGTATGCAAATTAATCCAACCAAGATGGCTGCAGCCACAAAGAGAGCAGGAGAGAAGCGTGGGTTTCCCCAGTGATGGAGGAAGCCAGGCTTTCTGCACACCCTGGCTGGCCCAAGCCTCTACTTCAGGCTACAAAGTTTCAATTATAGAAGGTAAATAAATCCCAACAAAAATGGCGGCAGCCACGGAGCTGGAGAGAGCAGGAGGTTAGGGTTGTCCCCGGTGATGGAGAAAGCCAAGCCTGCCTTGGCTTCTGTTAAAAGGCTACAAAGTTTCAATTAAAGATTAAAAAATCCCAACAGAAATGGCTGCCACCACAGAGCAAATAGAAGGCTTGGCTCTGCTCAAGGCTACAAAGTTTCAATTGTGGTAGATAAGTAAGTCCCAGATACCAGTGCCTCCAGCTGGGTTGCCGGGGGGTGTGGCTGGCCTTCAAACCACCACAGGCCCCTCGCCCAGGCTGCCCCACACCCCACCCTGATCCAGGATACCCTTTAGGGCAAACCAGCTGGCCCCCACCAATGCACCAGGCCTCTATCCTATCTAATAGTAATATACAGATTGACCATCACTTCAACACACCAGATGGCTGCCCCATGTGGTCAAAGATCCTGCCCCCATGTGGACAAAAGATAGCCACCACAAGATAGCCACCAGGGGAGGGATATTGGGAGGGACCAGCCTACAAGGGAGGGTAGTTGTGGGCGATCAGGCCAGCTGGGAGGGACCAGGCTGGCAGAGGAAATTGGGGGTGATTGGTCCTGCAGGGAAGGGCAGTTGGTGGGGACCCAGGCCTGCAGGGAGAGCAGTTGTGGGGGACCAGGCCTGCAGAGGAGGGCAATTAGGGGCAAACAGGCTGGCAGGGGAGGAGTTAGGCATCAATCAGGCTGGCAGGGGAGTGATTAGGGGGTGATCAGGCTGGCAGGCAGAAGCAGTTAGAGGCAATTAGGAAGGCAGGCAGGCAAGCAGTTGGGAGCTAGCAGTCCTGGACTGTGAGAGGTATGTCCAACTGCCCGTTTAGGCCCGATCCTACCAGAAGAGCAAGAGGGAGGCTTTGGTTTCCCCAGTGATGGAGGAATCCAAGCTTTCCACACATCCTGGCTGGCCCAGGCCTCTAGGATCGGGCCTAAATGGGCAGTTAGACATCCCTTGAGGGGTCCCAGATTGGAGAGGGTGCAGGCTGGGCTGAGGGACACATACCCCCGTGCACAAATTTCGTGCACCGGGCCTTTAGTCATATCATAAACATACATCTCCTCTTTCTTCTTCTCTTTCATGTCCACTATGCCGATGCTGATGTTGATGGCTATAACCAGCTCGTCCATTTGAAAATGAATGTACACTACCTACAGAAAATTAAAAGGTTAAATTAGGGAGAGCAATTATGATTTTAAAAAATTAGATTTTCTTTTACAAAGAAAATACTTTTAGTTTTCTAACATTTAAATTTTTAAAAACTACTAAAATACATGTTTGAGCTGTGAATTGGCTTCTCCTTTTATGAGTGAAGGGAAACAGGAATAATTCTTCTCAGACTTTGCTTCAAGTAAAGTAGAATTCTCTCTTTATGAAAACCTGAATATAAGTTTCTCCCTAATATGCATACACAGAGAACTTTTGTTGTGGTTGCTTGCTTTTATAAACCTTGGGTCACTTCTCTGAAACCCTGCATTCTGCATTTATCAACTAATCACAAATATATCTAAAAGTCAAAAATTATTTTTAAAAATAGCTGTAGAATACACTATGGTAGAGGTAAGCCACAATTTATTCAAATATTCTCCTTAGGAATATTCAAGTTGTTTTCAAATAAGGTGACCAACCAGAAATGGCTACAACTGACAAAACAAGCTATGTTACAAAGGCAAAAGAACTGTGAAAATACTATCAGAAAATTCACTATTACCTAAAAGATATCTAACTGTTCCTAGCATAGTTTTAGTTTGAATATTTTTCTGAGATGTAATTATATATCCTTAATATTTAAAAATGCAGATTATAATTTCAGTCATTAATTTGTATTTACACATTCTCTGTCCTTCAAGGATTCTTTATAAACTATCTTATCTATGACTACAATCTTTCTCAGAAAAATTCAGATAGGGCCACCAGACCAAATTATATTGCCGTGTTTATAAAAGTTCTCCTAATTTTGAATGGGATGTTGACTTAGAACCTTAAGGAAATGTTAAAAAAAGACTGGAGCTTTAATTATAAACACCTTAGAATAGCTGCTCTTAAAGAAAATTAATTTCCATACAACAACTCACAGTAAATATAAACTAGCATAATACTATTTATGCTAGTATTATAAAATCTATTCATTTAGTATTACTCTATAATTATTACTTTGATAGCCTACTTCAAGGAATTATTTCTATTCCAATATAATTTTAAAAGCCCACTTTTTATATAACCTATAAATCAGACATTTTAATATTTCAATGGAAAGCACTTCCAATATATCAAAATTAGCAATCTATATTATTAAAATATAGTCAAAGATTTCCAGAGAATCAATGTCAAATCTATAGCCATAATTGCACTTAACTAAGACATTAGCACTGGATTTCCTATTTAAATCCTTTCTTCAGCTTTATGTAAAATACAGAATATTGGTACTCTTCATTTTTTACTTTTTATTTAAATTAAAATATGTTCTAGGAAAAAGGCAGACTTATAGTGAAAGTAATGAGTATAACATTTTTCTTCTACCTTCATAAAAAACCATCACAGGATAATAATGCTGTAAGAAATATAGGCAAGAAGGTAGATAAATCACTAATAGCCTATCTGGAAGTAAGAATCTCTAGCTTCATAAAGTATAACACTTATAATTAACATTGAAATACCTGAAGGAAATCCACCACCAAAAAATATATTAAACAAGTCTTCTGGAGTTATATCAGCTTCACAACCTCTATGGAAATTAAATCTACCATTATTTTGTGGATTACATGCTTGTTCTTCATTGCCTGTGAGGTCATACTGTTTTCGTTTTTCTGGATTGCTTAAAATAGCATAAGCATTTCCAATCTCTGAAAAAGTAATAAAAGTTGGTAAGCAAAGTTTTTATATTAGGAAAGACTGCCCCATATAAAAACTGTCATGTTAACAATAACAAAAACTACTTGAGGCTCATAAACAAAAGAGTAAAACAGTAACACTTTCTTGTAAAGATATACTTGCTTGCAATTACACATCTTATTACCTCCAATACAATTTTTTATAGTAGACAGGCAAGTCTCCCTGCTGCCTTAAATGTAAGGAAATGTCCATCTTACTTTCTTACTATTGGGCTTCATCCCCGAACATTCGACTTCTTCATCTTTTAGTATCCTGATCTAGTCTTTCATTAATGCCATTCAGACCAATAATAATAGTAGTAGGTACTACTGCCAGGCTCTGAATCCCAAACCCTTAATATATTATTCATTGTTGTGCCCATTGTACAGATGAGCCCCATAAGGCTCAAGGTTAGGAAACTTGTTCAAGGTCAAAAAAACTTTTTAGCAACTAAACTCTATGCAACCTACATAATAAAATTTTTGTTTGTTTTTTTGCACACTCCAGCCCAGAATGAGTTATTTTTTAGTCTATTTCTGAAAAATTTATTCCTCTTAAAACTGTAAACTTCATGAAAGTAGAAACTATGTCTATTTTTTCACTGCATTATTCCAATAGTTCAGCATAAAGTCTAAATTTGTTTTTATTTAATATATTTTAATTGATTTCAGAGACAAAGGCAGAGGGAGAGAAAAACATCAATGATGAGAATTATTGATTGGCTGCCTCCTGTATGCCCCCTACTGGGGATCAAGCCACAACCTGGGCATGTGCCCTGACTGGTTATCAAACCATGACCTCCTGGTTCATAGGCTGATGCTCAACCACTGAGCCACTTTTGAATGAATTCAGATAGTCTCTAGTTTTCCCATATCACTTTGTTAGTTTCTTAATATTTACTTATAAAGAATTCTCTCTCTCATACTCCTGTATCCAAAAGAGGCAATGGTATCAGAGTAACCACTTCATAGGTTATATAAATGTCTTATGACTATGTTGTACACCTGAAACTAACATAATATTGTATGTCAACTGTAATGGAAGAATTTTTAAAAATTATTTAGAAAAACTAGCAATTGTACATAGGTTATGAAAGTGTCTTAAGGCAATTTACAAAAGCAGAAACTACCCTATTCTCATTCTCACACTTCTAATTATCATTTCGTAAACATAGTTTCTTTCTTAAACGAGGTCACATAAACCTCTTGCAATATGGGATATATTTTAAAAATACTTTTTGAGTCCCTTGTGGTGGCTGCCATAGGCACTGTGCAGGCAAACAGATGCTCATTAGGCAGTGTTTTGGGCTGATCGCCTATCACACTGAAAGTAATGATACACAGATATTCTGGAACTTTTTTCTGATAGGGCTTCTTAAATCTGGATTTCAAAGATATGTCTCTGATGGTATGTAAACTCTAATGTATGAAAAATTAGGTGGATGATCCATTTATTTGAAGAGATGGTACAAAACTTCCTTCAGATTTCAGACAGATCTATGACTTAGAAATATAGCTATCATTTATAAAGTTGCTCCAATGTGAAAGCATACTAGTAATCGGAGATCCAAACAATGTACTGACAAATAACACCAGGATTTAACTCATACATACAAAAAAGCATATCTATCATATCTACCAAAGTTGTATTTCCCCTAATATCAGTTTTAGAACTTAACCATGCCTCATCTCATTTGATCCTCACACAAATCCTGGAGTAGGTAGAGAGGAGACTAGGTGGAATCCTATTTTCTTTCCATTATCCAGAAAACAGAGATTTGGAAAGCTTAGAAACTTGACCCAACTGAAAAGAGGTAAGAAATGGTGGACCTTAAAAACGATTTCAGGTTTTCTCACTGCACAGAATATAGTCAAACACTGCTACAGCTAAATATAATTATCCTTTGTTCTCCCTGCCTGATCTACAATGATAATCTGTTTCGTGTTGATATTTACTGCTGTACTGAAAGAGAAGTTGGGGTGCTTCACTGGACTGGAAAAAGTTTAGCTAAATCAGAAAGCAGGTCTAATTAAGCAAGTTTATTCTATATCTATAAAAAAGCTAAGTTGACTCGCGCAGGAACTATATGTATAAAGCTCTTGCTGCCGCCAATTGTACGCTTGTGTTTCGACCTGTCATTGTTGATCACGAATTTGGTTGACACTTCTATTACAGAGAAAGGGCAAACAGTGATATTAAAATATTTCTTCCACTTAATTTCCTTTCAATCTGCACAAATTCATGCATTAGTATTTAATAAGCATTAAATAAAAAGTATAAAATGCTTGCCAAATGTTAAGTATTATTATTATTTCAAATGTACCCTATGAGACTTGACTCCCCTTTACGAATGACAAATTCTTTGAGTAAGAGGGTGTTTCATATTCTCATACTGTCTCTAAGAACTAGGCCAAAGAGCAGAATTGACTTCTTTATGTTTAGAGATACCTTCTAGATATTAAAAATATTGACCTACCAGACCTAGCACAGGCAATATCTCTGATCCATTTTTATTTACCAAGCAAACATATACAGCTAATTCATGTCCCTTGTTATTACATTCATGTATACATAAAAAAACACAAATACTATTCAGATAGTGTCTAAAATACTTGTGAGTCTTTAAAGACAATGTTACTGTTCTGAAAATATCCATGTCAGACAGAAGGGAAGTATTTCAGTCAAGTATTGCTTTAAAGTGTGCTTACACATGTAAGTCACTCTCAAAATATAAATAAATATTCCATGCTCTGAGAAACTTAAAATCCTAACTGTAAAGAACAAACAGCCACATGAACTTGAAAGTCCATTTACTCTACCCTCCTTGTTGGAACCTTTTATTTTTAAAGCTTTACGAAACACACAAATGAAAATATCTGTTCTAATTTAATTCTCTAAACCAATTACCCCCTCTTTTTTTAAGAGGAAATTAAAAACAAGTGGTTTCATGTTCTGCAAAAAGTGTTTTGGTAATTACAGCGTAATCAACCTATATTTACCTTTTATACAAAAGAAAAAACTATAGTCTTGCTTAGAAGAAACAGCTTGATATCCTCAAAACAGAAGTTAAGTTCGACTGGTTAAAATTAAAGTAAGATTTCCCAGAAGGTAATGAAAAGATCCTGTGTGCTGGATGAAACTTGTCATTTCTGTATGACACTAGATGTAATATTTTCTAATTAACTGCCTTCACTCACCAACCATCTATAGATTACAACCTGGGTTTTCTATGCAGTTTTCACTCAATGAAAAATGGGCTCACACTAAACTCCTTATTCTGATCTTCTTTGGGATTAATTGGCATTCTGATGTATAGATAATCTCCCGTATACTGAATAATGTCTTTCCTCCAGAGATAAATCAACTTCTAGCATGTTGATAAATATTAACTTTCTAGTTTTGTAAAGCAGAGCATTAAAATCTAAAATATACTAAAAACCAAAGTACAACCAATCATCTTTGTTAAACCCCTTCTGGGTGTCTAGCTGGAGTAACATTTATGCTGTTCACCACCTCAGAATCCAACACAGACTATAAAAATATTGGTAAATCCACTTATTGTTATTTCAAAACCAATAATGCTAACATGACTTCAGTGCAGAAATGGGAGAAAAAAGCAGCTTAACATTCTCAACATGAAGAATGATCAGCAGATCACAAACATGCAAGTAACTCACTGCCGCTATGTTTTTAAACATTTTAAAAACAAAAAATATTAAATTATTTTAATTCATATTGTGAAAATTTTGCCTTAACTTTTGGGGGCATATATGGTAAAGTTAAATTAGTGTTTTTGAGTAAAGAAAATTTTCCTGGACTACCCAAGACACCATTAATTTAAGGAAATAAACAGAAAGCTCAGTCACGGTGATTATTTTACTTTCACTTAGAGGTCATCTTTGGCAGCTGTTTTTATTGGAATATATTAACAATCCCCAAACACATTTTGCTTGGCCACTTCCTTTAAGAAATAAAACTATTTGGAAACTGTTTTGTAGAAAAGATCAATTGAGTCCTCTATCTTTTAGAAATATTTAAAAAATGAGTATCTCCTTCCTATTAGTCCAAGATCCCAGTATTTATTTAATTGTAAGCTTTATACTTGGCTCTATAAATGCCAAATTCATAAAAACAAACAATCATCAATTTAAGCATTTTCCTATGAATTAGAAGTTAATTATTATGAGTAATTTCTATGTAGCAAAATATGAAATTACAAAATCAGTTATTTTATGTTTATTTACTAAATTGACCAAAAAAAAAACAAAAAATAATATTGATAAATTAAGACAAAGAGTAGGCAAGAGAAATGAAACTAATAATTAAAAAGAAAAAAGTCACATTAGTTAGAACTACATATATAAAATACAAAACTTGGCCAGACTTAATAGAAATATAAAACCACTGGGTAGATAGCAATTTCAAGTAATTTCTCAATTCTAATACCTTAATATTTCTAATATCTAAAAAACTCACAAAATCTATATTTTCCTTTTAGTTACCTCAGAACCAGATGGTAATACGCTAGAGGCTCATGCATAATCATTACATGACGTGCACATTAATTAGAAAGCATGTTGCTTTCATGAAACCAAACTGCATTTGTTTGACTCTTAGAATAATAAGTTAATAGTGAAGTTTCAAAGAATTTTGAGGACCCTTACTTATGCTGGCTTCTAGGCACCAGTTAAAGGCAGAATTTAATATTCTGAAATACTAAATGGCTTCTAAGAAGAGCTTGGTAAAATTGCTTTAAAGGGTTTACTTTACTTTTAAAAGCATCTGTTGCTCCAGGTGCATGGTTTTTGTCTGGATGAAACTTCAAAGCAAGCTTTCTATAAGCTTTTTTCAAATCTTCATCACCAGCATCTTTGGTAACTCCAAGTACTTCATAGTAATTTTTACATTTGTTTATGCTGTGAACAAGAGAGTGTGTTATAATGAAAATTTCAAGGAAGAAGTTTATATAATATCTCTAATGTTTTATTTATTAGAAGAGTATATAGAAGTGTCTGTGGAATGTTTCCTAAATATCAAGTGACAGCTTATCCTATTAAGGGTTAATGCTTTGATCTGTTTTTTGACCAGACCATTCCTTCAACCTCTTCCCAGTCTAGAAGAGTTGACCATGAGAACGTCCTTGGTATAATTTATCACAGCTACATAGAAGTAAAGCAAAATCCATAACAACTGTGAAAGAAGAACAGAGCACAAAGGAGATAAGAACAACTTTTAAGCAAAAGAAATAAATTCAATAATCCTCACAAGTACACTGCAACTAAAAAATAGTATATGTTACACTCAAGAGTTTTGTTGTCCTGTAATGTATATCTAACCAAACATCAAGCAACAGTTTAGTGCATGTAAAAACAATCACAGCATACTATGGTTTAAATGTCAAGGCAAGTCAATTCATCTCGGCCATGCTAAAGAGAATTCATTGGTGAAAGATAAAATCTCACGATAAAATATATCATGATGCCGAAACCAGTTTGACTCAGTGGATAGAGTGTCGGCCTACGGACTGAAAGGTCCCAGGTTCGATTCCAGTCAAGGGCATGTACCTTGGTTGCGGGCACATCCCGTGGGGGTGTGCAGGAGGCAGCTAATCGATGTTTCTCTCTCATCAATGTTTCTAACTTCCTATCCTTCTCCTCTCCTCTCTGAAAAAAATCAATAAAAAATATATTTTTTTTTTAAAAAGAAAATGTATCATGGGATGCAAAAATGTTTGTTACTCCCATTTTCATTGTGATTAGCATATTCTTAAAGATTACATTAAGTCCTCACTTGATGTGGTTTTGTGTCTTAGCAAAATGATGTGTAACAAAACAAATTTTACCATAAGCTAATTTACATAAACAAGAGTTAGGTTCCTACAGCATCTCATCAATGTTATAATGAAACAATGTTGAATGAATCATTATCCAAGGACCTACTGTACTTATGTAGTTTATAACCCTAAAGATGTAATTGATTTAAAGCCAGAGTCTTTAAAGTATATTAGGGAAAGAAATACTCTAAATGAAATAGAGAACATTAATACTTTTGGATCCTAACATTCTCTCACAAGCTAAAAATTTTTATTCACTAAAACCCAGTTACATTGTATACATTTCTGTAGCAGACTTTATGACTCTTGATGTGTTCCATCAAGTGTAAGTGGCTTGATGACAGAGGTAGTAACAGGTAAAATGATACCTGAGGCGTAACTGTTCACTGGCAGCAAAAGTATTTCAAACACTGACTCAAAGTTTTCAAAGAAAAGAGATAAGATTGATCTTTTTTTAAAACTACTTAAATATATTAATCATCATACCACTTGGTACATGATAGGCTCTCAGTAAATATTTCTGGAATAAATGAGCCTAAAGATCTTCTTTTATAATGAAATCATTTATCACATGGTATATGAAATAGGGAGGAAAAAAGAGAGAAGACCTTATATAAAATTATAGAAATTTTTCCATATCACATAAATTAAAATCTGATACCCAATCCTTCTTTATAATAATTATAATTGGATTTTTCTACTTTAAATAACAAATATTAACACAAGTCAATTTTATTTTATGAATATAACATTTTCTTTATTTGGTCAATAATATTTATTGAGTACCAACTATGTCCCAGATAGTATTCAGGCATTTGAGATATATTAGTGAACAAAACAGAGAATGATCCCACCATAGAAGAAACTCACTCACCTGAATATGATTAGAAACTGTGCAATAGAAAAAAGGGAAGGGAACATTTACAGACACCTACTGTGTGTCAGGCACAGACTTCTGAAAAGGGTATAGTAAAATTGTTTTAAAAGCAATTCCATGTTCTAATATCATTAAGAATATCCATGTTCTAATAGCTATTAAGCTCTGAAAAACATTAAATTATTCTATAAATAATCTGATTGCAAAAACTTGACTTGAACTCTTAAAGGTAAAATTTGACCTGAACAACTGTGAAACTGCTATATAGTCTTCATATTTCCAATTTAAGTGAATAGTTGTATGTTTTGTGGCAGAAATGTTACCATAAGGATCCAAGCTGCTTACCAGTTAACTAATGTATAATGCATACTTATTACTTTTCTAAATATGAATGATTCAAATTAAAAAATATATCTGGTCCACTAAGTTTTCACACAGAGAATTGTAGAATCTTATTATGTTCATTATTTTATACAGATTATCTCATTTACTCCTCATTAGGTAGCTATTATTCCTAATTAACCAATGAGGAAATCAAGGCTTTGAGAGTTCAACTAATTTGCTAGAAGTCACATAATCAAGTAATAGATGGGAAGAAACCAGGGCTTATTTCTTCAACAAAAATTTACTGAACATCTACTTTCTGCTAAATGCTGTTTCGGAGGCTATAGTGGGGAATAAAACAATCCAAAAAATCCCTGCTCACATTCAATTTACAATTGGGACAGGACCATGCAATGAACAGAATACAAGTAAAATATAAAGTACATCACATGGTGATAAACATTTAGAGAAAAATAAAGTGGCAATGGGGAATGGAAGAGGAGGCCTGCTACAGTGATTAGGAAAGGCACAAGTAAGGATTCAAATATCAGTTTGTACAACTTGAAAATCCTGTTGAGAACCAGAATAAAGAAGAAAAGGAACCTCCTTAGACTCCAGAGTGACAACTAACCATCTCCTTCCTTGCAATTTGCTTTTCCAATCAGTGTTTAAACACACTTTTTCCCCTCTTGGATGGTTTCAAATGTCGTTTCTGGTGCCCAGAACATGTGTCTCCCTTCTTGCTTAGTTTCCACCACTTCAAACCTCAGTTTGGCTCTTTCTCTTCCCAAAAAATCCTCAAGACTAGGTTGGTGACCCTCTTACAGCCTCTCAAAGCTCTTGGAATCAGCCCTACCCCAGGAATTACCACACTGTACTGCTGCTACCTGTGTACTTGGTCTGACTACTCTTTCTAGACTAGGTCCCTTGAAGGCAGGCAGTGTGTCTTATTCACCATGTGTGTTGAATGGACAGATGGACAGATGGATGACTGATTCAATTTGAGGGCAGAAATGGGTGAGAATCCAAGTAATTTTTAGGCCAAAGGTGATAAGTGCCATAATGAAAACGTAGCTGACATCAGAACTCAATTTGGAATAGAGAAGAACAGATTATGAAACAAGGACTAGAGCTAAAAATATGCCATACTATAGGAATGCAGACAACAAACGGTAGTAAACCAAACACTGAACTATCCTAAAGTCATTACTATTTGGTTAGAATGCATAAGATTTAATTATGTACCAGATTAACCCTCTAAACTTGTTCTGTTGATAATTTCTGAGCACAAAAGGCTAGACAATAGAAAAAAGCAGCCTAGGAAAAATTAGGGTGGAATTCACAATCCTCTAGAGATGGGTCATAAAAATAAAAGAATTACCACAATGAGGAAGAAAAATGTAAGAAAATCAAGTATTTCACTAATTCTGAGTTGTATCTAGCTCTGCCATATCTTCTCTTTACTAAATTTGTCATTATATATTAGAGAAATCTTTGAGAAACCAAGTATAAAGTCTACAATTACCAATGGAAAGCTGAAGGCTATGTATTTCAATATTCCAAATATACTCATTTACCTAATTTTTCATACCTGAATGGGAAATATATATAAATTCAAATATTTATTTTAATTCATATTATTTGTTCATTATGCTTTTCACCAGCTAAAACTCATTTGTAACACTTTTTACAGTTTGCTTCTTACTGAAAGATTTAAATATTTTTCTCCATCCTCACCAAGGAATTTAAAAAAGAAAATATATTAAAAAGAGGTAACCCATTAACTACCCTCGAAGGAAACATTGTGCAATACAGACAGAAAGATCTGTCTGGGAGCTCAACATCAGAGAAGTATGTCTGGTTCAGCCTTCATGTCTTTATGTGCATAAACATAGTGGGTAGGGGAAGAGGGTCTTCTTTCAATTCTTTTCTTATATAATACTAGGGGCCTAGTGCACAAAATTTGTGCACTGGGGTTGGGTGGTCCCTCAGCCCAACCTGCCCCCTCTCACATACTGGGAGGCCTCAGGGGATGTACAACTGATGGTTCACCCCAGCCTGCCCAAGGCCGAAAGCCTCTGGCAGGTGACCTCAGCCAGGGGACCCCAGCCAGTGATTGCCCTGCGATCCAGCTGATCGCTGTCTAGCTCCGCCCCAGCCCCGGCCTGCCTGCCCAAGGCTGGAAAAAGCCTCTTGGTGAGGCTTTTTCCAGCCTTGGGAACCCAGTGATCACCTTGCCATGGCAGCAGCCATCTTGGTTGGGTGTTAATTTGTATATCACTCCTGTCTTATGGGCGTGGCTTATTGGGTACAGTGAAGGTATGGTCAATTTGCATATTATTCTTTTATTGGATAGGATAGCTGGTTATTTATTTAGATTCCATGTTTATTAGTGTTTAAGGAAACATTTATTCTTGGAAGCAAAGGATTATTTATTTTATAAGTTTAGCAAAATAATTTCTTTTCATTTAAAGAACTACAATTTAAATCAAATCCTAGTAAAATCTCCATCATTCAAATTACTTAACAGTTGTACAGAAGTGTTTTGAATAAATAACTATAAAAACAGTCCAGTTAATGATTTCATACTCATCTTGTTAAAATAGATGGGCTTTTAAAAATGAGATATTAAAAATCTTTCATATTAGATCCATGACTCCCTTTCCTCAGTTTTTCAATATATTTCAACTCAAGGACAACAATGTGCTTAGTTTCACAGAAAGTAACTTTTATAAAGTTATACCCTTTTTCTTCCGTCTTACTGTAAGCTAGTCTTACTTATGTAATGAATGTAGCAGTATTGCATGACTTCTCCCATTGAGCCAAATTGTCACTGAGCAACTTGTTTGCATAATTGTGCTAACAACAAGATAACTTTCTTCTGAAAAATCCCCTGTGTATAGGTAAAACAAAAACATACAGCATGTGTTTGCTGGTGATCTGTTACCTCACTAAAGCAACACTTAGGAAGACTAATATAATGAATAAGTGTTCCATGATTAGACTAATCAACTCTTATAAAATTATTAACTGAAGTAGTTTGAATAAGTTAGGGATTCTATTAAAGAAATAGAGGCCTGATGCAAGAAATTTATGCACTGGGGGTAGGGAGTTTCCCTCAGCTCAGACTGCACCCTCTCCAATCTGGGACCCCTCAGAGGATGTCTGACTGCCTGTGGGATCAGGCCTAAACAAGCAGTCAGCCATCCCTCTCACAATCCAGGACTGCTGGCTCCTATTTGCTTGCCTGCCTGCCTGATTATTCCTAACCACTTCTGCCTGCTAGCCTGATCACCCCCTAACCACTCCCCTGCTAGCCTGATTAACACCTAACTGCTCCCCTGCTGGCCTGATAGCCCCCAACTGCCCTTCCCTGTTGGCCTGATCTCACCCCCAAGTGCCCTCCCCTGCCAACCTAATCTTGCCCTCAACGCCCTCTGCCGGCCCATTGGTTCTGATTGGTCAGTTTCTATGCCAGTCAGCCTCAAAAGCTCTGCCTCTTAGGAGGTCATTGGCTCCACACAGTTGACCTAGATTTGGTTCTTACTGATCAGTTTCTATGCCAGTCAGGGTCTCTGGGCCTATCAACAGGACCTGATCAGAAAGGCAGGGCTGATCAGCAGCCCCAGTAGAGGCCCGGAGAGAAATGGAGGATCAACTGTTGACCAGGCCCAGAGCTAAAGAGAGAGGCAAGTGCTGTTCAGCAGCTGCCACAGAGGCTACGGTTCAGACCCTGCTTCTCTCTTCAGGCCTATCTCTGGGCCTTATTAGCAGCCTCCTCAGCAGTCAGTGCTGGGTCATCATGTCTGCAGCCATAAGCAGTCAGCACTGGGTTGCCATGGCAACCCAGTGCTGACTGATGGAATTCCGGTTGGTCAAGCCTCCCAGTTGCTACGATGTGATGGACACATGGTTTTAATTATTAGGATGTTTCAATCATATTTAGTCCCCAGAGGGGGAAAATAACAATTTCTTAATAAAAAATGTATAATAAAATTATTGACCAGAGAAATAATTTCTAATGTAGGTATACTACTAAGTTAATACTTCTTCCAGATAAGAATTCATGGTCTCAAATATAGCCGGGTCCCGAATGCTAACCAACAATCTTTCCATTCCCTCTGCTTTTCTGCACTGCAAATATTTCATACTTTTACCATTCTCCTCAAGCTTTGAATCTCATCTCTTTTCTCATAACTTTCAAAAGATAACCTCATCTCCAATTTCAGAGAGTATAAAAGCCAACTGACAGAAACTCCCTCAACATTTTATGTTTGCATCTGGCCAACTCTGACCATCTATAAATCTATCTGTACTCACAATCATCTTTCGTTCTTCTACTCTTCAGATGGAAGAAAGAAATAAAAATAAAAGAGATAAGAAAAGGCAAGAAGATTAACTAGTTTTACCGACTCTTCACTTTAGCTAAATACTAGGACAAAGAGATAGAAAACAAACAAAACAAAACAAAACAAAAAACCCTGCTCTCCCTACCTCATTTCTACCACGCCTCATTTCTACTGGGAGTTTGACCACTCGCTATGATGTACTCCTCGCTTTAGGTTAGAGAAAATGTTACAGAAAGATTTTTTTAAATAACACCAGATTTAGAATATTGCTGTTCTCCAAAATTTTCAACTGTATGTTTACATTATATTTTCAAATATATAGGTGATTCTATATTAAAAAAATCACGAGATAATTCTAAATAAAAATGACATGTATACAATTAACTTTATTTAAGTCTTTCATTGAGGACATGTTCTCCCCCAAAAGAGCAATTCCTACAAAAAAATATAAATTTTTTTCCAAATAGATATGTTTTCTTGGAGTGCATTTTAACACATTGGTTAATTAAAGCTTTTTCTTAAAGAAATTCAAAAGCAAGTCTCATTTATTCACTTATCTCACTTTCTTAGCCATCCCTGATAAAATACTATAAAGTGTGGTTAACAATACTATTTATATATTTTTTCTTTTTAATGTTTTTATTGATTTTTAGAAAGAGAAATGGAGAGGGATAGAAACATTGATGAGAGAGAAACATCATTTATCGACTGCCTCCTGTACATACCTACTGGAGATCGAGCCTGCAACCTGGGCATGTGCCCTGATCTAACTGGCTATATCTTGGTTCCTGGGTCGATGTGCAACTGCTGAGCCACACTAAAGTGTTTCATTACCATTCATGCTAATCAAATAACCTTTATCATGGCTTTACCATAATTAGGGATTCTTTTAAATCAAGTTTTAGCATGTAAGTATATAAGGAAAAAAGCAAAATATGTAAGTAATTGCTATTACATTTAAAATTACTTTATTTTCAAATTATGGGGCTGGGAGGGTGACAACACACCATCCAGCTCATAGGTGCTGAGGGAGCCAGGCGGAAGAGTCCAGCCTCAATCAATCACCCTACAGGTAGAATGGTGGAGCAAGAGACAAGGTGGCACCAGGCAAAGGTACCAGGCGGGGGTGCGAAATTGGGGGCACAAGATGGGGCTGCGAGGCTGGAAAAGCGAGAGGGGGCCCGATTTCTGCAGGCCACCCCAAGGAACCCCCCACCTGTGCACAAATTCGTGCACTGGTCCTCTAGTAATAATAATAAAAAACAACAAATTATACACAGAGACAACAATATAGTGGTTACCAGAGGGGAAGGTCAGTGGAGGGAAGTAGAAGAAAGTAAAAAGGAGGACAAATGATGATCAAAGAAGATGTTTATGAACACACAATACAATCTACAGACAATGTATTATAGAATTGTATACTGAAATCTATATAATTTTATTAACAAACTAGAAGCCTGGTGCACAAATTCGTGCATGGGTGGAATCCCTCAGTCTGGCTGACAATCAGAGCCAATCAGAACCAATAGGACTGGCCAACTGGAGGGAGTGGGTGGGATGTCATCCCAATAAATTCACAAAAATTAAAAGAACATTATGGCCGAAACCAGTTTGGCTCAGTGGTAGAGCGTCGGCCTTTGGACTGAAAGGTCCCGGGTTCGATTCCAGTCAAGGGCATGTACCTTGGCTGCGGGCACATCTCCAGTAGGGGGTGTGCAAGAGGCAGCTGATCGATGTTTCTCTCTCATCGATGTTTCTTACTTTCTATCCCTTTCTCTTCCTCTCTGTAAAAAATCAATAAAATATATTTTCAAAACAAAAAACAAACAAACAAAAAAGAACATTATGGCCGAGACCGGTTTGGCTCAGTGGATAGAGTGTCGGACTGCGGACTGAAGGGTCCCAGGTTCGATTCTGGTCAAGGACATGTACCTTGGCTGCAGGCACATCCCCAGTAGGGGGCATGCAAGAGGCAGCTGATCAATGTTTCTCTCTCATCGATGTTTCTGACTTTCTATCCCTCTCCCTTCTGCTCTGTAAAAAATCAATAAAATATATTTAGAAAAAAAAAACATTATGGTATTTGCATATCTATATCTATCTATCTATCTATCTATCTATCTATCTCTCTATATATATACCTACCTATATAGATATAGAGATAGATAGATAGATAGATAGATAGATAGATAGATAGATAGATATGCCTAAGCAACCAAATAATCAGTGGCTATGAAATGCACTGACCACCAAGGGGCAGCCCAATCAGCCCTGATCACCAGGACTCCTCCTGTGATGAATTTGTGTACCAGGCCTCTAGTATATATATAAACATAAAGAATATAAATAATGATCTAGAAGCACTTAAAAAAAAATGGAGCCTTCCATAGAGTTGGTATCATACAATCTGACTTTACAAAGAATGTATCAGTTTACAGACTGATTTTATTTATTTGTTTATTTATTTATTTTAATCCTCACCCAAGAATAATTTTCCATTGATTTTTAGAGATGGTGGAAGAGAGAAAGACTGAGAGAAATATCGATGTAAGAGGAATACATTGATTGCTTGCCTCCTGCATGAACTTGGATCAGGGTCTGAGGAGCCTGCAACCGAGGGACATGCCCTTGACCAGAATTGAACCCAGGACCTTTGGGTCCGCAGGCCAATGCTCTAACTACTGAACCAAATTGGCTAGGGCAGTGGTTGGCAAACTCATTAGTCAACAGAGCCAAATATCAACAGTACAACAATTAAAATTTATTTTGAGAGCCACATTTTTTAAACTTAAACTTCTTCTAACACCACTTATTCAAAATGGACTCGTCCAGGCCATGGTATTTTGTGGAAGAGCCACACTCAAGGGGCCAAAGAGCCACATGTGGCTTACGAGACACAATTTGACCACAGGGCTAGGGCTCCACACTGATTTTATAAAGAACACTAGAAGCTCAGTGTGTGAAATTGCACAGTCCTGACCCACGTGCGCCTCACCACACTCGCAGCCCCACCCACCTGCACCAGTCTTTGGTCGTTATGGCACTAGGGCCAAAGACCTTTTATAATATAGATAAAACATAACATATCCAGAGTTCAATTCCTTGATATCTGTTCTACTGAATAACTCACTTCTTTAGGCGCTATGCCATTTAAAAATTACATTAGCAGCAACTGTAGTTGACATATAAGTCTTACTTATTCCTACCTGAGAACTCCATCTATTTGGTCTTTGGTGTAGCCTTTTCCATCACCACTACCAGTTGTGTTGTCCTTTGTGCAATTAGGCTTGCTTTGATCAGCACTACCTGATGGTTTTCGGCAATGAGGGCTATTCCCAGCTGTGCTTCCATTTTTCATAATTATTTCCAATAGGGCTGTAGAGAGATATTAAAAAAACACTGTTTATGGTACATACACATGATCTTGAGAAGTTATAAAGCTGATGAATTAAGAATCATGTACTCCATAAAAATTCTCCATAGCATCCTTTTAGAGAACAAGTGTTCCCTATGTATTTACCTGTTTATAGAACACTGATCACAATTTAGAAGAACAAGACATTTAAAGTGAATAGCTCAAAATTACTATCATTCACTTATTTATGACACTTTTGTCATATCATGATAAAACTCAGAATGTCAAAGAAATCGTAGTTGATAAGATTATCTACAAAGAACAGAAATTAGACTTCCTATTTCTTCAACAGCAAAAATGGCAACTAAAAGACACAGAAATAGTATCTTCAAAATGCTCAGAAAGAGTAACTTTCACACTAATTTTCTAAAAATGCAGATTAGAAACATTTTCAAACAAGACCAAAAATTGACTTTTAAGATTCCTAAAGGGTACTCTTTACACACTGGGCCTCTAGTATATATATACATACATACATACATATATGTGTGTGTGTGTGTGTGTGTGTGTGTTGTGCGCGCACGCGCGTTTTCCAATGGTCTTAGGCTCTACAGCAGTGGTTCTCAATCTGTGGGCCAGCTCATACCTTGCCCCCCGCCCCCCCAACCCAGGCCTTTGCCCCAGCCAGCGTGTGCTGGCGGCCTCGGGTCCCCTCCTCCCCCCTCCCCGGCCCGGGGCCTTGTGCTCACTGGCTGGCTCCACCCCAGCTCCCTGTACATTTCTAGTACAGGAAATGTACTAGAGGAGCTTGAAATAATACTATACTGAAGAGCAAGGTAACTACTAAAAAACACTGAGAGTGTCTCCAGTGTTCCGCAGCTAACCTAAAAAGGATCCCACTGCTTTTGGAAAATAAAAAGAACCAACTCCTTTTCTTGAAAACTGATCAAGGCAATCAAGCACTTATCTCACCTTTCGTACATGAATTGCACCACTGTGCACTCCAATTCAGGTGAGGGGGATGTCTCTTCATAGCAGTAGTTCAGCTAAATAAATTTTTTAAATTGTGAAGCCAGATATAAAAGTGGTTACATGTTGTTTAGTATTTACAGGTAGCCACGAAGTTCTCTTGCATGCTAGTTAAAAGTTATCTGTACATTCCCTTTAATTTTTAGCACAAACATGTTTTTTGGACACCTTCCATGTTAATAACTACATGCTGAAGAATGCACTAAAGCAGGATCATATAGTTGTTTTAGATTTTCAATAACAATTATGATACTGAACAATTTTCTGCAATTTCAGACATAAGGATTCTGCTTAACAATGACTGTGTTGCACATGCACTCACACCAAACACTATTTACACAGAGTTAAAATGTGCACAAGTTCCATTACCAGTGGGTCTCAATATTCATTCCTGTCATCTTAAAAATGGAATCAGCAAGGTTTCTGTATTAGTTATCACTGGAACCAATGCCTGAGAAGGTAATATAATTCAGTTTAAGTACTGCCAGAATTTTTAGCACATTGGATTTTTCTCATTTAGTAAATGTCTTAGCTATCATATGAAATTTCATTTACGACAATGTGCAGTATTGCAAACATTGGTTGGGCAAATACAGTGATTATGTACCAGATTACATTTACTTTTGGTTTAAACTATTCAGCCTTATTGTATGCATTCACTTTGTTGACATACTGCTTTGACTGGGGTTTAATGTAATCTGCATTAAGTATACTCCATATTAAGAACCAGTGAAAGGCCCAGCCACTGGGGCTCAGTGGTTGAGCACTGACCTATGAACGGGGAGGTCAAGGTGTGATTCCTGGTCAGAGCACATGCCCAGCTTGTGGACTCGATCCTAAGTGTGGGGCGTGCAAGCGGCAGCCAATCAATAATTCTCTCTCTCATCACTGATGTTTCCCTCTCTCTCCTTTTTCCTTCCTCTCTTAAATCAATAAAAATATATTTTAAAGCAAAGAAAAAGTGAAAAGTAAATACAATATTTAAAATGTTTTTGTGGATAATACAAAAGTGAAAAACTTCTGGTCTGCTTTTTATTTTTAATTTTTGCATTTTATAAATATAATTTTGGGTCCAGTAAGCAGACATCTCTATAAATAAACCTGGATGAGCAACATATATGGCCCCTAGGTCCTCCTTCTCTCCTTTATTCTCAACCTCTTCACAATCTCCTGCTTTCACTGAAAAATGCACTTGAGTAACCTCATGAGCCTCATTCTGGACCCAATTATCACTTAATGTGTGAAATCTTCATTTTAGATTAAAATTATTTCTTTTAATATTGTCAAAACACCAGAATTGCAAACAGAATAATGTTAACAAAAACTCATCATCTAGATTTAACAACTATAATAATTGGGTCATATTTGCTCCAAATTTTTTAATGAAATAAACATTACAGATATATTTGAAACTTCCTCTGTTCCCATCTAAAATCTCATTTTTCTCCCTTACTCCAGAGATAATTATATTTCTAGAGGTGACAGTATATTCCCATTCAATATTTATACTTTTACTACATACATGTGTATTATTTTACATCTTAAAATGTGCATATATTGTGTGGTGTAATGACTCAAAACTAGATCTATGTAAGAGACTAAAGGGGCCAGAACGCCCAAGCTTCTGTTAATAAATTGCATTATGACATAGGTAGGTTTAGATATAGGCAGGAAAAAAATGAACTGAGTGTTTAGTAAAAAGTTAGGGGATAACTGAATACCCATTTATAAGAAATAATCCTGAAAAATAATATCTAAAGGATTAATTGAAAGAGCACAATTTCAAAATTTTAGAAGACAAAAAATTATAACAGTAGAAATTGATTTCTTAAATACAAATACAAAATGCACAAAACGCAGAAGAAAATACTGCAAAGTTTAGTTATATTAAAATTGGAAACATTTATATGAAAACACACCATAAAAGAGGGGAAAAACTAGTTATAAATTTAAAAAAGCATTTGCTACACGTATATCAATAAAGGATGAGTATTCACAATATGGAATAGTCCTACACGCTAGTAATAAAGAGATAAAAAAATATAGTAGGAATTAATGGGCAAATGGCTAAAATAGGCGAATCATAGAAGAGGAAGCTGGGATGGCCAGTAAACAAAAGAAAGATATCAAAATGAAAACAACATGTAACATTATTCATCTTGGAGCATGTAAAATGTAAAAGCCTGACAATTTGAAGTGTTGGAAAGAAAAGGGGAAATTATATTGCCATTTGGAAAATAATTAGCCCATCTCTAGAGAAGCAGGAATTCATACATATGTTACTCAGTTTTTCCACTTTTAGATTAGATCCTAGAAAAACTCTGGCATATGTATTCATGAAGATATTCACAAGGATGTTTATTATTATATAGGAAAATTACAAATGACCTACCCATGGAGCAATGGATAAGTTTTGCCAATTCCTTATTACTGAATTTTGTACAATAGCAAAAGGGAATGAATTCACATTCATTTAAAATTAAAAATAACAGAGCCAAACCGGTTTGGCTCAGTGGATAGAGCGTCTGCCTGCGGACTGAAAGGTCCCAAGTTCGATTCCGGTCAAGGGCATGTACCTTGGCTGCGGGCACATCCCCAGTTGGAGGTGTGCAAGAGGCAGCTGATCGATGTTTCTCTCCCATCGATGTTTCTGACTTTCTATCCCTCTTCCTTCCTCTCTGTGAAAAATCAATAAAATATATTAAAAAAATAAAAAATAAAAAATTAAATTAAAAATAACAGAATCCAAAAAAAAGCAAGTTACTCAAAGGTCTGTTTTTATTTAATAATTTTCTGTTACACACCTGTTTTATATCATGGCCATCATTAGCAGAATCTAAAATAAGAACACATAATTTGAAAAACAAATTTCACCCCCCTCCTCATAAACTAGAAGTGACTTTTAGTTTTGTGAGATTACAAAACTAATGTGGTTTACCAACCCTGACCAGGTGGTTCAGATGTTTCTCCCTCAAAAATAAATTTAAAAAATTTTTTAAATAAATACAGTTTAAGAAACAAATGTAATTTACTTCTGCTTGCTGACACTATTTTTCCAGGATATTTATATTTCTTATGCAGTAGCTACTGAGTATGTATATCAATCCTTTTCAACTAAACACATAATATGAAAATATGTGAAAGCTGTAAATTTGTTTCACTTAGATGTTCACTGCAATAAATAAACTATAAAATAATATTCTCAACTAAAAACATAGAAAGCAACAATATCCCAGATCCATTTGAAGATCAAGTTTTTCCTCAAGGAAAACTCTTGCCAATTTTTAAAAGTGTTTTTTTCTATCAGACTTCTCACCCAGCAAGAATGAAATGTAAAAAGGACAAAGATTCTGGAATTTAGTTTCATATCTTTCCATTCACTGTATAAGATTAATGAACATTGAAATACAATGTTTTCTTTTTCCCATCTTACTATGAAAACACTGAGTCAAATTCTGAGTTATAAGGGGTTTTTTTTGTTGTTGTTGTTGGTTGGTTTTAAAAAAATATTATTTTATTGATTTCACTGAGGAAGGGAGAGGGAGAGATAGAAACATCAATTAATAGAGAGAATCACCAATTGGTCGCCTCCTGCATGCCCCCTACTGGGGCACATGCCTTGATGAGTATGGAAACTCAGACCCTTTAGTCCGCAGGCCAATGTTCTATACACTGAGTCAAACCAGTTAGGGCTCTGAGTTTTAAGCATTTGATGATAGTCTAGAATAAGTGAAATTCAGGAATAAAAATATAAAATTTAATTTTAACCAGTAGCTTCAATTTCCTTTTACATTAAACATTTTACCAAGAGCTTATAAAAGTGTTTTAGACTTTTCCCTCCTCTTAAATCTTAAATTATTCCAATCAACATCTTCTGAAAATATTCAATGTAAAATATACTTTGCTAAGTATTTACTCAAGGGTCACAGGTTCGATTCCGGTCAAGGGCATGTACGTTGGTTGCGGGCACATCCCCAATAGGGGGTATGCAGGAGGCAGTTGATCAATGTTTCTCTCTCATCGATGTCTCTATCCCTCTTCCTTCCTCTCTGTAAAAAATCAATAAAATATAATTTAAAAAAAAAGAAAAAAGAAAGCAGGATCACAAAAGGTATCTGTACACCCATGCTCATAGTGGCATTATTCACAATAGCCAAAATATAAAAACTATCTAGGTGTCTATTGACAAATAAATGGACAATGAAACTGTGGTATACACACGCAATGAAATATTGTGCAACTTTTAAAAAGGAAATCCTTCTACATGCTACAGCATGAATGAACATGAAGGATATCATGCTAAATGAAATAAGCCAGTTTAAAAAAAAAAAAAACATGTCCTCAAATAACATTGTTTTGCTCAACTTCATTTTGTTATAAGGTTGATGAGATGCCATAGGAACTAAATTTTTTTTTAAGATTTTTTTTTTTTTTTTTTTTTAGAGAAAGAGGGAGAGAGAAACATTAATGTGAGAGAGAAACATCAATCAGCTGCCTCTTGAACATCTTCTACTGAGATCAAGCCTGAAACCTGGCATGTGCTCTGACAGGGAATGGAACCAGGAACCTTTAGGTGCACCGGATTACATCCAACCAACTGAGCCACACCAGCCAGGGCAGGAACTTAATTTCTGTTTATATTAATTAGCCTGTGGCAAATTTGCTTTCATTATACATCCTTTTGATCAAAGTTGCAGAACATATGGACCAGGTTATAATTCCACCGTATAAAGTATCTAAAGTGGTCAAATTTTAAAAGAAAATAGAATGGTGGTGGCCAGAGGATGGTGGGTAGGAAAAATGGAAAGCTGTTTACAGAGTTTCAGTTCTGTAAGATGAAAAACTCTGGAGATCTGTTGCACCACAAGGTGAAAATGGTTAACACTGCTAAACTGCACACTGAAAAATGGTTAAAAAGGTAAATATTAAGTGTTTTTTGCCAAATTAAAAATATATATATTAACTCTTTTCTTTCACTTCCCTTTCCTGTCCTCCCTGGTATAGTATTCAATAGTGATATAATGAAAGGACAGAGAAAAACAAAGAATATAAATGCTTCAACAATGTAGGAACAAATTGAGAACTCCACATACTCATTATCAATTTTCTTCTTAACCTGGGAATACCTAAGTCTCTAGTGAAATATTATCCTATTAGAAGCCCGGTGCACAAAATTCATGCTTGGGTCCCTTGGCCTGGCAGGCGATCAGGGCCAATCTGAGCCTTTGGGCTCCACCTGGGTCCTTCCTTCGTTCCACACTGCCCCCTGATGGTCAGCACATGTCATAGCAAGCAGGTGAACTCCCATGGGGACAATTTGCATATTAGGCTTTTATATATATACTAGTGGCCTGGTGCATGAAATTCCTGCACCTGAGGGAAGGGGGAGTTGTTTCTTAGTCTGGCCTGCATCCTCTCCAATCTGAGACCCCTGGGGGATTGGGCCTAAACTGACACTTGAACAACCCCCTCGCAATCCGCTCCTAACCGCTCACCTGCCTGACTGCTTGATCACCCCTAACCACTCTGCTTGTTGGCCTCATTGCCCCAACTGGTCCTCTCTGCCAACCTGCTCGGCCCCAACTGCCCCCCACCACCAGCCTGATCACCCTCAACTGCCCTCCCCTCCTGCCCTGATCACCCCCAACTGCCTTCCCCTCCTGGCCTGATCACCCCTAAGGGCCTCTGCCTTGGCCCCACCAACATGGCTTTGTCCTCTGGGGCTGGGCTGCAACCAGGGACCCCCAGCGCCTGCGGCGAAGCGCCCACATGGCCAGCCTTTGCCTAGGGCCACAGGGGGACCGGATCGCAGGCTGGGGCTGGGCTGCGATCTGGGACCCCCGGCACCCGCGGCGAAGCACCCGTGTGGCTGGCCTTTGCTGTGGGCCACAGGGAGGCCAGATAGCCCGCTGGGTCTTGGCTGCGATCTGGGACCCCCGGCGCCCACAGCAACTCTCGGCCCCACCCCCTGCTCCTATGTGCCGTGCTCAGCCCCGCCCCCACTCCTGATTGGCTGGTAGTGTAGCAAAGGTACGGTCAAATTTGCATATTACTAGTTTATTAGATAGGAGATACACACACACACACACACACACACACACACATATACAAACACACACACTAGTGGCCCAGTGCATGAAATTCGTGCACATTAAAAGGGGGACCCAGAGTCAAGTCCCTGCCCACCCACATGTACCTCAAAATCGACTTAGACCCAGACCTGGCCGCCCACCCCCAAATTGGGCTAGATTCAAACCCAGCCAGTCCCTCCTTGTCAAGCCCCGCCGGGCAAGGGGCATAGTCTCAGATCCCCTGGCCCTACACCAGGATGGGGGCGTGGCCTGAGGTCCCACATTTGGGGGGGCATGCCCGTGGTTCCCCATCAAGCCCCGCCAGGTGGGGGACATGGCCTGAGATCCCCTGTGAAGCCCCACTGGGTGGGGGTCATGGTCTGAGGTTCCCCATCAAGCCCTACCAGGCGGGGGGGGGGGGGGGGGGCCCGCAGCCTCAGGTCCCCCAACCCAGCACCAAGAAGGGGGTGAAGCCTCAGGTCCCCTGTCAAGCTCCAGGCAGAGGGGCACAGCCTCAGTCCCCTGTCAAACCCCGCTGGGCGGGGGCTGTGACCTGAGTTCCCCGACCCAGTACTGGAGGTGCACCTTGAGGTCCTCTGTCAAGCCCTGCCAGGCAGGGGGGTTAGCCTCAGGTCCCCTGGCCTGGTGCTGGGGTGGATGGTGTGGCCTGGAGTCCCTTGACCTGGTGCCAGAGTGGGGGGCAAGGCCTGAAGTCCCCTGTCAAGCCCCACCTGCTGGAAGTTGTGGCCTGAGGTCCCCCTCAGACTGGCACTGGGGTGGAGGGAGCAGCCAGAGGTCCCCTAGCCCAGAACCAGGACGGGAAGTGCACCTTGAGGTCCTCTGTCGAGCCCCCCTGGGTGGGGGTATGTGGCCCCAGGTCCCCTAGCCAGGTGCCAAGGCAGGAAGCATGGCCTGAGGTCCCCTGTCAAGCCCCACGGGGGCAGGCGAGGGCATAGCCTCAGGTCCCTGCTGATTGCTAGTTAAGGCACCTTAAGGGAACTTGGCCTTAGCTGTGGGTGCAGCCATCTTTGTGACAGAGTGATTGTCAATTAGCATATTCCCTCTTTATTAGATAGGATACTAGAAGCCTGGTGCACAAAATTTGTGCACAGGGGCATCCCCTCAGCCCAGCCTGGACCCTCTCCAATCTGGGACCTTTCGGGGGATGTCCGACTGCTGGTTTCGGCCCGATCCCTGGGACATCCCTCTTATTATCTGGGCCTACTGGCTCCTAACTCTCACCTGCCTGCCTGCCTGATTGCCTCTAACTACCCCGACCCCCGCCAGCCTGATAACCCCTAACCCCCTCTGCCTGCCAGCCTGATGGCCCCTAACCCCCGCCCCCAACTTCCTCCCATGCCAGCCTGGTCACCCCTCACTGCACCCCTCTGTCAGCTTGGTCACCCCTCACTGCCCCCCCCCTCGCCCCTCGCAGCCTACTGGTCAGTTGTTACTGTGAGGGTGTTGTGCGTGACCAATTTGCATATCACCCTTTTATTAGTATAGATAGATTAAAAAGCACTGTGTAGTGGTTAAAGGCCTTTTGGAGCTAGAAAGCACAAAGTACTACTCTGACTTTGCTACTAATTACTATGTAGCCTTGTGTAGACATTTTCATTCATTCATTTATTCATCCATCCATCCATCCATCCATCCATCCAAAAGAGTCTGTTTCCATAAGGGTAAACCTGTTCAAATGAATCCTGTACATAGGCTTGTTCTGAGGAATAAATGAAGTAATTCATATAAAACACTAGGCACATGGTCTGGCACTTTGTAAATGCTCACTAAACATTGCTATTATTGGAACTGCAAAGCCTAGGACATGAACAGGGTGAATTCAACCAAGAGTCCAGTACTCCGTTCCTTAGAGATCTGCCTAATTTGTGGATAATTATGGTGTTAGTAAATCAAATACTATTTTGCAAATCATTACCGACGCTTTATCATTCTTGTCAAATTTGTGCTCCTCTCTCCTAAAGTAACCCCCTCCCCGGAAAAGCAATGTCACCTCGGCTATTCAAAACTGTTTGCTTTGGGAACAACGTGTTTACCCTGAGATGCTGGAACCTGAGACTTGGGCACTTAGCAACTAGAGTTCCCGGTTCCTTTCACTTCACTGGGGGCCTCGGCCTTCGCTGGGGGCGAGGATGGGGAGGGCGAGAGGGCCGCACACCCCACACCTAGAAATAAAGCCCACCCGGGTAAGGCTAGGTCGGGGCAGACCAGTCTCCCAGGGACATTCTCCTGGTCGAATGGCAGCCAGACATTTCCGAAGAGGGACCAGGCACCCGGCACTCTCGCCTGTCGGCTGAGAGCGGGCGTCAGGCCGCTGGCGCAAGGGGGACTCGGGCAGCCCATCCCACGCCAGTGCCCAGCCGGGACGGTTGGGGCCCCGGCGGTAGGGGTGTCCCCGGAGGGTCGGGCGGACGCGGGGCCCGTGCGGGCGAAGGTGGGGGCAGGGGCGGCCCGGGGCCGGGAGCCGCGGGGCCTCACCGCGGGCCGAGGGCAGCGGGTACAGCTTCTCGGCCTTCTGCAGGAAACGCCGGGCCTTCTCGCGGTCGCCGGCGTTCAGGGCCTCCCGGGCGATCTCCACACATTTCTCCGCCTCATCCCGGTTTCCCTCCATGGCTCGCCGGCGCCTTCTTCCGCTTCCTCCGGGCGCGCAGACCGGGGCGGAAGCCGCCGCGGCGGCCGAGGAGGCGAGGCCGGCCGGGCGGGGGCGCGCGGGGAGGAGCGCAGACCGCGGCGGCCCGGCGCACTAGCCGGCCCGCAGCCCCGCCTCCTGGCGGCGGCCTCCCCGCCCCCCGCGGGCCGCTAAGGCGCGAGCCTCCCCTCCCGGCCCCCAGACCTGGGCGTCCGAGTCCCCTCGGCGGACTGCGCGCGGCGCCCACAAGCTCCACGCAGAGCACCCCGAGGGGCCGACGGCGGCGGGTGGGCCGCGCCGCGCGCCCTGACTCCCCACGCTGGCCACAGCCCGCCGTCGAGGCGGCTGGGTGGACGGATGGGAGGTGGGAATGGTTTTTCAAGGAAATTCCCTGAGGTCGCGGGCCCCGCCCCCGGCCCGGGAGCCCAGCGCGGTCCGGTCAGGTGACGCCCGGCTGTCAGGCCCTGACGCAGCGCTTCCGGAGCGGAGCAGGTGTAGAGCACAGCCGAGCAGGGCTGGAGCCTAACTCTAGGGCTTGTTTTACCTGCCTTACTTTAGCTACATACTATTTCGCCTGACCCAGATCCCATTAAATTGTCCCTTAGGATACAAATGAGGTTCAAAGCCAACTGTATGCAATTATCCTGGTCTGAACCCGAATTTTCTTATGCCCCAAACAAGAGGAAACAGATTTATGGGAATGTATTACCATCACAGAATAAAAATACTTGGGTTTCCTTCCTAAAATCTTGTTTTCATGGCATTGCCAGCGAAATGTTGGTTCTCCTAAGGACGGGACCAACTTATTGTTTGGGAAAGTCAGAACCCAAATTTTAAAAGGTTAAGTCAACTTGCCAGAAACCAAAGGTCAAATTAACCCACTTAACCCCAACCACAAAATACCATTTTTACAATATCCACTCAACCTATTGTTACCCTTGTTGGAAATACCAAAATTCAGACGAACTTCCACATAAATCCTGATTCTCTTCTGTAAAATGTAACAGTATTTCCCAAAGATGTTACCAAGTATCGAATAATTCAGCTTTCTGTACTGTGCAGCACACAAAACATCATCTGAGGTCCAAACGGAAAGTTCCTTTTGTGGAGGTAGCTAAATACAGGATTTGCCTACCTGCCCTCCTCCTCCCCAAGTCCACCATAGCAATACCGCACCACCGCAGTGCGGGCCCATACAGCAAGTTTGGCCAACAAGATTGACAAAGCCTAAAAAACTTGTCCCATTCCAGTTCCTGCCGAAGTTTTAAAATCTTTAATACTAATTACACAATATTAACTTACAGTTTGGCCAGCAGTTTATATAGGGAGCTTAATTTCTGGAGAAGATATATGCTTAAGTTACTGATGGATGAAATAGCTGTTCAAAAGGAAAGCGTTTCTATTACAGTCAAGCAAATTTAAAAACACAACTTGTTTGGGATATGACCTTTATTGAGCTTATCCACCGGAGTGGAAATGTCTGTACAAAACCAAATGTTTGTTACTATAACTTCTGCATCACAATTAAAATCCAAACAGTTTTTTAAAAACAGTCAACTCAATCAAAACCCACTACTTCGGAATCAATAGCTTCTTTGAAGCCACAGTAACACTTAAATATGGTTAAGACTCGAATGCAGAAATTTGGTTGGTTGGAAAGCTAATTAAACTTCCAACTTGCTCAAATTACAAAAAGGCAAAATTGTGTTTTTCACAGAGATACAGTCCACTGGAATCACCAACACTGGACAGCTGTTAGAGTATTTAGAGTCCTGAGATAATATGAAATCCAGGCATCCTTTAGACAGTCTTCTGTTGTCCTTTCTTCCCAATCAGAGATTTGTGGATGTGTGGGATAACACCTAGAAGAGGGACAAGGATTAATTCTAGTTTTTAATACACGTTTTAAAAAAAATCACACTATACTTAAACCAGAACAGTTGTTCAATTTGGCTGATGTCTTTCAATGTGACAGTCAATTATGCAAAGTAAACACTCATTAAGTTATTCCATACATCGACTTTCATGATGGAACCATACCATACACATCAGTGAAGCTTCGCTCAGGGGTCCTCTTTTAGATTAGAAATCACTAATGGGAATTTTTTAAAAAGCTAAGAATTATTTTCTCTAGAGAAATTTGAAGTAACATCTTAGTATTCACATACCACCACCAGCAATTGTAGCCTTGATGAGAGAATCCAATTCTTCATCTCCACGAATAGCAAGTTGCAAATGACGAGGGGTAATACGCTTTACCTTTAAGTCTTTTGATGCATTTCCTGCTAATTCAAGTACCTAGAAGGCAAAGACTAATCAATTTTCCTCCAACTATTATTTAGGCCAAGATCCAGAGCACAACAAACCTTCATGAACATATAATTCTAGCAATTGTCTCCCTCCTCTCCCCTTCTTCACTGCCTGAATGTCAAAATGGCATAAGCTATCAAGGGGGCACGCAATTTTATTTCCAAGAGCAGCTCAAGCTCAGTAGGATCCCTCAATGATCACCAGCTCCCTCTAGCGTTCCCAGAGGCTTCTCGCCGCGTTTAGGGCCTGGGAGTTTTCTTGCATCACTTTCCTCTCGCCACCTACCGCTTCTCCCCCCCCCCCCCCCCCCCCCCGCAAACCATTTCCAGATTATAGGCGTACACCCACATTTACCTCTGCGGTGAGGTACTCCAGAATGGCTGCGCTGTACACAGCAGCAGTGGCGCCTACACGTCCGTGACTGGTCGTCCTAGATTTCAGGTGTCGATGAATACGGCCCACCGGAAACTTAATTTTAAGCGAAAACAAATGCACAAAGATATGAATCAAGGATGATAAAAATCAAACGCGCGCCAAAGCAAGGAGCAAGGACGCTGGTGCAGCAACGGTCCCCCCGTATCGACACACGTGATCGCCCCCCCCCGCGCGCCCCGATATTTGTCTAATCCGCAAAACAAGTCGCGACACCGCATCACCCACGCAAAGACGAAACGCTCATCTAGAGCAATGGTAAACAAGGAAAGGCTAAGAAAGCGCCACGATCCCCAGGCTGCACCGAACCACCTCTGACCTGCAAGCCGGCTCTCTGCGAGCGGGAAACCGCCTTTGTCTTGGCCTTTCCGGAGTCTTTCCCAGCCTTACCGCCAGCCTACGGCGCGCACACGCCCGCCAGCGAAGGCAGAACGGAGAATATAGGATTACTGGGGCGGCGCGCCCCTCCCCCACCGCGGCGCGGCGCGGCGCGGCCCGAGCGCGCCCCCACGCCCCGCCGGGGTCTCCGGCCCGCCGCGCGCCGCAGGGGCGAGCCCGCCTGCACGCCCCCCGCTGCGCGCCCGCCGCGGCCGCGCGCCCCCGTCCGCCCGTTCACGCCCGCTGGTCCCCGGCGGCGCTGCGCGCGCCACTCAACCGTCGCCGCCCGCCGGGAGATCGGAGGCGGCCAGCTCGCCACCGACAAATCGCCTCCCCCCCGCTCTCCCAAATACTGTCTCCGCGCGTTCCCAACCGCCGCCACTTCACCCCCATCTCCGTGGGTTACGAGTCTTCTCCTCCCTCCGGGAAAAAAGCGCGGAGCCGTCGGGAGCCCCTGCGAAGTTTACCATTTCGAATTCTGCTGAAGCCCAAGCGAGCAAGGCAGAGAAAGGAGTAGTCAGGCACCCAGCGAGCTCCCACCGCCTACTCCCTCGCACCGCGATTCAAACTGCGCTGTCTCCCGCCTTCCCCTCTCCCTTTATACTGCAGAATGTTCCCTCATCCGGGAACTCGGATGGCTCATCCCACCAATGGCTGCCTCCCGCCCTCGGGACGCGTCCTTGAGGCTTCAGCCAATCAGCAAGCGCAGAAAAGGGTGGAGGGGCGGGCGCTTCGCAGCTCGACCCGCTATTGGGACGTGGGGAAGGAGGGGGGAGAAGGGAGGGATGGGAACCGGGGGAAAGAAGGGCACGGCGGCGGGAGGAAGAAACAGAGCGAGCTAAGCTGCGGGAACGGGGACAGCCTGCGATTGTGGTCACGTGTCTGGGAGGAGGCGCGGAGAGGCTTTGGGGAGGAGCACGCAGTAGCGCCCCCTGGTTGCTTAACCGGGTTCTGGCGACTGCGTGAAGTTGCCTCCGGGTCTAAGGGGCCCTCCTTCCTGTTCCCCACCCCACACACCCCAGCGCATCGCCTGTGGAGACCTGCTGGCATACATCCTTATTCCGGGGCACCCTCCTCCCCGCCCTTCTATCATCCCTCCCTTGGGTTTGACAGATAGGGCTAATGTGTCCCGACCCCTCTGCAAACCACAGCCTCCTTAAAGATTTTGCCTCCCCAGCCACCGACTGATAAAAGGACCCTGTGCCCCGACTTCCTTTGCAGCGGTATCTCCCACCTCTTCCCTTCTCACCACTTTTGAAACTCCCCACTGGGTACTTGCACGGGAACAAATGGTGTAGCAAAAGTCGCCTCGCTGGATGCAAAAGACCTTTTGGTCTGTGCACAGAGGGCTTGGAGTGAGGTGCTATTATTTTCTTTATTCAAATCATAAACGGTATACACATCAGTGGGTTGCACCTATAATCTGTTGTCTAAAGTTGATTTAGTGATACCTTAAAGCTATTATGTGTCAATTTTTCTATACTACACATTTTGCTACATGACAAATGTTATATAAATGTCATTGGATAACTCCCAACATGATTCACAGGCAGTTACAGGTGGTCTGTGTAAACAACTGAAAATGGTGGGTTTAAAAAATTGTATGCATAATACTATCATAATGCCTGTTACTTATTCCAACTAATCTTACCTAATAATAGAGAAACATGTAAATTGACTTTATCTCTGCTATGGCCACAGCTGATCAGAGTAAGCATGCAAATTAACCCAACAAAGATGACAGTTAATTTGCATACATACCTAGATCCAGGAAACCACTTTGCACCCAGGTCATTCCCAGCCTGCAATGGGAGGTCTGGGGTGGGTGGGTGGGGTAGTGATTCCCAAGCCTAAATAAAGCCTGGGGCTTGGGAAGGGGCTGAGCCTGTGACCAAACTCGGACCATCTGGAAGTCAGCGCTGGGTTGCCCAGCTACAGCCTGATGACCCAACACTGATCAGGTGGCTGAGACCCAGAAAGTGAATCGGGGTCTGATCTGAAGCCTTAGTGGGACCTGAGATCTTTCTGATCTTCGCCAGTAGCCCGGCTTTTCTTTCTCTCTGGCTCCCAGAGGGCTGCTGTTAAGCCCCGCCTCTTTGATCAGGCCCAGAGATAGGCCTGGAGATGCTGACTGGCATAGGAACCAACCAATCAGAACCAAAGGTGGGAGCTGTAGGGAGCCAATGGTTGCCTAGGAGTTAGAGCTTTTGATGCTGACTGACATAGGAACCAACCAAATAGAACCAAAGGTGGAGAAGAAACAAAGATGGCGGCATAGGTAAATACCTAAACTGCTGCCTTGCACAACAATTTCAAAACTACAACTAAAAGACAAAAAGGACATCATCCAGAACCACAGGATAGCTGGCTGAGTGGAAATTCTACAACTAAAAGGAAAGAGAAAAGCACATGGAGAATCAGAGGAGCTACAAAAGCCTGAGGTATGAAGACACGCGCACAGAGAGGACAGGCATCTGATGAGCAGCTAAGTGCCTGACTGGCTTTCTCTAGCAGGAAGGAGACAAAAGCTCCCGAATGCGCTGAACCCCAGTTCTGACTTCACTGAACCCCAGTTCCGGGCAAGACCCTGGGGACCCAGGTTGATACGTTGGGGAGGGGGAAGAATCTGGACTATCAGGCGAAAACTTAGGGGAGCTGCGAAAGGCAGAGGTCTGCAGGCACGTGCGCAAGTGCATGCAGAGAGGACTGACTGTTGAGTGTGCCACTGGCATTCTCTAGCAGGAAGGAGACAAAAGCCCCTTATTGTGTGGAACCCCAGTTCCAGGAGAGAATCTGGGAATCCAGAATCACTGGAGGAGAAACTGGACTGTCTGGCAGCGGGTGAAACTCGAGGGTGGCTCTCTCTCAGTAGTGCTTGCAGTGACTACTGAGGGACATTGATACCCAGGGACCTTTTAGGGTAGGGCTGTTAGGAAGCCATGGCTGTCTGCTCAGCCCTGAGACTCCACCCCATCCAAGCTGAGCATAGAGGCTTTTACAATTTTTCAAGTCTTCTTCCATAAGACTGTTGCCAACACAGAAGCTCTCCTGGAGTAGACACAGCTGATCCTCACAGCCAATTGGCCTGGAGGTCAATTCCTCCCAGTGATACCAACAATTAAGACCTAACCACAACAAGGCTATACATAGAGTCCACAAAAAGGTGCACCAAGAGTGTCCACCTCAGATAACTGGGGAGGCCGAGATACTGGGCCATAAGAACACCTAGCACACAAAGCTACTCTACCAACTCAGGGAAGCAGTGAAAATGCGGAGACAAAGAAACAGATCACAAATGAAAGAAATGGAGGAAAACAACTGGATATAGAGTTCAAAACCACAGTTATAAGGTTTTTCAAGAATTTTCTAGCTGAAACTGGTTTGGCTCAGTGGACAGAGCATCAGCCTCTGGACTGAAAGATCCCAAGTTTGATTCCAGTCAAGGACATGTACCTTGATTGTAGGCACATGCTCAGTAGGAGATGTGCAGGAGGCAGCTGATCAATATTTCTCTCTCATCAATGTTTCTCTTTTTTCTTTCTTTTTTCTTTTTTTTTAATCTTTATTGTTCAGTTTATTAATTACATTGTTCTCTTTTTTTTTCCACCCTATAGTTCCCCTCCACCTTGTACCCATCCCACCCTCCGCCCTCACCCCCCTCCTCTGTCCTCTCCCATAGTTGCATGATTTTTGTCCAGTCTCTTGCTGCACTTCCCACACCCCCTTTCTCCCCAAGAGTTGTCAGTCCATTCCCTCTCTATGTCCGGGATTCTGTTACATTCACCAGTTTATCCTGTTCATCAGCTTATTAATTCACTTGATTTTTAGATTCATTTCTTGATAGATGTGTATTTGTTGTTCCTAATTTACACTTTTATCTTTTTCTTCTTCCTCTTCTTAAAGAATATCTTTCAGCATTTCATATAATATTGGTTTGGTGGTGATGAACTCCTTTAGTTTTTTCTTGTCTGTGAAGCACTTTATCTGACCTTCAATTCTGCATGATAGCTTTGCTGGATAGAGTAATCTTGGTTGTAGATTCTTGCTGTTCATCACTTTGAATATTTCTTGCCACTCCCGTCTGGCCTGCATCGTTTCTGTTGAGAAATCCGCTGACAATCATATGGGTGCTCCCTTATAGGTAACTAACTGTTTCTCTCTTGCTGCTTTTAATATTCTCTCTTTGTCTTTTGCTCTTGGCATTTTCATTATGATGTGCCTTGGTGTGGTCCTCTTAGGGTTCCTATATATTGGGGTTCGGTGCGCTTCTTGGACTCCTAAGTCAATTTCTTTCACCAGGTGTGGGAAGTTTTCAGTCACTATTTCTTCAAATAGGTTTTCATTGTCTTTCTCTCTCTCTTTTTCTAGCACCCCTATACTTCAGATGTTGTCCCAGAGGCCCCTTACACTCTCTTCAATTTTTTTGGATTCTTTTGGTTTCTTGCTTTTTCAGCTGAGTGGATTTTACCTCTTTGTATTTCAAATCTTGAACTTGGTTCTTGGGGCGCTCCAGAGCATTTTTAGGTCTTTGTATAATATTTTTTATTTCAGTCAGTGTATGCTTAATTTCTGGTTGGTCCTTTTTCATATCCTTGAGGGTCTCCTTCATTTCCTTGTAGGACTCATTCATTTCCTTTGTGGTCTTGCTTAATTCCTTATAGGCCTCGATCTTTTGTTGGAGCCTCTTGAAAAACCCTATAACGGTGGTTTTGAATTCCATGTCCAGCCATTTTTTTTCCTCCATTTCTTTCACATCTGATTTCTTTCCACGTCTCTGCATGGTGGCTGCTTCCCTGAGTTGGTCAATTAGCTTTGTGTGTTAGACGTCCTACTAGGGACAGTGGCTCAGCCTCCCCAGTTACCTGAGGTGGATATGGGCTGCACAGTCTTGCTGAAGTTAAGCTCAGGTTAATCGTTGTTAGCACTTGGAGGGTTGACCTCCAGGCCAATTGTCTGTGAAGCTCAGCTGTGTTCAGGTTGGATGGGCGGAGTCTTCGGGCCAAGCAGACAGCGTTAGCTCCGCCCTATGCAGCTCCAGGGACTCTGTGCCAAAGGCAATGGCTGCCAGCACCTCTGAGAGAGAAACGCTGCCGAGCTCCACCGGCTGCCGGGGAATTCAGACTCTCCCCAAATGACTCTGCATGCCCAACGTCTCACCCAGGGCCATAAAACAAAGCAGTCTGACGGTATCCCAAATGAGAGAGCGAGTCGCAGAGTGCTCTCTGCACGGTCACGCAGCTGAGCTGTTCGAGTAAGCTGCCTTCTCCACAAGCCAGGAGACCCCTGCAGCACCTGAGCTTCGGCGTGCCCTCCCACTGTCCAGTTTTCACCCCGTATGATAGTGGGTTCCCTGGACTTCACCCAAAGCTGGAGAATCAGCCCAGTGGGACGTCTTTGTCTCCCCGTTCGAGAAAACTGGCCGGTTTTCAGCCGCCCGCCCTCTCCGCTGGCGCGCGCTCCAAACCTCTCTCTGTGCGAATCTTTCAACGCTGTCTGCCGCCGCTCCACCGAGTCACAGTGTCTTATTTTCACTTTTATTTGTGGAATTTTCACTCGGCCAGCTTTCTGGTGATTCTGGAAGGTGTTTGTTCTTTCGTTAAGTTGTAGTATTAAAATTGCCTAGTATGACAGCAAGATAGGTGTTTTACCTATGCCGCCATCTTGGTTCTCTCTCATCAATGTTTCTAACTCTCTATCCCTATCCCTTCTTCTCTGTAAAAAATCAATAAAATATATTTTAAAAAAAGAATTTTCTAGAAAAGGCCAATAATTTTAGTGAGACCCTCGAGGTTATGAAAAAGGACCAACTAGAAATTAAACATACACTGACTGAAATTTAAAAAATATATTATACAGAGACCCAACAGCAGACTAGATGAACACAAGGATCAAGTCAAAGATTTGAAATACAAAGAAGTAAAAAACACTCAACCAGAAAAGCAAAAAGAAAAAAGAATCCAAAAATTGGAAGAAAGTATAAGAAGTCTCAGGGACAACTTCAAGCATACCAACATCAGAATTATGGGGGTGCCAGAAGAAGAGAGAGAGCAAGATACTGAAAACATATTTGAAGAAATAATGACTGAAAACTTCTCCCACCTGGTGAAAAAAAATAGATTTATAAGTCCAGGAAGTGCACAGAATTCCAAACAAAAGGAATCCAAAGAGGACCACACCATTATAATTAAAATGCCAAGAGCAAAAGACAAAGAGAGAATATTAAAAGCAGCAAGAAAAAAACAATTACCTACAAGGGAGTACCCATACGATTTTCAGCTGATTTCTCAACAGAAACCATGCAGGCTCAATGGGAATGGCAAGAAATATTCAAAGTGATGAACAGCAAGAACCTACAACCAAGATTACTCTACCCAGAAAAGCTATCATTCAGAATTGAAGGTCAGACAAAGGGCTTCACAGGTAAAGGAGTTCTGCAACACCAAACCAGTATTATATGAAGTGCTGAAAGGTATCCTTTAAGAAGAGGAAGAAGAAAAAAGGTAAAGATAAAAATTATGAACAACAAATACATATCTATCAACAAGTGAATCTAAACATCAAGTGAATTAAAAATCTGATGAACAGAATAAACTGATTAATATAATAAAATCAGGGGCATAGAAAGGGAGTGGACTGACAATTCTTGGGGCGGAGGGACAAGGTGTGGGGGGTATGGGAAGAGACTGGACAAAAATCATACACCTATGGATTAGGACAGTGGCGGGGGGTAAGGGCAGAGGGTGGGGTAGGAACCAGATAGAAGGGAGCTATGGGGTGGGGAGGGGGAGGAACAATTATAATAATCTGAACAATGAAGATTTATTCAATTAAAAAAAAAATAACCAAAGGTGGGTGCTATGGGGAGCCAACGGCTGTCTAGGAGACAGAGATTTTGACACTGACTGGCCTAGGAACCAACCGATGAGAACCAAATCTGGATGCTGTGGGGAGGCAATGGCTTCCTAGAAGGCAGAGCTTTTGATGCTGCCAGGCATAGGAACCGACCAATGAGAACCAAATATGGTTGCTGTAGGGAGCTAATGGGTGCCTAGGAGGTGAAGCTTTTGATGCTGGCATAGGAACCGACCAATCAGAACCAAATTGGCCAGCAGAGAAGGGCAGTTAAGGGTGACATCAGGCCTGCAGGAGAAGGCAGTTAGGGGTGATTAGTCTGGCAGACAGAAGCAGTTAGGGCCAATCAGGCAGGCAGGAAGGTGAGCAGTTAGGAGCCATTGGTTCCAGATTGTGAGAGGAATGTCTGACTGCCAGTTTAGGCCCAATCCCTGGGATCAGGCCTAAAATGGCAGTTGGACATCCCACAAGGAGTCCCCAATTGGAGAGGGTGCAGGCTGAGTTGAGGGAATCTCCCCTCTGTGCACAAATTTCATGCACCAGGCCTTTAGTAGATTAATAACACCCATGTATATCCCCAGCTGTTTGGAAACAGTAGTGACCTAATCTTTCACATTTGTAGTGCTTAATTCTATCTAATAAAAGAGAAACATGCAAATGGACCATACCTTCGCTATACTACCAGCCAATAGGAGCAATATGCAAATTAACCCCCAACCAAGATGGCGGGTGTGCCCCCTCAACTCCAGCAGGCCAAGCTGAGCTGGCGGGGGTCCCATTGCAGCCCCAGATCCAGCAGGGGGTCCGGACCCCTGCCACTGCCCCAAAGCCCAGCCATGGCAAATCTGGGGTGGCGGCGGGGGTCCCAATGGCTGCCCCAGAGGCAGCAGGGGGTCCAGACCCACGCCGCTGCCCCAAGGCCCAGCCACACCACATTAAAGCTTCTTTTGTTATTAGCATCTTAAATTAATGTGATACATTTATTACAATTGATGAGCCTTTATTGACACATTATTAACAAAATTAAAATCTGCAGTTTACATTAGGGTTCATTCTTTGTGTTGAACATCTTATGGTCTTGACAAATGTACCATTAATGTAGTATCAGACAGAACAGTTTCATTGCCCTAAAGATCACCTGTGGCCCACCTATTCACCCCTCTCTGCTTTGAACCCCTGGCAGCCAGGGATGATCAGGCTGGCAGGCAGAAGGGGTTAGGGGCAATCAGGAAGGTAGGCAGGCAAGTAGTTGGAAGCCAGTAGTCCTGGATTGTGAGAAGGATGTCTGACTGCCCTCAAGGGGTCCCAGATTGGAGAGAGTGCAGGCTGAGCTGAGGGACACCCCCCCCCCCCACCGTGTACAAATTTTGTGCACCGGGCCTCTAGTAGTGTATAAGTCTATTACACTTAACATATTTCTGACATAAAGGAACTTTATGGAAAAGTGCTCTTTCATTTTTTTAAATATATTTTTATTAATTTCAGAGAGGAAGATAGAGGGAGAGAGAGATAGAAACATCACTGGTGAGAGAATAATTGATCGGCTGCCTTCTGCATGTCCCCCACTGAGGATCAAGCTTGCAGCTGGGCATGTGCCCTCACCCAGAATCCAACCATGACTTCCTGGTTCATAGATTGTTGCTCAACCACTGAGCCATGCCAGCTGGGCAAAAAAGTACTTTTAAGGGTGCCTGCCAGCCAGTTTCCCGCAGTTGTCTGTGGGAGCGGGCTGACCACCTCCATTGAGCATCTGCCCTCTGGTGGTCAGTGCATGTCATAGTGACTGGTCGATCAGTCATTCCAGTAGTTCAGTCATAACGTTTTATATACAGTATATAGATGTACTCTTTATAATGAGGCCAGAGTAAAGGAATTTACTGTTGCATCCCTGATTAGTAGTAGTTAAGGGAATGAGCTCAGAAGCAGGTAGATGTGAATTCTGCTCTGTTTCCTTTTTATTGTGTCATCTTAGTGAATAACCTTTTGGAGCTCCCAGTTCCTCTTCTGCAAAAAGAGTCATACCTGTGTTCATGTGGTTGTTGAGAAGAGTTATGCAGTGTACACTCTAGCATGTTTTGTCACATAATAAGTACTCATGGATAATTTCTATTATCTTATGCATTGGATGCTGGGATAAAATAAAGTATCTGATTCCTGAATCTTTTTTCGTATTTACTGCATTGTCTTCCTTTGACATGAAAGCAGCAAGCCTGAAACCTGCCCAAAGTAAACATGACCAAGTCATCCAACATACAAACTAAAACCCCCAAATTGATTTAATGCACTGAAGAGTTTTCCTTTGAAGAAAAGGACCGTATCAATTTCTCCACTTTTCACAGGAGTTGTAAAAAGATTACTTATTCTCTTTGCTACTCTGAAAAGGCAAGGGGAACATACATTAATGTCCTTGGCTTATCTCTCCTGTACTTGCATTTATGCTAATACACATATATAACATATAGAGAGCTCGAGCTATATAATTTTTATTGTTCAGTGTCATGGCCAATTAGCTCCTTAATACAGTCATGTGCTGCTTAGAAGGATGTGTTTTGAGAAATGCTTTTTTGGAAATTAGTCCTTGTGCAAACATCACAGAGTGCATGTACACAAATCTGGATTGTATAGCCTGCTACATAGCTTAGCTATATAATGCAGCCTGTTGCTCCTAGGCTACAGCATGTTACTGTACAAAACAACAGGAGCTTAAATCAAGCACGAGAAAAAATGATGTAATCAAGAGACAGATTAAATATGAGACATATGAGGCTGCTGTTGGTGTAACAGAGCATTCTGTTTGACAGCAGAGTTTTTTTTCATAAATAAAAAGCACACTCTAAAATAATGATACAATGTATATTAAATACATAAACCAGTAACATAGTTGTTTATTATCATGATCAATTATTATGCACTGTACATATGTGATACTTTATACTGTTATATGGACTGACTGAGAGGATTAGACAAGGAGGAAAATTTAAACAATCCTTTAATCATTAAGACTACATTATTGGGGGGCAGGAGTGGGGTGGAGGGAGTCAATGGGGGAAAGGAGGGGATCCTCCATAATACTGTTAACAATAAAGATACATTTTAAAAATGACCACATTAATAAGGGCTGTAACAAAATAAGTACCTGATTAGCTGCCAGATAGACTATTCCTCTAGTTTAAAGGACAGAGGCAACTGGGCATTGGAGTTCTTTGGAAGAATTTATGTTTAAATGGACTAGGAGGGAATTTGTCTAGAATGGAAGATGCTACTAGAAGCTAACTGTGGCAGAGATTCCTGATTATAACCCTATGTCTATTTCCCCATCTCACTCAGTAATAGAACTTGTAATTTTTAGTGGTACAGTTGGGCATCAGAATATAAGAACATTTAGCCATGGAGTTAAGTTTTGACAAAAAGGTATAAGCAGCAGTGGTAAGTACTTCCTAACAAGAAATGACATTGGGAATGTAGGCCACACACAAAGGAATAACAAGATAGAAGGATCAAGTATCTTTGATACTATAGAATATCTAACCTACCCTAGATCTCTCTGAACTTTTACATCTATTTTGTTTGAGCCACTTTTATTTTGGACTAGTGGCCTAGTGCACGAAATTCGTGCATGAGGGGCCGGTGTCCCTCAGCCCAGCCTGCACCCTCTCCAATCAGGGACCCCTCGAGGCATGTCCAACTGCCTGTTTAGGCCCACTCCCACCAGGTCTAAATGGGCAGTCAGACATCCCTCTCACAATCCAGGACTACTGACTCCAAACTGCTCACCTGCCTGCCTTCCTGATTACCCCTAACCACTTCTGCCTGCCAGTCTGATCACCCCCTAACCACTCCCCTGCCAGCCTGATTGATGCCTAACTGCTCCCCTGCCAGCCTGTTTGCCCCAAACTGCCCTCCCCTGCAGGTCTGGTCACACCTAACAGCCCTCCCATGCAAGCCTGGTCATTCCTGACTGCCCTGCCCTGCAGGCCTGGTCACCACTAACTGCCCTCCCCTTCAGGCATGGACACCACTAACTGCCTTCCCCTGCAGGCCTAGTCCCCCCCCCTCTCCTGCAGGCCTGGGTTTCCCCCCGCCCCCCAACTGCCCTTCCCTGCATCTGGGTCACCCCCAACTGCCATCCTCTGCAGGCCTGGTCACCCTTAACTGCCCTCTCCTGCAGGCTTGATCGCCCCCAACTGCCCTCTCTTGTAGGCCTGATCTCTCTCAACTGCCCTCCTCTGTAGACCTGGTCCCTCCCAACTGTCCTCCCCTGCTGGCCATCTTGTGGTGGCCATATTGTGCCACATCGGGGCAACCATCTTGTGTATTGGAGTGATGGTTAATCTGCATATTACTCTTTTATTAGATAGGATAGAGATCTGGTGCATGGGTGGGGGCCAGCTGGTTTGCCCTGAAGGATATCCTGGATCAGGGTAGTGGTTCCCTTGGGGCATGGGGCAGCCTGGGTGAGGGGTCTGTGGTGGTTTGCTGGCCACCCACACCCCCTTGTGACCCAAGCAGAGGCCCTGGTATCTGGGATTTATTTATCTTCTACAATTGAAACTTTGTTGCCTTGAATGGAGCCCAAGACTGGCCAGGGCTGCTCTCCATCACTGGGACAACCCTAGCCTCCTGCTCTCTCCAGCCCCTCATAGCTGCCATCATTTCTGTTGGAATTTATTTATCTTCTATAATTGAAACTTTCTAGCCTGGAGTGCAGGCCTGGGCCAGCAAGGGCAGGTGGAAAGCTTGGCTTTCTCCATTGCTGGGGAAATCCAAACCTCCGTCCGCTCTCTGTGCCTGCAGCCAACTTGGTTGGGTTTATTTGCATATTTGCTCTTGATTGGCTGGTGGACGTGGCTGCTGGGCATGACTTATGGGTGTAGCAGAGGTATGGTCAATTTGCATATCACTCTTTTATTAAATGGGATTATCTGTCACTTGAAGTTGAAGCCAATCTTAACCATCACAGTAAGTCAACACCCTAAATACTTGGAGAAAGATAGCAGACTTTACCCTGAGGGACTAAGAAGCCAACTAATATTTCTAAGAAGGGGAAAATACATTGATCCTCAATTTTAGGATACTAATATAGCATTAGGTATGATGCAAATCACAATAGGGAAAATTTTTGGAAGGCTGGTAAAAATGTTGTATGTCATTTGGGTGTAAAGCCTGAAACCAGTGTAACGATGAAACCAAGAGAAGAAAGAATCACTGATATTTGGTAACTGACTGGGAATGACATTTAGGAAGGCATACAGGGTGGGCATGGGTAAGTGAAAGATTGTATCAAAGAAAATACCCAGTTTTTTTTTTATATCCATGATCTGGGATATAACATAGTATCTACAGAATAGGGAAACCAAGAGGGTAAATGTGGATGGATGTGGGGAGAAGAAAGAGGAAGAGGTAAGTCAGAAAAGTTATGAAATATGCACTGTAAGTTGCTATTATAGAAATCCAAGTGGAATTTTCCAGTAGGTACATTGGCAATAAGGTCAGGAGTTTATGAAAGGTAAGTGTTTCAGAGATATATCTGAAGGAGTATTCCTAACAAAGTTAAGGGATGATGTCAGAATTATTAGAAGATGAACTGAGGAATATCAAAAATTTTAAGACTTACTTTGAGTAAACACTGATCTCATTCAGGCAGTGCCAAACTGGAGTGCTCTGCTGATGGGAGCTGGGGAAGAGACTTATACACAGATGAGATTCCTCCCTCAGCCCAGCCTGCACCTTCTCACCGTCTGGGACCCCTCAGGGAATGTCCACCTGCTGGAAGTCAGACATCCCTCTTGCTCTCACAGTCCTAGACCCCTTGCTCCTTCCCACCCGTCTGCAGCAGAGGCAGGAGAGGCTCCAGTGACCGTGGCTGCACTCTCGCCAGCCATCAGCAGGGCTTCTGGTTGAGCGGTGCTCCCCCTGTGGGAGCTCACTGACCACAAGGGGACAGCTCCTGCAGTGAGCATCTCCCCCTGGTGGTCACTGTGGGTGGGTTGTTCCACTGTTTGGTCAATTGGCATGTTATGCTTTTATTATATAAAACAAGAGGCCCAGTGCATGAAATTCGAGCACAGGGTTGGGTGGGGGTTGTCCCTCAGCCCAGCCTGTACCATCTCCAAACTGGGACCCCTGAGGGATGTCTGACTGCCCATTGAGGCCCCATCCCACCAGGATCGGGCCTAAACGGGCAGTCGGACATCCTTCTCACAATCCAGGACTGCTGGCTCCCTACTGCTCGTCTGCATGCCTTCCTGATTGCCCCTAACTGCTTTTGCCTGCCAGCCTGATCACCCTCTAATCACTCCCCTGCCAGCCTGTTTGCTCCCCGACTTCCCTCCTCTGCTGGCCTGGTCACCCCTAATTTCCCTCCCCTACAGACTTGATTGCCCCCAACTGCCCTCCCCTGCAGGCTGGTCCCTCCCAAGTGCCCTCTCCTGCTGTGGCCATCTTGTGTCCACATGGGAGCAGGATGTTTGACCACATGGGGGCAGCCATCTTGTGTCTTGAAGTGATGGTCAATCTGCATATTACTTTTTTATTAGATAGGACTAGGGACCCAGTGCACAAAATTCGTGCACTGGGGGTGGGAGGTCCCTCAGCCCAACCTGCCCTCTCTCACACACTGCAAGCCCTCCAGGGACGTCCTAATGATGGCTCACCTCGGCCTGTCCAAGGCTGAAAACCTCTGGCAGAGGCTTTCATCCTTGGACAGGGCACCTCAGTCAGGGGACCCCAGCTATCTGTCACCTGTGATACAGCTGATTGCTGGTTGTCCCCGCCCCTGCCCCAGCCCTGGCCCAAGCCCGCCACAGGGCTGGGGCGGGGAAGCCTGTTCCCTCCCTCCGCATGGCCCCGGCTGGGGATGTGGACGCAGCGCTTGTGGCCCCAGCTGGCCAGCGCCACCCATTCTCTTCCTCTGCCATTCCCTCCCTCCACCAAGCTAGCCCGTGCCGCCGTAACGTCCCTCTGCCAAGCTGGCCTGCGCTGCCTGTTCCCTCTTTCCACGCAGCCCCAGCTGGGGGCTCCAACGCTGTGCCTGCAGCCCCAGCTGGGCCTGGTCTCTCAGTGACTGCAGCCATCTTGATTGTGGTTTATTTGCTTCTGCTTGGCTTGTGGGCGTGGCTTGTGGACGTAGCGACGGTATGGTCAATTTGCATGTTTCCCTTTTATTAGATACGATAGAGGCCTGATGCATGGGTGGGGGCCGTCTGGTTTGCCCTGAAGGGTGTCCCGGATCAGGGTTGGGGTTTCCTTGGGGCCTGGGACAGCCTGGGTGAGAGGCCTGTGGTGGTTTGCAGGCTGGCCACGCCCTTAGCGACCCAAGCAGAGGCCCTGGTTTCTAGGATTTATTTTATGTTCTACAATTGAAACTTTGTAGCCTGGAGTGGAGCCAAGCCTTCTGCTTGCTCCATGGTGATAGCCATTTCTGTTGGGACATTTTCCTTCTATTATTGAAACATTTTAGCCTGGAGTGGAGGCCTATGCTGGCCAGAGCTGCAGAAGCTTGGCTTCCTCCATTGCCCAGGCAACCCTAGCCTCTTCTCTCTCCAGCTCTGTGGCTGCCGCCATTTTTGTTGGGATTATGTATCTTCTATAATTGAAACTTTGTAGCATTGAGTGAATGCCTAGGCTGGCAACGGCAGGCAGAATGCTTGGCTTCCTCCGTTGCTGTGGAAACCCAAGCCTCCCTCCTGCTCTCAGTGGCCACAGCCATCTTGGTTGGGGTTTATTTGCTCCTGATTGGCTTGTGGGCGTGGATTGTGGGCGTGGCTTGATCAGAGGTATGGTCAATTTGCATATTACTGTTTTATTAGATAGGATGATGTGGAAGCAAAGCAAGGACATTGTTTGATTGGCTATAAGCTTAAAGCCTAGTTGGCTGTTTGTCATTGGTTGTCCTGTGGTTTTGGTTTTGTAACCTTAACTTTTGGCTTGCTTCCATAGGCCCACAGCATCACAGCCATCTCAGCCTAATGGCCCCTTGTTTAATAACACCATAGCTGGGAATTCTAAGGAAAAGAGTGAATACAACTGAAAGCTGAAGAGCAGGCAAAGAAAAAGACCCAGAGAAGTGAAGTGTTGTGTCTCACTAGGCACAACGGTTTCAGAACAAACTAGAAAATTTCCTGTAATCCTAACATCTGACAAGATGATGTTGAGAACGTTTCCACGTGTGTATTGCCAGCTCTGAGTAAGAAATAGTAATCTATTTTTGCTCTTTACTACTCTCTTCTGTTTATCAAAGATTATGTTGCCATAGATTCTGTGATTAAATCTGATTTCATCAACACTCTTGGTCATTATATAAATTTCTTATACCCTGTGTTAGAACACAGCCTGGTGGCTAAATTCTGTAAGTTTGAAATTCCATGCAGAATTCTTAGTATTAGAAAGATTCCAGATATTACCTTCATCCTGAAGAGGAAAGTAAGGCACCACAAAAAAAAGATAAGAACCTAAAATCATACAACATATGCTCACATCTTTCCACAGATTCAGCTCTAAGGCAAAAACCATATGAAAAGATATGACCGCCACACCTATTGAGATAACCTGTGTAGGTAACTGTGACTCACCTGTCCACTCAATTGGATGGAAATATCTCAGAGAATAATATAAAGCCTTTTCCATTCCCTTAGACTCTCCCAGTTTCATTTTTGTGCGTGGTGCTGTGTGTGTAGGGTTGGGTTTGTTAGAATGGAATAACCTAGTGAAAGCTAACTAATGCAGCTAACAGTACATCTGAGAGTCATCTTGTCTGGTATTACTACTGCTATAGGGAGTTTTCCCCAGTTCATTTTAGAATGACTTACTGTAGTGAGATTTGTAATATATTGTTTCAGGTCTTCTATTTAGGTCTTTGATTCATTTTGAATTAATTTTTATATATGGGGACAAACAGTAGTTTAGTTTCAGCCTTTGCATGTGGTTTTTCAATTTTCCCAGCACCATTTATTGAAGAAGCTTTCTTTTCTCCACTGTATGTTTATTCCTTCCTCTTTGTTTATTTTTTTAGAAATATTTTTACTGGGAAGGAAGGAGAGAGAGAGGGGGGGGGGGGAGAAACATCAATGATGAGAGAGAATCATTGATCAGCTGCCTCCTGCACGCCCTACACTGGGGATCGAGCCCACAACCTGGGCATGTGCCCTGACTGGGAATTGAACCTGGCAACCTCTGGATGCTCAACCACTGAGACACATAGGCCAAGCTGTTTTATTACTTTTAAAGATGAACACTAAAATATTTAGGGGAAAAATGATTTTTTCTGGAATTTGTTTTAAAATGTTCCAACAACAAAAAAGAATTTTTAAAAGATTCAGGATAGATAAAATACATGTCAAAATACTGATGATTGTTGAAATTGAATATTTACCTTTTGAAAAATTCAGGAAAAGTTGAAATAAGTTTCTTAACGGTGAAGAAACTATTATAAATGGCATCTTCATGTAGGAGAGAAAATAAATCCTAAACTTTGCTTTGTAGTTATGCAGTTTGCCCATTGTTTGGAGCCAAAACTATGCTTTGCATCATAGTTTGCCCTTAAAAAAGTTTTTTTTTTATTTGAATGAGCAGGGTTGACTTCTCAGTCACTGTGGTTTCACCATGTAAAGGAGACTTTATTGTTTCAGGTTGTGTTTAACTGTCTCTAACAGATATGTTTATCTGTATAAATGTTTCTGTTGTTAACTTGGTTTTGCTCTGGTTATACTAAAACAACATGCAGAAACTTGTATGAGTTCACAGGGTACCAATGTGGGCCACAAATGATAAGGAACAATTAAGCATTAGTGGGGAAAAAGAGGAAAAAAATGAATTCAGACAAGATGCATTTGATATTTTTACTTCCCAGCTAAGAGTCATTGATCTAATCAACCTCTGGGAATATTACATTTCTCTTGGGCAACATGGGAATGGTAACAGGACTATTGTAAAGACAGCATGAGCTACTTCATAAGATGCTTTTCCTACTCTAAAGCATCATACCAAGATAAACATCGTTAGCATGAAGGATGAATATGACAATATTTAATATAATTATTTTCTCTTTACAAAAGAGAAAAATTATCTAAATTGATTTTTTAAAGTAAGTTAAATAAACATGCCAAACTTCTACATTAAAATATACTAAATAAATGATAATTTTGTAATATAGATAATTGTCTCAGTTTTATTGTTTTATGGCTTATCTATATATATATAAAAGCCTAAGCTACTAGTTGGCTGGTAGCTATGATGGACACTGACCACCAAGGGGCAGACTCTCAACTCAGAAGCTGTCGAGCTGCGGTGACTTGGGAGTAGTGGTTCTTGGGTGACCCACCCAGAACCAGAGAGGAGGGATCCCAACTCCAGGGTGCATCACCCAAGAACTGCCCTCTCAAAATCTGGGACCCCTTGGGGGATGTCAGAGAGTTAATTTTGGCCTGATCCCTGCAGGCCAAGCCAAGGGACCTCAACAGTGCACGAATCTGTGCATCAGGCCTCTAGTCATTAATAATCATGATTTTTGTGTGTGTTTATTTTAATTTCACCTAGTAAGCTCCACCTCTTCAGAAACTTATAGGTGCCCGGCCTGTGTGGCTGAATGGTTGAGTGTCGACCTATGTTACAGGAGGTCAGAGTTCGATTCTCTGTCAAGGCACATGTTGAGGTTGCAGGCTGGATCCCTAGTAAAGGGCATGCAGGGGGCAGCCAATCAATAATTCTTTGATGCTTTATCTTTCTCTCCCTCTCCCTCCCTCCCTCTCACTCTAAAAATCAATGAAAAACATATTTTAGAAATGCTCTTTCTACCAATGTCAACATAGTCCCTCCTGCATATGCACCCACCTTCTCCTGCTTTGCACCCTTTGTGGCTAACACAGAGTTCCCCTTCCTCCCATGGGCTTCCTTCCAGTAGCCATATTTTTTTTGCCCTACTTCCCTGAAAACCCCCTCGTAAGGCTTTGCTACACAGATGATTGTCATTTTCTTTACCTCCAAGTTTCTCTTCAACCAACTTCTATCTGGCTTTCATTCCCATCAGGCCTCCAAAAATGTTCTTGTCATGTAGCCGGACCCCAGGGCTAGTCTTCTGCCTTCTACCTCTCAGCTGCAGGAGCACTCTTGGCTCCAACACTCTTTCCTTGATCTCCAGGTCACCACATTGCTGCTCCTTCTCTCCCTCTATGGCCTTCTCCCCTTGCATTGCCTATTCACTGCCTGACTTCAAGGTAGCAGTTTCAAGGTGGCAGCTTCCCAGGGCGTGGTCCTGAACCCTCTGTTTCCTCCACCCATTTCCGTGGATAACTTGTATATAAAGATGGTTTCAAATAGTAAGTAGTTGAACTTTTTTTCCCTCTCACTAGATAAATGTTTATTTCCAGTGATACTAGAAAAGACTGTAACCTATATGTCAAACTCACTTTAAGACTATACAGTGGGCTTTGCAGACGCCGCTTCCTTGAAGCCACCTTTGACCAGCCATGGTGAACCCCATCGTGTGCTAGCCCTTGGGCCACATCTCCTTCGAGCTGTTTGCAGACAAAGTTGCAAAGACAGCAGAAAATGTCTGTGCTCTGAGCACTGGGGAGAAAGCATTTGGTTATAAAGGTCCCTGCTTTCACAGAATTATTCCAAGATTTATGTGCCAGGATGGTGACTTCACACGCCATAATGGCACAGGCGGCAAGTCCATCTATGGGAGGAAATTTGAGGACGAGAACTTCACCTCGAAATATACAGATCCTGGCATCTTGTCCATGGCAAATGCTGGGACTAACACAAATGCTTCCCAGTGTTTCATCTGCACGGCCAAGACTGAGTGGTTGGATGGCAAGCACATGGTCTTCGGCCAGGTGAAAGACGGCATGGGTATTGTGATAGCCATGGAGCGCTCTGGGTCCAGGAATGGCAAGACCAGCAAGAAGATCACACTGCTGACTGTGGACAACTCTAATAAATTTGACTTGTGTTTTATCTTAACCACCAGACCATTCCTTCTGTAGCTTAGGAGAGCACCCCTTCACACTTATTTGCTTGGAATGTTCTATAATCTTTGTGCTCTTGACACAGTTCATTGGGTTCCATAATTTCCTTACCTTTTCCCAGTCTAGTTAGATTGCAGAATTAAGTTTATGATTATGAAATAAAAACTAAACAGTTGTATGTAAAGAAAAGACTATAAAGTGAAGGGAAATGAGTTTAAGTAGCAAATCATCTTGAAAGCCATAAAACACCCTTTACACATTTCTCTTCTTACCCTCAATTTCTTCAGATCAGAGCTATCTTCCCTCTTTCCCAAATTCTCCATCAACTGCTAGGTCTCCCCTTTTCTTTAGACTTTCCCCTAAACATACTCCCCAGCTTCCTGTTTCCATTCTCCTCACACCCCCTCACCTCCAGTGGAAACTCATCTTGCTGATAATATACCCTGTATGGAAATTGCTTGTATTGACAAGTTATAATTCACCTATAGGAAAGTCTTCAAAATAGGCAATACATATTTTGCAAGGAAACCGTAGAAAATTTACTTGATATAGAATGAGGACTCTGGGGAAGAAAGAGATGGGGCAGTACACACACACACACACACACACACACACACACACACACACACACACGGCTAATATGCTAAGTGTTTGTCTGGGTAATGATGTCACGTAGCAGCACACAGCTTCCTCTCCCTAGCGACTAGCCTTCTTGAAGTCTCTTCAGCCCAGGAACACGACTAGCTTTATAGCCAGGTGCAGACATTTCATACTTAACCAAATGTCTGTGAAGTGTTTTCCTATGCCTCATCTCATTTGATCCTCACAGAAGTCTTGGAGTATGTAGATAGGAGACTGGGTGGAATTTTATCTTCTTCCCATTAGCCAGAAAATAGAGATTTAGAAAGCTTAGAAACTTGACTCACCTGAAAGAAGTAAGAAATGGTGGACCTTAAAAATGACTTCAGGTTTTCTCACTGTGCAGAATATAGTCAAACACTGCTGCAGTTAAATATTTTACCCTTTGTTCTCACTGTGTGATTTACAATAATAATCTGCTTCATGTTGATATTTAGTGCTGTGTTGCTCACAATTACCTGAAAGAGGAAGTTGAGGTGCTTCACTGGAAAAAGTTAAGCTAAATCAGAAAGCAGGTCTAATTAAGCAAGTTGATTCTATATCTATAAAAGGCTAAATTGATTCATGCATGCACGATACATAAAAAACTCTTGCTGGTGCCAATCGCATGCATGTGTTTCAATTTGTCATTGTCAATCATGAATATGGTTGACACTTCTATTATAGAGAAAATGGGAATAGTGATATTAAAATATTTCTTCTAATTAATTTCCTTTCAATGTGCATGAATTCATGCACTGGGCCACTAGTTTAAATAATAAAGTCTGTCTCAAATATGTTTTTATTATGTAAGTGCCTAGAAAAAATTCACATTTAGAAATATTGGTATACTTTAAAAACTGAGGACTCTCAAAAGCATCTAGACATCAAAGCTGTCATCTCAACTACCAACTTAAAATATTTAATAGGGCTAAGCATTATCAATATATAAATATTGACAGAATAGATATGATAAAATAAATCTATTATTCTCTACTAGTTCTGTTAGTCTTTTTTAATGCTCACATAATAATAGGTCTAATATGATATAATGTAGCTAATAATTCTATTAGTATCTATAGTTATGTCTATCTATAATAGTAAAAGTGTAATATGCTAATTAGACTGGATGTCCTTCCTTCTGGACAAAGCCACAGCAGACAGGGGCCACGGCAGAGGTGACAGAGGCCCCCGGCTGTGGCAGCAGTGGGTGGGGGCTGAGGCAGAAGTGACCACGGTGGCAGCAGGGGCCAAGATCCTTGCACAAATTTCATGCATTGGGCCTCTAATTAGATTATAATAAAGCTCCAAGAAATATACTGTTTCAGAAGGACAGGAAGTAGTACAATACAGAAGTCAATAACAATGATTAACCAATTTTTATTATTATCCCCGGTACAGGCTCAGTGTACAAAAATTTGTGCACTCAGGAAGGGGTTCCCTCGGCCTGGCCTGTGCCCGCTCACACTCTGAGAGCCCTCAAAGTATGTTCAACTGATGGCTTGTACTCTGTCCAAGGCATGTCTAAGTCGCAGTCTGGCCTCCCTCTGAGGGAGGTGAGTGGTGAGTCAATCAGGGAATGGTGTGGGCAGTGAGCAGTCGGCCCTACCCCCCATTGTGCCACTGCTGCCAGTGACCTCCCTCTACAGGAGGTGACCTAGCTGGGCCGATCTGGAGACAGCGAGCGTCTGCCCCGCTTCGAATCGCCCCACTGCCGCCACTGCCTGTGGTCTCCCTTTCAGGAAGTGATTGAATGGGCAATCAGGGGATGGCACTGGCCCTCATTGCCCTTCCACTGGTCACCACTGTCCCCCCACCCCATCGCTGTGTCCTACCTCTGCCTGCTGGCACGTGCCTTGGCTGGCCTGGCAGCACCTGCTTTCAGCCCCACCCCCTGCCGACCATTCGTTCCGCTGTCCAGTGGATGTGCATACTATGCTTTCATTATATAGAATTGCTACATTTTTGCTTTGTTTTGCAGTCTTCAATAGTCATCTGTTCAGCATCACAAACTCTATCTGCTGACAAACTATAGATGGGGCAGGTAAATAAGACATAAATTCTTAGTTTCTTGATAATGAAACAGTATCTGCTTTAGACATTTATGTAATAACTTTTAATAATTCAGCCCTTGCATTTGCGGAGGCTTATGTACTATATTCCTGAATATTTACATGTTAAAAATTAAGCTAACATTTAAAAATAAATATAGGTATTATCTTTCTAATTGAAAAATTACATTTATAATGACAAAAATAGAAGTGTGAAGAGCTTTGTTGTTTTTACATAACTCCAAATAAGAAAATGTAAAGGATGACTGATTTTAATTATGGTTGGCATGTCTGGCCTTCTGTTAATAGACCAGTGATGTTTGTGTAGTATAAAGATATATGCAATTAATAACTTATTATGTACTTACTCTGTAATAATTGTTTTTCTTGTTTTCATTTTAGAAAAATAGTTATGATCAATATTTTCATTTAATATATGTTGACATTTTATCAAATTAGACATTTTGTGATTCATTGAAACTTTTTGATACTTTTTAAAATTAATTTGAATGGGGCAAAGCTTCACTCTGCTGCAGTAATAATATCTATATTTTTAATTGATTTTTTATTGATTAAGGTATTACATATGTGTAACATCTATATTTTTAATAGAACTCTTAAAGCAATACTTAGATTTGATAAGGAATCATGCATTTTACATGTTATCTTCTAGTGTTGTAATGGGTTTTTATATGATAAATTATTGGTATCCCATAAGATTTTACAAAATACTTAAAATTGCATTGCCATTATTTATGCTGCAATTTATCCTGACTGTTAAAGCAATGTTTAAATCTGGATAGTAATATAAAGGATTAACTGATGTTCTATCTAGACTTACATATTCAATAGTTGTATGACTTACATACTAAAAATTGCTCTTCAGCTACCATGTGCAATTGTGGTGATTATCATTATCAGCTACTTTGTGAGTATTTCTAAAACCACAAATGAAACACACACACAAACCAAAAAAGTGTACACTAGTCACTAGTGAGAAACAGTATTTTGTCATGTAAAAAACTATTGCATTGCCCTGGTTTCAGACTTGCCTTGTAGATATTTGATGCAACAACAAATAGCCCCATTTCTAAACAAAGAAGTATATTTCCAGGATATAAGAAATGAAGTCAAATCTCTATTTTGTTAGTTATATGGTAGAAGGCAAATATGGATATTTTGAAATGTCCCAAATATTTAAGATAATGGATTAAAAATACTTACCTACTCACCAATAAATTTTTAAGTGTCTATAAATTATTATTATTTTTTAAACTTTTATAAGATTTTATTTGAGCCAAACTGCTGATATACGCTAGGGAGTAAGATCTCAAATGATCTGCAGTGTAACAGTCCTGCAGCTTTTTAAAAGCCTCTGATAAAGTATCTTCCGATGAGGTTGGAGAGTGTCTTTTATTTGATGTTCTTTGAAAACAACAACAACAACAACAACAACAGCAACAACAAAACTCCAGGTGGCAGTCAATAATCTTTACAGCCTTTGTCTCCCAGGAGTTTGTTTACAACTTGGCATTTTCTTGATGTGACTCTATCAAACCTTGACAGTAATGTAAGATTTCTTCTTTCAAGACTGTCTGCTCATAAGTTTCTTCATCTACGTCCAACTTAAATGCACTGTGATGCGTGAAGGAATGCAAAAACCAAAAATGTGGCTCCAGGGAGTAGGGAAGAACCAAGGGGCCATCTTGGGTTTCCCATAACCCTATTTGTTTAATTTTCAACCACTGTTTACCTACACAATGTACTCTACAAGTTTTTGTCACTTATTTTACAGTGCTTCTCATGCAATTTCAAATCTTTCGAGGGGTCCCAGGAACCATTCTGAAACACCACAAAATTTTTCCTACATATATTGAGGTTTTAACCCTTTAAACCTCGGTCTAATGAAAATTAAGAAGTAATAAACTAGCATCCTTTAGCTTGGGCATTTTATAAAGACATTTTATAACCTCTAGAAACAATTTCATAGACATAAAAATCAATTATTAACCTGGATTTACTTTGTGAAACCCAGACAAAATAAAGACAGGTCTGTTTTACTGAAACCAACAAACTTAAGCTAACTTTTATTTACTGAGGATTAATGTGAACTTGAAAAGCATTTTAATTAGTTTTTACGTTTTTGAGAATTTTAGAATATCCAATCCTCACAAACACTTGTCTTTAAGTTAATTTTAAGAATACCATTTGGTGGTAAAAAGTTATCTTACATTTACAACCATAAAGGGGTGTCAAAAATAGGTTTATAGTTGTGAGTACCTGAAACAGAGTTTATTCTTATATTATTATTTATTAATTATTGTATTATTTTCCATATGAACAACTGTAAAGCTACTTTTGCTCATCCCTGTACATGTATAGACACGCACAGACAGACAAAACACAAGAGGCCCTTGAGCCATGAGAAAAACTCACTAGTTTATAAGAGAACAATTGAATCCAAATTTTGCCCTGGGAGCATTTAAAATTTATATAATGTTCCAAATGACCTCCCACCTTTTAAAATAAAAAGAGCAATTTTTAATTCCTCAAAGAATGACATCACAGGTTGATCCATTTATATAAATATCCATATCCATATCCGTTGGAAGCATTGAGAGACCAACTTTAGAGCTAGCTTTTACTAAGCGTGCATGCTAAAATTAGGGGTAGGGGACGATGCTCCAATCACCTGAACCACACTGGCCAGAGCCTCACAAACATTCTTTTCTTTTCTTACTAAATGCTGACACAACCATGACACTTTCCAAGGCACCCATTTCGGGGCACCCTGCCCTTCTCCCTGGAGTTCCTGCTGGCTTCTCTGGAATCTGCTTCATTACAGCACTGGACGACTCCCAGTACCCATCTCCACAACTCCAACTCCAGATTCTGGAATCTGAAGGACTCTCTTCAACGCATTGGCTATTCGGGTCGGGGAAGCAAATGTCCTTTCTCTTTTGGAAGTAATGAGAGTTCAGTCTCTCATTTAATCAGCAAAGATTTTTCTTCAGACTCTCAGTAAGCAATCCAATTAAAAGCCAAAATTAAAAGCAGCAACCCATTCATTTCCTCCTGGATTATCTCAACCCTTATTCACCTGGAGGATTTTCTAAGAACAGCTCAAATAAAGTCATGGCCTGTTATTTAAAGCAAAGAGGCCTGGGATTCTGAGAGCCCAAGTCACCAGATGTGGAGCAGGAAGCTGAGCTGGTGGGTCCTTTGCTTGTACCTAGCATCGGGGTGGGGTCCACAGGTTGGTCTTGGATGGGCTTCTTCAGAATCCTGTCGACTATGCCAAATAAATGTTGACATAAGAAATGACCAACCTTTTTTTCCCACCCCCTCAAAAAAAAAATGACCAAAGCTATAGCGAATTTGTATAAGAATTTATTGGAGCCAAACTGATGACATATGTTGGGGAGCAAGATTTCAAATGCCACCCATAAATTATTGATGTTAATTTGTAATTAAATTGTACTTTTTAGAACAACTTTACTCAAAATAGGCTAAAATATGGATAATGGTCTAATTTTATTACTCAAAAATATATTCAACAGTCATTTTTCAATACCAGGTAAATACATAAATATTACAAAGGCAACATTTTGACTTAATTAAGAGTGGTGTGTGGCATATTAAGAAATAATTATATTCAGGAAGTAGTGTGTGTGTATATATATATATCAACAATTATGTGGTAAAATCTGAATAAAAGCCAGATATGTATGCATTTTTAATATTTTCATTTTTATGTTATTGTGGGTAAAACTTAACATGAGATTTACTCCTTTTACAGATTTTTAAGTGTACAATACAGTAATGTTGATAATAAACATAATGTTGTATAGCAGATCTCTAGAATGTATTAATGTTGCATAACTTAAACTTTATATACATTGTTTGGCAACTCCCCCTTTCCCCTACCCCCTGCCCCTGGCATTCACTGCTCTGTTCTCTGCTTCTGAAAGTTTGATAATTTTAGGCACTTCACATAAGTGGAATCATACAGTATGTGACTGGCTTACTTCACTTAGCATAATGTCTGCAGAGTCTCTCCATGTTGTCACATATTGCAGGATTCCTTCTTTTTTAAGGCTCAATAATATTACACTGTATGTATATACCACATTTTCTTCATTTCATCTTATTTTTTGTTTGTCTCTTGTCCTGTCTCTATTCTATAGTCATGTACACTTTGGGGTTTATTGCTTTAATCTAGATCTGCACTCTCAAACGTAAGGTGGAGATTCTCAAAATGTTGGCCTCATGCTGTCCTAGATGCCAAGAGGCACTTTGCTTATGTAATTGTTTCCTTAATCCTTGAATTATTGCCCTCTAGTCCTGGTGTTCAGTGTCAGATTATGGCACCTTTAAAAATCAATTTATCCATTCTTGTGCAAAATACTATGCACGACTTTTTAGTGAACCACATGTAAACATGTGAGTTATGGCAATATATTTTATTACAAACTTTTGAGATCTCTTTTATTGCTTTATTCATATCTACTCATACTAGAACACTTACTTTTTGAATTTTTAAAATTAGAGGTTAGAGTTAGTTGAGTTTTAAGGATCCTTTGCCCCTTACCTTAACTTAGTGGAACAAAATGCCTTCTGGTTTTTGAAGACCAAAAAAAGCCACCAATTTATAGAGCAAAAAGCAGACTCTGTCCCTGAACCACCAACTGTATTCAGTAACCTAATGAATATTAAACACCCCCCTTTATACCAGCCTCTGTTCTAGACATGGTTACAACAGTGACCGAAACAGAGCCTTGCCTTCAAGGGACTTACATGCTAGCAGTGGGATGGACATGAGTAGGGACACAGATAAAAAACAAATATAAAATTATATAGATTGTATTATAGGTGAGGATAAGCACTATGAACAAAATAAGTCGATAGAGGACTAGGGAGTGCTGAGCTAAGGTTTAAGTTTTAACAGGATTGTCATGGAAGACTTCACTGAGAAAGTGATAGTTGAGTGATGAAAGAGATAAGTATTAAAATACACACAAACACTTTCTAAATTTTTTTGAAATAATTTTAGATTTACAGAAAAGTTACAAGTACTTTTTCCCCTAAACCAGTAAGTAGTTGACCTGATACTCATCACTTGCAAATACTTGGGAGTATATTCTTTACAAATACAGTTATTCTTCTATATAACCACAAGATAGCCATCAAAACCAGGAAATCACCATTCTTACATCACTATAATCAAATCCACATCAAGTTGACAGACCTCAGTACAGTTTCTTCATTTGTCCCAATATGTTGCCAATGAATCTAGCTCAAAAAGATGAGTTACAGTTAGTCACCAGGTCATTTTCATCTCAGTCTGAAATAACCATCAAGTTATCATTGAATTTTAGGACCTTATCAATAATTATTCTGGATCACTTCCTTATTTGAGTGCACAAGATACCCAGTCCCATCTTGTACTTTGTGGTTGCTATGCTTGAAACCAGTCATTTCTTCAAGGAATCCTTGTTCCTTTTTGAGGAGAAACAGAGATGTCTGAGCCCTGGTCTTCTGGGTGCTTGGAGTGCTCATTGTTACTGGAGACAGGGATGAAGAGATTGAGGGTGGTCACTGCTGCAAGGCCCTATCAGTGGTTAGAGATAGGGGATATATGTACACATACATATGCATACATGCATAGTATACACTTACAACTGCATTAATGTCTACTATATCTACAGATATTAAAATTCATGAGGTTACATTGATACCTTTGATTCCAATTAAGCAACATAGAATTCAATCTTGTTTTCTCTCTTTTCATATGTATTTGGTCAGTTTACTGCAGCCCCTTCCAGGGTGGAAGCTTCCCATCCCCGCCTCATGCTCAGGCTTTGATTCCCTGCACTGGGCTATGCACCCCCACTGCTACACATCTTCCTCACTCAGGTGCTTATACCACTACAGGGCACTTTCTCTACACAGATGACTTCCTCACCTCCCTTGAGCTGCAGTACTCTTATACAGATGGACCTTTTCTTATACAGATGGCCTCTTTTTCCTGCATGAACTCTGACACCTCAAGCTGGGTCTTCTTCCCATGTGGACTCCCTCCTCAACCTACTCTGGCCTGAAACCCCATACCAAGTTGTCCCTACTCAGGGACACCCTCCTCAGACTCTGACTTCCTTCATGGGATGCCCAGCAAGGCTGATGCTCTTTTCACTCTGTGTAGGCTCTGATACTCCCGCCCATGTATTTCCCTTGAGTGACACCTTCCTTACCCTGTTCAGGCTCTAACATCCTCCTTCCATGCCACCCCATATGAAAACCTTTCTCATTTTGCTCTGGCGCTGACACCTGATGTCAGGTTGCTCTCCCACAAGCATGTCAACCTCACTCTTTTGGGCTCCAAGTTGCCTAGCATGGGGCTTTCCTCATTCCACATGGGAACTGACAGCTCCCTCTAGGCTCATCTTTCTGCATGGATGCTCACCTCATCCTTCTCCTACTCTGATACCCAAACTGGACCATCCCTCTCCCAATGTGAATGCCTTTCTCATTCCTTGTGTGCTCTGACACCTGATGCATGTCAGCCCAATTATGTTGATTTCTGCCTCGCACTGCTCCACCAAACAGACTTTCAGGACCATTAATAATCTGCCCACCATGACTTATAACATTCATCTACACATCCTCCAAATTTCTTAGCCTCAGGCTCAAGTGAATTCTTTGCCCATGTAGACCTGTTTGGAGGTTCTACTAATGCATAGTCCTATGTCTGTGTCTTGACACATTTAATTTCTACTGCCTAGAATACATTTTATTCATTACCTACCCTTCCATGTATAGTCTACATTCATGACTTTGTTTTCTAATTGTTATTAGTTCTTATTGTGTATAGCATGAGTCGGCAACTATGACCCACAATCTGCTTTTGTAAATAAAGTTTTATTGGAACTCAGCAGAGTTTACTATAGCAGAGACCATATGGCACATAAAGTCTCAAGAGTTTACTATCTGGACCTTCAGAGAAAGTGTTTGCCAACTCCTGGTCTCTAGAAATTTCACTTACCCCCCAAAAAATCTGGATCTGGAATGATGGAAATAGCACATTTACCCTGAAATTATTTATTATTTACAGTAAATATTGAAGACATTAAAATGACAGTAGTATGATGTGTGCATACATTATCAATATCATTTAAAACACAATTTTAAATTTTTATTTAAAAAGTCAAAATAAGCCCTAGCCTGATTGGCTCAGTGGATAGAGCATAAGCCTCTTTCTTTTTCTTTTTTTCTTTTTTAATATATTTTATTGATTTTTTACAGAGCAGAAGGGAGAAGGATAGAAAGTCAGAAACATCGATGAGAGAGAGACATCGATCAGCTGCCTCTTGCACGCCCCCTACTGGGGATGTGCCCACAGCCAAGGTACATGCCCTTGCCGGAATCGAACCCGGGACCCTTCAGTCCCCAGTCCGACCCTCTATCCACTGAGCCAAACCGGTCTGGGCAGAGCATAAGCCTCTTTCAATCCCCAGTTGGGAGCAAGCAGGAGGCAGCTGATCAATGATTCTCTCTCTCTCTGAAATCAATAAAAATATCAAAATAATAAATATAATTTAGTGCTACGGCAATGATAGAGCTTTAAAAATAAATAGTATTACACAAATACTATCCTATCTAATAAAAGAGTAATATGCAAATCGACTGTATCTTCATTACACCCAGAAGCCATGCCCACCAGCCACGCCCACCAGCCACTCAGGACCTGGGGCGGAGCCAGCCAGCAAGTGCATGGCGTGGGTCACGGGGGGGTGGGGCTGAGGCAAACAGCGAGCTCTGGCTAAGAAGAAGTCCTAGGCTTGGGGGGGGGGGGGCGAGGCTTGTGCTAGCTGGGTGCGAGCTGGCTGGGGCAAAGGGTTGAGCCAGGGGTGGGGGCCCCATTGTATAGAGCAATGTCTGAGTGCCCAAAGCCTAAAGCATCAGCCAAAGGTTTTAGGCCTTGGGCAGGCTGGGGTGAGTGGTCAATAGGACATCCCCTGAGAGCTCCCAGTATGTATGAGGGGCCAGGTTAGGCTGAGGGATCACCCACCCCAGTGCATGAATTTCGTGCACCAGGCCCCTAGTGAGATATATAGTTGACAATTGAACATATTTAAGTAGATAATGCAGAAACGTAAAATTCAAAAGGTGGAAAAAGGCATATGTACTGTCTAATCAACCTGTTTGCCCTATTTCCTGGACACTTATTTTTCATAATCAGAAGCAATTCCTACTTGTATTAGCAATTAAAAAAAAATAAGAACTTCTAGAAATATGCTAGCTATATACAACATATAAACACAAGCATAGTAATAAATAGAGAGATAATTATAATTATTGTTTTTTTCCCTAATGGTAACATGCTATGTAATAAAACATATTTTCCTTCTACCAGTACTTCTGAATAAGTCTTGGATCTAATTGCCTTAGCAGCATTTGGAGAGCTTCCCGGTTTATTTTAACAGTTTCATAACATTTCATTTTTTGTCTATAACAGCATTGACTTAGTAAAATGTATATTACAGTTGCAATTAATATCTTTTTATTTTTATAAGTTTTGTGCATGTATTTATCTACAGTACCTATTCCTAAAAATAGAAATGGTGGGTCAAAAGACAGAAGCATGTGTAATCTTGATGGCTGATTCTGAATTTCCTTTTATAAAAAAGACGAAATTTTATTTCCACAGGTGAAGAGCCCGTTTTCTTACACTCATTCCAACACAGTGTATCATCAAACTTTTCTGGTTTTGCCAATTTGATGGGTGAAAGACAATATTTCACTGTTGTTTTAAATTGTGAGTGAGGTTGATCATCTTTTGATGTGTTTAATTATATGTTAATATCATTTGCCAATGTTTATAGTATTTAGGTAACTTAAAGATACATTAGACAAAGATTTTTAAAATTATATAAAATAATAACTAAGTAATTGTCAGAAATCAAGACAGAAGGTTTTTTTCTTTATTAAGATGTTACATATGTGCCCTTATTCCCCCATTACCATCCCCTCCTACCCCACACCTGTTCATGCACTCAACCCCTGGTATCTCCATCCGTTGGTTATGCTTATATACATGCATACAAGTCCTTCCTTTGATCTCCCCCTCTTATCCCCACCCTCCCCTACATTCCATCTGAGATTTGAGCATCTGATTGATGCTTCTCTGTCTCTGGATCTGTTTTTGTTCATCAGTTTATGCTGATCATTATAATCCACAAATGAGTGAGGTCATGTGATATTTATATTTCTCTAACTTATTTCGCCTAGCATAATGCTCTCCAGCTCCATCCATGCTGTTGCAAATGGTAGGAGTTCCTTCCTTTTTATAGCAGCATAGCATTCTATTGTGTAGCTGTGTCACAGTTTTCTAATCCACTCATCTGCTGATGGGCACTTAGGCTGTTTCCAAACCTTAACTATTGTAAATTGTGCTGCTATGAACATAAGGGTGCATATACCCTTTCTGATTGGTGTTTCTAGTTTCTTGGGATATATTCCTAGAAGTGGGATCACTGGATCAAATGGGAGTTCCATTTTTAGTTTTTTGAGAAAATGCCATACTGTTCTCCACAGTGGCTGCATCAGTCTGCATTCCCACTAGCAGCGCACGAGGGTTCTATTTTCTCCTCATCCACGCCAGCACTTGTAGTTTGTTGATTTGTTGATGACTGCCATTCTGACAGGTGTGAGATGGTACCTCATTGTTGTTTTGATTTGCATCTCTCAGATAATTAGTGACTGAGCATATTTTCATATGTCTCTTGGCATTCCTTATGTCTTCTTTGGAAAAGATTCTATTTAGTTCCATTGCCCATTTTTTTTATTGGATCATTTGTCTTCCTTTTATTAAGTTGCATGAGTTCCCTGTAAATGTTGGTGATTAAACCTTTATCACTGATAACATTTGCAAATATGTTCTCTCATAAAGTGGCCTTTCTTTTTGTTTTGTTGATGGTTTCTTTTGCTGTGCAAAAGCTTTTTATTTTGATATAGTCCTATTTGTTTATTTTCTATTTAGCTTCCATTGCCCCAGAAGTGGTATTGGTAAAGAAACTAATTAAGCATATGCCTGAGATTTTGCTATCTGTGGGTTCCTCTAATATTTTTATGGTTTCCCATCTTATGTTTAAGTCCTTTATCCATTTTGAGTTTATTTTTGTGTCTGGTGTAAGTTGGTGGTCTAGTTTCATTGTTTTTGCATATATCTGTCCAATTTTCCCAACACCATTTATTGAAGAGACTGCCTTGACTCCATTGTATGCTCTTGCCTTCTTTGTCAAATATTAATTGAGCATGGTGGTTTGGGTTGATTTCTGGGTTCTCTATTCTATTCCATTGGGCTATATGTACCAAGCAGTACCAAGCAGTTTTGAGAACAGTGGCTTGCTGCAGTATTTTCGCAGCAAGATTTCAAGAATCTGGAGAAGGGCTACATATAAATGGGTAAAGACTAAATATGAAATATAAATTTTGAGGACATTTTGGGGGAGCCAGATGGAAACTTAGCTCTAGTGACTAGGCTCTCCAAATGTCCACACCCACAGCATTTTATTCACACATTTTGCCCTTTAGCAAAGCAGATATATATCAAAGGTAAGGTCTGGTAAACAATAAAGGATTATCAGGTTAGGGGAATTGCTCTCAGCTGTTTGGTAACACGTAATAATATGCAGATCTTCAGCCCTGCTAAGCTGTTCATCGGTCTTCTGATAAACTTTTTGCATTTATTATACTAACTACTATACTTAGCATACAGCAGTGGCTTTGAAATACAGCTTGATATCTGGTGTTGAGATCGCTTCTACTTTGTTCATCTTTCTCAGGATCACTGGAGCTATTTGGGGTCTTTTCTTATTCCAGATGAATTTTTGGAGAGTTCCTTCTAGGTATGTGAAATATGTTGTTGATATTTTAATGGGAATGCATTGAATCGATAGATTGCTTTAGCTAGTAAGGACATTTTAATGATGTTGGCTCTACCAATCCATGACCACGGTATGTTCTTCCATCTATTTATGTCTTCCTCTATTTATTTTTTCAACATCCTGTAGCTTTTTGAGTAGAGGTCCTTTACCTTCTTAGTTAAGTTTATTCCTAGCTATCTTAATTTCTTTTGTGCAGTGGTAAATGGGATTATTTTTAAATCTCTCTTTCTGTAAATTTACTATTGGTATATAAAAATGCCATAGATTTCTTGGCATTAATTTTGTATCCTGATACATTGTTGAATTCATTTATAAAGTCTAATAATTTTTTGATCAAGTCTTTAGGGTTTTATATGTATAGTATCATGTCATCTGCAAATAATGACAATTTTACTTCTTCTCCAATTTGAATGCATTTATTTCTTCTTCTTGTCTGATTGTTGTGGCTAGCACTTCCAGTACTATGTTGAACAGGAGTGGTAAGTATCCCTGTCTTGTTCCTGCTTTTAGGGGAAATGGTTTTAGTTTTTGCACATTGAGTACAATGTTGGCTGTAAGTTTATCATATAAGGCTTTTATTATGTTGAGGTATTATCCTTTTATTCCCTCTTTGCTGAGTATTGTTTGTTTGTTTGGTTTTTTTTTTATCAGAAAAGAGTGTTGGACTTTGTCAAATACCTTTTTTGTATCAATTGATATGATTGTGTGATTTTTGTCTTTCAATTTGTTTATGTGATATATCATGTTTATTAATTTGTTGATATTGTACCAGCCTTGAATTCCTGGAATGAATACCACTTGGTCATGGAGTATGATCTTTCTAATGTAATGCTGGATTTGATTTGCTAGAATTTTGTTGAGGATTTTAGCATCTATGTTCATCAGGGATATTGACCTATAATTCTCTTTCTTTGTGGTGTCTTTATCTGATTTTGGGATTAGGGTAATGTGACTTCATACAAAGAGCTTGGAAGAATGCCTTCCTCTTGAATTTTTTGAATAGTCTGAAGGATTGGTTTTAGTTCTTTGAATGATTGGTAAAATCCCCTGTGAAGGCATCTGGTCCAGGGCTTTTGTTTGCTGGAAGTTTTTTTATTTCTGTTTCAATTTCATGAGTAGTTATTGGTCTATTCAGGTTTTTTTATTCTTCCTGATTGAGTTTTGGATGCTTGTATTTTTCTAGGAGTGTGTCCATTTTGTCAAGGTTGTCCAATTTGTTGGAGTAGAGTTGTTCGTAGTTGTTTTTTACAATCCTTTGTATACCTGTGGGGTCAGTTGTTACTTCAGCTCTTTCATTTCTGATTTTATTTATTTGGGTTCTCTCTCTTTGTTTCTCGGTGAGCCTGGCTAGAGGTTCATCGATCTTGTTTATCCTTTCAAAGAACTAGCTCTTGGTTTTGCTGATCTTTTGTATTTTTTTTGTCTCTATGTCATTTATTTCTGCTCTGATCTTTATTATCTCCTTCCTTCTAGTTATTGTGGGCTTTTCTTGTTGCTCTCAATCTAATTCTTTAAGTTGCAGAATAGATAACTTATTACCATTTTTCCTTATTTTTTGAGGTAGGCCTGTATGCAGGAAACCAGTCATTGCCTCACTAATAGAGATGTAGATAGAATAATCAGGAAGCCTGGTCAGAGCTATTCACTCATTATTTAGGTGAGACATTGGTAGTGAAGAAGCTTCCACTTGTTAGTCTTATGTTAATTCTTGCTGTTTGACTATTATTGGAATTTCCTGTCCTAAAGAATATGGGTGTATCACATAGTCCTAATAAAAAGGGATAGCAAGGCCAGAGCTGGGGGTGTCCTCCCACTAGTGGTGGACTTATGCCTGGCCCCCAATATTTCCAAACTGATGATTTTCTAGTCTCTCTTCATTTGTGTGCAGTCTTCGCCAGATCCTGAACCTTGACATTGGAACCCTGGAACATATGGGATGTGAAAAGGATTCCCACACCTATAGAGCTATAAACTTCCTTCTCAGGACTGCCTTTATTGTGTCCCATAGATTTTGGATTATTGTGTTTTCACTGTCATTTGTTTACAGGATGCTTTTTATTTCTTATTTGATCTCTTTGGTAACCCAATTATAGTTTAATAGCATGCTATTTAGCCTCCGAGTGTTTGATTTTTTTCATTGTTTTTATTGTTGTTGATTTCTAATTTTATGCTATTTGTGATCTGAGAAAATGCTTGTTATGATTATTTTGCCTGTGTCTTAATATGTGGTCTATCTTTGAATATGTGCCATGTGCACTTGAGAAGAATGTATAATTCTGTAGCTTTGGGGTGAAATGTTCTGAAAATGTAAATTAAGTCTATCTGATCTAGTGAGTCATTTAGGATTGCTATTTCTTTGCTGATTTTTTGTTTAGAGGATATATAATGGTATCAGTGGGGTATTAAAGTCCCCTACTATGATTGTATTGCTATTGATCTCTCCCTTGATATCTTCCAGAAGTTGTTTTATGTATTTGGGTACTCCTGTATTGGGTGCATATATGTTTAGCAGGGTTATATCTTCTTATTGAATTGCTCCTTTTAGTATTATGTAGTGGCCTTATCTCTTGTTATGACATTTACTTTGAAGTCTATTACAACCCCAGCTTTTTTCTCATTTCCATTTGCCTGAAAAAATTTTTTCCATCTCTTCACTATCGGTCTGTGTGAATCTTTTGTTCTGAGGTGGGTCTCTTGCAGACAGCAAATATATGAATCATGTTTTCTTATCCATTCAGCTACCCTATGTCTTTTGATTGGGACATTTAATCCACTTATGTTTAATGTTATTATTGATAAATGCTTTTTTGTTATCATTTTTATTCTTAATATTTATGTTCTTGTCTTTCTGTTTATTCTTTTTACAACAGTCCCTTTAGCATTTCCTCCATTGCTGGCTTGGTGGTAATAAACTCTCTTAGCCCTTTCTTTTTGTTTGTGAAGCTCCTGATTCCACCTTCAATTTTAAATGATAGCTTTGCTGGGTATAACATTCTTGGATTCAGTCACTGGCTTTGCGTCACTTTGTATATTTCATTCCATTCCTTCTGGCTTGGTGTGTTTCTGTTGAGAAATCAGTTGATATTCTAATGGGAGATTTCTTGTAGGTAATTTTCTGTCTCACTCTGGCAGCCTTTAAGATTCTTACTTTGTCGTTGATATTTGCCAATTTATTTATGATGTCTCTTGATGTTGATCTTTTTGGGTTCATCTTGTTAGGGACTCTGTGCTTCTTGGACTTATGTAGTTTTTTCTTGCAAATATCTGGGAAGTTTTCTGTCATTATTTCTTCAAGCAGTTTTCTATTCCTTCCTCCATTTCCTCTCTTTCAGGTACTCCTATTATATGGACGTTGTTTCATTTTGTATTGTACCAAAACTCCCTTAGGCTCTCCTCTTGCTTTTTAAGTTTTCTTTCCAGTTGCTGCTATGTTTGTGTGTTTTTTCCTGCCTTTTATTCTAGTTTACTGATGCGGTCCTCAGCCTCTTCTAGTCTACTGATTAAGCCTTCCATTGTGTTCTTTATTGCAGCTGTGTTCTTCTTCATTTCCTCTTTGTTCCTTTTCATGATGGTGACATTCTCATTCAGGTCCTTATAATTCTCATTGAGTTGTGTGTATTTGTCATGTAGTTGTTTGAGCATCCTTATAACCATAACTCTGAATTATTTCTCTGATATGTTCCTTGCCTCTATTTCCTTTAACTCCCTTTCTGGTGATTCCACTTTTCTTTCCTTTGGGGATTGATTTTTGTCTCCCCATATTTTGCTGTAATGTTTTAATTGTTTCTGTGTCCTATATCCAATTGCTTTGCTACCCATGTTCTTTTGGGGGTGGTGTTACTGGTGTGATCTTTCAGGTCTCCTGGACTTGGTGATCTAGTGGAGCTCCCTACTTGAGCTATTTGGGTTCTCTTGATGTAGTTGGATCTTAATTGTTAGTTTCTTATTTGTAGATGAAGTCTCATCACAGGTTGGCAATGTGGCTCACCTCCAGCTTTGTTGTGCAAGCTGTTTTGGATGTGATTGTAGTTTCAGCTCTCATGGGAAATGTTGTTTGAGGTCTCACTGGTATGTGCTCACTGTGGGTTCCCAGAGTCCATGGACTGGGAAGAAAGAGTCTCAGGGCCTGAGGCCCAGGTAATGTGACTTTGGCCGGTATGGTGTGGTTAGATTAGTGTCACTCTGAAATTTACTACAAAGGCCTGGAACCTGTGACAGTGGGGAGCAGATATCTCATAGTCTGCGGTTGAGGCAGTGGGACTCTGGCCAAAGCGATTTCCCTCTCTGAATCATGAAGGGGTTCAGGATCCAGCACTGGGTGTATAGGAATTTCAAAGTCTGTGGCTGAAACAATGTGACCTTGTCCAGGGAGGCAAGTCCTGAGTAATTCACCAGGTTGTCCAGAGGTAGATAGCTGGGAGTGGGATGTTGTGGATCCTACTGAGGGAGCTGTGCACCCTTGGTTGGAGAGGCATATGCCCAGTGGCAGCACACAGAGGGGCCTAGGAGCTGTCTGCAAGGGGTGTGTGCTTGTGGGGCCCACACACTGGATTGGAGTGTGTGATGTGCCACTGGCCACATGGAAGGAGAAGTCCCAGTTTCTGCTTCAGGGATATGTGTACCCTTGATTGGATACAAACACCCAATGGCTGCTTGCAGAGGTACACAGGAGCTGTCTACTGGGGCAGTGGGCTCAGGGGGCCCTTGTGCTGGAATGTTCCTACTGCAGGGACTGGATACCAGTGGCCAGGGTTGTACCTTGTGGCAGCTCAGAGAAGCACCCAGGGTCTGCCTGCCAGGGTAGCGGGCTCAGGGGGCTTGCACACTGGATCTGTGCAACTGCAGTGATCAGAGGTCAGCAGCTGAAGAGAACGTCTGAGTTTCTGCTGCTGGGGCATTGAGCCTTTGGTTGGATACGAGTGTGCTTAGTGGCAGCTCAGAGAGGCACCCGGGAGTTGCCTGCTGGGGTGGTGGCTTCAGGGGGCCTGTGTGCTGAAATCATGTGATTGTGGTGACTATGGGTAAGCAGCTGGGAAGAGGGAAAGCCAAATTTCTACTACTGGGCTGTGCACCCTTATTTGAATATGAGCAAGCGGGCTCAGTAGGCCTGCACCCTGGAAAGGCACAACTGAGATGTCCAGAGGTCAGCAGCTAGGGAGGGAGGGGAATGTTCCGATTTTTGCTGTCTTGTGCCCTTGGTTGAAATCACATATGCTCAGCAGGTGCTCACAGAGGCACCCAGGAGCCATCTGTCAGGGTGGTAGGGTCAGGAGACCAGCGCTCCGGAAAGGTACCACTGTGGCATCTACTGTTCTGCAGCTGTGGGGTAAGAAGACTTAGTTTTTGCTGCTGCTTCAGTGGTTGGATATGTGCACACCCAGTGGCGGCTCACAGATGTACCCCCTGGCAAACCGTAATTCAGAGAGGCTTTGACTGAGTTGTTTGTGGGCAGGCAGCCAGCAGTGGGGAAGCCTGCAATTATACAGTCGGGGGCCTTGTGCCCTTGGTTGGCTTTGTGCGCACCCAGTGGGTGCTTAAACAAGCACCTGCAGGTGTTTGCCAGCACAGCGCACTCACATACTCTGAGGGGCCCTGCCGCTGAAGCCGTGCAACCAAGGTGTCTGTGGGCAGATATCCAGGAAGGGGGAATTCCAAATTTCTACTGCTGGGGCAGTATATCCTTGTTTGTATAAGACCGTGCCCAGCAGGGGCTCAAGAGTAGCCTGTAGAGCAGTGGGCTCAGGAGGCCTGGGCGCTGTAAGTGCAACTGTGGTGCCTGTAGGTCTGTAGCTGGGGAGAGGGGAAGTCACACTTCGTGCTGCTGAGTGGTGCACCTCTGGAGATGGAGGTCCCAGGGCCCTCAGGTCTGTGGGTGGGGCAGCAGGATTTTGAGTTGAGTGGCTGCTGGGTCACAGGCAATGTCCAAGGCCTGTCTGGGTGGTGGTGATGAGTTCCTAGAAGAGGCTGCTTTCCCCTTCAAGATGCCTTGGGCTCCATGCCCAAGTCCCTCAGCCTGGGCAGTGTCTGCAGCGATGGCAGTCTCTCCCTGTCAAGGAGAGTCTGGTCTGCCAGCCTCTGCTACTCCTGCCGGATTTAGCTGTCACTCACTCACACACACACACCACACACATCCACACACTCTCCTTTTATCCCCTCACTCACTCACATTTTCTCCCTCACCTCTGTCCTGCCAGCCACCATCTTCCTACCTCCCATCCTATGTCAAAATAGAAAGTTTTTAATGTTAAAATATTTTTTAAAACTTCAGACGAATTTTTAATGATCACCTTTCCTTCTGCATTTCATTTTCCATCTTCCTTTTTCTATTTGCCTCTGACCCTTCTCTCTCTTAACTATTCTTGAAGAATTTAAATATACATTTAGAATAAATGTAATCCCTTTTATAGTGTGTAAAAAGAAAAATAATTAGGGAATTCTCTATTTATTAAAAGATAAATTAGCCAGTTTGGCTTTGTGGATAGGGCATCAACCTGTGGACTGAATGGTCCCAGGTTTGATTCCGGTCAAGGGCACATGCCTGGGTTGGAGGCTTGGTCTCCAGTAGGAGGCGTGCAGTAGGCATGCAGGAGGCATGTCAGAGGCAGCAGATCAATGATTCTCTCTCATTGTTTATGTTTCTATCTCTCCCTCTCTCTTCCTCTCTGAATTCAATAAAAAAATATTTTAAAAAATGTTTCTCTTAAAAAAGATAAATTAAAAATCTCATGTTCTTTATGTCAGAGTTCTTAGTTAGAAGCAACAGAACTATGGATGAGTCACACAGAAATGCAGTGACTCTAGAATCTTTGGCAGGCAGGTAACCAGGTTATTTATCTCTGAATTGTGGTTAGAGTCACATTACACAATCATGAATCCATCCCAGTTGTTGAACACTATCCTCACTGGCTTGACCACTACTGATACTTGACCCTGAGGGCTGCTGGAACACAGCAGTTTCTGTTACTCCAGTCACTGGATGTGACTGCTATTGGTTCACCTCTCATGGATTTGGAGCAATCTCGGCTTCTTTGGAACCATAACATCTATTTTGGTCATTTTAGGTATGTCTAGTCTGTTGGGCCAGGTGTTTATGCTCTCACTGGAAGGCAGTTCTGGAAACCAGTACCAGGCATTTTCGTTTTCTGCCTCACAAGATGAGGAGGCTCTAAAATTGGAAGGGTGTTTTGATTCTGGGTGGCCAAAATATTGACAGTTGTCATCAGTAGTTCGAAACTGATTTTCTTCTTCTCCTGGCAGAGGTCTTTGTAAGACTGATACTTGAGAATCAAGACTGATAAACACTCTGTTCTGTTGGCCTGAAATACTAAGGGTTAAGGAGGAAAATAATTGGTCCTCAAGTCACATAACCTGATCAGAGGTTTAGGTGGGACAGGATATATAAAAATGTACAGTTGGAGAATTAGCCCCCAAAGCTAAAATTTATTCCTGAAATTTCCAAATTTTAGTCCATCACTCTAATTTTTAAATTACACAACCTCTTTTCACTAGCTTACTTTTAATAAAAAAATATTTAACACAGTATTTTCTGAATGAAAATAAGTTTATTGTTTTTATATTTTCTAGCATTACAACAGTTAAGTTAGGGCTAGTCATAGATATACACATAGCCTAGGAAAGTTAATATAACTTCTTTCTCTCAGGCTAAATGTATCAGTTTGTTAGAGCTGCTGTAACAAAGTACCACAGAGTGGGTGGCTTAAATAATGCCGAAATGTAATGTCTCATAGTTTAGGGGACTAGACGGCCAAGATCAAGGCTTCAGCAAGGTTGCTTCTTTCTGAAGTCAGCAAGGGAAGGATCCATTCCATACTTCTCTCCTTGGCTTATAGATAGCTATATTCTCCCTGTGTCTACATATTGTCTTCTCTGTATGTGTCTTTGTGTCTGAATTTATCATTTTTATAAGGACAGCAGCAGGTGTATTGAATTAGGGCCCATGCAAATGATGTAATTTGAACTTGCTTATCTTTGTAATGACCCTATTTCTGAATAAGGTCTCATTCCAAGCTACTATGGGTGAGGACCTCAAAAATTTGAGGAAGACATATCAGTGCCAATCTGGTTGTTAACCTTAATAAAATTTGTATCTAGGAGAGGAGAAAAGGAGACTATAAAGGACTGTCTTGACTTCTAATTTGGGAAGAAAGCAGCCTGAGGGTCAAGAATTTGAGGTAGTAGCATTTCCAAATACAGGCAGGCCCAAGAAGACCTCTGAGTATACAAACCATGGTTGTAATATTTTAAAAGAATAATCTGCAGACATAATCTAAGTAATTAAATACAAGTAGAATTTGATAGTTTTTGTCCCGTATGCAGCACCAAAAAAAACCTATATATATTTTGTAATTTAAAAATGCACAACTTCTCTAATTCTCTCTAGGTGCTAAAACTTATTTGGAAAACAATTTGACAATATTGCAGTAAAACTGAATCCTACTACTTTTAGTGACTCTTTGAGTATATGAAATCATATATAAAACCTCAAAACTCATGATTATTTTCACATGGATTCATACAATCAAATTAAATCATAGTTTTGAACACCTGTACATAAAGCAAAATGCAATAAATATATGAGAGTCAGAACATTTTTATGGGAACTTTTTTAATGTATCTGCCTAACCTGTCTCACAGGAGTAAAAAAAAAAAGAAAGAAAGAAAGAAAAGAAACACACAAATAATAATAATAATAAACAGTATAGACTACCATAGGAAGCTGTAAAAGTCCGAGGTATTTTTATATCAAATTATGAGCAACGAGTCTTGCTTTTGCTTTTACATTATTGAGACCTATGGCCAATTCTCCGCTGGCTGCCAGGACCTCAGAATTAAAATGGAGATGGCAGCTATGTTGGAAGGGGTTGTCGTATAAGAAAATACTGTTAAATTTTATTAGATAGCTTTATTAAAATTACAGCCTTTGGATTTTAAAAACAGACTGAAGTCTGACACAGTATAAACTTCCCTTGGAGGGAATCTCCTTTGCATTTAGTCTAAGTCTTCTTAGGTTCCCAGCACATTTCAGCTGGCATTTTGGCAAATTGCAGGTATCATCCACAACTTTGGCAACTTGTACATATTTGTTACCTTACTCTGCACTAAGTTTAAGGGAAGAAGGTATCCTATTCTAATCCATTTTCTTTGGTAGCTTCTTCCTCTGCACCTTGATGAATAACCATTGTTCTTTGAACATTTGAATGTGAATGAGCAAAGCAACCACATGATGGCAGCATGTTAAAAGAATAAAGAATTGTTCACTTGGAGCCATCCTTTTAATTTTTAAAAATCTATATGAACAAAGAGGGAAACTTCAGATCTACCTGCTTAGAGAACCTCTTTTCTAGTGGATTCTCACAGATGCTGGAGTAAAAGGTAGTAACGGGTTTGAAATCTCAAAAACAGTAAGGAGTGAGAGGACAGAGAGCAGAGTTCTGAGGCTTGAAGTGGGATCAGACAATCAGGTTGTTACTCATCCTTCAAGCTGAGCACCTTCTGTTAATAAGTGAGTCAATTATTTGGTGAATTGTGCAAAGGAGAATGATAACTTAAGATGTGACTAATTTTAATGTCTAGTAGCTATAAAAGATGTTTTTGGGTGTTCTGAGGATTGAATTTAAAGCCCTGTCAGTTATATGCACGTATGTGTTATGCATTTTTTAACAAATCACCAAAACATTGCCATGATGAAGGTGAACAACCTCTCTGTCTTGTCATCTGTGACTAAGGAGTTTTATTTCATTTGCATACAAATTAATCCACATTTGTTGAAAACCTCCAATTGCATGGTAGTTAATTGTTTTGGTAGGAAAGAGGGAGAAAGAGAGGAAGAGAGAGATTCTTCTCTTGGAAGAAATCTAAGTATGATTAACTCAGGGCCCCGAATTTCTTGGCTGTTTCCTTCTACATTGGCTTTTTTTTCACCTAGTCTTTCTTTTGTGATGGTGCACATGACTCCAAGGTATATTTAACTGAGGGCTTTGCTACTTCAGGAAGAGGAGATTTCTCTTTCCCAATGGTTTCAGTAAAACTTTCGGAGCAGGCTCCCATTGGCCCGTCTTGGGTCACTTACAAATCCCTGGACTGATCACTGTGACAAAGAGGAGTGAAGTACCAGATTTGTTAGGCCAGTCATAGGCAGGTGGCTAGACCCAAACTCAAGCCATTTTCCTCCCCACTAGCAATGTGGACTGGAAATGCAAGAACAGAGATTTCCAAAAGGAAAATTAGGATTCTGTTACCAAACTAAAGGGGGAAGGAATAGTAGGCAAGCACAAGCAATAGCTGTTCAATTTAAAAGATACAGTCCCTGCCCTCAAGGATTTTATAAAAGTGAGAAGAATTGTGAGCTGAAGAAATATTATCATCAACATTATATTTAAAATTGCTTTAGAGTCCCAGCAGGTTTTGCTCATTGGACAGAGCATCAGCCTGTGGACTGAAGGGTCCCCTGTTCGATCCCGGTTAAGGGCACATGCCTGGGTTTCGGGCTCAACCCCTAGTAGTGGGTATGCAAGAGGCAGCCAATCAATGATTCTCTCTCATCATTGCTGTTTCTATCTTCCTCTTCCTCTCCCTTCCTTTCTGAAATCAATAAAAATATATTTATAAATTAATCAATAAACAAAATTGCTTTAGAGTTTTTGAAATACTTCAGTGATCCTTATAAGAATAGTTTAGGTTAGTCCTATTTTGTAGTTAAGGACAAAGAGAAACATATACATTAATTTTCTTTTAAAAAATACATTTTATTGATTTTTCACAGAGAGGAATGGAGAAGGATAGAGAGCTAGAAACATCAATCAGTTGCCTCCTGCACACTCCCTACTGGGGATGTGCCCGCAACCAAGGTACATGCTCTTGACTGGAATTGAACCTGGGACCCTTCAATCTGCAAGCTGATGCTCTATTCACTGAGCCAAACCAGATAGGGCAATATTAATTTTCTTAACTGCTGCTTATTATCCTCAACATAGAACTTATATCAAAGTTGAAACTCATATATGTATTTTCCAAATGACAGTTCTATCTGTATGCAACAGTGTGGAGTGAGTATGAGTATGTATTTGTGAGTAAAAGAGTAAAAAAGTGTTTATATTATACTGTTACCAGAAAGGGGACCTGACCCTGAGTGGGTCTGCCGAGGGCCGGCCAGTAGTGTGTGGATTCCTGACTTCGTGCAGGAAAGATTTCACAGCACAGGTCCAGGTGACTATGAGGGAACGCTTGTTAAAGCCGGGGACAGGTGAAACAACAAAGGGCTTGGTGTTGAAGAGGCAACAGGGGAGCCTAGGCTGGGCTGCCTTAGCTCTCTGCCAAGTCAGGGAAAAGCGGGCCTTGGAAACAGGTTCAGGGGACTAGCTTTCAATGAGCTGCCACTGCTCATTGCCCCCTTGGGTGCAAGTCTCATGGGGTCCCATAGAGTTTAGGAGATGCATGCCTTTTGTGGGGGAAATGTGAGGAATGAAGAGGAGAAAGGGAATGGCAGGGGCTGCTCCCCAAAGGGACAGCATGTGCTGGGTGCTTTATCTCTTTCTCATAGGAGGGAATCGTAAGGGGGTGAGGGGAGGTTTTCAGCATAATATTAATTAGGGTTTTTTTTGTTTGTTTGTTTTGAGGAGTGCTCCTCTAGGGCTGTGGTCTTCACTGATTAGTCAGTGTCAGGACGAGGATCATGTTTGTCATAAATACAGATTCTGGGGCTTCATTCTTTAGATTTCCTGGATCTGAATCTTAAGAGATGGGATCCTTGGAATTAGCATTTGTAAACAAGAGACTCACATGACTTTTATGCACCATGATGCTTAAAAAAAATCTGGCTTAACATATGTCATTGCATGCAGTCTTAGCATAGATTTATAGGAAAGAAATCAGAAATCCACAGGGTCTCTCAGTCCCTCTTGCAGGTTTTGCCTCTTAACTCTGGTCATCTTTCCTTTTTGGTTCTTTTCCTCTCCTTCTAAGGTAAAATACTCATAAATTAGAAAGACTAAGAATTATACTGTCATTATATCTAATTTGTGATACTCCAAATGAATTAATAAATGTTAGTTTTTATAGTAAATACCTTAAAATAAAAATTTACAAAGGAGCTTAGCTGACCTGTTCTTATGCCCAGATTAAAAACTAACAAACAAACAAACAATTCATGATTTCCAGAAAAGTAAAGTGAGTTGTTTACCTACATGATTAGTATGGATGGCCATTTTGAAACTACTCAATATTAAATGACCATTTCATTGTGGGAAAGTCAGTTAACATTTAAAATGAAAATCTAACTTTAGTTACATTTAATCGTACCTGCACTGGTGTATAGAATTCAATCCCAGAATCCTGAGCCATATTTGATGACTTGTTCTTATTAATAGTTACTGGACACTCGTTATGTCTGCATGTCTGGGAGTAAGTGCTGGTGTTTCCATTTTATAAAGGAGGAAACTGGGATATGCACATATTAGGTAACTCAAGGCCAATGTTTCTCAAACTTTTCTATGAAAAGAATCACCTGGGAGTTTTGTTAATAAGTAAATTCTGATTCATGGGTCTGTGGTGAGACTTGAGATTCTGCTTTTTTAACAAGTTCTCAGGTATAGGCCGACATGGTGGGCTTTCTGACCATACTGAGTAGCAAGGCCTTAGTTCACGACATAGTACCTGGCAGACTGTTCTAACCCTGACGTCTGACACCAAAGCCCAGGCACTGAACCCCTATGCAGAGTATGTGTTCACCTCTCTCTTCATTACATTATACTTACAGATAGAGGAGTGACGCCAGTTCTTGCTGCATGTACGTTTGTGATGTAACTTTACCCTTGAGGATATTCAGAGGAACAAAACACAACTGAATATCTGCCTTTTCCAGGGCCACTGTTCCCCCGAGGAAAAATACAGGGGGCAGTGACAGCTGCCACCTCACCTTTGCTTTTGAGTCATAGGGTTTCTCTTGCTCATTGAATAGGGTTGTCCATCACTGTCTAATTCCTGTATGCCCAAATATGTATCACACACACACGCACACGTGCACACAAACATGTGTGTAAATATAAACACACATATAGTACACACACATATAAACATACATATGTTGTCAAATGACAAAACTAAATAACTTAGAAATAGGTTTTATGTCCGTTATTCAAGGGAAAATAATCAGTGGCTTGTGGAGCCTCACAAGCAGCGCAGCACTGGTCCTGAGGAGTTTGAGGAGACTGTCTTAGAGAGCCTTAGAAGAGGCACTACAGGAATAGCACGGTTGGCTAGGAGGCTGGGATGGCCTTGTAAGGCCAGCAGGTCCTGTTTTCTAGGGCAGTGGTTGCCAACTGGTGGTCCGAGGGCCACTGGTGGTCTGTGAGGTCCGAAGGTTGGTGACTCTTGTTCTAGGGGAAGGTCAGCTGGCTGAACTGAGGGGGTGGATTGTGACTGGTGTAGGATGGATTTCCTGTAAGGGCAGGCTGATTGAGTTTAGATTTATGATTTGGCCAGGCCATTGGGATGGCCGTTTTTTTTGTTTGTTTGTTTGGTTTTTTTTTTGTGGGTCCCAATATATGCATTAACTTTATCAATATAACCTACATATTACACTTGCTTCATAATTTTTAGCTTACTTTATTTGGCTTCTAATTTCCTTTGGTGTTCATAGTTCCATTTTTTTTTTTTTATCCTCCCACTAGAGGCCCAGTGCACGAATTTGTGCATGGGTTGGGTCCCTCAGTGTGGCCTGCTGGGATTGGACAAAACCAGCCGTCCAAAGCTGCCTGCCATTTCTGCCTGCCGCTCCATTCATCCAGGTCGCCCTGTGCCTGCCACGGGCTTGCACCCAGTCAGTCCTAATCGGGAGAGGCTTGCACTGCCACAGCAGTGGTCACCAGCCTCCAGCCCTGTGTCTGGGACCTGGTTAGGATGCAATTGGCCCTCCAGGAGGGTGGTGGGACACCCTTGTTGACCTGGGCTCTGGATCGTCGGGAGCCCCCTGGTGGCCCCTTTTTTTCTTTATTGATTAAAGTATTATATATGTGTCCTTATCCCCTCATTGCCACCCCCCCCACCACCACTCCCGTTCATGCCCTCAACCCCCTGGTGTCTGTGTCCATTGGTTAGGCTTATATGCATGAATACAAATCTTTTGGTTAATCTCTTTCCCTTAACCCCATCCTCCCCTAACTTCCCTCTGAGGTTTGAGCATCTGATTGATGTTTCTCTGTCTCTGGATCTGTTTTTATCAGTTTATGTAGTTCATGGCGGCTGCTTTTATATCATTTATTCCTTGTGAAACATCTATGGAGGGGAAGCAGCCATGGTGACTGGCTTGTTCTCCGGAGATTGGACCTGCAGGACTACTGAAGGAGTGAGTGGCTGCTGCCGGTCTGGGACTGTTCGGTCAACTGAGAAGCACTCCTGCTGTGAGAGCGCAATGACCACCAGGGGGCAGCTCCTGCATTGGGCATCTGTCCTCTGGTGGTCAGTGTGCTTCATAGCCACCAGTAGTTCAGTAGTTCAGTTATTTAGGCTTTTATATATATAAATACTTTCTTTTTGGCCCCCAAACAACTCATTTTCATGGTAGTACTACCATTTTAACAGTTACTAAAAACAAAGAGGATTCAAATTGCCACTTTTCACCTCCTCATATTACTTTGGTAAAAGCAGCCTGGAGTCAAGGACTTGCTTTTCATTTTTCTTCAGGTGGAAGTAGTTTGATTGACTGATTTGTTCAAACAGAGGGACAAAGGGAAATAAATCTGGGTGCTCAACATAAAAAAAAAAGGCTAATGACAAAGCTATTTTTAGGGAAAGGGGACTTTTTGTCTTTCCTCTATTATTCGTGTGTCAGTTTGCTATCTCTACTCTCTGGTTCTTATCTTTAAAAGGCAGCTGCTTTGCCTCAGGCATAAATCAGAAGAGTAAAACCAGCTGCCCATTGAAGCAGGGTGGGTGGGGTGGGGTGGGAGTGAGATGAAAGGAAAGAGAAATGGAGAGAAGAGGAAAGGAAGAATAAAAGACCCCTAGAGAATCCCTGCTAGGTCAAACACAACAAACAAAAGTCTGCTGCTAGTCCTGTAAGCACTGGTAGATCAGAGAAGCCAACTAGGGAAGAGAAAGATGAAACCCTTCGTGGCTCAAAAGCAGAAAAGAAGATTCCAGGCAAGTGACATAAGCACTGTGGCAGTGCCTCTACCCTGGAGGTACAAGGCGCACATTCCTGATTCAAGGAATACACGGGAGGTAAGTGCTCAACCCAGGACAGGAGACAGAACTGAGAGAGGAAAAACTCTAATAATTGTGGATCATAATTACTTAAAATAGGAACCACACTGTTTTCCCACAGTGCTCCATATTTAAGAGTTTATATAAAAATATTTCAGTTTTTGTAGATACAATTATTCAAGAGTATACACATGAAAAAAATTCTCAATTTATATGTTCACACAAATTTGGACTTCCTGAATTTACCACTTCATTTCCTTACAAACAACTCACAAAACAAAAATTTTGTTAAAATTTACTCAAAATAATTTTTGATATCTGATAGCTAGCTCTACATTTTTTTATTTTTTAAAGCCAGCTGCTAGGAATCATGTAAATACAGTCTAATTTATATAAATTTAGCTGGAAAAATAGAGAATAAGTATCAATTTCAGTTGTTTCTATTTTTGAAAATTTAAGTTTGATATTAAAAAGTTACAACTTTAAAAGTTTGAAATTCTGTATGAGAAGGATAGAGTCCTACCTACTATCAGACTTGCTTGGTAGTGTTCTGGGCTCATGCACATTTTACATTTTAACATACTCTGCTCTAATGCATTAGAGAGTGGATTATTTAAATACAGGTAAATAAAGGTACTGTGGCTGCAGAGGTGGTGGAAGGGGGGCTGTGAACAGTTTTGTGATGACCAAGTAAAGGAAATATGTTTATTAATAAATTAAAAAGTACAAATTAACTGTTATTTTAGACATTATTGCAAATATAACTACAACTTTAGGCTCCTTAAGGAAGAAAAAGTGGGTGAAAAAGGAGCCACATACTAAACCTGACAAGCTTGGGGAGGCCTGCATGGCAGGCTTTATAAACTCAAAGACTTAATAGGATGGTCTGAAATTAAAACTTCCTAACTAAAAGCAGGCCATAGCAAGTAGTCATGTCCTAGGCTAGTATCTTCCCTGACAAAGGTCAGTCTTTACCTTAATTGAGCCTGTCTATTGTCTTTTTGCATCTCGATTGCATACCTTTAGAATATCAGAGTAATACCCCACCTCACCCCTCAGGGCACAACCACACATCAGATCACAGAACACAGATCCCTTTACTGTTACTGTTATTGTGTTAATTGTTGACTGTTAACTATCTTATACCCACACAAATGTAAAAAAATTAAGTGTCTATTCGGTTTACTTTTTTATCCAATCCCAGCCCTACTCCCAGTTTTGCTTTCTCCCACTTCCCTAATCTATTACCAATGAATTTCATGCAATCCCCTTACGTATTGCCCTTTGAACCTTATGTATAAAATAAGTGGTAAAACTGCCATTTCCTGCATCATTTTCTCAATCTGTTGAGATTTTACTTCCTGGCAATTGTCATCTGTCTGGCTCATATAAACTCATAAAAATTCGCTACAGGTTTGAACATTTCTATGTTGATACTCTCTATAGCTCCATTTAAATATTACCATTCTGTTTTCTACATTTCTTTTGTCTTACTTGATGACTAATGGACATGGCACACCTGATATTCCCCAAAGAAATGAAACTAGATGACTTTCAGGGAGCATAATAATTCAGCTTCCAGCTGTGAACACACACACACACACACACACACACACACACACACACTCAGAAACCAAAGGTAGATAGGGAGAAGCCATGATGTACTCAAAAGAAAAGCCATAGAATATATTAATGTAGAACATTAAGTTTTACAGAATATTCTTGAACAGAAAGTATTGTGGATTGCTGGTCTAACAGGCAACACTCACGTCTGAGCAAGAGCAATGACGATTACAAGACTATAGATACACACAGTGTTTTTAAAAGTTAGTTTTTTAAAAATGGTAATTTATGCATATGGTGTAAAATTCAAGAGTTATGTAGTAAGAAGAAAGCCTCCTAACCTCCTATTACTAGGCTCAAACCTCATCATTCTTAACCTCCCCTCATTCTTAACCCACTCATTCCTCCTTAGAGGCAACCACAATTATCAATATCTTGTGTATTCCAGAAGCTTATAGAAAAGATTTTAAAACTTATCCTGTCCCCGTGTTAAAACGTAAGATATTCAATTTTTCATGACTTAAAACAACAAAATGGAACTGTTGTCTTTGATTCCCATATGGAAAAGACTTCCATTGACAAGGATAGGTAACTGAAAACTCGCTGGACATTACCCAGGATGGTCCTGATTCTCTCCCCTAGCAGAGAGTTCTTTCCCATGGCAACAAGATGAAGAGCCAACTCCTAGGGATCTGTCCTTCCTTAAGGGCTCTATGTCATTAGTTCACTGCCTAGTAATTACAGCTGAATCCAAATAAAAATGTAAAGTGAGTGTGACTCCCTCTTATAAATTGAATGATATGGGTGCTCCTGGCTTGTGAAAGGAAACAGATTGCTCTCTGTTTTTTGTTGTTATGTCCAAGGTTTCCTATTTGCTTTGGCTGAATTATCACCAGCCACATGAAAATACATTGATAACAAAAGACAGGCAGAGGCTCCACATCCACCCCCATGCAGAGTGCGGATACATTTATAAGACTACCTTGTCTCTATAAAATGCCAGCCATTAATAATTCAGCAAGAGATCTCTGAGTTCTAAGCACTTTAAAATTGATAATGTCTCCAAAGTATCTGTAGTTTGTAACCATTTAAAACTTACCAGGGTGATATGTAGAAAGCCCTCAGCAATGTATCTATGGCTCTTATGATGCCAAAGTTCTGCTTGGCATCTACAGCAGAGTTCACTAAATGCCAGCACCCTGCTAGTTCTCAATGCTATAACCTGTGAGATTAGATTGGAACAATTGTGACAAACACGCCATGATGACAATGAATGATGAAAATTTTCATTTTCTGCTCACACCCAAAATGGTGCATATGGCAGACCAGGAGGACTGCTGGGGGCAAGTAGGAGTCTGCAGCTAGCTGAACCATTTAATGTTGGCAGAACAGTTATACTGGGATGGTATTCAGTGTTGTTCAGCATTTGAGCATCAACCTACGAGCCAGGAGGTTGTGGTTCGATTCCCAGTCATGGCACATGCCCGGGTTGTAGGCTCAATCCCTGGGGTGGAACATGTGGGAGTCAGCTGATCAACGATTCTCTCTCATTATGGATGTTTCTATCTATTTCTCCCTCTCCATTCCTCTCTGAAATTAATAAAAATATATTTGAAAAAAAAAGATGGGAATGTCATATCTCACAATGTATTCTAATAGTATTGCTTGCTATAAAGAATTATGCCTTTAGTCCAGGCTAGGGGAAAAGTAGGTCTACAGTTGTGAGACCATGAAATAGTTTATTCTTGCATTATTTATTAACTAGTATATATTTCTTTTATGAACAACTGCAAACCTACTTTTTCCCCACCCTTGTATGTACCAGCAGGAAATTTAAACCCGTTTTATACTTACTTTCTTAGGCCAACCATCCAAGACATAATGATTTGTTATTATCCATAAATTAATTTGAATTTATGAAGGTAAAACAGTCATATTTCTTCTACTTTTTAAACCAACTTTTTATTGCAAAACTATGCAGATACATGGTTTAAAAAACCATGTATTTCACAAAGATTATAATTTAGAAAGAACAACATTCTTCTACTTCCTTCCCCTGATTATTACTCTTCAGAAAAAACCACGTTCAGCTTCTTTTCTTGGCATTTCCTGCCATATTTGGAAATAACATTGACTTAATGTAATTTTGTTCAATTTATATTCTAGTGGTCAATTTCCTATTTTTAAACTCTGCCCTCCTGCTCCTCAAATGACTCTCTCCTCTTCCGGTATAGCTTCAGCTTCATTTTTTGATAAATCAGTCTGCAGTTTTCATTATTATGATCATAAAATATTGTTCATGGTTTACCCCTGTAGTACATTGCAGGGGAGGAAAACGTTCTCCTTGGTCCTCTCAGGGTCCTTGGTTGGGTCTGAAAATTAAATTGACAAAGATTGAATGACAAGAGAAAAGCATACAAATTGTTTAATACAAGTTTTAGTGACACAAGAGCCTTCATAAGGAAATGACCTAAAGGAATGGCTCAACCTGATTGTTTTTATGCTAAGTCTGATGAAGAGTGGACAGTTGAAAACAGTAGGACAGAGAATATAAGCCCATTCATTCAGATTCTGGGTCTTGAAAGTCTTGAAGAATCGTCCTTTCCTGTGGGTCTAGAAGGGCTCCTCTACATGAGGGTCTTAGGACCTGTTTCAGGGGAGAGAAATGGGAGAAGGTAAGAAACACCTTCCTGCTTCTACTGATCTCCCAAACTCTTTCAGTTTAAGATATTCAATATACCAACGTGCCATATGTTGGAGTATCCTATCCTGAACCTCACCAATATGATTTTAGTTACTCTCTTCTGTACTTTTGTTTTCTAGAGAGCTGTAATTTTATTTTTATATTAGTCTTCCATGTGCCATGTCCAATTCATCCTGTATTGTTTCATAAAGTATTGGCTCTCTTTTAACATATTCTAATACTTTGGGTAACCTCACAGTTTCTCCATATTCTTGAAGACACATCTTCTAGCCTGTTGCTCCAATCTCGAATATTTATTCTCACCATTTCTCCTCAGCTGCCTTCCTGGGATTTCCCATCACATCACCCTGGAAATTTCCTTCACCTTCCTCCTACCCTGGATCCCTCCTTCTTGGACCCATAGACTCCCTCTTTCTTGGTTTACTCTCTCATTCAAGGGGAGCCTGTCCTCTACTTAGTAGGTTCCATGGGAGGTTAACTTTGGGACGTTTGTGTATCTGCAAATGAAAATGTCAGCACACTTATTTTATAGTTAGATTAACTACAGAATTCTAGATTTGAAGTACTGTATTCTTAATATGGAAGGGATTGTTCTACTATGTTCTAGGTACCAGCTTTGGTGCTGAGACATTTGGTGTCTTCTGACTTATGCTTCTTGCTGCACGACTCTTCTCTTCTCCCGGGCTGGAGGTCTGAGTTAGTAGGCAGGCTTTAGGCTGACATGACGAACAGTTTAGAAGACAGGTGGAAAACCAAGGTGGCTTCACTGGGGCCTCTGACCACGCACACTTCCTGCTCTGTGGCAGCCCTACGAGCTGTGGGTGAGATTGGCTCCAGTTCCTAATGAGAGGTGGATACTGTACTTACTGTATCTCCTGTCCTGTTTTCCTCCATAAAGCTGAGCAAACATAGTGTCAGATTAAAGCATATTTGTTACTTCTGAGCCTGATTGTCAGCTTGGATGAATAGCAAACTCTGTAGCACCGCAAAACCAAATTAAAAGCTGTTATCTCAGCTGATGTTTGGTTAAGCTAACTTGGTTTTATAAATTTCTAATGTATTATGTATTTTTAAACTATCTTTCAATAAATACTTGAATGTTCTATACTGGTTTCCCTTAAGAACTGAAGCTAAGTATGAAGTAGGGATAATCTATAAGTTTCATAAATTAAGTCCACTCAAATTCATCTATTTAAATATTAATGGGGTAATTAGGTAGGCAGTAAAGATAAAAAAAATAAATTGGAAAAACAAAACATCTTTTCCTTTGTGAAATTTATAAAATGTGAGTATAAGTATGTGTGGTGTTTTTTTTTTTGGGGGGAGGGGGGTGGAGGGGTTCAGTATCATTGATACTGCAATGCAGGTGAGTATGTGTTAGTCTGAAAAAAAGGAGGGTCATCTGATCCCTGGCTACAGTCTACGGGATGAATAGGAAGGCTTAAGGCCGGGCCTGGGAGAAGCTCAAGGCTGCTGAATAATTCAGGTAAGAAGGTGGTGGCTGAATTAAGTCTGTGACCATGGGGAAGGAGAAATGTGAATGTATGAAAGACATCAAGAATCTGATTAGACAGAACTTGGAAATTATTTGAGGGAGTGAGGATGGGTGAGTTGTGGGGGAGAAGATAGAGGATTTAATTTTGGACAAGTTGAATGTTATTTGCCTGTGGGATATCTAAGGGGGGATTTGAATTGGAGCACAAAGGGATTATTTGCTCTGGAAATAGATATTTGGGTGTCATTCACACATTGATATCTGAAGCCATGTGAATTGAGGTCACAGGTGGAAAGTGCTTAACTGAAGTTAGAGAAGGTTGGATGAGGAAATCTTAGGGAATATGGACATGTATGGGGTAGCAAGATCAGACAACCTCATATATATCAAGAGAAGAGAGGATTCAAGAAATGAGCAATTAGTATTGGTGACGTTCAGGATAGGCTACTCCAAAATATAGCACCTTGGCATATTGATTTTTAAGCTGAAAGAGTGAGAAAATGGCAGAAGTAAAAAGGTTTCTCTGAGTTTCTACCACCCTTCTCCCCTGAAGTTGGTCATAAGACCCTCACATGAGAGATGCTTTTTCTTTTTTAAAAAAATATTTTTATTGATTTCAGAGAGAGGAAGGGGGAGATAAATAGAAACATCAATAACGAGAGAGAATCACTGACTGGCTGCCTCCTGCATGCTTTCTACTATGTGTTAAGCCCGCAACCCGGGCATGTGCCCTTGACTGGAATCAAACCTGGGGCCCATCAGTCTGCAGGCCGACACTCTATCCATTGAGCCAAACAAGTGAGAGCAAGAGATGCTCTTTCTATGCCTGTAGGAAAGGACCATCCTTATCTTCCAGACTGAGGGACATTGCCAAGAATCTGAACAAACAGGCCTTACCCAGTTTCCCTCAATTTACTACCTTATATTTTTCCATGACTGCACTCTGCATCAAACTGAGCATACTTAACCACTCAGGCTTAACCATTTCTTTGGTTCTTTATTTCTTTATGAAGGCAAACTTATATGAAAAGTAGTCACTTTGCTTACACAAAATCTGAGAGTTCACCTACTTACTTATCTACTAGAGGCCTGATGCACGAAACTCTTGGAAGGGGCTCAGCCCTTGCAGCCCTGGCTTCATCCAGAAGGTCGTCTGGGAGGTCATCTGGACAGTGGTTCTGCTGTTGGGCCATCTGGTCTAATTAGCGTATTATGCTTTTATCATTATAGAGAACATGAAGCTGAAGGGACAATTGTCTAAGTTCTATTCGGACAACAGCATTTTATGTCCAATGCAACGCTCTTCTCTGTGCCTCAAAGATGAGTTTAAAAAAGAGCATTATAATTATGTGTGTGAACTGTTCTCTAGGCCAAAGAATGTTGTTGTGCATATCAGTGACAGAACCTTTGGAACAAATCCACTAGGTAGAATCAAATACTATCCTCTCTCCCTGGAACTTTGAACATTCTGGGTGGTTATGAAAGTGCATATCATGCTGTTTTGCAATTTGCTTATATCTCTGCTCCATAACTTTGAAATGCTGAAAAGCAAGGTCTAGATCATACCATTATCTTTGTAACCACAGAGTTTGGCACAAATTATGGCCTCAAATTTATAGAATTGACCATAGTTAGTGACTGAAATATTAAGTAATCTGCATATGCCCTAAACCAGAAATGATTCCAGTTTTCTCATCACAAGATCCTCTTAAAATGACTCTTTCCTCTTAATGATGTTCATGTCTTAACAGATTCCTACAAAATAAACTGCAATTTTAAAATAATCTCTGGTTTATCATCATTGTGGGTGTAAATATAACCACAGGGGTTGAAAAAAATTCCAACCAAGAGTAAAGCAATTTGATGTTTTGATTAGCCTTAGCAATTCTACTGTAGTTGAATATTATTTTCATTCAACTATGTGAAATGCTGAAATAACTTGGGATTTCCTCCCCCCCCTTATCATTTATGTTTAAGATTTATCCTTGTTGATACAGTTAACTTGAGTCTATTATCCCTTAAAAATATTCATTAGATTATTGCACTTAAGATGCAGACTTAATGATTACCTTTGGGAAGAGAGAGAAGAGATGAAGATAGATATGTTTTTATTTTTATAATGCTTTACTTCTTTTTTAAAAATCTGGAGCAAATATGGCAAAATATAAGCTTACCAAATATACCTAGTGGATGCATAGATATATATCTAATTTATTTTTCTGTATGTTTGAAATTTTCATACTTTTAAAAGTGAAACAGTTGGTTTCAAATGCCTCTTTTAAATAACCATCCACATAAAAAGTGGTTAATACATTTACTCATAAAAAATAATACTATGATTTCCTCTTAAAGATCCCAGGGTGGAAACAGATTTGCTTAACTCTAGAAAGTCTCACTTTAAAAACATCAGAGTAAATATACAATTCTAATTATTGATAATGAGAGAAGACAGATCACAAAGACATGAGGCTTTCAAAAATTGAAATTTTGATGTTAAGATTTCATTAAAGTCCCTATAACCTAAATTAACACCTTTACTGAGATGACTGAAATGATTAGGCTAAACATCTGTAAAATGCCTGACATCCATATTCAATAGCACTTCGTTGAGTCTAATATGGTCCAAAACAAAGCCATGAACCCCTGCACCCTCTCCTCCAGAACACACCAAAGCTGGTCATCTTGTTTCAGGGACAAGAGTCCTGCAAGTCAGAAACCCAGGGTGATTTCTTGATCGCTAAGCCTTATGATGTTACTATTAACTTCAGCTCATTTTTTTTTTCACAGGAGTTCTTTAAAGATTGTGCTCACTCTACAAAGATTATTTTAGTTAAACTAGCATTATGTCCATGAGTACACTTAACCTGGCATGCATAAAAAAATAAATGGGTGAGGGGTCCCCAGTCAACACTGTGGAATAATCAATCATACTTTCCCTTGTTGATCTCCACTACCCTAAGCAACATACAACAACCTGATATACAGTCTTAAGTGAACCTTTGGGTTAAATATCAGTAAAGCTTAAGTTTTTAATATAATATGTTAATAGAAGCTCAAATACTTTTCTTGCTGCCCAACTGAACATCTTGTGTACTCTATTTCAGCTTTAAACTGAAATCGGAGTGATTTTTTTGAAATTCAAAATGATCCTTTCCCACTACTCCTCATCTCCTCTTGCCCTCTATACATTAACACTCCAGAGACTTCCGCTGCTCCTAAAATGCAGACACAACCTCTAACTGGCCTTTGATCAAAGCTTTCTATAATTTTCCCTTTGTCTCCCTTTCCAGCTTCACCTTACTGAAACTAGCCCTTACTCTTTGAAACAAAGAAATGGAGAAACAAACATCCCTATTATATGTTTTCATTCTAGTACTTACTACAGTTGTAATTTTACTTGCATATTTTATTATATGTTAAGTATCTATCTCCCATACTATAAGCTATATATGTTTTTTCTCACTTTTGTTCACCCCTAATATCTAGCATAGTATTGTTCATTATTTTTGTTAAATAAATGAATAGTCCAAAAAAGAAAGTAGATCAAGTTTTCTCTCTATAAATTAATGTTTACATAGAGCATTTGCCAATGAACCCAAATAAAAGAAGGACATGTGTAAACAAATAAACAAAACCCACCTGAAGGGTCATACAACAAAGGATAAAGAAACATTTAATTAACATGTAACATTAATATAAAAAGGTAACATTTAAATGCCAGAAGAAAATGGGGGCTTTTGAAATAGAAAAAGACAATAAAAATGCTCCGAAATTTATTTTGGAGAAAGGCATTGACTTGCTACTTTGAGTTGATGGTATAAAATTATAGATGGCAGTGACAAAGCAAAACTATTGGCCTTTCCTTTTTTTTTTTTTAATCAGTATTGCCACTTGGGTGTACTGGTTGTGGAAATGGCCTAGCTAGCTACTTTTTATATGTGAGAAAATAAATTATATACATAGAATCAGAAAAAAAATTTACATATGAGATTAATAAAGCAATTATACATATGTACACACATATATAATTTTATTTCTTTATTTCAATAATTATGATATTGCTTTTTACATTAAAATTTTTTTTGAACCAGTTTCAAACTTACAGAAATGTTGCCAGAAGAGACAACAACTTTATATTCCCAGCATCTGGGTGGGTCATCAGTTAACATTTTATTTCATTTGCTCTCTGTCTCATGTCTCTCTACTGCCCTGCATGATGCCCCATCATTTCTAAAGTATACTGCATTCCACCCAAGCTGGAATGTCTGCTACTGTAACAACAGAAAATGCAGCCATCAAAGAAATACCAGCATTGATAGAACACTACTGCCAAATTCAGAGTTTATTCCATTATCTAATGGTCCTAACAATGTCTTTTTTCCTTTTCAGTCTAGTATCCTGTCCAGGAACTTGCCTTGCATTGAATGGTCATGTCTCTTTCAATCTGGAACACCTTCAATCTTTTCTTTCTTTCTTTCTTTCTTTCTTTCTTTCTTTCTTTCTTTCTTTCTTTCTTTCTTTCTTTCTTTCTTTCTTCTTCTTCCTTCCTTCCTTCCTTCCTTCCTTTCTTCTCTCTCTCTCCCTCTCTCTCTCTCTCTCTCTCTCTCTCTCTCTCTCTCTCTCTCTCTCTCTCTCTCTGTCAAATGCCTGACTTTTAAAGAATGCATGCCTCTTCTTCTGTAGGTTGATCCTAAGCCTAAGTATGTCTGCTGACACCTTGATCTGGAATATCTAGATCCAGATTGTGATGAAACATTTCTGTGTGTAAGTACCCAGTGTGTCGTACTTTGTTATGGCAGCCCTAGAAAACGAACACAGCTACGATCTTAGCTGTGAGTTCTCACCTTCTTTCATCTTCTAGAGAACCACTAGCTCACCTGGACATTTTTAGGGAGGGAGCTGAAAGTGCTGTCTGAAAGTCTTCTGTTTGTGAAGGCAGTTGAAGGTCTCTGAAAAACAGGCCAGGACTATGAGTTTTCTAGACTGTGACAGAATGAGTCAGAAACCTACCATATTATGCCCAAATAGCCAATACATTAATTCTTCTTTTTTTCTTTTTATGGTGCCAGTTTTAAATAGTTTCATTTAAGACGTTGCATTTTCCACTTTACAATACTATATAATAAAATGCTAATATACAAATTGTCCCCTCCATGGGAGTTTGACTAGGTGTTCAACTGGGAGTTTGACCAGGAGGAGGTGCCTGCCCACCAACCACCTGCAGCCCCATCCCCAATAGGCCTGGCCCTGGCTGGACCCCATCCGTGCACCAATTCATGCACCAGGTCTCTAGTACAGTTACGAAGTGCATTATTTTTTTTCTTTGTGCACAGCCCATATTCAAGTGTCAAGAATGACCAATTATTTACTATACAGCAGCTTATCTTTCAAAACTGCCATGGAATTTGCTACAAATTTGAGTCCTTCAATATTCTGTGTGGAACAATGCTAAATCTAAGCTGGCTTAATTAACATTTTCAATGGTGGGTCCAGAGGAGGCACCACCAGATGGATGAGCTCCACCAACAGGGAAGCCCCTAGGCATTCCTCCTGGTATGTCTCCTGCACTCTAGTATAGCTTGGTAATGATGGGGTTGCAGACTTTTTCCAATTCTTTCTGCTGATGTTCAAATTCTTCCTTTCTGCAGTCTGGTTCTTATAAAGTCAGTTGATGATTTCATTGCCCTTGCCAAGAATCTTCCGTTTGTCCTCATCATTGATCTTGCCTTGAAGTTTTCCATCTTCAGCAATTGCTTTCATGTTGAATACATAGGCTTCAAGTGAATTATTGGAAGACATGTTGTCCCGGTGCTTCTCATCTTCTGCTTTGTACTTCTCAGCTTCTTGGACCATGTGCTCAATGTCTTCCTTGCTCAGATGACCCTTGTCGTTAGTGGTGGTAATCTTATTCTCTTTTCCTATACTCTTATCCACAGCAGAAAAATTGAGGATGCCATTGACATCAACATCAAAAGTGACTTCAATCTGGGGGATACCACGAGGTGTAGGACGTATGCCTGTGAGTTCAACCTTGGCAAGCAGGTTGTTATTCTTGGTCATGGCATGCTCACCTTCATAAACCTGGATGGCATGTTCTTCCACCTTTTTGTGTCTTCCTCTATTTCTTTTTTCAACATCCAGTAGCTTTTTGAGTAGAGGTCTTTTACCTCCTTATTTAAGTTTATTCCTAGGTATCTTAATTTTTTTTGTGTGATGATAAATGGGATTGCTTTTTTAGTCTCTCTTTCTGTAAGTTCACGATTGGTGTATAGAAATGCCATAGATCTCTTGGCATTAATTTTATATCCTGCTATATTGCCAAATTCATTTGTTAAGTCTAATAGTTTTTTGATGGAATCTTTAGGGATTTTTATGTACAATATCATGTCATCTGCAAATAAGGAGAGTTTTACTTCTTCTTTTCCAATTTGGATGCTTTTCATTTCTTCTTCCTGTCTAATTGCACTGGCTAATACTTCCAGTACTATGTCGAACAGGCGTGCTGAGAGTGGGCATGCCTGTCTTATTCCTGTTCTTAGGTTTAAGTTTTTGCCCATTGATGATGTTGGCTATGGATTTGTCATATATGGCTTTTATTATGTTGAGGTATGATCCTTCTATTCCCACCTGGCTGAAAGTTTTTTTTTATTTTTTATTTTTTATCAAAAATGGGTGTTGGATTTTGTCAAATGAATTTTCTGCATTAATTGATATGACTATGTGGTTTTTATCTCTCAATTTGTTTATGTAATGTATCACATTTATTGACTTGCAGACATTGTACCATTCGTGCATTCCTGGGATAAATCCTACTTGGTCATGGTGTATGATTTTTCTGATGTACTGCTGAATCCAATTTGCTAGAATTTTGTTGAGGATTTTGGCATCTATGTTCATGAGAAATATTGGCCTGTAATTCTCTTTCATTGTATTGTTTTTATCTGGTTTGGTATTAGGGTAATGCTGGCTTGATAAAATGAGCTTGGAAGTGTTCCGTCATCTTCAAATTTTTGGAATAGTCTGAGGAGGATAGGTTTAAGTTCTTCATTGAAAGTTTGGTAAAACTCCCTGTGAAGCTATCTGGCCCTGGGCTTTTGTTTGCTGGAAGCTTTTTGATGACTGCTTCAATTTCTTCCAAGGTTATTGGTCTATTGCACTGTTTAGATTCTTCCTGATTGAGTTTTGGGAGGTTATATTTTTCTAGGAATATATCCATTTCCTCCAGGTTGTCCATTTTGTTGGAGTAGAGTTGTTCATAGTAGTTTTAACAATCTTTTGTATTTCGATGGGGTCTGTTGTTATTTCACCAATTTCATTTCTGATTTTATTTATTAGCATCCTCTCTCTTTGCTTCTTGGTGAGTCTGGCTAGAGGTTCATCAATCTTGTTTATCATTTCAAAGAACCAGCTCTTGGTTTTGTTGATATTCTACTGTATTGTTCTTTGGTCTGTATGTCATTTATCTCTGCTCTGATCTTTACTATTTCCTTCCTTCTGCTTATACTGGGCTTTTCTTGTTGCTCTCTTTCTAACTCTTTGAGTTGTTGGGTTAGATAATTTATTGCCATTGTTTCTTGTTTTTTTGTTTTGTTGTTATTTTGTTGTTTTTTTGCAGTAGGATTGTAGAGCTATGAACTTCCCTCTCAAAACTGCTTTCGTTGTGTCCCATAGATTTTGGATTGTTGTGCTATCATTGTCATTTGTTGCCATGATGTTTTTTATTTCTTCCTTGATCTCTCTGCTAACTCAGTCATTGTTTAATAGCATTCTGTTTAGTCTCCATGTGTTTGATTTCTTTGGATTGTTTTATTGTAGTTGATTTCCAGCTTTATGCCACTGTGATCTGAGAATATGCTCCATATTATTTCTATCTTCTTGAATTTGGAGAGACTTTGCCTATGAACCAACATATGGTCTGTCTTTGAAAATGACCCATGGGCACTTGAAAAGAATGTATATTCTGTGGCTTTGGGGTGAAATGATCTGAAGATGTCAATTAATTCCATCTTGTCTAGTGAGTCATTGAGGATTGATGTTTCTTTACTGAATTTTTGTTTAGAGGATTTGTCCAATGGTGATAGTGGGGTGTTAAAGTCTCCTACTATGATTGTATTGCTGTCAATCTCTCCCTTGATATCCTCCAGAAGTTTTTTTTTTATGTATTTGGGTGCTCCTGTATGGGGTCCATATATGTTTACCAGAGTTATTTCTTCTTGTAGGATTGCTCCCTTTAGTATTATGAAGTGGCCTTCTTTATCTCTTGTTATGTCCTTCACTTTGAAATCTAATTTGTCAGGTATAAGTGTTGCTTACCCCAGCTTTTTTTCCATTTCCATTCGCCTGAAGAACCTTTTTCCATCCTTTCACCCGCAGTCTGTGTGCATCTTTTTTTCAGAAGTGGGTTTCTTGTAGACAGCAGATATATGGGTCATGTATTCTTATCCAGTCCGTTACCCTATGTCTTCTGATTGGAGCATTTAAACCACTTACATTTAAAGTTATTATTGATAGGTACTTATTTGTCGCCATTTTTGGTCTTTACCTCTGTGTTCCTTCTTCACTTCCTATTTCTTTTTACAGCAGACCCTTTAGCATTTCTTGCATTGCTGGTTTGGTGGTAATGTATTCTCTTAGTCATTTTTTTGTCTGTGAAGCTCCTGATTTGACCTTCAATTTTGATTGACAGCCTTGCTGGGTACAGTATTCTAGGATTCAGATCCTTTCTTTGCATGACTTTTTATATTTCATTCCATTCCCTTCTGGCCTGATAAGTTTCTGTTGGGAAATCACTTGCTAATCTGATGGGGGTTCCCTTGTAGGTGACTTTCTGTCTCTCTCTGGCCACTTTTAAGATTCTCACTTTGTCGTTGATGCTTGCCATTTTAATTATAATGTGCCTTGGCATAGGTCTTTTGGGGTTTATTTTCCTTGGGACTCTGTGAGCTTCTTGGATTTGTGTGGGTTTTTGCTTTCCTATATCAGGAAAGTTTTCTGTCATTATTTCTTCCAACAGGTTTTCTATTCCTTGATCAGTTTCTTATCCCTCTGGAAGCCCTATATGCAGATGCTGTTTTGTTTCATGTTGTCCCAAAGTTCCCTTAGGCTCTCCCCCTGCTTTTTAATTTTTTTTTCTAGAAGCTGCTCTACTTGGGTATTTTTCCTATCTCGTCTTCTAGCTCACTGATGCAGTCCTCTGCTTCTTCTAATCTACTCTTGATACTTTCTATGGAGTTCTTTACCTCAGCAATGTCACTTTTCGTTTCTTCTTGGCTCTTCATTTCTTCTTGGGTCTTTTTAATTTTTTCTTGACTCTTCTCATTTCTTTTTGGCTCTTCTTCATTTCTTCTTGGCGCTTCTTCATTTCCTCTTGGTTGTTACTCATAATGTCTTCCATTCTCTTCAGCCACCTTATGACCATTTATCTGAATTTTTTCTCTGACAGGTTGCTTGCTTCCATTTCATTTACCCCCTTTTCTGGTGAGGCTTGATTTTCTTTCATTGATGGGCTGTTTCTTTGTCTCCCCATGGTCTCTTCTCTGTGTGTCTGGTTATGTAGTTCTCACTCTCTTGCGTTGATTTAAAGGCTCAAAATACAACACAACCAGGTGCAATGCACCAGGCACTGAACAGGAATGTATTCACAGTATCGGTAACTCCGAAATAAAGGTGATTTTTCAGAGAAAGGCAAATTAGGTGACAGGGGAGAAAGAAGAGAGTAAGAGAAAATACACACACACACACACACACACATACACACACCCACCCACATACCCACACACACACAATAAAATAAATAAAGAAAGAAAGAAATGCCAAAATGAAATTGGGAAAAGGGGAAGAAGTAAAAAGAAAGTAAAGGTGAATAAACTATAAATATGGGTTGAAAACTCCTATAGAACAGCCACTAATCCTAACAAAAGCCAGCAACAAGTACTTGGAGATTGATACAAACTACATACAACAACTAATATCAAGGGAAGTGAGGGAACACAGAAGCATAAATCTATCAAAAAAACAATGCAAACAACAACAACAAAACAAAAAACAATGCCAAGAAAACCCACAAAACAAACTAAAAGAAAAGAATAAGCAAATCAATCTCACAAACATGCATAAAATATCGATATAATCAATAGTCAAGTAAACAACAGCAACAGGACAGAGAGAAAAACAATTTAGGATAGTGAAGTCAGAGAAGCGAGAGGTGTGTATGGACTTGGAGCAGGTGGTTGGAGATTAGATATATAAGTGGGGTGAAATTTTAACAGGGGGTAAAAAGAAAGAATAAGAAAAATCTAAAGCAGGAAAAGTGTAAGGGGAATAAGACACTAACTAGGGAAAGGTTAGCAAGAGAGTGGTGGCATAAAGGTGAAGTTGAGATAGAGTAAAAAGATACTAAAAGGTAGATGAAAATAGACTGTATAACACTAATCCCAAAGTAGAATAAAGAGGAAATAAAATGACACTAAAAAAAAAAAGGTTAAATAGTGGTAGAAATAAAATTCATTCCTTAATTTGTGTTACACAAGAGTCAGTTTGTGATTCCGCCCCTGGGTGGCAATGTTTCTGGATCGACCTCCGGGTCTATTGGTCCTCTCTAGCCTGAACTAAAATCCCGCTATCACTGTGGTATTCAATACTGATTTTTGGGAATGCGCTGCCCCAGAGCTAATGGTGACCGCCTGTTCTGATGCCCAGGCTCAAGAAAAACAGCTCTCCCCTGCCATCTCCCAGGTTATCCCCCACCAGGGGATCCCATGTTCCTGGTTTAGCATTCTGAAACTCGGATTAGGAGATGAAAAAACTCAAGTGTGTGAACTCAGGTTCCGCTCTATGTCTGCGCAAAACCCCTTTGCCCCTTGGGTTTAGCAGCCAGCACCCTCCCAAAATTGTTAGGCTGCCCTTCTCTGTCAGGTCCAAATGGGTTACTTTCTAGGAATCCCCTCTGCCACCAGCTCTGAGGGCCCTCTTCCACGTTTACTAGCTCCAACCGCCACAGACTTTTTTTTTCAGGTGTGGATCTCCCTGTTTTGCCAGCTCCCCATAACCCCAGGGGAAATCTGACCTTTCAGTGGTGGAGCACAGAGCTCCTCTGAATTTGCTTCTGTGCCAGCTAGGAACCGGTGTTCTGGGGGTCTCAGCCGTAAAATTTTCAGGCCCTTCCCCTTTGAGATGGCACAGTCTGCCTCCTAGCTGATGGCTCCAAGTGAGAACCCAGCCACATAGGGGGCTGCTTGGTCAGGGGAGGCAAATCCAGCAGTCCACATCCTCATCAACAAACACTCCCTGCCCAACCCTCAGCTGCTCCCTGCGTCTGCCCTGGGACACAATTCAGAATGCATCCTTCTGTTCTGCCGCCATTTTTTCTAAAGTCTCTTTCCTAGTTTCTTACTATCACAATTAGCTGTTGGGAAGAGCCTTTTATATACACCTTTTTTTATGTCTGGTTATTTCCTTACCAAAAACCCCCACAAAATGACGTGGCTGGTGTGTTCAGTAGTTAGTGCATTGGCCTGCACACCAAAGGCTGGTCGGTTCGATTTCTGGTTAAAGGCATGTACCTGGTGGCAGGTTCAATATCCAGCCCTCATCAGGGTGCATGCAGGACTCAACCAATCGATGTGTCTCACTCTCCCTCTTCTCCCTTACACACACACTCTCTCTCTCTATTAAAAAAAAAATCAATGGAAAAAATATCCTCGGCTAAGGATTAACAACAAAAACCCCCAACAAAGAATGAAATGACCAGATCAGATAAGGATCATTCCTAAAGCTTTTGATGCATGTTGACAAACTGTCCTGAAAGATTGTCCATTCTCTAGTATAAATGCTTATAAACTTCTCAGTATTGTTGGTAACCATTTGTTAATCTTTGCCAAGTTGAATTTGTCTTCATTTAAATTTTTTCATTGATATCTATTGTGAGGTTGAAGATTTTTTTCTAAATATCTATCGCAATTTTAATTTTTCTTGAGAATTGTCTATTTATTCAGTTTGTCCATTTTTCCTTCATTGGGTTTTGTTATTTTCTTACTCATTTTTCAAAACTTTCATGCTCTAAAGATAGCAAACTTTTGTATATTTTCTTATACTTCTGACAACATTTTTTCCCTAATCAGTTATAGTTAATGTGAAAAGAATTGCAAAATAACAAGGCAATAGCTATATAATCTATATTGTTAAATATGATGGCTATTAGCTACCAGCAGCTATATAAATTTAAATAAATTAAAAAATTCTCTTCCTTAGTTGCACTCTCTAGATTTCACCTATTCAATAACTAGTGGCTACTGTATTGGATAGTGCAGATTATAGAATGTTTCTATCTTTGGAGAAAGTTCTATTGGAAAGCACTGGTATACTATATGTATATATATCAGCAACTGAAAATAATGCTTAGGGATGAGATAAAACCTTATTGAATTCCTAACATTCTCAGATAATGCTTTCTTATATTTTGATTCCCTCTATATTTTGGAGAAAAGAGAATAATTATACTAATATCTGTAAAAGTTAATTGAATGCAGTGGGAGCGGATGAGTAATTAGTTTTTTAAAAGTGCTATACTTGTTTCAAGTAGGAGAAGCATTTTTAATGAAAGAGGCTTATTAACATTTGCATGGGTATATGAAAAGATGAATGTATTGGTTTCCAATAATGGTTAGATATTTTTTTGGCACTGCCCTTGGTTTTATTAAGGGGATGCTTTTTCACAGATTGTTTGCTTGTTTTTTATTGCATACGCCACTGCACTTGCCCTCACCTTTTTATTGGTGACCTTTTTATTTTCCTTTCTTTTTCATTTTTTTATCTTTATTGTTCAGTTTATTAATTACATTGTTCCCTTTTTTCCCCCTATAGCTCCCCTCCACCTGGTACCCATCCCACCCTCCGCCCTCACCCCCCTCCACTGTCCTATCCCATAGTTGCATGATTTTTGTCCAGTCTCTTGCTGCACTTCCCACACCCCATTTCTCCCCAAGAATTGTCAGTCCATTCCTCTATGCCCATGATTCTGTTACATTCATCAGTTTATCCTGTTCATCAGCTTATTAATTCACTTGATTTTTATGTTCATTTGTTGATAGATGTGTATTTGTTGTTCATAATTTACACTTTTATCTTTTCCTTCTTCCTCTTCTTAAAGAATATCTTTCAGCATTTCATATAATACTGGTTTGGTGGTGATGAACTCCTTTAGCCTTTTCTTATCTGCGAAGCACTTCATCTGACCTTCAATTCTGAATGATAGCTTTGCTGGATAGAGTAATCTTGGTTGTAGATTCTTGCTATTCATCACTTTGAATATTTCTTTCCACTCCCGTCTGGCCTTCATTGTTTCTGTTGAGAAATCTGCTGACAATCATATGGGTGCTCCCTCATAGGTAACTAACTGTTTTTTCTCTTGCTGCTTTTGATATTCCCTCTTTGTCTTTTGCTCTTGGCATTTTAATTATGATGTGCCTTGGTGTGGTCCTCTTAGGGTCCCTATATATTGGGGTTCGGTGCGCTTCTTGGACTCCTAAGTCAATTTCTTTCACCAGGTGTGGGAAGTTTTCGGTCACTATTTCTTCAAATAGGTTTTCATTGTCTGGCTCTCTCTCTTTTTCTGGCACCCCTATAATTCGGATGTTGGTATGTTTGAGGTTGTCCCAAAGGCCCCTTACACTATCTTCAATTTTTTGGATTCTTTTGGTTTCTTGCTTTTTCAGCTGAGTGGATTTTACCTCTTTTTATTTCAAATCTTTAACTTGATTCTTGGGGTGCTCCAGAGCACGTTTATGTCTTTGTATAATATTTTTTATTTCAGTCAGTGTATGCTTAATTTCTGGTTGGTCCTTTTTCATATCCTTGAGAGTCTCCTTCATATCTTTGAGGGTCTCATTCATTTCCTTGTAGGACTCATTCATTTCCACGTTGGTCTTGATCATTTCCTTGCATGTCTCATTCATATCCTTGAGGGTTTCATTCATTTCCTTGTAGGACTCATTCATTTCCTTGTTGGTCTTGCTTATTTCCTTATAGGTCTCGACCTTTTGTAGGAGCCTCTTGAGAAGCCCTATAACCATGGTTTTGAATTCCATGTGCAGTCGTTTTTTTTCCTCCATTTCTTTCACATCTAATTTCTTTCCATGTCTCTGCATGGTGGCTGCTTCCCTGAGTTGGTCAATTAGCTTTGTGTGGTAGATGTCCTACTAGGGACAGTGGCTCAGCCTCCCCAGTTACTTGAGGTGGATATGGGTTGCACAGTCTTGCTGAAGTTAAGCTCAGGTTAATCGTTGTTAGCACTTGGAGGAGTTGATATCCAGGCCAATTGTCTGTGAAGCTCAGCTGTGCTCAGGTTGGATGGTCGGAGTCTTCAAGCCAAGCAGACAGTATTAGCTCCTCCCTATGTGGCCCCAGGGACTCTGTGCTGGGGGCAATGGCTGCCAGCAGCTCTGAGAGAGAGCCGCTGCCAAGGTCCACTGGCTGCTGGGGAATTTAGACTCTCCCCAAATGAGTCTGCATACCCAAGGTTTCACCCAGGGTAGTAAAACAAAGCAGTCTGATGGTTTCCCGAATGAGAGAGCAAGTTGCGAGCGCTCTCCACGTGGTCACGCAGCTGTGCTGTTCCCTAGTTCACGCGCAAGTTCTCCACAAGCCGGCAGACCCCTGCAGCACCCAAGCTTCAGTGTGCCCTCCCACTGTCCAGTTTTTACCCCGTATGATAGTGGGTTCTCTGGACTTCGCCCAGTGCTGGAGAATCAGTCCAGTGGGACGTCTTTGTCTCCCCCGTTCAAGAAAACTGGTCAGTTTTCAGCCGCCCACCCTGTCCGCTGGTGCACGCGCTCCAAACCTCTCTCCACGCGAATCTTCAACGATGTCTGCCGCTGCTCCTCCGAGTCACAGTGTCTTATCTTCACTTTTATTTGTGGAATTTTCACTCTGCCAGCTTTCTGGTGATTCTGGATGGTTTTTGTTCTTTCATTAAGTTGTAGTTTTAAAATTGCTGTGTATGACGGCAAGATAGTTGTTTTACCTATGCCGCCATCTTGGTTCCTCTGTAATTTTCTCTCCTTTGTTTTTCAGATGAGCCTCCCAGCAGGACTATCCCCTTTAACATTGTAGTAGGAAAACTGAAAAACACGACTGGGTTCGTAGAAGCAGAGTAATGAAATTAGCTGTCTTTTCCCTTCCAGAGGATATGTCATTCCTTCTAAACCTGCGCCCATGTATTATCTGGAATTGGCAAACAAAAGCATATGCTATGTTGCTCACTTCCTGGTTTTTCCTTTTTATGTACTTATATTGCTATGAGTTATGATAATAGTAGCAAAGCAAAGGAACCCAAGATTTATATGTGTGCATAGATCCCACTGATGACATTCTTTTTTTTAAGTCTATATATTGTATTGATTTCAGAGAGGAAGGAAGAGGGAGAGAGAGATTGAAACATCAATGATGAGAGAGAATCACTGATTGGCTACCTTTTGCATGTCCCCGACTGGGGATTGAGCCCACAACCTGGGTATGTCCCCTGACCAGAAATCGAACCAGACCTCCTGGTTCAGAGGTTGGCACTCTACCACTGAGCCACGCTGGCTGGGAGTTCTGTGAGCCTGAGATGAAAGGGCAGGTCATTTCATGAAGTCTCTGGTGAACTTGTAAGGCTTCCTGGAGCACCGTCTTCACATCCTTATGGTATTTTCTTACACGCAGAATAGGAAATGTGAGCATACAGGCAGATAGGTCTCTTTGGATACAAATACTCCTAGCATCTTGGACTAACCTTTTTGTGATTACTCATGGTCATCCAGAGAAATACTACTGCTTTCTCTGGAGAAGTTTTTCTTAATGTTTTTGAACAGTTCACAGTCTGTGACATTTTCAGGCAGCTATTTTGAGTCAGAGACATTTTGATAGTGTGCCCTCCCCCCGCCCCCCCCCCAAAAAAAAAAACACAACAAAAAAAACAACCATTAAACGTTCAGCTTATTTTTTTAAAAAAGTAATGAAATTGACATATATCCCACCACCAGGTGATGTGCACAATTCCCTCTTCCAACTCCCTCCCTTAATCTATCCCAGGCTGAGGGAGGGTAAGAGAAGGTTCAGAAAGAGGGCGTCTCCGTGAGAGGCTGCAGGATGGGCGAGTCTTGGCAATAATAATGTATAGCACTGAGGGATGTTGGTTGCACGCATTACTTGGTAATGAAAATTTGAAATAACCATCGCGAGGCAGCCAAGTCAAAATGGCACAGGCGCTATGTTTTCTTTTACAAGACTTTTGGCAGTTTTACAGCTGACAGTGGGCAGATTAAATGGAGCCCCTCTCCAGTTACCACTCCCAAACCAAAACACAGAATTTTCTGGCGAGAAAGGGGCGTCTCAGACATTACCTAATAATCTTGGCTGGAATAACTCCCCAAACTGGGGCAAAAGAATCCATCTGGACTCTGTCGTTGTTAGGGCTATTTCTTTGAGTAGTTATGCTTTTATTAGAAAGACATCCGTGATGGAACCCAGATGAAATGGCATGTGTTTCCCTCCGTATCTGACGATGAGTCTAACCAGGTGTTAACCTGGCCCGAAACCTAAACACGCAGACACACAGGTGCTTTCGGTTTCCTCTTTCTTTGCACTACTGACCCGCCTCTCCCAGGGACCTAGCGCTGCTCCTTAATGTTGCTCAAGACAGGGGATCCAAGAGGCTCCAGAGATTCCCGGAGAATGCTATTTGGACTAAAAGCGAGCCCTTGCCAACTAAAAGAACGGGGAGTTTTTATAAGCCAGACAAGTGTCCTGAATGCTCTTGCTGGAACACAAGGACGTTTTGCTCTCAGTGGCCCACGGATCCTTGCAATGCTTGTGGCACTTTTAACGGAAGCTGCTCTAGTTATAGTTGACGCTGCTGTGCCATCCATTCGCTGTCCAAAATCTTCTAAGGGAGCTGTTGCTTCTATGTTTGCCAGGGATCTGAGTTAGACCTCTTCTGGATCGAGCAGTATTTCATTTGGGTTTCATTACTGCTCACCTCCGCTAAGTTTCAAGTCGGTGAGCACCGCATGAAGGCGTGGGAGGAACAGAGGAAAGAAACCTGTCATGTCAGAGATTTGGCTCCTCTGATGTGTTAGTTGGCACCTGTGGATCGACGGAAGGAGCTAAAGTCGTCATTAGCCTCAACGATGACATGTGGTGTTCTGCCTAAATAAACTCGTTTCCATGTCTCTACGTTTCCATTTTCTGCTCTATTAAGTTTCTGTGGCATTTTATTGTATTCGCTTTTTGTATCACAAAAAGGCCTGTCTGGGGAAAAATAAAAAGGCTGTGAATGTTGTCAACAAAAGGGAAGAGGATCAAGTAGAAGGGCTCATACTTATGGAGTACTGCCATGTGTAAGGCATTTCCCTAACTGCTTTAGAAGTATTTTAGCATTTGTTAGTTATAAAAGCCTTACGAGGTTAGTGGTGTTATCCCTATTTTACAGATGTGGAAACAGAGGTGTAGAGAAGTTACATAATACGTGCAGGGTCAGTGAGTGAGTGGTGGACTGTGGTTTGAACCCCTTACCTAGTTCTACTACCTTTACTCCCTGGAATTATTCATATCTCCTTCCTAACAACACATTCAAAGAGCAGGGACTTCGATTGGTTACTAGTGCATAGTAAGGACTCCCTTCAGTCACATTTTCTAACTGTATATATATACTTTTTAGCGTAAGACACATATTCCTATTCTTCCAAAGAGGTATTTTTAACCTTAAATATAATTAGATTTGTTGCCTTCATATTTTAGCACAGTTCTCTCCTGTGAAATCAGAAGCATGATGTGATCACAAAAGTGCCAAACTAGAATTCAATAAAGTGCTTAAGCTGTGTCTAAACTACTTGTTTCACTTTTAAGTTGGAGTGTCAAGTTTACCCATACGCAAGATGATCGGATCATAGTCAATCTCTTCTTTGTCCAAATGTGAACACATAAACTTTTCAGGTTGTAGATAAAGTGATCAAAATTTTTCTTTCTGCTTTCACATTTTAGGAAGCAATTTAGAACTCCTCAATGTAGAAAACCCAAAATCCTAAACTGAATTTTTCCCTTAAACCTTTGAAGTATTTTTGTCATCCCTGGAATCACTTCAAACTTTCTTACATTTTCCCAGAAGACATTGTTTTTATTTCAATCTATGTCATTGAGATATAACACTGCAAATTTTACCCTGAGCCACATGCACTCATCTGCATAATACTAGAAACATAACTTTCAATTCTCATGGAAATGAGCATTTTAAAAAAATATTTAAAATATCCATTTTACTGTGTTGCATTTAAAGTGATATTTCAGACCCTGGTTTATACTGATGACCCAAATGTGCCATTGTGAGATATGCCATAGAATAACCACCAAATGGTGTTAACTTTATTTTAAAAAAATTCCTTCAGGTATCTTCTATAAACATTGATTTAGGTTGTTTTAGGGTGCTAATATGCCTTCTAAAAGTTTTTTGTTGCTGAAATGTAGTAATAAATATAATTGAAAAAGCATAATTACAATTAGAAAGACTACTGGGGACTCATTATCAAACCCCTTCATATAGACTTTCACAGCACTCCAGTGTTAGACAGGGCATGATGACCTGCCAACCCATTCTGGGACAAGCCTAACCTTGCTTCATGCAAAACCACACAGGGTGATGCACCAGGTTCCCCTGACTCCATAGCTCTGCTTTTACTTTTTCTTTCTGTGTTAGGGAAGATTTGAGGGGGAAAAGCAGGAAATAAGGAAAAGAAATGGTGGGCGGGAGGGATGAAGACACAGAGAGAGAAACAACTTAAACATATTAGTTGCTGTGAGATACCCCAGGTTCTGCTGTCCTTCCTTCTTCCCCTACACTCTTTCAAGGGCACAGTGGTTGAGACTCAAGTTTCCTGTTTAGCTGCTCTGATGTATTTCTTTTTATTAATCCTCACCGAGGATATTTTCCCATGGATTTTTAGGGAGAGTGGATGAGAGAGGGAAAGACAGAGAAAAATATCCATGTGAGAGAAAAACATCAATTGGTTGCCTCCAGCACACACCCTGACCAGGGTCCAGGCTGGGGATGAGCTGCAACCAAGGAACCATCCTTGACTGGAATCGAACCTAGGACCCTTTGGTCTTAAAGCTGATGCCCTAGCCACTGAGCCAAGCTGGCTAGGATTTGCTGCTTTGATGTATTGATTCTTTTTCTTTTCAAGGCAAGTCTGCGTTGATGCAAATATAAAAAATATTTTATGTTAAAGTATGACACAACATTTATAATATACAATCCTTATGTCAAGAACTCAATGAATTTTTCATATATATATCACCTTGGAAGCCACTGCTCACATGAAGATGTAGATTTCCGGGAGAACCAAGATGGCGGCATAGGTAAACACCTATTGTTCTGCCCCGCGCAATGATTCAAAAACTACAACATAACAACAAAACAAACATCACCCAGAATCACCAGAAAGCTGGCTGAGTGAAAACTCCACAAATAAAAGTAAAGGTGTGACACTGAGGCTCAGAAGAGCGGCGGGAGCACAGCTTTGAAGACAGAAACAGGTTAGGAGCCCTCCTGGTCACGTGCGCGGGCTGTAGGGGTGGAGCAGCAACCCCGGCTGGATTTCGCCAACAGGGAGGGCGGCGACGTCCCACTACACAGATTCCCCAGCGCCAGGCAAGGTCTGAGGTCCGGGGGACGCACCCTGGAAGTTGGGCGCGGCAGAGGTCTCCTAGTCTACAGAGAAACCGGGTAGCTGGGAAAAGAAGTTTGTGCGCAAGTATCACACAAACACGCGACTTGCTCCCTGGAAACTTGTCTCCTGGTCCCAGAAACCACCTATTTTACAACCCGGGACGAGACTTTGGGTGTGCAGACTCATTTGGGGAGAGACAGAGTTGTCTGGCAAGGGGAAGAGACTAGCGGCTTTCTCTTGGAGGTGCCTGCAGCCATCCCCATCCAACAAAGACTCGTGAGCGCGAGCGCCGAATAGGAGGTAGCTGACACTGAGGCTGCCTGCGCAGCTCAGAGACTCCGCCCAAACAACCTGAACACAGTCTCCCTTCACAGCCAATTAGCCTGGAGGTCAAACCCTCCTAGGGCTAACAACAACAAGCTGGGCTTAAATTAAAAAATACTGTACAACCCATAAAGGATTACAGTAAGAGTACCCATCTCAAATAACTGGGGAGGCTGTGCCACTGACCCTTAGAGGACATCTACCACATAAAGCAGCCACCATGCAGAGATATGGAAAGAAATCAGGTGTGAAAGAAATGGAGGAGAAAAGACGACTAGACATAGAGTTCAAAACCACGGTTATAAGGCTTTTCAAGAGGTTTCTAGAAAAGGCCGATGAACTTAATGAGAACTACGAGGAAATAAACCAGATCAACAAGGAAATAAACAAGACCAACCAGGAAATGAATGAGACCCTCACAGATATGAAAAAGGACCAACTAGAAATCAAGCATACACAGACTGAAATAAAAAATATTACACAAAGTCCTAAAAGCAGTCCAGAGGGCCACTAGAACCAAGTCAAAGATTTGAAATACAAAGAAGCAAAATACACTCGGCTGGAAAACAAGAAACAAAAAGAATTCAGATAATTGAAGATAGTGTAAGGGGTCTCTGGGACAACCTCAAGCATGCCAACATCCGAATGATTGGGATGCTGGAAAAAGAGAGAGAGCAAGTTAATGAAAACCTACTTGAAGAAATAGTGACTGAAAACTTCCCCCACCTGGTGAGAGAAACTGACTTAAAAGCCCAAGAAGTACACAGAACCCCAAAATATAGGAATCTAAAGAGGACCACACCAAGACATCTCATAATTAAAATGCCAAGAGCAAAAGATAAAGAGAGAATATTAAAAGCAGCAAGAGAAAAACAGTTGGTTACCTACAGGGGAGCACCCATATGATTGTCAATGGATTTCTCAACAGAAACGATGCAGGCCAGACGGGAGTGGAAAGAAATATTCAAAATAATTAATAGCAAGAATCTACAACCAAGATTACTCTATCCAGCAAAGCTATCATTCAGAATTGAAGGTCAGATAAAGTGCTTCGCGTATAAGAAAAAGCTAAAGGAGTTCATCACCACCAAACCAATATTATATGAAATGCTGAAAGATATTCCTTAAGAAGAGGAAGAAGAAAAAGGTAAAAATATAAATTATGACAACAAATACACATCTATCAACAAATGAACATAAAAATCAAGTGAATTGATAGGCTGATGAACAGGATAAACTGGTGAATATAACAAAAACATGGACATAGAGAGGGAATAGACTGACAATTCTTGGGGAGAAAAGGGTTGTGGGAAGTACAGCAAGAGACTGGACAAAAATCTTGCAACAATGGGAGAGGACAGTGGGGGGGAGGTGAGGGTGGAGGGTGGGATAGGCACAGGGTGGAGGGGAGATATAGGGGGATAAAAAAGGGGAAACAATGCAATTAATAAACTGAACAATAAAGATTAAAAAAAGAAAAAAAGAAAGGAGATCAAATGAAAAAAAAAAAGATGTAGATTTCCAACATCCTTCTTAGTCAAACCCCACTCCCATCCCCCAGTAACTACTTTCCTGACTTCTATCATTATAGACTGGTGTTAATGTTGTCATATTTATTTGTAAATTTGTAAATACTATAGTATACAGTCTGTTGTGTCTGGACTCCTTCATATGTGCCACTTGTGAGATTTATTCATGCTGTTGCCTGCAGTGGAAGTTAGTTCATTCTCATTTTGTACACTGTTTCATTCTATGATTATAGCACAATATATCCTTTCTGCTTGTGATGGGATTTCAGGTTGTTTCCATTTTCTGGATATTATGAAAAAAGTACCTTACCTATAACCATTCTTGTACATTTCTTTTGTTGGATACAAGCACTTATTTCTTTTGTATATATACCCAGGAATGGAATTCCTGGGAAATATACCTACTTTTAGTTTAGGTTGTTCTGAGAAGTATTTTTGCAAAGTGGTTGTGCCACTTTAAACTCCCACCATCAGGAACTAAGATGGCGGCATAGGTGAGCACCTATCTAGCTGTCCATGCAACAATTCTGAAACTACAACTTAACAACAGAACAAACAACGTCCAGAATCACCGGAGAGCTGGCTGAGGGAAAATTCCACACATAAAAGTAAAGGCGGGATGCAGTGGTGACTCGGGAGCAGCGGAACACAGCTTTGAGGTTCGGAGCGTGAGCGAGTGGTGAGGGACGCGTGGCAGACAGCAAGCCTGGCTGGTTTTCTCCAGCGGGGAGGGCAGAGGCCTCCTACAGCACCGATCCCCCAGTTCCAGGTGAGTTCCCAGGTAGGGGAAAGGAGGATCCTGGGTGCAGCTGAGGTCTGTGTGTTTGGGAGAGTGCACGAGTAAATTGGAGTGCGCAACTGGGCAGAGAACGCTCGACTCGCTCGCTCACTTGCTCAGAGACCACCATACTGCTTTGTTTTACAAACCTGAGTGAGACTTTGGCTGTGCAGACTCATTTGGGGAGAGGCAGAGTTGTCTGGCAATGGGGAGACCAGCGGTGGATTTACATTGCCACCCAACACTGAGACCCGTGAGCCGCACAGATAAGCTGACGCTGCGAGCCCCATAGACCTGAAGCGGTACGCCACAAAGGGCGGACCTAAGCCTGATGCTGGGCGCTGCATAAGGAAGCTGAGCCACTGTTTCTTAGAGGATACCTATCACACACCGCTAAGGAACCAACTCAGGAAAGCAACCACAATGCAGAGAAAAGGAAAGAACTCAGCTGTGAAAGAAATGGAGGAAAAAAGACGACTAGACATAGAGTTCAAAACCACAGTAATTAGGTTTATGAAGAGGCTACTGGGAAAGGCCGAGAATCTTAATGAGAACTATGCCTAAATAAATAACACCTACAAAGAAATGAACAACGCCTACAAGGATATGAAAAAAGACCAACTAGAAATTAAGCATACACTGACTGAAACAAAAAATATTATACAAAGACATAAAAGCAGTCCAGATGACTGCAACAACCAAGTCAAAGATTTGAAATACAAAAAAGCAAAATCCACTCAGCCAGAAAAGCAAGAAGACAAAAGAGTACAAAAAATTGAAGATAGTATAAGGGGACTCTGGGACAACCTCAAGCATACCAACATCAGAATTATTGGGGTGCTGGAAAAAGAGAGAGAGCAAGATAATGAAAACCTACTAGAAGAAATAGTGACTGAAAACTTCTCCCACCTGGCGAAAGAAATTGACTTGAAAACCCAAGAAGTGCACAGAACCCCAAAATATAGGAATCTAAAGAGGACCACACCAAGACATATCATAATTAAAATGCCAAGAGCAAAAGATAAAGAGAGAATATTAAAAGCAGCAAGAGAAAAACAGTTAGTTACCTATAAGGGAGCAACCATATGATTGTCAACAAATTTCTCAACAGAAACGATGCAGGCCAGACGGGAGTGGCAAGAAATATTCAAAGTAATGAATAGCAAGAATCTACAACCAAGATTGCTCTATCCAGCAAAGCTATCATTCAGAATTGAAGGTCAGATAAAGTGCTTCGCAGATAAGAAAAAGCTAAAGGAGTTCATCACCACCAAACCAACACTATATGAAATGCTGAAAGGTATTGTTTAAGAAGAGGAAGAAGAAAAAGGTAAAAATGTACATTATGAACAACAAGTACACATCTATCAACAAATGAATCTAAAAATCAAGTAAATTAACAACCTGATGATCAGGATAAAATGAGGAATAGAACAAAATCATGGACATAGAGAGGAAATGGACTGATAATGATTGGTGAGAAAAAGGGTGCAGGAAGTACAGCAAGAGACTGGACAAAAATCATGCAACTATGGGAGAGGACAGAGCGAGGGGGGAGGTAAGAGCGTAGAGTGGGATGGGTACTGGGTGGAGGGGAGCTATTGGGCGAAAATGTAATTAATAAACTGAACAATAAAGGTAAAAAAAAACGAAAAAAAAAACCTCCCACCATCAATTTTTGAGAGTTCCAGTTTCTCTCCATCTCTGTGAACACTTGGCTTTGTCAATCTCAATTTAAGCTCTTCTAGTTTGTGAGGTGGTAGGTTATTCTGGTTTTAATTTGCATTTCTCTGATGAATAATAATGGGGAACGTATCATTAGGAATTGTTTGGGGTTCGGGGTTCGGTATACAATGCAGCATGTACTTACTTTAGGGTCCCCAAAAGGAGCCTGCCTGTCTATGATTTCCTGGAGGCGAGCTTTGTGATGTGGCCACATTCTCAGAGGGAATGTACTAATTAGATGCAATCGGTAGAAAATTCTTCCAAATTCTGAAGTACCCATGTTACAAAAAACAACAAACTTGATAAAAGCCCAACCAATATTGACCACAATCTTAAAAATTTATATAAAATTAACAATCATGAGTTGTGAAGCTGAAATCAGCCTTTCTAAATTATCAATAAAAAATAAACACTGCTTATAGAGATATTATAGTCCTTCTACTCTTGCTATAGAAATTATGAAATGATTTTTATAGCCCAGACCAGTATGGCCCAGTTGGTTGGGCATAGCCCTGTGTACTGGAAGGCTGCCGGCTGATTCCTGGCCAGGGCACATATTCAGATTTCGGGCTTTCCTTGGCTCTGAGTTCTGAAGCACCATGAAACTGAGAAACCATATATAATATAGAAACTGAGAACTACATAATATTTGTAGAAACAGAATTTTTAAAAACTTCATTTTTCTTTCACATTGCTCCAGTTCCTTTGGGCAATGCAAGCACTGGCTTTGCATTATTGAAGGAGAAAATGGAAGTTTTTGGTACCCTTCCTTCCCAGGGTAATTTCAGAGGAGACTTTGAATCTACTGCTCATGCATAATGAGATGGGAAACTATACATCAGATAAAGCGACTATGTCCCAGAATTAAATTGCCAGAGACTACAAGAGTATAATCATAGTTAAAAGGTAAAGAAACTGATGCATAAGGAGGTCCAGCTGATGCAAGGGCATCAGGTGATTAGGATGAAACTCAACCAGTTTTACTGGATTAACTATAACTAGCTATCTTGCTAGATAATTCACTTCAAAAACAGGAAGAAGAAAGATTTACCTTCACTGTGCTTAGATATTGTTTTTTTGGCAACAAATTCTAAATTAAGAGCAAATTCTAAATTAACATATGCAGTTTTGTTAACAAATTGTGGGCCCTGAAGTTACATTCACAGAAGCTCCTTCCCATCCTTTGTTAATTGAAATAAGAAGTTCTTTATCTTGGATGCTGCCATGTAGCAGTTATGTTAGAGATCTGTTTTCTAGGCATGAAAACAGGAGGTCCTGTCCCTTTGAATATTCCTGCGTTTTGGCTTTTTTTTTTTTTTTTTTTACTTTCTTGCAGTAAACCAGTGCCATGTGAGTAATTAGCACTTAACACCCACCTCATTGAGATCTAGTAATCAGTAACTGTCTAGTTGCAATTTAGGTGAGTAGTTACAATTCTGTGCCACTTACATACAAATAGTTTGAGCATAGGTATATATTAACAGAATATCTGTTTTTCCCCTCTAGATACTTTAAATTCCTTGGTTAGGCCAAGTCATTCCAGAGCTACATTCCTTGTGTAGTTTTGCTTTTACAAAGAGATGCTTTAGTTTTATGCCATCCATTTCCTTGGAGGGATGCTATCCGATAGAACCTCGAGAAACCGGAGGGATATTGTTTGCCACAGCTGGGCTAATCATAGGTGGTCAAGTCAGCTGCATGAATGTCTCTGGGGAGCAAGTTGGAAATGCAGAATGTCAAGGCCCACCCCATATCTACTGAATCAGAATCTGCATTTTAAGATCCTCAGGTGGTTTCTGTGTGCATTGAAGTTCGAGGTACACTTTTCTACATTGCTAGGTCTGTTTTCCTGAAGACTTACAGGGAGAAGTTATTTCAAATGTAACTAGTGGTGAAGTTCCTGGGCATGAGTTTGCCTGCCCCACTTACTGGTTTATGTGCTTTGGGAAATATACTGGACTTCTTAACCCCATTTTATTCTCTGTAAAATTGACACTGTAACAGTACCTATCTCATGAGGTTATTGTGATAATCAAATGAGAAAATGCACTTAAATTATTTAAGCTCATAGTTGCATATGATAACCAATAATGTTAGCTGCTTTTGTTAGTCCTACTACCAGAAATTAATTTTTATTTTCTTAATTAAATGGTTTGTTTTGTTATAGACTCATATGACATGTGGAGTTTTTCTTTGAGAAGGAGAGTATTGACTGTAAGGAACTATTGACTCAAATCTACAGCCCTTTGCAGCAGGTATTTGATTTTTTTGACAGACCTCATTCCAGTTTCATGCCATTTTTAAAATCTATTTATTTGGAGAACTAAGATGGCGGCAAAGGTAAAACACCTATCTTGCCGTCATAATCAGCAATTTTAATACTACAACTTAACGAAAGAACAAACACCTTCCAGAATCACCAGAAAGCTCGCCGAGTGAAAATTCCACAAATAAAAGTGAAGATAAGACACTGTGACTCGAAGGAGCGGCGGCGAACAGCGTTGAAAGATTCCTTCGGAGAGAGGTTTGGAGCGCGCGCTGCGGAGTGGGCGGGCGGCTGAAAACCGACCAGTTTTCTTGAAAGGGGAGACAAAGGCGTCCCACTGGACTGATTCTCCAGCTCTGGGAGAAGTCCAGAGAACCCACTATCACACGGGGTGAAAACTAGACAGAGGGAGGGCACGCTGAAGCTCGGGCGCTGCCAGAGTCTCCAGGCTTGTGGAGAAGGCAGCTTTCGCGCAACAGTTCGGCTGCGTGACGGCGCAGAGAGCGCACCGCGACTTGTCTCTCATTCAGAAAACCTTCAGACTGCTTTGTTTTACGACCCTGGGTGAGACATTGCGCATGCAGACTCATTTTGGGAAAGTCTGAATTCCCCGGCAGCTGGTGGAGCTCCGCAGCGGCTCTCTCTCAGAGGTGCTGACAGCCATTGCCCCCGGCACACAGTCCCCGGGGCCGCATAGGGCGGAGCTGACACTGTCTGCTTGGCCCGGAGACTCCGCCCACCCAACCTGAGCACAGCTGAGCTTCACAGACAATTGGCCTGGAGGTCAACCCTCCAAGTGCTAACAACGATTAACTGAGCTTAACTTCATCAAGACTGTGCAGCCCATATCCACCTCAGGTAACCAGGGAGGCTGAGCCACTGTCCCTAGTAGGAAGTCTACCACACAAAGCTAATTGACCAACTCAGGGAAGCAGCCACCATGCAGCAACATGGAAAGAAATCAGATGTGAAAGAAATGGAGGAAAAAAAACGACTGGACATGGAATTCAAAACCACGATTATAGGGTTTTTCAAGAGGCTCCAACAAAAGATCGAGGCCTATAAGGAAATAAGCAAGACCACAAAGGAAATGAATGAGTCCTACAAGAAAATGAACAAGACACTCAAGGATATAAACGAGAGCTGCAAAGAAATGATCAAGACCAACGTGGAAATGAATGAGTCCTACAAGGAAATGAAAGAGACCCTCAAGGATATAAAGGAGACTCTCAAGGATATGAAAAAGGACCAACCAGAAATTAAGCATACACTTACTGAAACAAAAAATAATATACAAAGACCTAAAAGTGCTCTGGAGCACCCCAAGAACCAAGTTAAAGATTTGAAATACAAAGAGGGAAAATCCACTCAGCTGAAAAAGCAAGAAACCAAAAGAATCAAAAAAATTGAAGATAGTGTAAGGGGCCTCTGGGACAACCTCAAGCATACGAACATCTGAATTATAGGGGTGCCAGAAAAAGCGAGAGGCTAAGACAATGAAAACCTATTTGAAGAAATAGTGACTGAAAACTTCCCACAACTGGTGAAAGAAATTGACTTAGGAGTCCAAGAAGTGCACCGAACCCCAATATATAGGAACCCTAAGAGGACCACACCAAGGCACATCATAATTAAAATTCCAAGAGCAAAAGACAAAGAGAGAATATTAAAAGCAGCAAGAGAGAAACAGTTGGTTACCTATAAGGGAGCACCCATACGATTGTCAGCGGATTTCTCAACAGCAACGATGCAGGCCAGACGGGAGTGGCAAGAAATATTCAGTGATGAACAGCAAGAATCTACAACCAAGATTACTCTATCCAGCAAAGCTATCATTCAGAATTGAAGGTCAGATGAAGTGCTTAGCAGATAATAAAAAGCTAAAGGAGTTCATCACCACCAAACCAACATTATATGAAATGCTGAAAGATATTCTTTAAGAAGAGGAAGAAGAAAAATGTAAAGATGAAAATTATGAACAGCAAATACACATCTATCAACAAATGAACATAAAAATCAAGTGAATTGATAGGCTGTTGAACAGGATAAACTGGTGAATATAACAGAGACATGGGCATAGAGAGGGAATGGACTGACAATTCTTGGGGAGAAAAGGGTTGTGGGAAGTGCAGCAAGAGACTGGACAAAAATCTTGCAACAATGGGAGAGGACAGTGGGGAGGGGAGGTGAGGGTGGAGGGTGGGATAGGTACAGGGTGGAGGGGAGCTATAGGGGGATAAAAAGGGGAAACAATGTAATTAATAAACTGAACAATAAAGATTAAAAAAATAAAATATATCTATCTATCTATCTATCTGTCTATTTATTTATTTATTTTTCCACTTTAAAAAAATATTTGTTTTTCTTTCTCCAATTTCCATATGTTCTTACATTCTGTTCTGTGCAGCATGGTATCTTTGTAAGCCACTTCAAATTCTTTTATATGTAACTAGAGGCTTGGTGCACGAAATTTGTGCATGGGGCATGGGGGATGTCCCTTAGCCCAGCTTGCACCCTTTCCAATCTGGGACTCCTCGAGGTATGTCTGACTGCTCGTCTAGGTGCGATCCTGGTAGGATCAGGCCTAAATGGGCAACCAGACATCCTTCTCACAATCCAGGACTGCCGCCTCCCAACTGCTCACCTGCCTGCCTCCCTGATTGCCCCTAACCACTTCTGCCTGCCAGCCTGATTGATGTCTAACTGCTCCCCTGCCAGCCTATTTGCCCCCAACTTCCCTCCTCTGCCGGCCTGATCACCCCTAACTGCCCTCCCCTGCAGGCTTGATTGCCCCCAACTGCCCTCCCTTGCAGGCCTGGTCCCTCCTAACTGTCCTCCCCTGCTGGCTTGATCGCCCACAACTGCCCTCCCTTGCAGGGCCTGGAACCTCCAATGGCCCTCCCATGCTGGCCATCTAGTGGTGACCATCTTGTGTCTACATGGGGGCAGCCCTCTTGTGTGTTGGAGTGATGGTCAATCTGCAAATTCCTCTTTTATTAGATATTATAGCGGCCTGGTGCATGGGTGGGGGCCAGCTGGTTTGCCCTGAAGAGTGTCCCAGATCAGGTCGGGGGTTCCCTTGGGATGAGGGTTGGCCTGGGCAAGGGGCCGCCTATGGAGGTTTGCAGGCCAGCCACCCACGCCCCCCCGCAAGTGGCCCAAGCAGAGGCCCTGGGATCTGGGATTAATCTATGTCTACAATTGAAACTTTGTAGCCTGGAGCAGAGCCAAGCCTTCTGCTTGCTCTGGGGCAGCAGCCATTTCTGTTTGAAACATTATAGCCTAGAGGGGATGCCTAGGCCAGCAACAGCAGACTGAAAGCTTGGCTTCCTGCATTGCCAGGGAAACCCAAGCCTCTGTTCTCTCCAGCTCAATGGCTGCTGCCATTTCTGTATCTTTTATAATTGAAGCTTTGTAACATTGAGTGGAGGCCTAGGGAGGCAGAAAACTTGGTCTCCTCTGTTGCTGGGGAAATCAAGCCTTCCTCCTGCTTTCAGTGGTGGCAGCCACCTTGGTTGTGGTTTATTTGCATAATTTGCTCCTAATTGGCTGGTGGGCATGGCTGTGGGTGTGGTGAAGGTAAGGCCAAATTTGCATATTACTCTTTTATTAGATAGGATAATTTAAATATGACATAGAAACAGGTTGGTCATCACAATTACAGCATTATTACTTCATAATTTTGACAGCCTTGTATTATTTTTTCCTCATTAACTACTTGCAGTAGTTGTATTGGTCATCCTAGTCACCCTGTAAGGCAGGGACACTTAAAACAATTTTTAAAGAAATGTCATTTCCCTCACATTACCTTCTTGTTCACTGTATCTCCAGCATAGACCCTTACACACAATAGATGCACAATATATTTATTGAGTGAATAATTATTTACAAATGTACCTCTAAATCAGTTACAGATTTAGTAACAGATCTTTTCTTTTTTTAAAAAAATATATTTTATTGATTTTTCACAGAGAGGAAGGGAGAGGGATAGAAAGTCAGAAACATCCATGAGAGAGAAACATCGATCAGCTGCCTCCTGCACACCCTCTGCTGGGGATGTGCCCGCAACCACGGCACATGCCCTCGACCAGAATCGAACCTGGGACCCTTCAGTCTGCAGGCCGACGCTCCATCCACTGAGCCAAACCGGTTTCGGCAGTAACAGATCTTTTCATGTTTGCTATTAAATTCAGACCTGGAATGGGCTTTCTTCATCTCTCAACTTGTCCAGTACACAAGACTCAGATCAAGTGCTACCTTCTCCCATGATAAAGATGTCCTTGACCCTTGAGCTCAGACAGGGGGGCTATCTCTTCAAAAAACTATGGAACTTACTGCGTGTCTTACTCAGCTTGCACTTGACATTCTCCTTATATTGGTAGTTCTCCTTAATCAAGAGCACAATCTTTGGAATCAGAAGTTATGTGTCCAATCTGATTTGGGCCACTTACCAGCTCTGTGATTTTAAGAACATTATTTAGCTTCTCTAGGGCTGTCATAAATAAAATAGGAAAATAGGATGTTTATTGCTGTAATAGATCATCTTTGTGAATGATTAACATAGTAGCTGGAGCTATGGTTAAAACCATGTCTTTTCCCTGCAAATTAAATTCAATCGTTGTCTCTTATTGAAGTAGCAGGCAATTATTACATGGCTATGAATGAAGTCCTAGTCTCATAATTCTTGAGGATTCTTTTTGCCTTGAGCTTTCATGGCCCAAGAAGCTGCTGGGTTTTGTGTATTGGTGATCAGTGGTGAATGCAGCTGTGATTGAATATTATTATTATCATTATTTACTAGGGGCCCAGTGCATGAAATTTGTGCACTGAGGGTGGGTGGTCCCTCAGCCCAGCCTGCCCCCTCTCATGCACTGGGAGCCCTCAGGGGATGTCCTACTGATGGCTCCTCCTGGCCTGCCCAAGGCTAAAAGCCTCTGGCCAAGGCTTTTGTCCTTGGGTAGGAGACCTCGGCCAGGGGACCCCAGCCAGTGATTGCCCTGTGATGGGGCCTATATTTAAAATGAATAGTGTGTGACAGGGAGGAATGGAGCAAGCCCCTTTGATCAAAGTCCTCTCAGGTGTCCCATCATTAAGGACGGTTTAGCAAACATTTGTTTACCAAATATTTGCTCTCCCATCTCCATGTGAATTGCTTTCCTCCCCTCTAAAGTCACAAACCACTACCCCTTTTCCTCCCGAGTTTAAGATGAGACTGCTGCATTTGTCCTGGGTCCCCCATATTCTTATGAAACCCCTACATGTACACACATAATTAAAATTTATTATTTTCTTCTTTTTATCTGTCTTATGTCAATTTGATTATTAGAGCAACCAGAAGAACTAAAAGAGAAAAAAGGGAAAATTTCTCCATCCCCCCAAATGTTAATGCAAATTTAAGAAAATATTTTTATTTATTGATTTGAGAGAAAGAGAAACATCAGTTTGTTGTTGCACTTATTTATGCGTCTTTTGGTTGTGCCCACAGCCCACAGCCTTGGCCTGTAAGGACGATGCTCTAACCAACTGAGTTACCTGGCCAGGGCTCCTCTCTACAGATTTTTAATGAATACTTATATCTTCTAGTTAATTTAAAAAACGAGCCCCAATTCACATTAATTTTTATAATATGATTATTGGAAAACATGCTTAAAATATATTTTCTTTGTGTGGACCTGTTCGGTGAAGGAATATGTGTCAGTTCCAAGACGCCTGAGGTTGCCTGCGCTCATCTGCGGTAACCAGCTCGTCCGTGCAGCTGCAGTTCAGATTCCCCGTTGGTCACTTAGCTGATCTTGTTGGTTAGTAAGGGACCAAGACTACCCACAGAACTCTGTAACCATGGTGATAAGTGCCCTATTTTCACTTTTTAAAAGAAGAGATGAGATGCTCTAGCCTTTCTGTGCCTGTGGTTCCCAGGGGAATTTTTGGGAGCCATCCAAGCATTTAAGCCATAAAATCAGGCCTTGAACTGATAATTACTTTTTCCTTTATACTGTTACCTTTTAGATTAGGGGTGTAACTGACAGCACAGATAGTCCATGACCAGCCAAATGTGAGGTCTAGGGCAAATCTGGGAGGCTTGATATTCTTAAAATATAGCAACTGGGCAAAAGCGCCTTTAAACCAAGAGCTTTACTTTTTAAATAAAATTGGTGTTCTTACCAAAAACAATAACTGCACGCTTTCTTACATGTGATGAGATAAAACTATAACAGAAGGTATATGTGATTTGTGTAGAAAGCCAAAGGACTTATTTAAACTATGCTTTCCAACCAAAATTAGTCTTAGACCTCGTTAGAATGGGAAGAGTGTACATTTGAGATTTAGGGGGCACTGGGAAGGCACAATGTCCAAATATCCTCCCTTTTCTTTAGTCTGAAAATCTAACTTATCAGAGCTGTTCCCTTTAAAGGTTTACAAGCCATTATAATACAAGTATCTCTGGGAGAAGGCAGCACAGTAGGAGAGAGGCTGAAATTCAGTGGCTTGTGAAATAAAACTGGGTTTTAGCCGTGTTTGCTTGGCCTGAAAGTGTTTTATATATATTTTAAACCAACAATTAATTGTAAGGTGGCTTCACATAAAAAATCCAATACTCTATTACCATTACTCAACAGAGGCTGAGACAAAACTAAGTTCTCACAAGGCTGGAGCTGAATATTTGCTGTCCTTCCTGTGTAAATGGGTCAAATTCTCCCCAATTTGTTACAGCCTTCACCCCTTTACCAAGTATTCAGATACACCTCTTTAGACCTTCCTTATTTGTTTACTTACACATCTGGCTTCTATCTGTGAAAAACCAAAATACAAACAAACAAACAAAACAACAACCAATCACCAAGTAGTAACCATGACAATCCAAGGGCTGACGATGAAAGCATTTGCTTTGTGTTTGGCCTAGGTTTGCCTTCCTCTATAAGAGAATTTGTAAGAGCATTAAGACTTCCCATGCCTTCTCTATTCTGTTGCTTCTACCTGCTATGAACTAAATGAACTCAAAATTCACATGCTGAAACCCTAACCACTGAAGAGATTCACAATAAGCCTCCCCATGAGGTACCACTTTGGCATGTGAATAATTTGAGTTGAAGGCAATTAAGACTGAGCAAAACATGTAAGAATTTTTATGAGTTTATCTGAGCCAAACTGAAGGCAATTGAAGGGAAGCAAAATCTCAACAGGTTGAGAAAAAGCTCCAGAAAGTGGCAGTTTTAACACTTATTTTATACATCAGAATCACAGGGGAAGCCATATGGGAGTTACATCAAATCCATTGGTGATAGATTAGGGAGGTGGGAAGAAGCAAAGCAGGAAAGTCTCTGGGATTGGATAAGAAGTCAAACAGCCCTGGCTGGTTTGGCTCAGAGAATAGAGTGTTGATCTGTGGACTAAGGGGGCACATGCCCGGTTGTGGGCTTGATCCCCAGTGAGGGGTGTGCAGGAGGCAGGCGATCGATGGTTTTCTCTCATCATTGATGTTTCTCTTTTTCTCCCTCTCTGAAATCAATAAAATATATTTTAAAAAAGAAAAAAAGAAGTAAAACAAACATATATACTTCTTTTACATTTGTGGACATAGGATGGTTAACAGTTATCAACTAACATGATAATAACAATGAGGGGATTTGTGGTTTCTGCTTCAGTTTAGTGATTATGCTTTTGGGGGTCCCCCCAAAAAAGGAAATTAGTTTAATATTCCAAAGGTATGTTATCTTAGATGCAAAAAGACAATAGACAGGCACAGTTTAGGTGAAGCCTGACCTTTGTTAGGGAAAAATACTGCCCTAGGACATGGCTACCCTTCATGAACTGTTTTTGGTTAGAAAGTTTTAATTTCAGATCATTCTATGAGGTTACTTTAGGTCTCTGAATTTGTAAGGCCACCATGCAGGCTTCCTTCCCCTAAGCTTGTCAGGTTTAATATGTGGCCCCCTCCCCCGCCCCTTTTGTTTGTCCACAAGACCCTGCAGGCTCAAGATAAATTTTTACTTCTCCCTTAAAGAATTTAAATTAGGGGCTGGGCCCATAAACAGAGTTATCATCAGAAATAACTTTTTATGAGCTAGCTACCTCTAGGCAAGGCAAATGTCTAATTACTGTACCTCTGCTTTTCTTACTGTCTTGGCCTTCCTCCCCTCTGAAGCCTCAAGGCCTCTGACCTCAGCCTTCGCTCAGAATGTCACACATGCCTCATTTTCCTTTATGTCTCTGAGCATCTTGTGTATGTGGGGCTTCTGACTTTCTGAGGTATGCGGGGTTCCCATATATATATGTATACAATTAAACATATTTTCTTAGGTTAATCTTTCTTCTGTCAATTTGATTATTAGACCAGCTAGGAGAACCTAGAAGTTTCTTCCTTCCCCACACTTTCAATGTGATGCTACTTGGTGATGGGACCTTTGGGAGGTAATTAGGTTTTGATGATGTTATGTGGGAGGGGCTATCATGGTGGAATTAGTATCTTTCTAAGAAGAGACCAGAGAGCTAGCTCAGTCTCTCTGCCATGTGAGGATACAGCTAGAGGGCTGCCATCCGCTGTAAATTGGGAAGACAGTCCTCACAAAGAACATGAACAAGCTGGCATCATACTAGAACTATGAGAAACATGTTTATTGTCTAAGCCCTCCTGTCCATGGTATTCTATTGTAGCAGCCCCAACTAGCACATGGCCCCCATTCTCCCCTTGGAATATTATCAGAAAACCAACCAACCAAAGAAAACAAATAAAATATACATCTTCCTGACTCAATACTACTCATATGTCTAGCACAAGCACACACAAATGGGCCAGAGAAATCCTGCTGGTCCCCAAGGCTGACTTGAATGTTTGAATTTTCTCAAGTTGTTGAGTGTTATTTATTTATTTATTTTTTAAAATATATTTTATTGATTTTTTACAGAGCGGAAGGGAGAGGGATAGAAAGTCAGAAACATCGATGAGAGAGAGACATCGATCAGCTGCCTCTTGCACACCCCCTACCAGGGATGTGCCCGCAGCCAAGGTACATGCCCTTGCCGGAATCGAACTCGGGACCCTTCAGTCTGCAGTCCGACGCTCTATCCACTGAGCCAAACCAGTCTCGGCATGTTGAGTGTTATTTTAATAGGGAACACATTGCAGTTGTACCAGAACAACCCATCAAAATCTAACTGAAGCATGGAACTTATTCTGTAAAGTTAAGAGAGGTGGGGGAAAGTTGAATAATCTATTTTCAAACCTCATCCTCCATAGGAAAGGTGCTGTGTAGCTAAAAGTGTTACCTGAGAGCTGAAGCACTGGGCATAGTCCGAAGATGCTTTAAGACTGAGAAGGAAAGTGTGCGAAATGGCTTTCTTTCTTCCTTGGAAGTCTTGAGAGTCTTAGGAGTTTATCAAAGGCCTCTGTTTTTCTCTACCTAAATCACTCACATGTTCAATGGTTTCTGAAATATGATGTTTATTTTATAATTAACAATAAAGCTTACAATGCAGATATTTGTGCAAGAGTCTATGTGAAAGCACGCACACGTGGAGTTATATTCATTTATGTTAAGCTACATGTGTGGCCATGGATGTGTGCCACTCCAATGTCCCCTTAAAAGAATCTGCAGTGAGGCCCGGCTGGTGTGGTTCAGTGACTGAGCGTCGAGCTATGAACCAGGAGGTCACAGTTCAATGTCCAGTCAGGATGGAGCCTGGATTTTGGGCTCCATCCCCAGTAGGAGGCATGCAGGAAACAGCCAATCAGTGATTCTCTCTCATCACTGAGGTTTCTATGGTACTTTCCCTCTTCCTTTCTCTATAAATCCAATTATATATATATATATATATATATATATATATATATATATATATATGATTTTTTACAGAGAGGAAGGGAAAGGGATAGAGAGTTAGAAACATTGGTGAGAGAGAAACATCGATCAGCTGCCTTCTGCAGACCCCCCACCAGGGATATGCCTGCAACCAAGGTACATACCCCTGACTGGAATCGAACCCGGGATCCTCCAGTCTGCAGGCCAATGCTCTATTCACTGAGCCAAACTGTTTAGGGCAAAAACATATTTAAAAAACAACAACAGCACACACACAAAGAATGGGGAACATAGTGAACTGAAAGCCCACCCAGCCATCATATCTTCGGATTCATCACTGCAAGAATATAAAACCATACTTCATAGGCAGCTCTCAACCAAACACTAATCATGGTGGGCATCAGAGCTAGCTCAAATTCCCACCATTGACTGGCTGAGACTTTTTAAGAACTGTACTTTAAGTTTTTTCTGCCCAATTCCTACTCTTCTTTTTATTTTACAAACTAGAGGTTCAGTAAACAAAATTCGTGCATGGGGGGATGTGTCCCTCAGCCCAGCCTGCACCCTCTCCAATATGGAACCCCTTGAAGGATGTCCGACTTCTCCTAGATCGGGCCTAAACGGGAAGTCGGACATCCCTCTCATAATTCAGGACTGCTGGCTCCCAACTGCTCACCTGCCTGCCTTCCTGATTGCCCCTAATTGCTTTTGCCTTCCAGCCTGATCACCCCCTAACCACTCCTCTGCCAGCCTGACCACCCCCTAAGCACTCCCCTGCCAGCCTGATTGATGCTTAACTGCTCCCCTTCCAGCCAGATTGCCCTAATTGCCCTCCCCTGCAGGCCTGTCCCTCCCAACTGCTCTCCCCTGCAGGCCTGGTCCCCCCAACTGCCATCCCTTGCAGGCCTGATCTCTCCCAACTGCCCTCCCCTGCTTGTCATCTTGTGGTGGCCATCTCTGAACACAGGGGGGCAGCCATCTTGTGTGTTGGAGTGACAGTCAATTTGCATGTTACTCTTTTATTAGCTAGGATGTCAGATTTGTATTGTGGTCTGGAGTCTATAGCTGTCTTCTCTTGCTTCTTTTCCTTCACAGATATTTCCTCTAATAAATCCCTTGCACTTCTAGTCCTGTTTTGGAATGTAATCCTCAGAGGATCCAAATTGGCAAACTGTATTTGACTATTATTGGTGGAGTCAAGAGAAATTACAAAGTAATACCACACAAGAACCTAAGGAGGTCTCTGCGAGTACCTGAAAAAGAACACAAAATGATAAAAATTGATAAACTATCTAGGCACTCAGCATGGATATTATGTTCTTAGCTAGTGGGAGGATCCAAATAAAATTTAGAACAAGATGCTGATTACTTCTCTTTGGGATGGTAGTGGAAATAAAATCTAACAGAGACTAGGCATTAACTTATTAAATAACTAGGGGCCCAATGCACAAAATTTGTGCACTGGGGCTGGGTGGTCCCTCAACCCAACCTGCCCCCTCTCACATACTGGGAGTCTTCAGGGGATGTCCAAGTGATGGCTCACCCCTAGCCTGCCCAGGTCAGCCTTGGCTGCCTGTGACCACCCGGCCCCGGGGGCTGGGCGCTCCCAGCCACTGCTGTTTCATCTCTAACCCCAGGGCCTGGCTCCCCGCCACTTGGCCCTGCCCCTGCTCCTGATTGGCTGGTAGTATAGCCAATCAGGAGCAAAGGTACGGTCAAATTTGCATGTTTCTCTTTTTATTTTATAGGATAACAATAGATAATACAATTACCAGACAAGGTTTCAGTGAAGATGGGAAAGTGAATAATGTAGAAGGACAAAACAGGAGAGTTATATTAGCATTAAGGTAGGGATTCTCCAAGCAATACCTTAGAGCTAAATGTCTCAGATAGGGTCTCAAGGCCTCTGAGGAATCCTACATTGTGTATAATAAATTAGAAAACACTGTGTTTTCATTTTGATGTCAATCTAAAAAATTAATATTTGTATACTTGGGATCTTCTAAATCATCTCTTAACTGAGAAATACCTCTCATTTATTTGCCTCCTTTTAAATTTGTGTTTATAATTATGTTGGCCCCAAATAGTTTCACTTTTTTTATTTTTATGTGGGGAAGATCTACAAAGTGGTGGTGGTGGTGATAGTGATAGAGGATGGTGATTATGGTGGTGGTGATAGTGATAGAGGATGGTGATTGTGGAGGTGGTGATAGTGATAGAGGATGGTGACTGTGGAGGTGGTGACAGTGATAGAGGATGGTGATTGTGGTGGTGGTGACAGTGATAGAGGATGGTGACTGTGGTGGTGGTGATAGTGATAGAGGATGGTGATTGTGGTGGTGGTGATAGTGATAGAGGATGGTGATTGTAGTGGTGGTGATAGTGATAGAGGATGGTGATTGTGGTGGTGGTGATAGTGATAGAGGATGGTGATTGTGGAGGTGGTGATGTTGGAGGTGGTGGACATGTAACTTTTTAATAAAGTTTGCTAGGACCTTCTTGAACTAATCCCTGCTACTTCTCCAGGTTCATCTTCATCTTTGATTCACTGCCCATCTCCTCTCTTCTCTCCTTCCCTGTTTATATCAAACTCCTCCCCTGCTCTAGCCTAGGGCCTTTCATGTATTTATTTATTTATTTATTTATTTATTTATTTATTATTATTTTTTTTCCCTTAACCCAGTAAATAACTTTCAGCATTTTACTTTATGATCCAGTATAGATACATGCACACATATGTACAATATATCAACATTTTATGAAAATTGGAGAATTCACTCTAATATTTTTCCTTTCCTCTTTTAAAAATGTGGGTTCACATTTACTAAATTAACTTTATGACCCACTATGATCATTGGCTTCTCCGACAGCCAAGTTCTCTTTCTTCTTGTTGGACTTTGCACATGTGCTTTCTTCTGAGCAAGGTATTCCCTTCGAGTGCTTCTTGGGGATCTCTACCTCCCCAAATCAAGTTAGCTAGGAGGTCTTGGGGAGTTGTTGTTGAATTGTAATAGGTCCATCCTGAGCACTCTTGCTAAGACCTCTCATTGCACTCTATCCGCCTGTTCTGTCCCTTCTTTGCTCTCTTTAGTTTTTCCACAAATATTTATCGAAAGCCTGCTATATGCCAGACACCATTTCAGATGTGGAGCAAGGCTGGCTTCACAGGACCTGAACCCCATGATTGGTTGAATGCTCTGATACTGCTGTCTTGAAATTCTTAATAATTTCTTAGCAAGGAGCTCCACATTTTCATTTTGTATTGGCCCCCACAAATTATGGAACTGTTCCTGCACTGGGGTAATGAACAAAACAGACCCAAAGTCCTAACATTATAGAATTCACATTCTATTGCTTTGCATTTTTTTAGTATTTGTCTATTTACCTGCCTACCATCCCAACTAAACCGTTAAGCTTCTTGAGGGCAAGTATTCCTCCTCACCACTGTCTCCTAGCTGCTAGGTCAGATCTAGCAGCTTGCATCAACTAACAAACTTATGTAGAATGAGTTAATGAACATGCACGATACATCCAACCTTTGTCCTATAATGCAGGCTCCCCTGAGCAAGGCTACCCTTGATATTCTTTGACAAGATTTCACATGTATTGAAGCTATTTCACTGGCTATTTGTCCATTAACTTTGAGATGATAACTTTAGAAGAGTCAGAATTTGAAGCACCTTAGGGAGCTTCATTTACACTTATGAGCGGGAAGAATTCACTAAGTAGGTGACTTCAACCCAGGTTTTAATTTAGTTTTAATTTTAATTTTAATTTTAATTTTCTAAATATATTTTATTGATTTTTCACAGAGAGGAAGGGAGAGGGATAGAAAGTCAGAAACATCGATGAGAGAGAAACATCCATCAGCTGCCTCTTGCTCAACCCCTACTGGGGATGTGCCCGCAGCCAAGGTACATGTCCTTGACTGAATTGAACCTGGGACCTTTCAGTCTGCAGGCCGACGCTCTAACCACTGAGCCAAATCGGTTTCAGTCAACCCAGGTTTTTAATTCAAGGATCATTTTCAAAGTGAGCAGAGGACCTTTAAAACATTTTTGAAGATGATTAATGACATTGGAAATGGGATGAGGGCAGGGGGAAGAGCCCTGAGTTGAGAGTTGAGAGTTGAGTTGAGAACTGAAACAAAAGGAAGAGGGAAGCTTGCTTTTGCTTTTAAATTCTCTTTAAAATATAACTTAGTTTCTCTATAATTTACTTGTAACAATGTTGGTTCAAACCAGAAGATAGAGTTATAAGAGGTACAGACTCTTTAAGATGTCATAATTATAAATTGGGTATCATTTTACCCAAGGAAATCAATTTTAGTAAAAAAAAAAAATCCAACTCTATTCATTAGGATTAAAAATATATTTTATTGATTTCAGAGAAGAAGGGAGAGGGAAAGAGAGATAGAAACATCAGTGATGAGAGGGAATCATTGATCAGCTGCTTCCTGCACACCTGCACTTCCTGTGGAGATTGAGACCACAACCCTGACCGGGAATCAAACTGACGTCTGGGTTCATAGGTTGATGCTCAACCACTGAGCCACACCAGTTGGGCAGGATTTTTTGTTTATCTGTTTCCGTATCTAATTTTAAGAATGGTAGGTTATATTCAGACACTGCAAAGGCTTGTAAGGGTTAATGAAATACATGGCCTATGCTTATCTCTTAACTTTTACTGCCATCCTGTGGCCATTTTATTTTATATATAAAAATTTGTTTGCAAACCTTATTTTCTATCCTCACCACAGATTATGGTTTCAGATTTTATCCGCCCTCAATTAACATATACTACAATACATACATTTAGTAGAATTTTGCTATATTAAGATGTTCCATTATGCAGTAGTATATAATTACCATGGAGTTTTAATGCTGAGTGAGCTTCCATGCAATGTTTTTCAAAAGGGCTCTCTTCAAGTATTTGCTTGTTGTTGTTTTTTTCCATCCCTTCTGCCCACTCTGACTTTTCAGTGGATGGTTAGGCAATCACAGTTTATTGTCTCCTCTGTTTGAAATGCAGATGCTTTCTTCTGGAACCCAGGTTTGGATTTCCTTTCTTGGATGTCCCATCTCCTGATCTTCTAGACAGACATCTATGAAATCCCAGTACCCTCATGTCTGGCATAAGCAGGATCAGGCACCCCAGACAGAATGTGCTCGTGTTCTCCTGGCTTGTGACCATCAGGTTCAGCTTCTTAGGGGAACTGTGCTCTATACAGCTCTGGGGGAGAAAAGGCATCTGCTGGGGCTCCTTGTCCAGAAGTGTCTTAGCCCCCATGCCCAGAAGACTGACAGCAGGCACATTCCACAAGGACAAGTCTTGTTCATGCTGTCCCATCTACCCATGGCCAGGAGGGCCTGGTGTCTAAGCCAGGTGAGAAATAGTCTGAGAAATAACAAAAATGATAATGGCTAATACATAGGGAGTTTGAATTTGCATGCCATGTCCTTATCTAAATACTTTCTATGCATCATACCATACTTCAAACACTCCTGAGGCCATTGGTATTTCTTGGTAAATATAATCGGTAAAATAAACCAGTTAAAAACTCCTGAGTCCTAGAGAGGTAGTGCTCCTTGTCTATGGTAAGCCAGCTGGGAATTGGTGGGTTTGTTGAACAAGCCAGTGAGTGAATAAATCATGTGCAGTCCATGTGCTTCAGTGCACGTCTCTTTCTAAATCGGTTCCTAATAATCCAATGCCCTTGAATCTTTCAGATCTCGAATGGTCCTTACTTTTTCTTATGCCTCCTTCAATGTCACGTTCTCTTCTTTGTTTAGAGAGACAGTTTGTGAGCATGAGATGCCTTTCTTTACCATCGGCCAGGCACCAGTGGTCATAATGTTTTTTACTGAAAAAGTACATCTGCAGTCTGTCAGCACTTGGGCTCACAATCACCTTGGAAGCAAGAAGAGGAAGAGATTCCTGTGCTTGCAACATTCTCTGATCAGCACAGTAGCAATCTTTCTAAGGCAAATATTGGTTAAAATGTCAAGGTGAAATTAATTTCTTTCACAGAATTTATTTTAATGTACATTTCTTTTATACTTTTTGTTTGGAGGGAAATGCAAATGTTTAGCCTCCTGCTAGTGGGCTATTAATGTGTCAATGTTAGAAACAGTGAACATTTGGCTGGCCAGGTCATTCTCATATGGATAGCACCACTGTCATCTGGATTGGGCCACTTTAATGTGTCCAAATGACATCATGTCATTCTTCTTCAATTATGTTCCAATATCTGCTTCAAACTTTCTGGTCACCACATAGACCTGATTTTCCATATGCCTTTGGACATTTTTAAAACAATGGTTTCTTATTTGATGAACGTTCAGGTACATTCTTTACTTTGAATTCTTAATATGCTGCTTTAACTTCTCTCCCATGAACTTGCATTTCATCAAACATTTTTTTCTTATTCATTACTTTGCACTGCTTAAGGAGTGCCTGCCTATCTCTCTCTATAAAAGGCTAAGTGTCTGTTCAACCAATAGCCATGACATGCACTGACCATGACATGCACTGGGGCAGATGTTTAACACAGGAGCTGCCATGATGTGCACTGGCCATCTTATCTAATAAAAGAGTAACGTGCAAATTTGATCATACCTTCACCACACCCACAAGCCACGCCCACAACCACGCCCACCAACCAATCAGGAGCAGATTATGCAAATGAACCCCAACCAAAATGGCTGCCACCACTGAGAGCAGAAGGAAGGCTTTTGGGTTTCCCCAGCAACAGAGGGAGCCAACGCCTGCCATTACCTGCCTAAGCCTCCACTCAATGTTACGAAGTTTCAATTATAAAAGATACAGAAATAGCGGCAGCCACTGAGCTGGAGAGAACAGAGGCTTGGGTTTCCCTGGCAATGGAGGAAGCCAAGCTTTCAGCCTGCTGAGGCCTAGGCTACAAAGTTTCAAACAGAAATGGCTGCTGCCCCAGAGCAAGCAGAAGGCTTAGCTCTGCTCTAGACCACAAAGTTTCAATTGTAGACATAGAGGGAAGCTTGCTTTTGCTTTTAAATTCTCTTTAAAATATAACTTAGTTTCTCTATAATTTACTTGTAACAATGTTGGTTCAAACCAGAAGATAGAGTTATAAGAGGTACAGACTCTTTAAGATGTCATAATTATAAATTGGGTATCATTTTACCCAAGGAAATCAATTTTAGTAAAAAAAAATCCAACTCTATTCATTAGGATTAAAAAATATGTTTTATTGATTTCAGAGAAGAAGAGAGAGGGAAAGAGAGATAGAAACATCAGTGATGAGAGGGAATCATTGATCAGCTGCTTCCTGCACACCTGCACTTCCTGTGGAGAATGAGACCACAACCCTGACCGGGAATCAAACTAACATCTGGGTTCATAGGTTGATGCTCAACCACTGAGCCACACCAGCTTCCCCCAAGTGGGAGACAGGCCCCACCACCACTCTGGAGTGACACTCCATCAAATCACAGCCAATGCTGCCAAGACCCCATGGAGAAAAATGTGGCCCCAACCCAGCCCAGTCCAGCCCAGCCCAGAAATGGTTGCTATGGGTGCTGGGTAATGATATTATGTAGCAAAGCCCAGCTTTCTCTCCCTATCGACTAACCTTCTTGGAGTGTCTTCAGCCCAGGAACTCAACTTTCTTTATAGCCAGGTGCAAATATTTTACAGTTTAACCAAATGTTAAACTGAAAAGAAGTAAGAAATGGTGGAACTTGAAAATAACTTCAGGTTTTCTCACTGTCCAAAATATAGTCAAACACTGCTACAGTTAAATATTTTACCCTTTATTCTCCCTGTGTGATCTACATTTATAATCTGCTTTGTACTGATATTTACTGATGTGTTGCTGACAATTACTTGAAAGGGAAGTTGGGTTGCTGCAAACCTCCACTGAGATGGAAAAAGTTTAGCTAAATCAGAAAGCAAGTCTAATTAAGTAAGTGTATTCTATATATATCAAAGGCTAAGTTGATTTGTTCATGCACGATACATATAAAGCTCTTGCTGGTACTGATCACACACGTATGTTTCCATCTGTCTCTGTCGATTGTAGATTTGGTTGACACTTCTATTATTGATAAAGGGTGAATAGTGATATTAAAATATTTCTTCTAATTAATTTTCTTTCAATGTGCACAAATTCATGCACCAGGACACTAGTATGTAATAAAAGCCTTATATATTATACCTATGATTATGGTTTAACTTCTTTATAATAACACTAAAGATTATAATAATAAATACACATCACCTGCTTACTATATGCTAGGCTTTATATGTCTATTTCCTTTAAATATCACAACCCTATAAGATTTGCATTCTTTTTGTTCCCCCAAATAACACATGCTTTATGAAGTACAGAGAAGAACGAGGCAATGGCAGGGAAAAGTGAACCAATTTGCCCAAAGTCATATTATTTGAGTCAGGATCCAGCAGAACCAATATATATGTAATAAATGTGAATTTCACTCAAAGCTCTTGAAAGAAGAAAACTAAGAAAGAAACATAATCTTGATCTCTTATACTGTACTCTGTATCTGGCTTTTATCATTTATAAGTGAATTCAATCATTCTTCTGTATCATATTTTAACCTTTCCAGTAGGCTAGTGAGGGATAACTGAAGGATAGCTGGCAGCACAATAATAGTACAAAGTCCACAGTTTGTATCTACTTCCTGTCTATCATAACTTCCAGAACCAGTTCATTTTAGCTCATTTCATGACACAGAGAACCCATCTGCCCCAGCCTCTAAGGATGAACTGTGGCTGTTTGAGCATGTCTGTCCCTGGTCACAGCCCCTCCCACCTCTCTCTCCTGTGTGTGAGTTGCATACCTGTTACTGTGTTACATGTGATTCTAGGGATTTAGCTTTGTCTGTTATCATCCCACTCCTTATTTTTAAGGGCCGTCTGGCATCTGACTTTCAGTCTTTTCTTCAGGCTCGTGTCTTGCCCTTGCTGCACCAGCTTGGGAAAGGGTATTGTGGTTAAGAGTAAGGGCTCAAGTCAGACTGATGGGGTTCATTTCCAAGCTCAGCCACTTGTTATCATTTACTCTTCAGCAAGTCCAATGAACTCCCCAAAAGCCTCAGCATTCTTATCTGTGAAATGGGAATAATTAAATGGCAATTGAGAGTACAATTACAATCAAATTGTCAAGTTTCCCCACAATCTCCAGAGATTTTAATTTAGAATTAGGGTAAATGGAAATTTTTACAGACTGCTAACCTATTCCTGCTAAATCTGTTTTCCTGCTCATAAGCTATGGCTGCCATTTGAAGACACTCTCACCCTTTTTGGCAACCAGCTTTGGCCATGTGTGGTAGAGTACTTGCAAATGGGCCTGCAGGTATCCTATTCACTGTATCCAAAACTCTTTTACAACTTGACTTTGGTTGCTTCTTCTTTCAATAGGTAGAGTCTATTTCTCCACCTTTGATGATGAGCAGGCCCTATGACTTGCTTTGCCTAATAAAATAATATTGTGTCGATTCAGAACCCAGGTCTCAATAGGCCTTTTGTACCATTGCTTACAGTTTTGCCATTGTCTGTGAATAAGCCTGGGCTAGCCTGCTGGATTCTGAGAGACACACAGTCACCTTATCTCTTCATTGAGCAGGCAGTCAATTCCCAGAAGCAAAACCACCTAGCAGCTGACCAGCAGCAGACCAACGATGCAAGAAAGACTCCAGCAGAGCCCGGAAGAACTACCTGTCTGAGTCTAGTCTCAATTGCCAACCTATGGAACAATGAAATGGGTAAAATGATTGTTGCTTGAAGCCACTGAGTTTTGGGGGTGAATTGTTACTCTGAAATAACTAATTAACACCAGGTGACCAGGTTCTCACCAGTATAATGTGAACAAAAGTGGCACAGACTCGTCTTGCTTCAACAGCTTTCCTTTTGCCAGAGATTGATAATGGCGGGCAACCTGCACCATCCAGATGTGGACAGAGCTCCGGGGCGGCTGGTCTCAGGGTATGATCTGCAGACTCCTGTGAATCCCCAAGAAACATGTGAGGGTCTGAGAACTCAAAACTATTTTCATCATCACAAATTATTTTCCTTTTTTGCCGTTCCGACCTTTGCATGGATGGTGCAAAGTCAATAGTGGGTAAACTGCTATCCCTTTAGCATAGATTGAGGAAGTTCACTACATTGTACTAGTCATCATTCAATTTGTTAGCACCCTCTAGCAGTAAGTACCATGGTCACTTAAGAGTGTCCTTGATGAAGCAGTAAAAATTATTAAGTTTATTAAATCTTGATCCACGAGTACACATCTTTTTAATAATCTCTGTGACAAAATGCTATGTACGCATAATGCCCTCTGCTATATACATCAGTGTGATTGTTTCAAAAACCCCGATGTGATTGTTAGAATAGCTGAACTTGCTGGTACTTCTCGTGTGTGTGTGTGTGTGTGTGTGTGTGTGTGTGTGTGTGTGTATAACACCATTTCTATGTGAACAAGGAGACAGAAAAACTATGGTTATTTAGGTTTAAAATTTTGGCAACACTTATTTTGTATTCTTTTATGAGAGGCCACAGAGGAGACAGAGAAAAGGCTCAGAAGGAAACACAGATTTGTTATAGATCCTAGCAAAAGGAGGCACACCGCACAGGGCCATGTGGAAAAGCCACCAGGTGGTCAGTAGGCAGAAGACAGGGACCAAGGGCCCGTGTTTAGGCCACAGTCTTAATTGGGTTTCTGTGGGAAAGTCGAGGCAGGGCAGGATAAAGGAGTACAGAATCGGCTAGTTGGAGTAATTTCAGAGGGCTTGAGGTTAGGGGAATGGTCCCAAGCTGCCTGGTGTCCAGCCCTGGGATTTTCAAGGCAGAAATATTGCCTCTTGGGTGTACAGGTCAGAGAGAGGAAGTCTGGCTCTGGATTGGGAAGTTTGCAGACCAAGGCATGCTTCTAGCCAAGCCGTTGTCATCTAATTGGCCAGCCTCAGAAGGGGCAGTCTCTCCCCAAACAGAAAGGTGTGTGTGTGTGTGTTTTTAAGATGTTAAAACATTATAACATTCAGAAAATTAAAAATGTTTATAACACATCATTTTGAAATTTTTTAAAAGTTTTATTTTATTGTTTAAAGTATTACAAATAGTACCGCATTTTCCGGTGTATAAGACTACTGGAACTGATGATGATAGAAGGAAGATGACAAACAATAGAGAGAGAGCAAGTGCCAGGCAAGTCCCTGGTGAGTTAGCAACACCCATCAGAACTGCAAGCTACCGTATTTTTACACCCGGTGTATAAGACAACCCCCAACTTTTGAGAAGATTTTCCTGGGTCAAAAAGTCGTCTTATATGCCGGAAAATACGTTAGTACATATGCTTCCCTTTTTCCCCCATTGACTTTCTCTCCTACCATCCCCCACCTACCCACACATGCCCTTACCCCCCCCCCCCGCCCCCCTCCCTGCCCTGTGTCTTGCATCCATTGGCTATGCTTTTTAGTATATCCATGCATACAAGTCCTTTGGTTGATCTCTTATCCACCCCCAACCCTCCCCTGCCTTCCTGCTGTAGTTTGACAGACTGTTCGATGCTTCTTTGCCTTTGTATCAACCAGTCAATGAAAGATAAATACCACAATCTCACTCATTTGTGGAAAATAAAAAACATTATAAACTGATGAACAAAAATAGAAACACATAATTTTTAAAACATGAATAAAATCAAGCAATAATACAATTTGAGAGTTCAAACAAACATAAGAATTATGGAAAATTTGTATTATACTACCATGATGTTTGTAGTTTCCCAATATTGACAGCCTTTTTTTCTGATGAGATAGATGGTGTACTTACTAATGAACATGTTTTAAAAATATTACATAATGGAAGGTGTCAATACTTGGAAAACTTGCATAAACTCAGTGAGACAATATTTTTCACATGACTAATGTATGCAGTTACAAAATCATGCATCATCAAAACATTCATTCAAATGACAAGATAGACCAATGGATTTTAATGTAACAGAATATAAAAAATTCACTAACATTAGGCTTTAGGTTGTATCCTGCAACTAACATATAAAAACTACTACTAGTTAAGTTTCAGTATAATATTGAACAAATATGGCCACAATTTTCGGAAAATGCTTTTAAAATAACCATCTCTTTTCCAACTATTAATGTGCATGAAACTGGATTTCATTAATTGTTTTCAATAGAAGCAGTTTATAATGAATTGAATGTAGAAGGAGATAAAATCTAGCTGACCACTATTAACCAAATATTAAGGAGATTTTAAAAAACATAAAACAATTTCACTATTCTAATTTTCTGTCTAAGTAAATACTCATTTTTCCTAGAAATATATTATTTATGTTTATATATAATGAGTTTATTATTTTAAGTTAATGAATAAATATAAACAATTTAATTTTAATATAATAATTATTAATAGGTGTGTGCATAAAATCCAAAGCTTTTTGGGGTCCTCAAGAATTTTTTAGACTTTATTCTTTAGAGAAGTTTTAGGTTCACAGTAAAATTGAGTGAAAAATCACTGAGCTTCTTGCCCCTACCCATTTACAGCCTCCTCTACCACCAACATATTGAATCAACTCTGGCCAGTATGGCTCAATTGGATGAGAGTCATCCCATACACCAAAAGGTCTCTGGTTTGATTCCGTGCTCGAGTTGCAGGGGCAGAGGCAGTGCAGGAGGCAGCCAATTGGTGTCTCTGTCTGTCTCTGTCTCTGTCTCTCCCTCTCTCTCTAAAATAAATAAAAACATTAAGAAAACATATTGAACCAGAGTGGTACATTTGTTAAACCTATGAACCTACTCTGACACATCATTATGACCCAAGGATCAATTCTTACAAGGGTTTACTCTGGTAGTATACATTCTATGGGATTTGATAAGTGTAAATGACATATATGTACATTTATAGTATCCTGTAGAATAGCTTCACTGTCTTAAAATTCCTCTGTGCTTTGCCTGTTCATTCCCCCTCCCCACAATCCATGGAAACTATTGATCCTTTTTACTGTCTCCATTATTGAGCCCTTTTTAGAATTTCACATAGTTGGAATCATACAGGATGTAGTCTTGTCAGATTGTTTTCTTTCTCTTAGTAATGTACATTTAAGTTTCCTCCATGTCTTTTCATGGCTTGATAGCTCATTCCTTTCTAATGAAGAATAATATTCCATTGTCTGGAGGACCACAGATTATTTATTTATGCACCTCCTGAAGGACATTTTGATTGCTTCTAGGTTTGTGCAATTATGAATAAAGCTTCTGTAAACATCCATGTGTGGGTTTTTATGTGGAAATATGTTTTCAACTCATTTGGGTGAATAACAAGGTGTCTGATTGATGAATCACCTGGTAAAAATATGTTTAGTGTTTAAAGAAACTACCAACTGTCTTCCAAAATATCTGTGCCAGTTTGCATTCCCACCAAAATGAATGAGAGTTCTTGTTGCTCCACATCCTGACCAACATTCACTGTTGTCAGTGTTTTTGATTTTTGTGTGTTCTCAATAATTTTTAAAAGTATAAAGGATTTTTGAGACCAGCAGTTCTGAGAACCAGCGCCCTAGAGGATGGCCAAGCATAAAGATGAAAGGAACTTGAATCCTAAAGTAGTAGTTAATGAAGCCAAGCAGTTTTTCTGGTCCAGAAAAGTCAAGCTTCAGTCTTAATCTATCATATTGTAGGTCTCTTTGTTAGAGACTTTTGATAGCTGACTATCACAGTCATGTTAGAATGCCTCAGTTCCAATGGAGGCATCATTGTAATAGATCTTGATAGCAATATGCAATGTGAAACAAATCTGTAAGTGAAGACTCTAGTAAAGAAAATCTCCAAGAACCAGTACCCTGAATTGGCAAACCAAAAGGATATAAAAAGTGTTGAGAGTATGGGAAAAGAGTGAAAATTGACAAATATATTTGGAGAGAGGTCTTTTCCCCCACAGTCTAAGAATGTATCACCTACTTTTGGAGAAGGTGGTAGAGAATTATTTATCCTAATTTAGATTTAGTGAAAGAAGGGGACACTTGGGAGGCTTTGAAAAGTTGTGAGATATAGAGGACGGATGCCTTACTCATGTATGAGAATGCTAAAGTGAACTGTGGTTTAGGGTCTGATTCCTGCTCAGAAAGTCTTGAGGGAGAGACAAGTGCTGATTAATGGCTTTGGTGGTGGTTGTGGATGCCTCGAGACATTGTTGGGTGAGGAAGGCACATGAGTTTTTCAAATGGACTCAATGTGGCCTACATGGGGGCAATTCAATATGAGTTCTGCATCTGGTCCACTAGGCCTCCTGGCCTGGGGAGGAGTCTTAGCAGAGGGAGCCTGGAGGTGAATCTGATAAAGGGGTTGTAATTGACCACCCAGGAGGAGATGCCTCATCTGGGTTAGAGTATTAGAGGGGCGAGAGGCGCAGCGAAAGCACTGAGGAATCCATTAAAGCTTCCCACCAGAGACTGAGCCATGCTAGTCACCTGCTGAGACCATGGGGAATGAGGCCAGGTCATGATAAACTAGTCCTTTCTCTTCTTCCCTCTTAACCAACTCAAGAAGGCGAGGAGCCTGTTTTCAGGCTGGGGAAGCAATGCAAACAAGCAGAGAAGAGGTCAACAGCGTGCCTTTGTCATTGCAGCCTTCTAGCCTGAAGCTGCAGCTGGGAAATGAACATAAGGTCAAGTGTGTAGATTTAATTACTAATGAGACTTGACATTTAACATTTGTATGAGATTTTTTTTGTGTGGGAGTTAAACTCATTGTATATCTATAAGTGAAGGATGAATTAAAAAAGCCTCGAACTGCTATAGATTTTATTCTGGTGTAGGAGGTTACCCAAATAAATATATTTTAAAGAGATGATGGGGAACCAAAAGTAAATTGCACTTTAATTATGTCATGTATTATATGTGCATTTTCATACCTTAAGTTAAAATAATCTGTTTTGTGTCTCTGAATTCTGATTTTTTAGGTTTTCTTAAAGAGAATACGTTTCTAACAATAAACAGTAAAGAAAATAGCTCAAATAATTTCCAGACTTATGGGGAAAGTAATGAGTTTAGTTTGGAAATGTTTGCTTTGAAGTATTTGACTAGTAAACAGATGGATTGTACAATTTATGTGTAAAATCTTAGAAAAGTTGTAAATAGGTAGTAAGAATTATGAAAGTGTTAGCTATTATAATTTTGGATTTAAATATTTGATGTAAACCTACTCATTTCCCCATCTTTAGACCTGATGGTCATACCCAATGGTTTAAAGAAGAGCAAAGTCAGCAAACAAAAAACACCAGATCTACCTGTGAGAAAGTGGACTTCCTAATTTCTCCCCTTCCCACCTGGATTTGAAGCAGTAGATTACAGATCCTTTGAGATGGTGAACGCTGACTATTTCTGAGTGCTACACATCACATGTCAATCCTTGTCCAGACACTTCCTAGCAATTAGTAGCACCTTCTCTCCAGTGAATGATAAGCTAATTCAGTTTATATGAAGCATACTTTGAAGGCAGTGACATTACATAAATGTTAATTTTATTAACTTTATATATTTTGACTGTGGTGGTTTTGCAAATTAGAGACAATTTAAATGTTTTTAAAATGTTGTCATGCTGTACTTTTGCTGAGTACTAGAACACCCAAAATGTATTTGAAACACATCACTGAATAAAAGTGTAGTTATCTCTATTTTGTTTATGTTAATTGAGCTTTATTTTCCATTACACATTTTCATATTTTGATTGAATTATTTAAAAGCAATTTTGGTAGAAATAAAAGGTGATGAATTTTGATGGATTATTATTTTTATTTGCATATTTTATGTATAGTAATTTAAAGTGCTCAGTAATTCTTAAATAGCTACATTATAAAGCAATGTAGAGAGTTGAAGCTTTAAATCTTGAAAAAAATTAGCATTTGCTTTTGGCTTAATTGATTCTTACTATTTTATAAAATCATCATATTCTTATTCATCATTAGTCTACCACCAGGAACAATCCATAGGGGGGAAAAGTGTCCTTTTGATAAGCAGTAGTTTGACTCAAGTTCCCAGAAACAGTGTAGAAGAGTAAGTTAATATGCTAAATCATTCATTTACTCAATAACTGCTTCTAAAGTACCAATCAGATGCTAGGTGCTTGTCAAGATACTGGGCATATTAAAAACAACATCAAACCACCTTAATGGACTTCATGTCCTTGTAGAGTAAACAGTTAAAAACCATGTAAATGAACATATCAATAATATTATTTGTATAGAGTAGTGCTATAGAGAAAAGGAAATATGGCAATTGGACCGAGAGCAGCTCTTCCATTATCAAAATAACCACTTTTTGCTTATTTTATTTGAGAAAAACTTTGATCTCATATTGTTATTACTTTTGCTAACATGTGTGCGATTTGTGCTAGGTAACCTGCTAAGCAATTGTATACATGATCTCATTTAGTCATAAGCACTCCCCAAACAGTGGGTGCTGTTAATGTCTCATCTTATAACTGAAGACTAATGGCCTGGTGCATGAAATTCATGCATGTGGCAGGGGGTGAGGGGAGGTTTCCTCAGCCCAGCCTGCACCCTCTCCTGTTGGGAATCCCTTGGGGGATGTCTGACTGAAGTTTAGCCCTGATCCCTGTGACTGCCCGTTTAGGCCCGATCCCTATGGGCATCACTCTCATAATCTGGGACTGCTGGCTCCTAACCACTCACCTGCCTGCTTGCCTGATTGCCCCAACCCCTCTGCTTGCCTGCCTGATCACCCTTAACCTCTCTGCCTGCCTGCCTGGTTGCCCCTAACTGCTCTCCATTGCTGGCCTGATCTTGTTCCCAACTGCCCTCCCTTGCTGGCCTGATTGCCCCTAACTGTCTCAGCCTTAGCCCCCCATTATCATGACTTTGTCCAGAAAGAAGTTGGATGTCTGGAAGATGGTGGTAGACCTGGTCTAATTAGCATATTACTCTTTTATTAGCATAGATGATTAAACTTCAAAAGATTTATGCTTTCTTCCAGGACATAAGGATTGTCAAAGGCACAACTGGCATTCACATAGAAGTCAGCATGACTCTAGAGTGGTACTGTCCAATGTGGTAGCCATATTTACATGTAGGACTTTCACCCTCAGAAAAGTTTTGTTTCTTCATCAGTGTATCATCTCTCTCCTCCATGTAAGATAAGCTCTGTGAGGCTGATGTCTTTGTTTAGTTTGCTGCTGCATCCCCAGTACCTGGCATGATGCTTGGCATTGCAAAGGTGATAAGTAAATATTTTTTTTGGCAAATGTGTGAGTTTCCTGGAATTGCCTTTAAAAATTACCATAAACTAAGCTGGCTTTAAACAACAGAAATTTATTTGTTCAGAGTTCTGGAGGCCAAAAGTCTGAAATTGTGGTGTTGGTAGGATCATCTGTCCAAACGGTCTGGCAGGCCGGGGGAAGGGAGGAATCCTTCCTTGACTCTTCCAGCTTCTGGTGGCCTTAGGTGTTCCTTGTCTGTGGTTGCATAGCTCCAGTCTCTGCCTTGGTCTTCACATGGTCTTCTCCTCTATCTCTTCATCTTTTTTCCGTATCTCTTATAAGGACACTTGCCTTTAGATTCAAGGCCCAATCTTGATAATCTCAGATGATCTAATCTTGAGATGCTTAATTTAATTACATCCTTAAAATACTTTTCTCAAAAATGGTCACATTCACAGATTGGGTAATGGGGGCTTGGACATCGACATACATTTTTTGGGGGTTGGGAATTGCCCTTTAGTCTACCACAGCAAGCATACTTGAAAGATCCATGAGTGAACGAACAAACTAGCCTCTTGGCCCCCCTGTGTTGTCTGTCATTTTCCTTTTTCGCTCTGGCTGTCTGGGGTGATGTTCCCTGTCACCGCTGATGCTAAAGTGATAACTCTAACTTGGTGACCACAGGGGTAGGCCGGCCAGCAGGGAAAGCACAGACACTAATGTTACTAGTGTCTGAAGGTAGGGTCTTTAACAGCGATGCTGGGGCTGCCGTCTCGGGGCATTGCTAAAGCTGCAGTGCCTGGTCGCTTAGCAAATGTCACACCTGGTGACTTGATCTGTTCTCTAACCACTGGAGCAGGAGTCAGTGTTGGGCTTCATTATTGCCTTTTTTTTTTTTTACAGAGCGGAAGGGAGAGGGATAGAAAGTCAGAAACATCCATGAGACATCGATCAGTTGCCTCTTGCACGCCCCCTACTGGGGATGTGCCCAGCAGCCAAGGTACATGCCCTTGCCAGAATCGAACCTGAGACCCTTCAGTCCCCAGTCCGACGCTCTATACACTGAGCCAAAGCGGTCTGAGCTGGGCTTCATTATTGCAAAGGAAGGGCTGAGGCCTGGAGAACTGAGTTGGAAATTGATCTGAGTGACAAAAACTATGCTGTGTTTAGAACCACTCCACCATCCCTTTGAAACAAATTTATATGCCTCCAATCTTCCCCCAAAAGGAAAAGTTTTTACCCAGGAGTGTCCTGGTACTTTGTGTAGATAAATCTTTGTTGGATCATCTCTATTCTGCAGACATGCCTGGAGTCTAGGCTGAATCGTTTATTACTGATTTCCCGGCATTGCCTAGCATTATTGTTTATTTTCACTAGGATTAAAGGAATAAAGACTCAGAAAGCAGAAACACATGAGCTACAACAGTTTGTTTACCAGTGAGATACCCTTGACTTATGGCTTTTGCTCCCTTCAGTTCTCAGCCTGCTTGCTCTGCCCCCTGCCTTCCTGATGATGATTACAAAGAACATTTCAGATGTCTCTCAATTTGAAGCCATCTTTTAAAATATTCATGCCACATATAACTCCAACTTCTAAGCCTGAGGCCTGATGAGGAAGTTACAAAGTGGTTGTTTTCTTAGCACTAACTTTTGAGAGAAAACCCTGATCACTGGGGAGACAAGGAAGACTAAGAGAATTGAAGCTCAGGTATTTTCTCCAGGCCACAGCTCTCTTTTTGCAGAGAAACCTCTGACTCCTAATGACCACTGGGGGTCCCCAGCAGGCTTTTTTTTTTAATGCACCAGAGGCACCACACTCCTCACCTCTCCTGCTCCATGCTGTGGTCGCCTGGGGCAAAAACAACATTAAACTGTGACTCAGCCAGCCTGGGAGCCATGCTCTTGTGCCCATGGGTATAGATAGCTAAGCCTCCTAGGAGTGGGGCCTTTCCTGCCAGCCCAATTTTCAGTTTAAATTCTTGTTCTAATGTTATTTTAATATGCTTTGGGGCCCCAGTGGGTAAAGTGGGTCGCAGGGAAACAGTATTTCCTTTCCTTTGAAGTTTGAAATGTGCCTGAAACTTCTCAAGTACTTCAGTGAGTTCCTGCAGTTCTAAGCAATATTGTGGGTCTTTGTTTTATTTGGCAAAGTTAAATTTTTCCTAGGGGAGAAAAAACAAAGAAACAAACATTAATTAAATGGCTAGGACAGTGGTCAGCAAACTCATTAGTCAACAGAGCCAAATATCAACAGTACAACGATTGAAATTTCTTTTGAGAGCCAATTTTTTTAAACTTAAACTTCTTCTAACACCACTTCTTCAAAATAGACTTGCCCAGGCTGTGGTATTTTGTGGAAGAGCCACACTCAAGGGGCCAAAAAGCCGCATGTAGCTTGTGAGCTGCAGTTTGCTGACCATAGGTCTAGTATGTATTGAAGGGGTTTCAGAACAGGATTCCCTTTGATGTACCATTTTACATGTGAATTATTATTACTATTTAAAAATATTTTTATGGATTTCAGAGAGGAAGAAGGGAGAGGGAGAGAGAGATAGAAACATCAGTGATGAGAATCATTGATCAGCTACCTGCTGCATGCCTCCTAGTGGGGATCAAGCCTGCATGTGCCCTTCACTGGAATTGAGCCCGGGACCCTTCAGTCTGAAGGCCAATGTTCTATCCACTGAGCCAAACCAGCTAGGGCTACATATAAATTATTCTGAGCTGAAGGCAATTAAGACCTTGTGGGCTCAAGAGAAACTTTTATCTAATCTTTAAATAATTTAAATTAGGAGCTGGCCTTCAGAGGAATTATTATCAGAAAAAACTTTTATTTTTATTTTTATGATCTATCTGTTGCGCAGGATAAACTTCTAGTTACTGAACATTTGCTCTTCTTTTAGGCCTGCCATGGTCTTCCTCATCTCAGCTCCAAGGCACCTTACCTCGTGCTCACCTCAGAATGCCATTTATACTGCATTTAATTCCTGTCTCTGAACCTTTCATGTATGTAGGGCTCCCATACATACGTATGTGATTAAATTCAGTTATTTTCTCTGTTAATATGTCTCATATCAATTTGATTATCAGACCAGCCAAGAGAACCTGAAAGGGTAGGTAGAGGAAATCTCCCTCCTCCACCACAGTACCATGCAATTTACATTCATATATTAGTTAATTTTCAAAATAACCTCATGAGTTTGGGGTTATTGCTCCAGATGTGCAGATCAGGAAAAAGATATTCAGAGAGAAGAAGTGACAGTCATTTTGCTAATCAGCAGACTGGCTGGGCCACAGTCCTGGTCAATCTGAATGCACGCACTGTGTGGGCTATGCTGTTTGTATGCAACCTTCTGGTTCCCCTGGAGGGCTCTTGAAAAGGAGTCTACTTACAGTTTTACCTGAGGCTTCCAAAGACCACAACTAAATCCATATCTATAAAGGTGAAGATCTATTTTCCTGGATAATAGAATTAAAGTCTAAACTTAATGAAGCAAATGTGTATTAAGCACATTTGACCTACTATGTCTGCTGCAGTTTCAATTGATGGTCTCAGGTACTTCATTCAAAGACGAGAAGAAAAGCACTACTGTTGAGGGAAACATGTTATTTTGACCAGAATGACCTAGGTTGGCTGTGTCTACAGTAAGCCAATGCAAGGATGAGACTATCGATCTGATGAGTTGTTGTAGAAGAGAAATGCATGATTCTTTACTACATCAGCAAGTGATGAGTAGCTTGACATGAAGAAGAATGCACCAGATTTGAAGCATGACAAAAAGTGCCAAGCAACACTCAGGAAATTCAGCAACAGGGGAAAATAGAAGGGTCTATTTAAATCAACACTGCTGCAGGCCCAGCTCAGTGCCTGGTGGAGAGTAGGCTTGCCATAAATGCTGACCCAAAGTTCAATGATCTTTTTAAAAATGTTGCTCTGCCTGCAGTGTGTGCCCCACAGTCCCTTCAGGTGAAGTCACATTGGTGTGGTCTCAATTCAGTCTGCCCTCCAAAGAAAGTTTAAAATAAGAAACCAGATCCAAACACCATAGAGCCCTCTTCTTATATTTCTCTCACATTATTAACAGAGTAAGGTGTTTGGCTACTGACAGCCACCAGTGTCCACATATATACAGGACATCTGTCTCCTCCTCAAGTATTATACCTGCCACACAGCCTGGTTCTATCACACAGAGATCCCAGAGTTCTGTGAAAGTGAAATGACTTGGAAGTCCCTTAGATGAGGCATCTGAAAGGCCTACCTACCTCTTCTGGCATTCAAGGGAGTTGAACCAGAGTAAGAATGGCTGATGGTCAAAATTGAAATAGTGTAATTTTTAATCACTTATACAATGGAAAGCTTAATCATCATCATCTTAGGAGAAAATGATAATGATGACATTTATTTGTGCTTATGTTACTATTTCCCTTCCAAAAGAACTCTAAAATTAACTCTCAATAGTGCCTTATAAAATAAATAAGCTAGTAGGACTCTTGGAAAAGCCTTGATGCCTCTTATGCAAGGGAAAATAAAGTATGACAGGGAAAATGAAGACCTGAGAAGGAAGATCCAAAGGCAGTATCTTAGTTTCATTTGTGCTCGTGGCTGATAGGAGGTAATGCACTTGGTAAGTAGGGTGCTTAGAAATTCAGAACCATGAAAATAACAGTGCCTATCTTTCCTCTTCCATTTTTAATTTGCAAAAGGGAGGAGTAATTAAACATTTATCATTTATTAGGTACTTAGAATGTACCAGGCACTAAGCTAACTTAAACTTTGTTCTTTTAATCACTAGAAGTTAAAAGTTATTATCTTTATGTGGAGGAACAATTTAGAGAAGTTCAATACCTTTGATGATCTTCCTATAGCTAATGAGTTCCTTGAGCTGTTGGGAAGATTTTTTTTAACCCAGGTGTTCTCATAGTGCCTTTTTGTTGAGATATGTGCTTATGTGTTAAATAGTGGTGACTTTGGCCTAGTGCTGACAAAAGTAAGAACTATAATTATTAAAAGTCTACTGTGGACTTTTCATTTCATCTTGAAGAGTGTTTGCTGGTTCCTGTTGTCCAAGAGCTGCATTTAATATCAGATAAGACTCATCATGATCCCATTTTCTCAAGCTTCGGACCAGAGGAGCTGGTTGCTGGGAATATGGCAGGGATGGTTTCTCCAGGGTTTTTACAAATGTATCTAGATTTTAAAAAATATTTGGATTAATAATTTTGCTATTGGAACCTTCTATGGCAGTTTTCTTATTTAATTATATACCGTTTTCCCTTGCAATGCTTATGTCTGTTTCTGGAACTGTTTTTGTTATTATTGTAATGTATGAAGCACACCAAAACTCAGAAGATTCTCCTTTCAGCTTAGAATTATAAAACCTTAGAAACACCCACAGGATCAGAAATATCACGAAATGGAGGCAGTGAGAGCAAGTACTAGATTATGATTTTTATTAAGCCCCAATATCTTTGGGTCTTTGGACCCTTTAAACCCTTGTGAGCATTGTTTTAAGTGGAAATAAAAAATCTGACTTCTAAAAATCTTTTTAAAAAGTCTACTGTGAACCAGTTTTTTCACACATATCACTTTTTACTTTTCTTTTTAAAAATATTTGTTTCACATTCATTTTTAAATTTATCTTTATTGTTTAAAGTATTACAGATCTCTCCCCTTTCTTCCCCATTGACCCCCTTTAACCTCTCCCCTTCCATCCCTCCCTCCCCCCACAACCAGGCCTTCACCACACTATTGTCTGTGTCCATGAGTTATGCATATATGCATGTAAATTTTTTGGTTAATGTCTCCCCACCCCACCTTTTAATTTTCACCAAAATATTTACAAGAAAGATTTTACTCTCTTTTTTGACAGAGGAGGAAATTGAGGTTTATGTTGCTAGCAAGTCTGTAGAGTTAAATCTAGCTTTGTCTGGCCTTAATTTCTATGTTCTTTCCCCTTCTAGGCCCAGGTTTCTTGTGAGGATCATCCCAAATACCTGACCTGCTTGCATGGAACAGTCTCCCCCTAGTGACAGTGAAAAGGGAGCACAATCAACGTTCTTGTATGAGTCAGTGCTTTCCATCTCAGACAGACCTCTGTCCTAGCTCTTTGTCATCTCCTGATCCTCAGCCAGAAACCCTAAATATGTATCTTCTATTTGTGACTATGTTCTTCTGTTTCGCTCATTATTAATAAAAATAGCTGGCAAAACAAATAGCAGGATAACCCACAAAATATGAATGAGCAACACATACCCATGGCCTCTCCTTTAGTTTTGTTTCATTTTGTTTTCTTTCCTGTTTTAGACACTCTGGGTGGTTAGCAAAATATACCAGAATGTATCTTATTTGTTTTTAGGATCTGTCAAAAATTGTTATGTTCTCTTGGATCTTGAGCCTGCTTTTAAGCCCACGCCCTTGTTTGGCATGAGGTGAGCCTAGGAGTAAGAGGATAAATAGTTGCTTGTATAATGTTTCCATAGAAAGGAAGTTATTTTATGACATCCAAATGGGGAAACTTTGTTTCCTAATCCACATGATTGAGGATGTCAGACTTTCCTGCCAACTTTGGAGCGATGAGGCTGCATTCTCTCACTGCCTTTAATTCCCTGGTTTTTGCTCTACCATCATGAGTTCATTTGTGCAGTGTATTTCTCTCCCATTATGTGCTAAGGTTTATCATAGCGGGGACAAAGTTTCCTAACTGGTTAATCCTATTTCTATTGTAATTGGTTTTCAGTCAAGGGTAGAGGTAAAAATATCAAGGAGATAAATAGATTAGATATGAGATCAAATACCTGACAAGGACTTTGAACTTTATCTTATAAGTCCAGTGGTTCTCTATTTTTCCCTACTCTAGCATATAAAGGGTGTGGTACACTCTGACCAAAGGCTATTATTCTCTCCTTAAGTATGGGCGGGGTGGAGGAGGAGGGAGTTAGTTAGAAAGGGGGTAGAGAGCAATCATGCAGTTAGAACCTCCAAAGAAAGGCATCCTTTTTTTTTTTTAAATAAATACTTTATTGATTATGAAACCATTCTCTCAGCCTCTGCTAGGGACAGTGAAGAGAGTGAAGAGTGACATTTTTGAATGTCAGCATGGAAGGAAGCAGCAATTTGGAATGACATTGTTCAAGTGCACTGGATTTGGGAGTTGCCAGAGACAAGAGGAAATAATAGTTACTTTGTTTTAATGCTACAAAAATATGAGCTACATTGTGGTACAGTGCTGAAAAGGAAGTTTAATGTAAAAAATACTTTGAAGGAAGAATTGATACGAGGAAGAAAGGAAAAGTTGCCACTACATTTAGAGAATTTGAGGAGGGAGGAGAGAGAGAGAGAGAGAGAGAGAGAGAGAGAGAGAGAGAGACTGCTAACAGAAATAGGCAGTAAAGAAACTCTTGCAGGGGAGGGGAATGGTGAATTTTCACTTACTTTCCTAAGTTGGTATCAATTAGAATTAGCTATTGTTTAATTTTAATTTTTGCAAATAGTTTTGGATTCAAGCATTTTTCCTTACAAACAGTTATTTTACTTTTTTTTTTTTTTTTTTTTTTTTTTTTTTTTTGCGGTGGTGGTGGTGGTGGTGGTGGTGTTTAGTTTGCTAGATACAAACAATTGGATGGTACCAAAACCCGGCTTTCACATCATTCTTTTTCTCTGAACTAAGTCCTTTAATTTTATTTTTCCTGTAATCTTTCTTTGTTGATGTTAATATCTGAGAGCTTATATCTGACGGAAATACTAGTGGCCATCTGCACGAAATTTGTGCACATTAAAGAGGATTAACTAGAGGAAATAATTTAATATTGCTATTTGCCCTTTCTCTATAATAGAAGTGTCAGAGATGAAAGAAAATTAGTAAAATGTATATAAAAACCTTCCTCCTGTCAGAGTCTGGGGCGCATCATGGGATCCAGAGTCAAGTTTCTGCTCACCCACATGTGCCTCAAAATCTCGTGAGACCTAGACCTGGCTGCCCCCCTCCCCACCCATTGGGCTAGATACAGACCAGGTAGTCCCACCCTTGTCAAGCCCTGCAGGGCAGAAGGTTAGCCTCAGGTCCCCTGTCCCGGTGCCAGGATTGGGGGGGAGGCATGGCCTGAGGTCACCCAGCCCAGACTGGGGTGGGAGGTGTGCCTTGAGGTCCCCTGTCAAGCACTGCCAGGTGAAAGGGCACAGCCTCAGGTCCCCCATCAAACCCTGCTGGGCGGGGGGTGAGGGCTGAGTTCTCCTGACCCAGCACTGGAGGTGTACCTTGTGGTCCCCTATCAAGCCTCTCTGGGTGGGGGCCATGGTCTAAGGTCCCCTGTCAAGCCCAGCCCGGCAGGGGGGCACAGCCTTAGGTCCCATGGCCCAGTGCTGGGGTGGGGGGCATGACCTGAGGTCCCCTGTTAAGGGCCGCCAGGCAGGGGGTGTGATCTGAAGTCCCTTGTCAAGCCTCACCTAGTGGGTGCCTCAGCCTAAGATCCCTTGGCCTGGTGCTGGGGTGGAGGGAGCAGCCTGAGGTCCCCTAGCTCAGCACCAGGGTGCGAAGTGCACCTTGAGGTCCCCCATCTAGCCCCACTAGGTGGGGGGGCATGGCCTCAGGTTCCCTGGCCTGGCACCGGGGGAAAGGTCAAGGCTTTAGGTACTCTAGCCTGATGCCAAGGCTGGGGGCATGGCCTGAGGTCCCCTGTCAAGCCCCATGGGGATGAGGGAGGGTGTAGCCTCAGGTCCCTGCTGATTGCTCCTTAAAGCTCCTTAAGGGAACTTGGCATCAGCTGTGGGTGCAGACATCTTTGTGATGGAGTGATGGTCAATTAGCATATTTCATCTTTATTAGATAGGATGTGTGAGTGACAAGTCTGAACAAGTGGAATTATTCAAATTCTTCTAGGCTCAGATTCATGCATATAGGTCTTTTTTTTTTTTTTTTTAAACCCAGGTCCTTTCTTTTATGAGAAAAAATGTTCTATGTCTTTATATATATATATTTATTTTCAAAGTGCACAAAAACTTAGACAATTTAAATACAAGTTTAAACAGAATTGCTCTATTGATGTCAGCAACGATGCCAAAACTGGTTCTCTCAGCCAGACGCTCACCTCTATCTTCTTGGTGAAGAAAAGGGGTCTGATACTTTATTCATATACATCCTTCTTATCTGCAATGTAATCTACGATTTCTTGTGGACACATCAATTTCTCCACATCTATATCAGGAATTTCAAAACCAAGTTCGTCCTCCATGGCCATGATATCTCCACTTGGTCCAAACTGTCTAAGCCGAGGTCTTTCATAAAATGGGAATTTACTGAGAGCTTTTCTGGGTCAATCTTGTCATAGAGTTTCAAGACATAAAGAACACGGTCCTTGCCGAAACTGGTTTGGCTCAGTGGATAGAGCGTCGGCCTGTGGACTGAAGGGTCCCAGGTTCGATTCTGGTCAAGGGCATGTACCTTGGTTCATCCCCAGTGGGGGATGTGCAAGAGGCAGCTGATCGATGTCTCTCTCATCGATGTTTCTGACTTTCTATCCCTCTCCCTTCCTCTCTGTGAAAAATCAATAAACAAGAACACACGGTCCTTGATCCCCTCTAGCGTCAGTGGGGGCGCATCACTATACTGGCGGCACAGCTGGGTCACTCTGTCTGGTACCTGCGCGAGCGCCCAGCCCGGAGCCCTGGGCCTCGACTGGGTCTCCGCGGGGCGCAGCGTGGTGCTGAGCGGCCGGGCAGCGGCTGTGGGAAGTCGGGACAGCGACAACAAGGCGGCGGGCAGGCGGTGGACACAGGAGGAAAGGACACGGGCCGCCATGGCTACGCCTACCTAGCGTGCACTGAAAATGTTCTATGTCTTAATGTAGTCGAGACTCTTCAAAGATAGTTGTCAACAAATCCTCCTATTTATCTATGCACCTATCACCTTTTCCATCAAGAAGTGGATTCTGTGACCCTTTCTCTGAGCCTTGACTGGCTTTGTGACAAGATTCAACCAATGAATGGCATGTGGCAAATGTGAGGCGCTGCCAGTCCTGCCTGGCCCTTAACAGCCAGGGAGTTTGTGCTTTTGCTGCACTGGAGCCCAGCTTCCATGCTGTAAGGAACTCTGGCTATCCTGCAGAGGAGAAAGTTCATGAGGAAAGATCATTGATCATCAGAAACCATGCAGAAAGAAAGAAAAAAAAAAGTGAAGGAGGAAGAAAATGCCACATCCGAGAGTGTGTACTAAACCCCTTAGATCAAGTGATCAGCAAACTGCGGCTCTGTGGCCCCTTAAATGTGGCTCTTCCACAAAATACCACTTGCGGGTGCGCATGTACAGTGCTATTGAAACTTCGTGGCCCATGCACAGAAGTCAATTTTCAGCTCTCAAAAGAAATTTTAATCGTTGTATGGTTGATATCTGGCTCTGTTGACTAATGAGTTTGCATACACTGCCTTAGATACAAGAATGAGACCTTCTTAGACCTGCCAGCCCAGCCCTTCCATCTGCTGAATGTAGCTTCATGGGTGACTCCAGCCAATACCATACAGAGCAACATAGCCCAGAGGGGTAAAATGGTAAAACCGGGAGCAAGCCACTAAGCGTTAGGGTGGTTTGTTACATAGCAGTTGATAACATATACTTCTATACTTATAATTCCTTACTGATAAATCACAATAAATAAAGGCTACAATGTGTAGGAGAAGTAACATTTACTGTCTATACCTTTAGGGTTTTGGGCTGGAATGACATAAGGCAGATTAACAGGAAAAAAGCATACACATCTTATTTAATAACATTTACACATGCATGGAAATCCCCACATGAAAACAAAGACCCAAAGAAGTGGTTAGGCCTACGTGCTTATATACTGTGTTGAACAAAGTGTGGCAATTGTGGAAAAGTCTCCCCCTGAAATATGTGGGGATGCTAAAGGAAGATAAGAGTTATTTTCACAAGGTCTGTTGATACTGATTTCTCTTGCCTCTACTCCTTGTCTCAGGTGAGAAGAATGTTTCTTTTCTCCTGGTATAAAGAGGGCATCTTTCACATGGGGTTTTCATCTCCCAATTTCAGGGAGGAAAAGGAAGGTTAGCATGCCTTTCCTTAGATTTGCCATGTTTCAAGTGCTTTTAACAAAAAATAATCAACATGCTAAAGCAGAAAATTTTGCATTGTGTGTTCTGAACCCCATTACATGCACGATAATAAAATGAGCACTTATATGCATCTCCCACATAAGAAATAGAACATGTTCAATGCTATCAAAGCTCATTCTGTGTCCCAGGTGAGATAATTACTGTCCTCATTTCTGTCATGATTATTTCCCTTGCTTAAAAAAAACACCACAGCATTATCATTTATCTGTTACCAAATAACATAACAATTTAGTGAGACAGGCATGTTTGGAGAAAACGGTGCTTTCTTTTGAGCTCTATTATTTTTTCTTTCTTGCCAGTCTCCTAAAGGGATGGTGTGTGGTGTTTGTAGCTCCTTAATTTTAAGACCAGAGAGGGAGACTAAATGGAAGACTCAGAAAGCTGAGTGTGTGACCCCTGCAGCTTGGGGATCAGAGGGTGTAAGTCTGTCTCCTAGGAGGGAAAACTAGAGAATGTGATGAACTAATTGCTTTGGGGTCAAGATGTGGTTTCAAGTCCAAGTTAAGACACAGATTGAATTTTATTATGGAAACTAATTAAAGTGTTCTTACTTACACTTTATAGTAAGTGTATGGGCTGGTTTGAGAAAAAGACTGACATTGAAAATGGCTTACAGCTGAAAATTCATTTGAATTTGACTTACTACTTTGGAGTCCAACTCATTTGTAAGCTGGGGACTGCTTATGTCACTATTGGCCAAAGCTATTAGATGACTAAGTGGCTTCCTGCACTCCTGGGCTCTGTGGGAGGCATAACTGTCTTTCTGAACAAAAGAAACTTACAGACTTCTCAGGAACACCTGTAGATGCCTTAGGCCCTGGCATATGGCTACCCAAATATTATATAACTAGAAGCTGAATGCACAAAGATTCGTGCAAGAATGAGCCTTCCTTTCCCTGACTGCCAGCACCGCCTTTCTGCTCCTGCCCTGGAGCTGCCTCTTTCTGTTCTGGCCCCACCTTCCCATGCTGCCCAGATGCCCTGAGAGGCGGGGGTGGTGCCGAAGGCCTATGTCATTGCCATGGCGATGACACCAGTGTTCTGCCCCAGCCCTGGCTGCTCTGTGCCTGCATATGCAAATTAACCCACCATCTTTGTTGGGTTAACTTGCATACTCACTCCTGATTGGCTGGAGGTCATCATGAAGGTAAAGTCAATTTGCATATTTCTCTTTTATTAGTGTAGATGGGGAGGGGGATCAGGAAGTCCAGCTTGTCATAATCAGTATATTTCAGATTTCAAGGGACATTCTGATTTTTAAATAGAATTCCAAAATCAAATGCCTTTTTAATAATTTGTTTTTGTTTGACATAGGTGTTGTGATATTTCCCAGGCTTGGAGGAGCTAGAAGGTGGAAGGCTGGTGGTGGTAATGCATTGGAGAGCCCTGCTGGGTGGTATCTGAGCTGCCCCTGGGAACAGTTTAATTGGAGAATAAAACTCCACAGGCTGCGTGTTGCTGGAGGATTACTGCAAACCTGGTTGCTGGCAGGGACAAAGCAAAAGGCAAAGTCATGTCAAAGTCCTGTTGTCCAGACTGTCTTGCTACACCATGAAATGTAAATTACAAAGGAGGAAAATGTCACTTTCAAAGACTAACAACAGGTCTTGAGAGGACTCCTTAGTGTCTTTTAAAAACTTTAAAAAATATTTTCTAAAGCAGCTCACAGCTAATATGCACAGGAGAAAAGTCTATTTTCTCTAAGACATTAGAGAAATAATTGTTGACCAGTGAAAGTTTATTCACATTTGCTACAGAAGCAACTTGGAAATCTTGACTTTGGAAATTATGATTGTTCTCACATATAATAGAATCATGGATGCTGATTTTTAATGCAACAGTATATTATGTATGTAGATAACCGTAACATAATGTGTTGAATATTTAGAAAATATTTTTTCATCAAAGCAATGTGGTTTAGTGGAGAAATAGGCCTTTTTTTGGAATTAGATGGAGATAGGTATGCATTCTAATTTGCCCACTTGTTAAGTGTTCTTGGGAATATCATTGGCAGCCTACCAGGTTTTATCACCTAAAAATTGGAAACAGAAGTAGCTAACTCACAGGACTATTGTGAGGATGAAATGATATAACATCTCACTTCCGCCTACACATAATGGGAGTTCAATATTTGTTTAATATATTGGATACTTAGCTTTTTAGTCTAATACATTTTATATATGTAAGAAGTTAAAATATCTTTTAATAAAAATAAATTAATTATTGTCAAATTATGATAAATGTCTAGAGGAAGTACAGAATTTTATTTATGATAATGATCTACTTTGATGGACTAAGGTAATATATTTATTTTGTGTTTCATATTAACTGCATTTAATGGTTGACTACCCATCATGGAATGAAAACTTATGCTAAGACATAAAGGGGTAAGGAAATTTCCACAAACTGTATGTTAATCTAAAAATAAAGATGTGATGACTAATAATAATAAAAAATACTAGGTGAAATAAAAGGTAGGTTAATTTATTGATTAATTGATTGATTGCTCCCAACCCTGTCTCCCTGTTACACCTCAAATAAAGCCAATTCCATTGCTTTTCATCGTGAGGAATCTACTGCTATTTACTATAGAAAAATAGAAAGAAACAAAAAACTGCATAAGGGAGATTATAAAGCTTGGGACATGATAGAATTTCTGCATCAGAGTCTTGACACCCAGGTCTCTCTAGCTTTACTCCTCTGCTGAAATGGTACTTGGAAACCTCATTGGTTCTTTGCCCCCTACTTCTAGTTTTGAGGGCATTTCGAAAGGAATCAAATCTTCCAATGTCTTCATCTTGTCATCTGATCACCTTTGCAGACTATTTCCTCTCCAATGGCTCTTTGTTCTAGTTGAGAAGATAAAAGGAGACAAGCTCTGGTCTCAGTGGGGAACCTCTAAGTCTTTTGGTAAAAACAGCCCCATTTTGTTAAGTTTCTGCCCCAATTATCCATATGAATATTACACATACTTACTTTTACTTTAAAATATATGTGTTTGTCTGTTGAAATAGATTCCTTTATTTAATAAGACTTTATTAAGTACAGTGTGGTGGTTTAATACTAAGCTTCACTGAAGCAGAATTACGTTTTCCAGAATTCACCTGTTTCAGGATTAGGGCTGTCCACAAGAGAAATTTGTGTGAGATTTGGAAGACAAAAATGAAGCACAGACATTTATTTTATGCTCTGAAATTTGGTGCAAGATGCCAGTGGTAGCTCATGAGTGTTGTCACCGATCTGTTGGCTTACCATAGTGGCCAGGTGGCCAGCACCTGGGCCTGCAGTTTCTCCAGCTATTGCTGGATTGTCTGCTTCAGCTTCTCAGTTCCCAAGGTGAGTGCATGTATAGCTCTATGTTAATGGCATTAGCTTCTGCAGATCATTTATGTCTTGAAGCTGGAGATAGAGAGAGACAGAAGCGGGCTCTACTCCAGTTTATCCTTGTTCTTCCCTATTTTACATCCAGCTGTCCTCAACTACTCTTCCAGCTTATCTATTGCAACTTTAGGCACCACATCAGCTGCAGACAATGAGTTCCTTTATTTTTATATCACTCAGTCAGTCGGCTTCTCTGGTTGACCTTTGACCCAAACAATCTGATGTGCCAGGCACTGTGCTGGGCTGTTGGATAATGATGGTGAGCCAAGTTGACCTTCTCCTTTACGGAGTTTAAAATCTAGTTTAGGATATTATTATTAAAATACAAAAGGAGTAACACGGTGTTTTTAATTTTCAGTTAAGCTGAGGGCTCTTAATATATCTTTATATTACTTTTTAAAAAATTTTCAAAGATTTCTTATTGCTTAATTACTATCACACATCTTTACTAGTAGAGATGCAAAGAAGACTAAATGGGGATTTAAGGCTAAGCAGGGATTAAGATGTTTCCTATTCAAATGTCATATAGTTTGTAAGTCACAGAAAATTAATCTGGTTTATATATATCCCACCATTTGTTTAAATACAAAAGTTATGAAAATAACTCAAATTTTTTAGTTTCATGGAGAAAATATTACTATCAGTTGTGTTTACACATTTCCAAAATATTTACCCCTTCAAAAAATATACATACATCTAATAGGATACTTGGCACTATGTGGAAAACTGCATTGGATTTTTCAAATAGTCAGCTTGATATCAAGGAGCTGTGAACATTAAAAAAATGAACAAATAAAATGTCAGCTGTTTTGGCAACCTTTGCTTTGATGGTAAGCTTCACACGATAGGCGTAAACAGGTTTCACTTTTAGATCACATCTTCCCACAGAGTTGCAGGAGAGATGCAGAGATTTGTGCTGAAACTCTCACTGGAGGTGATGATCTCTATCTACACAGGGCTATCGCTGGAGTGACAGACACTTATGCCACTTAAATGAAATTTGATCAAAAGTGATTGTCATGGGTAAGACCAGTAATCCAACCAGAAATGTACCATGTCTCTGTCCTTGCCACCCAAAGCAGAGCCTTTGCCCTCTGTGATGTTCCTTAAGAATCAGGGCATATGCCTATCATCCTTAACATGTTCTTTAAACATTTTTATAATAAAATAAATATACGTTGGTTTGTAAAATTAAACTCCATTGAGATGTGTGAAGAAAAAGTAGAAGTTTCTTGGCCCACCCTGCCCCTCATACTACTGGTCAGAGTTAGCCATTCATATCTATATCTATATCTATATCTATATCTGTATCTGTATCTGTATCTGTATCTGTATCTGTATCCGTATCTGTATCTATCTGCATCTCTACCTCTACCTCTACCTCTACCTCTACCTCTACCTCTACCTCTACCTCTACCTCTACCTCTACCTCTACCTCTATCTCTATCTCTATCTCTATCTCTATCTCTATCTCTATCTCTATCTCTATCTCTATCTCTATCTCAGGCACTAGTGGGGTCCCTCAGTCTGACCTGTGGCCTTTTGAAATCCAGGACCCCTTGGAGGACGTTGGATTGCCTGTTTCAAAACTGGCAGTCCTCTGAGGGATGTGGTAGTGCATGAAGTGGCAGGTGGCCAGGGAGGAGCCCAAACCCGGGCCAGACGCTGTGCCACTCCCGTTGATCCCTGCCCTGCTGGGCCTGCCGCTGCCGCTGCCGCTGGTTGGTAGTGTTACCGCGGAGATGGAAAAGGCTTGTGCCACCACAGCTGCACTCGCCAGCCATGAGCCTAGCTTCTAGCTCCCATTGATCAGCTGAGTGGCGCTCCTGTTGTAGGAGCACACTGACCACCGGGGGGTAGCTCCTGCATTGAGCATCTGCCTCCTGGTGGTCAGTGAGTGTCATAGCAACCGGTCAGTCAGTTGTTTGGTCATTTAAGCATATATATATCTATATATCTATATATCTATATATCTATATCATATCTATATCTATATCTATATCTATATCTATATCTATATCTATATCTATATCTATATCTATATCTATATCTATATCTATATCTATATCTATATCTATATATCTATATCTATATCTATCTATATCTATCTATATCTATCTATCTATCTATCTATCTATCTATCTATCTATATTAGAGGCCTGGTGCACAAAAATTCATATATGTGGGGGTTCTCTCAGCTCAGCCTGCACACTCTCACAATCTAGAACCCCTCAGGTAGGGTCCAGTCCCATTGCAGCATGGCTCTGGTCCCCTGAGCCTGCAGCCTGAGGGGGAAGAACCAAGATTCCCAGATTGCTGCATAGCTCTGCTTTTCCAGAGCCTGTGGGCTGGGGGTAGGGACCAAGAGGCCAGTCTGATGGCAGCATGACTCTGGTTCCCTGGAGCCTGCAGGCAGGTGGAGGGACCAAGATTCCCCGATCACTGCATAGCTCTGGTTCCCCAGAGCCTGCATTTTGAGGTTAGGGACCAAGAGCCCAGTCCAATGGCAGCATGGCTCCGTTCCCACAGCTCCCTCCCACTGTCATGCTGCAGGCGGCCGGGACCCAGGACTGACTTCTGCTGTGCTGGCCAGGACCCAGACTCACTCCCGCTGCGCCGGCTAGGACCCTAGTCTGCTGTTGGTTGTCCATCTGGTTGTTTAGGTCGTGATGGGCTCTGGCTTTTTATATATTAGGATATAAATATATTTAACAAATATTAAGTGCCTACTAATTCACAGGTACTATTCTTGGTATTGGAATTATTGCAGTAAACAAAATAGACCTGCCCCTTCCCCCCAAGTCATTTAGTTTCTGTCTTAGCCTGTTTAGGCAGATTAACAAATTACCATAGCCTGGGTAGCTTCAACAGTAAACATTTATTTGTCCCAGTTCAGGAGGCCAGGGAGACTCCAATAGATTCAGTCTCTGCTGAGAACCACTTCCTGGTTTGTAGATGGCCACCTTCTCACTGTGTCCTCACATGGCATAGAGTAGAGCTGGAGCAAGCTCTCATGTCTCTTACAAAGACACTAACGTCATTCACAAAGTCTCCACCCACATGACCTAATCACCTTCCAAAGGCCCCACCTCCTAATACCATCACAGTGAGGGGTAGGATTTCAACAGATGAATTTGTTTTGCAGGGGCACAAGCATTCAGTTCATAACAGTTAACATTTAGCCCATGGTAATAGATATGCACATATTAGTTAAGTTAGGTCAATATCTATAACACAGACCTCAAATATTTCATAGCTCCAAATTATAGCATTTTATTTCTGGCATATATGACATGATTGGTCTGCCAACAGTCACTCAGGGATTCAGGAAAACAGAGGCTCTACTCCTTTTACGAGGTATATTCCAAATTTGTGGAATAGTGGTCTTTGTTCTGGTTAGCTAGAAGCAGTCCTGGAGAAGGGGATGAGGGAGGCGTTTATGGGCGAAGCTTGAGAGTAGAGACCAGACCTCCATTCACATTTCATTGGCTAGAACTCTATGTCCTCGTCACACTCTTCACTACCTGTGTGACCTGGGGGTGAATTATTGAACATTCCTGTGCCTCAGATTCCTTGTCTATAAAATGCAGATAGTAAGAGTAGCTACTCCTCAGGCTTCTGTGTTACCTAAATTACATATGCGAATAAAGCCTTTGAATGCTCCTGCCACAAAGTAGGGGCTTAATGATATTAGCTGGGGAATGAGGTTTACCTGGCTGCCAGGAAGAAGAGGGGAATGCGCATTTTAGTATTTAGATGTTTCCATTCAATGGGTATAAAGTTTTTCTTTTACTGAAACATTTAGCTACTCTTCTCAAACATTTTCCTACCTTAATATGTCCTCAATATTTTCCCATGTTAGAACTATATATACATCTACCCACCATTTTAATAGCAATTCATATTTGTTTCTATTCCATATGTATATACTATGATATTTTTAACTCTATTGATTGACATTTAAGTGTTTTATAATCTTTAAATTACAAACAAGGCTTTGATGAATATTCTTGCTTACAGGTTATGGTCCATGATGTATATTATACATTCTTGGAATGAAATTTCTAACTTACACTCTCATAACAGTACATGGAAACATTTGGCTACCAAAGACAAAAAAAATATTCTTTTTTAATGTGGGTTATTTTCATGGTTGAATTACAAGTCTGGTCTTACCATTATTATAGTTTATTATAAACCAAAAGTGGAAATACTAAAACTTAAAAAATATTTTTAGGAAAAAATGGTTCAATTTATAAGGATTAATAATAGGTAGCATTTGCTGTGTCTGTTTTATTTTTAATTCTTACTAAGAAATATATCATTATGTCCATTTAAGAAAAGAAGAAAGTATCAGAGAATTTAAGAAAATCCTCTCGTCATGTAGGAAGTTTAGAGTAGAGCTGCTACTTGGACCTAGCAGAGCCTAATTCCAAAATCCATTTTCTATGTAAGTTAGTCTCCTAAGAGGAAAGCCATTGTTCCTTAGGACTCATTCTACCATTAAATGAAATTAGAGCTTTAATTGACAGGCTGGGTTTTAGCAGCAGAGACAACCTTTCTCTTGGCGTGGATAATGTCTGCTTGTCCCTTAGTCCTCAATTGACCTCAGTTCTCCCAAACTGGGCCAAGAGCTCCACTCTGTGATAGGTCGCCACCCAGCACTCTGTACTTCCTCGAATTGCAGGTTCTCTGTCTCTCAGACTGCCACTTCCTTGGGCTCACCTGCCAGAACTAAGCTTTACTAGGTATGGTCTGCAGAAAACATATACAGAAAATACCTGGGTACTAGCTTAAAATATGCTTTCTTGGTTTTGGGAGTTGACACAGTAGTCTGATTTGAAACAAGCTCCTGAGGTATTTTTATGCACAGTAAAATCTATAAACCATTTTACTTAGTTTCTTGAGGGGAGGGACTGGCTTACTCAGTGCTGTTTCTAAGGGCCTAATAGTCATTAAGTACTCATTAAGAAGTTCTTAAGAAAATGAATGAACTAGGTTTTGGTTCCTAAACAAAACCAGGTCCGCAGTGTTCACCTGTCTCCTTGAAACATAGCAGGAGCTTACAAGGCACGTGATAAATGAAGTTTGAAATGAATGAAAAAATGACAAAGTTCAAAAAGATAGGTTCTAGTTATAATTTGTTATGTACTGATTCTGTGTCTTTGGAAGTCACAAAACCCCAGAACGTGAACTTCCACATTAAATAGATGGGATAATAATATTCATCCACATATCTCATAGCTTATGGTGGATATATGGGACAGAACAACTGCTAGGTGAAATGCTGTTCCTTGTGACGATAATAATGACACCTGTAAAAATGCTCTACGAAGCACAATGCAGAAACCAAGCACTATGATCATTCTCCTTGTGCCTTTAATCAAGCAGGCTGCATAGACAATGAACTTTGCTTTGCCCATTAGATGGGAGGTTTGTGGGACTGGCACCAGAAAGTGCAAAGGGATGCAGTGAAAGACAGAAGGTGAATTACAGCCTCCAACTATTTGCTTCCTGTGTGGTCCAGCAGGGAAGGCTGTGTACCAGGCCAGGTTCGCAGAAGCACTGGCACCCTTCCCTGAGGGAGCAGCTGCTTTCCCTGTGCTGCTGGCCAGGTCGCGAAGGGAGGGGCTGATGAGAGAGAGCACACAAGACCTGACAAGTGATCTCCATCAGCTTCTTGCCCCAAAGTGAAAATAAAACAGACCGTTCACACGCAAAGTCCACTTCTGGCGTTGGTTTCTCATATTTTTCAGTTTTAGGAGTTTTATCATCCTTCCACTGAAAAATCACATTTGATCTGCTTCAAAGAACTTTTCCATTAAAGTAACAAATAACCAGTGCTTAAGAGAGCCCCCGTGTCTGCCACATACTTGCAAGGTGGCAGTGTGGGTCTCCATGGAAAAATCTCAGGTCTAATAGATTTCATTTCTCTAAGTAAGCAACATGTTTTGAGGTCAGTATTTAGAGGTTTTGGAAGATGACAAAATTGTCTGAGGGAAGGAAATTGCAATGGACATATTTCAAATGTAAGTGGAATCCTACAGTTGAGCAGATACTTCCCAATTGAAATTAATGAGCAAAAAATGACTGAAGAAAAAAAATCAATTTAGAAAGTTAAGCAAATTTCTATAATCAAGCAACATAATTATCAAAGAAGCAAATAATAATTAGTATACACACACACACACACACACACACACACTAGTGGCTAGTGGCCCAGTGCACAAAATTCATGCATGCACAGGGGGTGGTGGTGGTGGTTGTCTCTCAGCCCAGTCTGCATCCTCTCCAATCTGAGACCCCTGTGGGATCGGGCCTAAACTGGCAGTTTGACAACCCCCTCGCAATCTGGGACTGCTGGCTCCTAACTGCTCACCTGCCTGACTGCTTGATCACACCTAACCACTCTATCTGTTGGCCTGATTGCCCCAACTGGTCCCCTCTGCTGGCCTGCTTGGCCCCAATGCCCCCTCCCCTGCCACCAGCCTGATTACCCTCAACTGCCCTCCCCTCCTGGTGTCATCACCCCTAACCCCCTCTGCCCCAGCTGCAGCTGGGGCTGCGATTGGGACCTTCCCCCCAGGAGGTGGGGGGCCTGGCCAGAGCCCCTGCTGCAGCTGGGGCTGCCATCTGGACCCCCGCAGCCCATAGTGAAGTGCCGGCCATGGCCGAGACCCCCTGGGAGGCAGGGGGCCCAGCCGGAGCCCCTTCTGTGGCTGGGGCTGCAATCAGGACCCTGTGCCACCCGCAGTGCTGCCATGGCTGGCTAGGGGTGGAAGGGGCCATCTTGCTGGGGGGTTAATTTGCATATTGTTCCTACTGGCTGGTAGCATAATGAAATTACGGTCAATTTACATGTTTCTCTTTTATTAGATAGGATACACACACACACACACACACACACACATATACACACATATACACACACACACTGAGTGGCCAGATTATTATGATCTCTGAAAGCATAATAATCTGTCCACTCAGTATATATATGTAATAAAAGGGAAACATGCAAATGTGACCGTACCTTTGCTCCTGATTGGCTATGCTACCAGCCAATCAGGAGCAGAGGCGGGGCCAAGTGGCACGAGTGCTGGCCCCGGGGGTGGAGATGAAACGGCGGTGGTGGTGAGTGCCTGGCCCCCGGGGCTGGGTGGTCACAGGCAGCTGGGGCTGAGCTGAGCAGGGCGATGGCTGGGTGCCCAAGCCCTAAAGCCTTGCCAGAGGCTTTAGGCCTTGGGCAAGCTGGGGGTGAGCCATCAGTTGGATATCCCCTGAGGGCTCCCAGTATGTGAGAGGGGACAGGTTGAGTTGAGGGATCACCCACCTCCAGTGCACAAATTTTGTGCACCAGGCTCCTAGTATATATATAGTAGAGATCCAGTGCATGAATTCGTGTATGGGTGGGGTCTGGCCAGCCTGGCCAGGGGTAGGGGACATGGGCGGTTGGTTGGCCTGTCTGCTGGTTTGACTCCTGATTGAGGAGATAATTTGCATATTAGCCTTTTATTATATAGGAGGATATACACTGAATGGCCAGATTATTATGCATTTAGAAATCATAATAATCTGGCCACTCAGTGTATATATATGATATATCTGCTCACTCACCCAGTCTTCTGGGGGAAATTTACCAAAAATTCTGTGATTTTTGATCCTATTCTATGGCATCCTGTCCCAAAGGTCAATTCTAATTGGATGAGGAATGGGCACCTTGTTCCAGCAAGTTCTTTGTGTAGGCTGGCCAGGGACTTACTATAGATGCAGCCTAGGAGATGAGCTAGCCAATCAGAACATGTGATTAGGAGGTTGGTGTTCAGCATATCAGGTAAATATGAGCATGGTGTGGTCCTCATGGCCACATGCAATGTGCATGTGAAGCTAGGCTGCTAGGAGAAGAACCTGAAGCAGATGTCACAATGGTCCCCACAAGTTGACAGAGTTGCCTCTGTTTCTTATTGTTTACCCATTCCAGATCCCAGGAAACCTGACTGACCAACTGACTGTTCTTTGCTCTTGATCTTAGTTTGCCCCAACATTTTACACTGTGTAAATCTCTGTCTCCAAACTGGAGTTTTCCTGGGTAAATCTTCCCTTTCAACCAGTAGAAGTCTAATTAGAGCAGTCCAAATGATTAGTCTTAGGCGTTTCACAGAGGTGCTGGCATATAGCAGTGCTGGCACTGGATTATCATGGCCTATAATCCCATCACTCTCACAAGTTGGTTGAGTGAATTTGGGTGAGTTACTTAAAGTTTCTGAGCCTCATTTTCTCATTTGTAAAATGAAGCTACCTCATAGATTTGTCTTGAGGGTGGAGTGAGTTCATGCACAGGAACACTTAGAATAATGAGCAGAGCACATCGTGAGCACTATTTAAGTATTAGTAAGAATTAAGCAGACACACAAAGGAAAAAAAAGCAGAAATAAGAGACTCTGTGGGACTGGAGAGAGAAAAATGCTGTGTTAAGGTCACAATGACAACATTTAGCTAAGTCGATGGTGACATCTCTATCCTCAGCTCCCTTCCCCTATCCCAGCTGTCCTTCTACCCCCTCCAGACTTTTCCCCCTACTTCCCTGACTACTCTTTCTCAGCCTCCTTTATTGAACACTCCTCCTTTCTCTGACTCATGCTGGATTTCCTCAGGGCTCAGTCCTGGCTTCTCTTCTCTTTCTCCACTAAACTGTTTCTCTAAGTGATTTTTGCACATTTCTTTAAATACTATCTATATTTTAAATGTCCCCAAACTTGTTTTTCAGACTAGTCCTTTCCCATGATCTGGACATCTCACCTGGTTGTCACTGATCCAGATCAGTGCTGTTAGTCACCCTGTCCCAAACTGCCCTCCCTGCACTGGCTTTCCCATCTCAGAAAATGCCATTACTCATCCAGCAGCTGTTTCACCTCCAAACCTCAGTTATCCTCAACTCTCCCTTTTACCTTACCACTCCTATTCAACTATACCAAGTCCTGTTGGTTCTTCCTTCAATATATAACACAAATCTGATCCATGTCTTCAATGTGACTAACATACTACCATCATCTCTCACCTACACTACTGCTAAAGCTTCCTCATTGGTTTTCCTACATCTACTCATGTTCTGCTAAAGTACATTCCCATATTGCAGCAAAGATTACCTTCATTTGTTTAAAAGCCTTGCCACTCTCTTACTGAAAACTCTCAGAGGTTTCCCACTGCCCTGGGACTTAAACCTAAACTTCTCACCTTGGTTCATACCTAAGTCCTTGCATGGTCTAGTTCTCATCCATCTCCCTCACCTCATTTCACACTTTTCCCCCTTTCTCTCTGGCAATTCTGTGCTTGGAAAAAGCCAAGCTCTTACCATCGTCCAGTCATTGGCAGTTTTATTTCATCTACCATGTTCTGCCTTCTCCCAAGCTCTTGCACATGTGACTCGTTCTCTTCTCATTCTTTTCATCTCCTCTTCTCAGAGATGCCATCTCTGATCATCCAATCTACAAGTATTACCCAGTTATTTTATATCTTATGACTCTTTATTTCTTTTGTGGCCTCAGTCAAAATGGCTCCAATTTTGTTCTTTCTCATTGTCTTTCCACAAGAATGTAGGCTTACTGAGGACAGGGATCTTATCTGCTTTGTTCACTGAAATTTCTCAATGCCTGTCAGTGTTCAATACATATTTGTTGAGTGACTGGGAGCCTGGTAAGTTCCCTGGTTTCAGTCCCTAATGAGGCCAGGACCAACTTCCTGATTTTGAGTGCCCTTGCATTGAACTGTTGCTTTTTGTCTAAGCGAGATTGGATGGGATTGTGCAAAACAAAACATGTAGCTCTGGCCAGTGTTACAGCATTGGTTATAGCATTGGCCCGAGCACTGAGGGGTCTTGGGTTTCCAGATCAGGTGGGGGCACGAACAAAAGGCAACCAATCGATGTGTCTCTGTCAGGTTGCTATCTCTCTCTCTCTCTCTCTCTCTCTCTCTCTCTCTCTCTCTCCTCACTATCTTTCTCTCTGTGTGTCTGTCTGTCTCTCTCCCCTACCACCTTTGTTCTGCTCTCTCTAAAAATCAATTGAAGAAATATTCTCACTCCTCAGATGAGGATAAGAAACAAAAGAACACACTGAAAAATAAAACATGTTTTGACAAATAATGTTCTCCTCCCCCCGCCCTCCTGCAGTGACTTATAGAATAATCATCAGTGAAACACATGATGAATCTAGAAATCTTTACCCAAATAAACACTGATGCAATACAAAGATTCAATGCTACAGAATGAAACTATGGAGGCAGACAGCTTTCCCAGGAAAGTTGACAATTGTTCATTAGCTGATATAAAGCAGTCTGAATTTTGCATATGCAAGGTAATTTGGATCCTGTTGTTCCAAAATTCAGTTTGAAAACTTGACATACTGAGTCACACATTCCCAAGCTTTTGTGTGTCAAGTTAACCTGACACAAACTGTTCCATTTGTGCCAACTTTACCCTTATTTTCCTCTAAACAGCAATAATTTGTCTAGAAAACATCTCATGTCCATATATGTGCAGAAAAGCTATACTCAGGGAGATGTCTAGATTTATTGTTAATGCATTGTTCTTTCTTTTGCTTATAAAATTATCTTTTCTTATGTATATAAAAGGTATGTACAATAATTTTAACTTTCTTTTAAGACAATTCCTTCTTGTTTATTTACTATCTTAAGTTGAACTGGATATGTTATTTTCCACATTTTACAAATAAGGCTCACGAATTTAAATGCTATTCTAGAGTTTATAATGAGCGAGGGACATACACTGATCTAAGGGACTTCAACCATTTTTATTAGAAGAATAATCAAACATTATCCATGTAGAATTCATAAAAAGAAAAAAAAAGGCAAAAAATCCTGAGTGCTATATCTTAACCTGGCACCTTTCTGAAGCATAGAAATTAGCTGAAGCTGTAGAAAGGGAGTGAGGAAATGTCTTTGTAGAAAGTTGTTGACTGGGCTGTGGCGTTTGCTGTTCCTTCTCTTCAAGGTGTGGGTGGAAGAGTACTTCCTTATCACCCCAAGTCTGGTGAGAAGGATTTTGAGGGGGCTGAATCCAGTTCAGCTATGTGTCTCTTGAGATTTGGAGGCACACAAGAGACTGGTGGGTACAGTATATTGATGAAAGACAAAGGCAAAAGGCTAAGGCAGGACCTGCTCATGAGGACAGCATGAAGATAATGGTCAGCGGTGGAGCACTAATTGCTGTTGCGAGGATAACTTCTGCTGGGCAGGATGCCACAGAAGGCAGCAAGGTAGAAGCTAAATGAAGGGTTCTTCCCTAGAGGAAAGTCTGCTAGAGGAGAGCAAAGCAGTAGGACGTTGTGGGTGAATTTCTAGGGGCAGGAGGTGGGGAGTGGAGGATAGAAAAAGATTAGCTAGAGGGTATATCATTCATAAGGAAATTGTGCAGGATGGAGTTCAGCCATGGTTATCTACTAGAAAACATCAGCATTAGATTATAATAAAGCTACTGAAGCAAGACTTTTATTTCTGTTTTCACTTCCTTACCATCCTGCTCCAATGGGTGGGGTAACTGAGGTAGAGGTTGAATAGGGGTGAAGGAGGTAGGAATTATGCCAGGGGAACTGGGAGGAGACTTGGCATCATGAAAATAGAGAAGGTTGACCAGTTTTCCACTCCCTTCCCTGCTGTAGGCTTCTGCCTGAAGTGGGTCTGAGCTAATGAGGAGAAGTTGGCACACTACGTTTAACTGGACTGCTCTTACATCTACAAGTAACTAAAAAAGCTGTCATCTGCCCATGGTTTTATCTGGGACCAGGAGAAAAACAAGAGGGTTTGCAGGGGTATTTGTGATAATAGATTTATTGGAGTTTTCACCCTTTTGAGTTCTACTCATTCAGCACACTAGTTATATCAAACAATTATACATACAGTTTTATAATATATATATTTTTTAACATTTAAGACATTACTTCTCCTTTTGAAGTGTAAGAGCTTCCAATAATTGGTTGATGAATAGCACACATTTTTTTTTCCAAAGAGGAAAACTTGAACTCCTTTTTGTCTGTTTTAGGACATTTAAATTGATCCTAAGTATCCAAACAAACACTCACTGAAAGTGGGTAAAGGCACATAGAAAATGTGATATTTCCTCTTTCCATTTCTGTCTTTGGAATTCACCTAGACTAGCAGTTCTCAAACATTAGTGTGCCTCAGAATTATCTAGATGTCTTGTTAAAACACAGTTTGCTTGGCTCTTTCCTCAGGGTTTCTGAGTCAAAAGATCAGGGTGAATCCTGGGGAAGTCCTATTTTGAACAAAATTCCAGGTAATGGTAATGATCCTGGATCAGGGACCAGTCAGAAAAGCACTCACCTAGGTCACAGTCAGACTTGATTCCTAGTCCTTGGAGCTCTACTTGTCTCCCAGCCTGTGCTCTGGGAATGCATGCCAGGTGTCATTAGTTTAGAAGACTTTTTCAATTAATGCTACTTATAATTAATCTTGGCATTTCCTTTGACTTATTCTTATGACCTTATTTAGTCCTGTATGTTTTGAATGCCTCTTCTACTAAATATCCCATATAATAAAACCCTAACATGTAAATCGACTGAATGACCCATTGCTATGATGTTCACTGACCACCAGGGGGCAGACACTCAATGCAGGAGCTTCCCCCTCTGGTTAGTGTGCTCCCATAGGGGGAGCACCATTCAGCCAGAAGCTGGGCTCACTGCTGGTGGGTGCAGTGGTGGTGGGGGGAGCCTCTACCGTCTCTGAGGCAGTGCTAAGGACCTCTTGGGGATATCCAACTGCTGGGTTGGGCCTGCTATGCTGGGCAGGCAGACATCCCCTGAGGGGTCCCATACTGCAAGAGGGTGCAGGCCAGGCTGAGTGGAAACCCCCCTCCCCCGCCCCCAGTGCACAAATGTTGTACACCTGGCTTCTAGTGTGTGTGTGTTTGTGTGTGTGTGTATCTACACTAATTAAAGAGAAACATGCAAATTAACCATCACTCTGCTATGCCAACCCACACCCACCAGCCAATCAGGAGCAAGTGTGCAAATTAACCCAACCAAGATGGTGGCCAGCCTTTGAGCTGGAGCAAGCAGAAAGCTTGGTTTGCCCCCAGTGATGGAGGAAGCCAAGCTTTCGGTTCACCCTGGCCTCCACTCAAGGCTACAAAGTTTTAATTATAGAAAATAAATAAATCCTCAATACTTGCTTTCAGCTGGCCCTGGCCTCTGCTCAAGGAGGTGCTAAAAAAAAAGAAATGAAAAAGACAAAAAGGAGGGACTGGGATTTTGGGTCACCGGGAGGTGATCAGGCCAGGATGAGACACCAGGGGCTATTGGGAGTAAGAAGACCAGCAGGGGGGTCAGTTGGGGGTGAGCAGGACAGTTGGGAGGCAGATGGAGTGAGCAGGACAGAAGGGGGGCATTTGGGGGTGAGCAGGCTGGCAGGCAGAATGGTTAGGGGCAATCAGGCAGGCAGGCAGGTGAGCAGCTGGAGCCAGCAGTTCTGGATTGTGAGAGGGATGTCTGATTGCTGGTTTAGGCCCAATCCCTGTAAACCGGCAGTAGGAAATCCTTCAAGGGTTCCCAGATTGGAGACGATACAGGCTGGGATGAGGAATACCCCTTCCCCCTGTGCACAGATTCCATGCACCAGGCCACTAGTATACTCAACACTTCTTTAATGTAAAAAAAAAGTATATATATATATATATATATACTTTTGAGAACCAATAATTATTGAAGACTTTCCCATTAATAAAACAGAACAAAGTAAAGAGAGAGAGGGACAGACAGAGAGAGAGAGACAACCCCCCAAACTTTTCCTGTTTACCTTCCAGATTACCTGTCAGAAACCACTTGGTAGCAAAAGAATCACATGGCCACATCTACAACTACCACTTCTCTTGGGGTGTCTAAATGTAATACACATTTACACTTATCTTCTCACCCAATTATCAATAACTCTTTTGGGGCAAAAGGACATTTTGATAAATGATTTTTCCATGAAAGCATAGGCACGCAATTAAAGGTTTAGTATTCATACAAGGACTTCAAATCTCATTAGGTTTTACCATATTCCAGATTGTACAACTTCTTGTGCAATAGTATGCTTTCTAACAGATAAAAGAATACTTGTCCTGTTTAAGGCTGTATTGTATCAATGTATACTATCAATATGTAGAGATTACATACAGATGGCAGGTTATAGCCATCCTGCAAATATATTTCTACAATTATTTTTATAGCTAGAAAATGCAGTGATGAAAAGGGTAAGGACTGGTTTCTAAAGCATAGGGCATGCACTCATTCAAAACAGCCACCTTCCCCAAAACATAAATTTAACCAACTTTGGGGTCAGATCTTAGCAGGCACTATTTTGTCCTCTCTTCAAGGAAGGATTTAATTTTAAAGTTTTCAATGTTCTTTCTAAATTTCTATTTAGATTTTGGCAATTTCCTGTAGGTATTTCAATTACTAGTCTAGAAATCAGACAAATGGAAACTAACTTTAATAAACTTATGGGAATTAGCTTAAAGATGATTTGCATTTTTATATATACTATTTTTCTATTGTGGTTTGTTCTGTTAATTTTATTACCTTAAAACAATAATAGAGATTGACTAGAATCTAATTTCATTTTATCTTCTTGCTAGCCTTTCCCAAATCTTCTCATTGTTATTTTGTTTGTTAAAAGTTGAATTTTTAGAGAAATTTCTGGCATGTTCAAATCCCATCAGTACAAATCCCATCAGTTTCACATTTAAAACAAAACAATAACTTTATCACAAATGCTCTCCACTAAGCAGTCATAAAAAATCCAAGAAGGGATTTATAATAAAACCAGTGGCCTGGTGCATGAAATTCATGCATGTTAAAGGGAATGAATTAGAAGAAATATTTTAATATTGCTATTTGCCTTTTCTCTATAATAGAAGTGTCATAGATGAAAGAAAATTAATAAAATGTATATAAAATCTCTCTCCTGTTAGAGTATGGGGCATCGTGGGACCTAGAGTCAAGTCCCCCCACCTACCACCCGCATGCACTTCAAAAAATGCAGGAGACCCAGCCCCAGCCAGCCCCACCCCCATTGGGTGAGTCCCCCAGCTGGGGTCACAGCTTCAGGTCCCCATCCCAGTGCTGGGTAGGGGGCCCTATCTCAGGTCCCCAGCCTGGTGCCAGGTGGGGCAGGTACAGTCTCAAGTCCCCCATCAAGCCCTGCTGGGTGGGGGACATAGCCTGTGGTCACCTGGCCCAGCACTGGGACAGGGAGCTTGGTCTGAGGCCTCCTGGTCTGATGCCAGAGCGGGGGTGCACGGCCTAAGGTCTCCTGGCCTGGTGCTGGGGGAAGGGGTGCGGCCTGAGGTCCTCTGTCAAGCCCAGTCCTCCACCCCCCGCATTGTCATGTCAGCACTGAACGGGGACACATGCAGGCAGTGTCACATCCCTAGCCAGGGATTCAGGCAGGAAGCTTCACTTCAGTGCTGGGCAGGGACACACGCAGGCAGCGTGATGTTAGTGCTGGGGGCAGAAGTCTCTGCCCCTGTCCCTGCCGGCAGACTGGTCATGACTGGGACACCATAATGGACAAATTAGCATATTACCTCTTTATATGTATAGATATTAAACATATTTACATACATATTACCCTCCTCTTAGTAGACAGCCCAACATTAGAAAACATAGGCAGATGTAATAAGATGGATAAATGATTCTACACTGTCAGTCATGATCTAGAAAACCTCCAGAACTGCTGCTGGGGCAGTTTCAGGTAGTGTCCCTACAATCTTTTTTTTAAAAAAATATTTTTATTGATTTCAGAGAGGAAGTGAGAGGGAGAGAGATATGGAAAAATCAATGAGTTAGAATCATTGATTGGCTACCTCCTGCACACCTCCTTTTGGGGATTGAGCTTGCAACTCGGCCATGTGCCCTTGGCTAGAATTGAACCTGGGACTCTTCAGTCCCCTAGACTAATGCTCTATCCACTGAGCCAACCCAGCAAGGGCTCCCCCACAATCTTGAATAAGAACAGTTTTTTGTTTTTAAATAAGGCTCATTCATTTTTCTTTTTACTTTTAGCTTGCAATATAGTGAATACCTTTTCTTCTATAATTATAAAATATTACAGCTGTGTTTCAGGGCATCAGCCATAGTGATAATTCATTGAATTAGAAATGGAAAACTGACCCAGAGGTTGTCAAGCTACAAACTGGTCAGCACCCTGTGGGATCTGGCTCTCACAGATGAGGCTGGCCAGTTCATGTCTTTGGTGAGACCTTTGTACTAAAACTCTGTGACAACTGAAACCAGCTACCGGGTTTAAGATGAAGAGTCACCCAGAGTCAGAAGTAGGGCAGTTGTTTTGATGCTATGTGCAAGATAGCTATAAAAAGAAGGCAGCGGAGAGAGAAAAGAATGGAGCAGATTTATAGAAAGAGGCAGAAGAGATAAACTACCAGCTTTGAAAAGAAAGTAGATCCTAGGAAGAGAGAGATTGAATCTTGAATATTTTGGTGTTCAGCAAAGCCCAGTTTTCCTTCCTTTATTGATATAGAAATCCACAAAATCCCTGTATCCTGAAAATAATCTCCATTTTTCCTCTTTACTTAATTTCATTTGAGTAGGTTTCTGTAGCCGAGGAGTTAATTTTACTTGGGACTCCTGTACTTCTCGAGTCTACTTAGGCAGCAGAGAGAACCTTCCATGTACCCTGCCCCTGGGATAGGCTTTCAGACTCAGAGGTCCACAGGAGGAAAAGCACACAGGCTTAGCATTTGAGCTGAGCAAGTAGAGTTTTACAAATGCATGGCAGAGACTATCATGTTGAGAGACAATAATTTTCAGGGATCCAGGGGCCTGGCCCACAGCAAGGGACAGGAGGAAGGATGAAACCCTAAAGACTAAGATTTGCTAAGAACCTTATTTGACTAAGATATCAATGAATTTGTGACAGCTCTACCCTAAAGTGAAGGAATTAGGTTTTCGGCCGGGGTGGGGGCTGAGGGGGGGGGCGGATTGATGCTTGAGAAGAAAACAATCCATTGATAGAAAACTAGTCAATTTAAGAGAAAGAGTTACATTTTTTTCTATATGAGTTTATAGCTTCTGAAAACTTTACAAAGAACATCAAATTTTAGGAAAACAGCAATTTCAGAAGAGAAGTTATACAAAGAAATAAAAATAATGTAGTTCCTCCTCCATTATGCATACATGATGGTGTGGGATAGCATAAAACCACCTTCCACAGAACAGAATAATAGCTCACATTTGCTGAATGCTTGCTACTACTAAATTCTGAAATAAGAATTCGACTCCAAGTATCTCAGTTAATCTACACCCTGCACATGACAGTAGGCTTATTATCTCCATTTTGTGGATGAAGAAACTGAGGTCCAAATGAGCCAATGACTGCAGTTTCAAAACTATCAAGTTGAGGTCTGCTATAGTTGCATACTTGCCAGCAGCACTAGGACAACAAACTCCTTGAGTAGGGTCCTGAGTCCCACAGTCATTTGGGAAGCATTTTGGTATTATGGAAAGATCATGATTTTGGAATCAAACTTGGGTTTAAGCCTATGGTGAATGAAACAAGGAAGCCATTAGTCTGAGATGGTGCTGATGTCATGGCAGCCTTCCTACGCAAAGTCTAAGTTTGCAAATGGCTCAAGGTCAAGAAATTGAAACCTAAGGATAACCCGTGGCTAACAGCCAACTAGGTTTTAAGCTGTAACCAGTTAATAATTTCCTTGGTTTGCTTCTGCCCCTTCTCTATAAAAGTCTTTCCCCAGTGAAACACTTCTAACCACTTCTGGTTTGGTGCTGCCCAATTCAAAACAATTTTGCTCAAGTGAACTCTTAAATTTTTAATATGCCTCAACTTCTCTTTTAATATCTGGCTCCATTAAACATAAGCATGAGAACTTAGGAAGTTAACAAATGGTCTCTGAGCCACACTCTTCACATCTGCAAAGAGAAGCTATTATACCTTATACAATGAGTGCATAGTATGTCTTCATTTTATGGAAGATTTTATACCAAAACCTACTTCACGGGAGACACTCAACAAAGATTTGTTGAATAAATGAGTGCATAAAAACAACTTATATCCAAGGGTTAAGAATTATGATTCAGAAAACTTATTTGTTTAGTAAAAATACAGATTTTGATCAGAGGAAATAATACTTTGTATAACTTGTCTTCTGAAATTGCTGAAAATCACATATTTTTAACTGAATAGGAGAAAAAGGGACATTTCAACCATTTATTGTCTGCTGGTTCCTACCCATTCAGAGAATATCCCTCTGGTAAAGCATTAACAAATGAAGTCAAATGTCATTAAGTCTGTCTGATTTCCCATTCATGTGGAACTTTAGTAGATTACATAAGCGGGCATCCTAAAAGTCTCTATGCTCTGTATTTTTTCATTTTTCAATTGCTCTCTACTTCATCCTGCTTATTTAATTAAAGACTGGTTACTTATCAGGTAGCCATAATATCCTTTTTTATTTCTGCCTTCTGTTTTCCAAAGTTTAAAAAGAGAGGTGTCTCATTTGGATTATTCAGACTTCTCTGACTTTGCTCATTCATTTTAATGATCCTCTTGCCCCAGTTGTTTTCTTGAGTAAATTGCTCTTAACAGATCAGTCTCCTTCAAAGCCTTTGAATTTACACAAAGCTACTTCTATAACCAAGAGGAACATGAGTTAGTAGCAGGTAAAATCTCCATTACTGGTGGTTAGACAGAAATGCTAACTGACTTTAAAAATTAACCATTATTTCCTCTAAGTTTTTCCTCTGAATAGTTCACCTGCACTTATTTGAATTTAGGGTCTTTCTAAAAACAGGAGTATTTCCACCTGAATAGGAGCCTTATAGTAGTAGGTGAAGCAAAGACAATTGTGGCAGTTTAACAAGCCTGAAAATTACCTCCAAATTACTGAAGGGTGGAGGCCGGCATGACTGGGACAAGAAGACCTTTGTAAATCTCTCCCCTCACTCTTCATTTTCCTAGTTCATCCTGTGCTTGTAATTTATGTTTCTGAGCCTTAGCCATGCTATAGAATAGGCTCAGAAATCCCCGATTAAAAGTAAAGCAAATAAATGTTGAAGGAAGAGCTTTGACCAACAGCACACTTCGAGCTGGGGGAAGGGACTGCACAGGAATGAGAAGAGATGCATGATCTCAGTAAAGTTGGGGGGACATAGGGAAGGTGCTTGTTGTTAGTCACACCTGAGAACAAAGGACATTGGCCAGAATGGTTGTGGCCACTGAAAACTCAAAGAAATCCGGGTTACTTAATTCCTTGAACAGAGATGTTCACGCTCTTGTGCTCTTACACTCTTGGTTTCTCTTGTGCTCTTGGGACTCTTATTGCTCAGGGCCTGCCCTGCTGTACTAGTATTTTCCCCGTCCCTCCCCCAATGGACTAATGCACTGCTGCTAACCTGATGCTGAACTGAGCTGGTTGCAACATTGAACAGAAACTCTGAACATTGCCTCTGCTTCTAGCTTCACTGAGGGAAGTAATTCCACAAAAATAAAGCTTCGCACCATATCTCATCCTCCTGTGGAGGCCTCCAGAAATACTTATTCCAGCTACCCCAAGAACCCCAATTTCTCCAATACCACAGGTGCCAAAACCCTGCCTTTTTGGGAGTTAAGAAAGAATTTTGTGGCTATGCCTTGCAAGCTCTGTATACTCTATAAAGTTGTTTCTTTGGGAACACATTCTGATTGCTGAATAACTTTTGGACCCTCATCTGTTTGCAAATTGGGGCTGCTCCTTCTTTTTCTTTCCTCCTTCAATTGGGTATGATGACGGAAATATTCTGAGTCACTTTGCAGGTTTCACTTCTCATGTGAATCTGTTTTCAGAAAGGTACTATGTATAATATGTATACAACATCAAATAAATTATTTGGTTTGGCTTTTTACGTACATCAAGTGGATGGAATGATCATCCTTTACATGAAATGCATGAATGACCAACCTCTTATTTATTTGTGTCATAGCTAAAACCCAAGTGCACTCTCTCCATGTCTGTGTTTTCTTGGCCTCTGCTGTCTTGACACGAGGGGTGTGGGCTAGTGCCCTGAAGGACCTAGGAAGGAGCCCTGATTAGGGTGCCAAGTACCCAAAACATATTTGAAGACCCCTGACTAATTTTGGGGGCTGTTTTTGAAGCTACTTTTGAGTGATAGAATAAAATAATAATAACTTCTTAAAGGAACCAAGAGATCCAGTAATGATAAAATTTTTGTCATTTCCTTTCACTGAATGTCTGGTCCCTCTCGGGATATAATTTTTCCCAGAAAGCATGATTTGTTTTATATATACTTCAAAAAGCACAAAGGTCCAAAGGACCAACCAATGTATTTTTTTCTTATACACAGAAAAGCGTTAGAATCACAACTTTGTATATGGCAATTAGTCTGAAAATAGAAGTCGGGGTCCTAGAAGAAATGTGAATGAGATCGTAGCACGCAGAGAACGTCTTTGCTTAGTGTGTGTGAGAGAAATCAGCTGTATCTGATTAGTGCAGATATTATAAAGGCCTGGTGTTGGAGGAAGCAATCAAGTTAAGTAGAGTCCAATGGAATCATCTGGAATTTTTCTTTGATTTCTAGAGATTTTGGTTTAGGTGGACCATAAGCAGACACTAGGTTAATGACAGACAATATGTAGAATTCAGAAAGGGATTTAATAAACAAAATACTTTTAAAAGACATAGGAAGGCAAAGTACTGAACAGAAATTGCACTTCTCAGGGCCTGAGAAAAATAGTTACTTGTAGTAAAAGTGCCAAGACTAGAGGATGCAGGCAAAGAGCTGGCCGTACTCCCTGTCCCATATGTCCTCCACCCAGCTCAGAACAGGGTAACTGCAGTGCTGAGAAAGAACATAGTGGATACTTAGAAGGTACCTGAGTGATTGAGTGTTGAGAGAGCTTAGCGGTGGGAATGGAAGGAAAAATTTACCTTTCAATTTTATCCCACATTTGAGCAGCTCTATTTATTAGACATTTCTTACTAATATTGAAACAAATCTTACCCATGTGTACCTTTATTCAATGCTTCTAGTTCTGCCTTCTAGTGTGATTTAGAACCAGTCATATCCCTCCTTTGAGTGACAATTTTTCAAATTTTAAAGACAGCCAGGCCACATCCCTGTGTCCTCACTCTATTCTTACCCTGTCCTAAGCCATCTTAAATTTTATTTATTTGGTTAAGTATTACTGATCCCTTCAGCTCTTCTTCATATGATCTGTATGATAGATGCATTATTCTCCTGGTTTCTGGAGGCATTAGAATTAGTCAATGGGCCTTTGAAAATGTTGGACTGAACAAAACACTTCAGAGTTAGGGCAGCCATCTCAGAGCACTGAGGGACCATCCTTGTCGGGAAACCTGTGCTATTAGTGGAAACTAAGCTTCCCTCAAAGTTTCTGGTAGACTCACCTCATTGTCAGCTCCATCTGAACTTTTATTCAATTAGTCCGAGGTTCTTTTTGTTTTGTTAAGTAAACCTCCTCCATCCTGTTCATCTGTGGTAAATTGAAAAGTACTATTATCTTAAAACTTTATTCTGAACTCTATTAACTCTCATTTTATTTGTTCAGTCTATTTTTTCAGCATGATCTAATCTTTCTGAATCGTGATTTTGTCATCAAAAGCATGTTTTATTGTGGTATTTGCTGATAAACACATCTTCTATGCTTAACAGAAATGTCAATTTAAATGTTAATGAGGTGACATTTTACATATTAAATTAGAAAAGAAGAAAAAGAATGAGAGATGTGTGGGGGAAAGAGCCATTTTTCATAAACATTTAATAGGGGCTTAGAATGATACATATATCTTGGAAATAAATTTGACAGTAAGCAAATTTCTTTTTGAAGTATAATTTCTCTTACAGGAAATAATGCAAATAAATTAATCTGATCACACAGAATAGAATACTTATTTCAACATAATTTAGAATACTGTATTTTTCAGTATAGAAGGTGGAAATCTAAATATATTAGTATAAGACTGTTAAATTCTATTTGAGCTGTGAAATGAAATATTATGCAGCCAGTAACAAAAACGTCACATTTTTACATGGGGAAAAAATAAGCAATAAAATAGTGTGAATAGTAGACAATTTATATTCCAGTAAAAAGATGAGTATGTGTGAAGGGTTTCTGTATCCATACAGAAATATATGGAAGCCTATGCATCAGTCTAACAATCTTTTATAATAAAAGGTTAATATGCAAATAAAGCAAACTGTGGAACAACTGAACAACCAGTCACTATGATATGTGCTGACCACCAGGGGGAATGGGCGGAACATGGCGGGTAGCAGCAGGCAGCAGAGTTGGTGTGGGATGGTGGAGGAGGTGAGTGCAAATGTTAGACCAAGGCTGGGCTCTGGTCACTGTCATCTGGGCGAGCCTCTGGTGGTTACTGGAAATATTTTGCTCTCACACACCGTGGTCCTGCCTGGTGCTCACACATGCTACAGGCACCAGCACCACTTGTACTCACTGCCCGCACCCACTGCTGGCTTTGGCCCTGCTTGCACCCACTGTGGGCACTGGTTCTGCTTGCACCTGCAGCTGGTGCTGGAGCTGCCTCTTGCACCTGCCAGTGCTGGTCCTATCACTCGGCACCATCAGTGGGGTGCAAGCAGTGGCTGCTGGTCTCAATTGCCCCTGAGGGCTTCTCCACCTCCCTCCTGCTCCTGATGGGCCTCAGGGCAACAGCTGCCGATTGCACCCACTGACAGCACAAGCCCCAGTCACTCCATGCCATCAGTGGGTGTCAGTGAGGCTGGCGTCATCAGTACATGGCAGTGGCAGCAGTGGGAGCAGGACAGCTGGCAGACAGGGGTCCAGGGGCCGCAGCAGGAAGGGCCAGGCGGAGGCACGGAGGATGGGGCGAGACCTGCAATGTCATGGCCCACAGTTCCTTTCAAGGTGCATGAATTCGTGCACTGGGTCCCTAGACTATAATAATAAAAGTGATATGCTAATTAGACCAGATGTCCTTCAAGAAGTCCTTCCTTCCGAAAAAAGCTGCAGCAGGAGGGGGCCGGGCAGAGGCCTCTGGCCGCAGTAGTGGTGGTGGTGGCACAGGTGCCTCTGCCCTGGCCCTCGCATGAATTTTGTGCCTTAGGCCTCTAGTGGTTATATAATGATGATAGAATTGCCAGTGAATTTTACATTTTTGTTTATATTCTCTATTGTATAATTTTCTAAAATGAACAATCACCAGTTTTATAATTAGAAAAAGTTCTATTTTGGATTTTTTTGGGGAAAGTTTGAATTAATTATGAAAAACACTAGTGGATCAGAATATAAATCTGCATGATTAACATTTGTTTTGTTTTACCCTATTAAGGTTCTCTGGAAACTGACTCTTATATGGAGATTTGGCTGCAAAAGTTAACTGAGGGGTGCTCTCAGCAACTACACTTGTAACAGAATGAGGGAAACAGGACTCAGCAGAGGCAGAAGTTGAACTGCAACTGAGTTTCTACAAAGATCCTGTGGGGATCTTGAAAGCTAGAGTGGCCATTTAGATATGTCCTGGTCTGGGCAAGGAACCAGGCTGTATCCTCTGGTCTTGACCAGTCATTGGATGTGGGCTGCCCCAACAGGGAGTGTAACCTTGGATGATGTAGCTCCTTTAACTGAGGGCAATTCCCAAGGAAGAATTCATCTGTCAGCCATCAGCAAACATTCTTGAAGTTGAGGGAGTGAGTACCTCTGAGGGATTCTGGGTGATGTACCACCAGATCTACTGTAGAAGGGCATCACTGCTCTCCTGCCTTATACCCCATTTCTCTTATGGTTTTTTTTTTTTACATGAGAATAATTCTGTGTTTCTCCTCACAATCCTTCACTCCTCTGTCCCTCCATTTACAGATTCCCACAGTTAGAGCACCTTGATTGAAATGTGATTTTATGGAAAGTTGGACTTAGGACACATTCATTCATTTGTTTGTTTGTTCGTTCGTTAGTGCATTTGTTCATTCAATAAAAATATTTATTGAGCATTTATTGTTGTGCCAGGCCTTGTTCTAGGTGCAGAAAACATTGTAGGAAACAAAAATACTTTTTTTATACATCTTACATTCAAAGTGGCAGACTCTTGGCTTTGTCAATGGGCCAAGTTAAAAGACATTACTCTTAAGGTGAGTCTACTCCCTTTAAGGAGTGCCTTAGTTACATGTGGATACAGATTTCTGACTGCTTTCCTCTAGTATTAAGCTTCCATACATGCCAAGAATGGTTTGAATCCTAGATGGGGATCCAGCTCTTAGTAAAAATAAATAAGTAAATAAATGAATAATAAAAAAGCTAAAAATAATGTGCTGAGGAGAGAACCAAGATGGTGGCATAGGTAAACACCTATTGTTCTGCCCCGAGCAACGATTCAAAAACTACAACATAACAACAACAAAAAAAACATCATCCAGCATCACCAGAAAGCTGGATGAGTGAAAACTGCACAAATAAAAGTAAAGGTGGGACACTGAGACTCAGAAGAGCGGCGGGAGCGCAGCCTTGAAGATTGTGGGGAAACAGGTTAGGAGCCATCCTGGTCCCGTGAACAAGGGCTGTAGGGCTGGAGCAGCAACCCTGGCTGGATTTCACCAATGGGGAGGGTGGAGACGTCCCTCTACACAGATTCCCCAGCACCAGGCGAGGTCTGAGATCTGGGGTACATGGAGACGTCCCACTGCACAGATTCCCCAGTGCCAAGCGAGGTCCGAGGTCCGGGGGACGCACCCTGGAAGCTGGGCGCGGCAGAGGTCTCCCAGTCTAAGAAGAAACCAGGTAGCTGGGAAAAGAAGTTTGCACACAAATGTTGTACAAACGCGTGACATGCTCCCTGGAAACTTGTCTCCTGGTCCCAGAAACCACCTATTTTACAACCCTGGGCTAGACTTTGGGTGGGCAGACTCATTTGGGGAGAGGCAGAGTTGTCTGGCAAGGAGAAGAGACTAGCGGCTTTCTCGTGGAGGTGCCTGCAGCCATCCCCATCCAACAGAGACCCCCGCGCGCGAGCACTACATAGGATGTAGCTGACACTGAGGCTGCCTGCGCAGCTCAGAGACTCTGCCCATCCAACCTGAACACAGTCTCCCTTCACAGCCAATTGGCCTGGAGGTCAAGCCCTCCTAGGGCTAACAACAACAAGCTGGGTTTAAATTCAAAAATACTGTACAACCCATAAAGGATTGCAGTAAGAGTACCCATCTCAAATAACTGGGGAGGCTGTGCCACTGACCCTTAGAGGACATCTACCACATAAAGCAGCCACCATGCAGAGATATGGAAAGAAATCAGGTGTGAAAGAAATGGAGGAGAAAAAACGACAAGACATAGAGTTCAAAACCACGGTTTTAAGGCTTTTCAAGAGGCTCCTAGAAAAGCCAATGTACTTAATGAGAACTACGAGGAAATAAACAAGACCAACCAGGAAATGAATGAGACTTAAAAGGAAATGAATAAGACCCTCAAGGAAATGAACAAGACCTCTGAGGATATGAATGAGACCCTCACGGATATGAAAAAGGACCAACTAGAAATCAAGCACACACAGACTGAAATAAAAAATATTACACAAAGTCCTAAAAGCAGTCCAGAGGGCCATAAGAATCAAGTCAAAGATTTGAAAAACAAAGAAGCAAAATCCACTCGGCTGGAAAAGCAAGAAACAAAAAGAATTCAGATAATTGAAGATAGTGTAAGGGGCCTCTGGGACAACCTCAAGCATGCCAACATCCGAATTATTGGGATGCTGGAAAAAGAGAGAGAGCAAGTTAATGAAAACCTACTTGAAGAAATAGTGACTGAAAACTTCTCCCACCCGGTGAGAGAAACTGACTTAAAAGCCCAAGAAGTACACAGAACCCCCAAATATAGGAATCTAAAGAGGACCACACCAAGACATATCAAAATTAAAATGCCAAGAGCCAAAGATAAAGAGAGAATATTAAAAGCAGCAAAAGAAAAACAGTTGGTTACATACAGGGGAGCACCCATAGGATTGTCAGCTGATTTCTCAATAGAAACGATGCAGGCCAGACAGGAGTGGCAAGAAATATTCAAAGTGATGAATAGCAAGAATCTACAACCAAGATTACTCTATCCAGCAAAGCTATCATTCAGAATTGAAGATCAGATAAAGTGCTTCGCAGATAAGAAAAAGCTAAAGGAGTTCATCACCACCAAACCAATATTATATGAAATGCTGAAAGATATTCTTTAAGAAGAGGAAGAAGAAAAGGGTAAAAATATAAATTATGGACAACAAATACACATCTATCAACAAATGAACATAAAAATCAAGTGAATTGATAGGCTGATGAACAGGATAAACTGGTGTATATAACAGAAACATGGACATAGAGAGGGAATGGACTGACAATTCTTGGGGAGAAAAGGATTGTGGGAAGTACAGCAAGAGACTGGACAAAAATCTTGCAACAATGGGAAAGGACAGTGGGGAGGGGGAGGTGAGGGTGCAGGGTGGGATAGGTACAGGGTGGAGGGGAGCTATAGGGGGATAAAAAAGGGGAAACAATGTAATTAATAAACTGAACAATAAAGATAATAAATAAATAAATAATTAAAAAAAATAAAAAAATAAAAAGCTAAAAATAATTGCTTGGTATTGATGACCAATGAGTATTCCAGTCTCCAATAGGCGGGACAAGGGGGTCTCCAATGTCTATGGACATTGGAATACAACCTAAGAGACTCTGACTCAGATAACCTCAGGAGATGTTTTTCTTGAATGAACACCAGACTCTCAAGTGGTTTTTGTTACTCCTTCTTGGCACCTCTATGATTCGTCTTAAGGTCTCATTTTAAAATGAAATTGATGAGGACTTTATGTTAAGATCAGTCCTGAAAAATGAGCGAAGATTAAGAAAATTGATAAGATGCTTTCAGTTGCACAATTCCCAATTTTGATAAGTAAGGCCAAATTATTTCACATTAACTCATTATTTCAGTGAATAAGAAACAACATCGGTGGCTATTAAAGAAATCTAGTGGTGAGAAATGAGAACAAGTGGATAGAATAAGAAGGCTATGGTTTTCCTAGATTTCCCCGCCTCAAAATTAGGTGAGTGGTTATTCATATAAACTATATTACTTTTTTTTGAAGTTGTAATAATTTATTTATGAGTTTTGTTATTGTTAGATAAAAGCTTGGTTACTGAATTCAGTTTTATATAAACTAACACCACAATGTGTATTCTTTCATAGGAAGATGGGAAAAGATAATTTGTGTAACTAATAGACATAACTGTGTTGACCATTCTCTCTATTTTAGGGTTAGAATCACATTAAGCTTTTTTGAATATTGTGAAAATGAAATGCTTAGCAAAATGTCCATGCATTCAAAGCAATTTTCTCCTTGAAAAACAAAACAAGTGTTAATCATGCAGATTTATATTCTGACCCACTGTTACTGGTTCACAATAAAGGTTGTAGATAAAACAAAAACATACTCACAAATCAGGTACTTATTCTTCTTTTCAGTGGAAAATTGTATTTTTACCCTGGTAAAACCTTAGGCTGGAAATGTCTCCATGAAATATTAAAATAGTAAACAGTAAAAAATACCCACCCAATTGCACAAATGTATCAAGCTAAATCTCCTAACTGAATCCTCATACTTAAGTCAGAGTTCCAGTAAAATTTACTGACAAACATTTTATGGAATAACTCATTTCCCATGCAGGAATACATAGTATAAAATGAATAATGGGGTTATTTTTACCTAGGTTGATTTTTCCTGTTTATTCCTTAGCTCATCAGCACTTTCTCAGATACTAATATGAAATATATCGAGAAAAAATATTATGAAGACTTAAATTTTTAGCCACACACATCATCATAGTATCTTTATTACCATCATTGTCATTATCAATTCTACCACAGTATTGCATAATTTGATAATTGCATAATGTGATATTTTGAGAATTTCCGACCGAAAATAAGTGAGATTTTTTAATGTGTATATTAGATCAATGAACTTCAAGTCACTTAGCATGAAAGTGACTTTATTATATTACTAAAGGCCTGGTGTATAAAAATTTGTGCACTCGGAAGTGGGTCCCTCAGTCTGGCCTGTGCCCTCTCACAGTCTAGGACACCTCTGGGGATGTCCAACTGATGGCTTAGGACCACTCCCTGGCCCACTCCCCCTCATCTCTCCACTGCCCACCCACCCTCTGCTTGCCATTCTCCCCTTCTGCCTGCTGGCTCCTGCCTTGGCTGGCCTAGCGCTGCCCACTCACTCTCTACCCCCTACCGACCAGTTGTTATGCCATTCAGTTGATTTGCATATTAAGCTTTTATTATAAAGGATTTCAAAAGTGTATATGACTAAGATATTAAAAAGAAGAGCAGTACTATTTCTGGTGTGAATAAAAACCAATTGCTATGAGAAGGTCCCTTCAAACTTTTGTTTAAGGGTTTGGTCAATCAAGTTCCTTTGTTAGTTAGGGTACTCCAGAGAAACTAAAACAACAGGATATCTATCTCTGTCTATCAAACCAATAGGGTTTATTATCTAACTATCTATGTATCATCTATGTATGTATCTATATACCATCTATTTATCTATTTATCTATCATCTATCTATCTATCTGTTATAAGGAACTGGCTCACATGATTATGGTGGTGGCAAGTTCAAAATCTGCAGAGCTGATGTCCAGCTTGAATCTGAAATCGAGTAGGCTACTGTAGAACAAGAAAGACTGAAATTCCAGTTTGAAGGCCATTAGGCAGGAGAATTCCCTTTTACATGGGGTAGGAGCAGCTTTGCCTTCTAATGAGGCCTTCAACTGATGGATAAGACCTACCCACATTAGGAAAAGCAGCCTGCTTTAGTTAGACTATTTATTTAAATGTTAAATGTTCAATATTGTTTCAGTGTCATCCAAAAACAGTTCTAGAAACACTCAGAATAACATCTGGCCATATATCTTGGCACTGTGTGGGCCAGCCTAGACTTTTTTTTTTTAATTGATTTTTTACAGAGAGGAAGAGAGAGGGATAGAAAGTCAGAAACATCGATGAGAGAGAAACATTGATCAGCTGCCTCTTGCACACCCCCTACTGGAGATGTGCCCGCAGCCAAGGTACATGCCCTTGACTGAAATCGAACCTGGGACCTTTCAGTCTGCAGGCCAACGCTCTACCACTGAGCTAGACCAGTATCGGCCAGCCTAGACTTTTGTTCCCACAGGTGAACAGGGGGAAAAGATCAGAATGAGCTTTTGTGCCTTTTCTGCAGCAACTTCTATCCCCTCTCCTAGATATGTATCCAAGGGAGGGTTTTTTAGATCTCTCTCTCTCTGCCACCCATCTTTTCTGTGAGTTCCACTTAGGTCTGTGAGAAAAACCTGTAATTTCCTAATTGCTGCACTTGGCTCTAAGTAGTTAATTTAAAAATAAAGCTGAGTTTTTCTTACTGTCCTCTATAGGGCCTTTGTTTCTCTCATATTCTGCCATAGTGAACACATATGCTGGTTTTCTATTTGTCCTTGGAGTCAATGGTCTTACTTTAAATTTCACATTATTTAGTTACAATGTGACTTTCCTTATTTGCTAAATTCAAGAACAGTTGTGATTTTGAAAATTATCTGGTAATTTTTTTGATACTGTTGGTAGTTAAGCTCTTTCCAGATTTTTACATCCATAAGTGGAAGCTGGAAATCCAGTAATTTCTTCTTAAAGGTAAGGTAAATGTCAGCGGGGTTTCAGATGTGTTTAGGGTGGAGAAGAATGCTAACTACTTTGAGAGATGAATAGGAGCCACTAAAATTGGTAATTAGATTAGTCCATCTGGGTTGCTGCAACAAAGTGCCCTTGTCTGGATGGCTTTTAAACAACAAATATTTATTTCTCACAGTTCTGGAGGCTGGCAGTCCAAGGTCAGGTGCCCCATGGTAGGGTTCTTGTGAAAGTCCTCGACTGGGCTGCAGATTGCACTCTCGCTGTGTCCTCACATGGTAGATGGGGCTAGGGAGCTCTGGGGGGCCTTTTTATAAGGGCACTAATCCCAGGCAGGAGAGCTTCACCTTTATGACTTCAGCACCTCCCAAAGGCTTCACCTCCTAACACCATCACATTGGAGATGAGTTTCTATAAATTTTAAGGAGACACAAACTTCCAGTCCATAACAGTAACACTCTACAACTATACAACAGTAACACTCTACAGCTATACAATGGCATAACCCTCGTATTAATTGGCAGCTTGTAAAGAACTCATGTTAGAGATAATTTCCTATAAATCAAAACAAACTTAGACATCCAATTATTTATCACTTGTCAGGGAATTACCAAATATCAAAATGAATAAGATCCAGGTGATAAAGTGGCAGGAAATACTAGAGTGGTTCTAGCTGAGATTTAGTTGTAAGCTGGACATCTTTTATTCTAGGGGAAAATATAGGAGAAACATAAGATCAGATAACAGAAAAAACCTTTATTTTTTCCCCCCTTCTGATGAGATTTGTTCTGATAAACTCCTTAGTGTAAATCATTCTAGGCTCATATTGTACCTGTCTTGCTCCATACTTGGAACAACTATTTCTCAAAAGTCCTTATAGTAGGAAATGGTATTTCAAGAACATATAGGTAAATGATGTGTTTATTGCTTCTGGGTTGTCATTTTTTCCTAGACCTCTTTAGTAGACAAAGCTAAGAATATATAACACCCACACACGAGTACAAATGAACACATACACACTAATATAAAACATCTATGAGTTAAAAAATATCAGGCTATATAGCTATTTACTTAACCTCTTCTGTTTTATATTTGTATCTCCTTTCTTCTAACATCCAAATCCCTAAGACATAGGGAATAATAGAATTTGAATATCCCACTTTATTCCAAATAGAAGTCTTACAATAACACAAATAATATTACCACAGCAATATGATACTAAAGATAGTTAAATTATTTTAAATAACTTTTTCTCATATCATCCCTCTCTTTATTTTTTGTAGTTGTTTTATATATACATTTTCTGATCATATGGTCATGACATCCAATATTCTCTCCCTTTTATCTTTACTTTTTGCCACAATTCTAAAATAGTTATGTTTAATCTTATCTACAAGTTCTTGTTTCAATGTCTCTTTAATTATTTTAGTTTTATGCCTGTTTTCTAGCTGATTCCTTGGAAAGGACACATGAGAACAATATTCTCTGAGTTTTTAAATGTTGATAGTTTATCTGTATCCTTTATAGAAAGTCCCTTTTATCTGGATATAAAATCTTTGTCTCATTTTTTTTCTTATCTTAAATATGTTAAAATGTTTAAATATTATTTTAAACAAGAGGCCTGATGCACAAAATTTGTGCAAGGGGCTCAGCCCTTGCAGCCCCAGCTGGCCCTCAAAGGCCCAGCTTCATCTAGAAGATCGTTCTGTTTTTCAGTCTAATTAGCTTATTAGCTTTTTATTATATAGGTTATGTTATTCCAAATAGTGCTGGCATAAAGTATCACTTTTTAAAAATATCTGTTTTGCTTTTACTTATATGTCACTTGTTCTTTTCGACTAGATTCTTAATGAATTATTTATTTTTAATGCCCTGTAATGTATTTATTTTTAATTTTTTATTGATTTCAGAGAGGAAGGGATAGGAAGAGAGGGATAGAAACATCAATAATGAGAGAGAATCATTGATCGGGTGCTTCATTCACTCCCCCTCTGGGGATCGAGTCTGAAACCCAGACTTGTGTCCTGACAGGAATAGAACCTGCAACCTTTCAGTCCGCAGGCCAATGCTCTATTCACTGAGCCAAACCAGCCAGGGCTGTAATTTATTTTCAATGCCCTGTAATATGTCTTGGGCCTGGTTGTTTTGGGTTGATATTTTCAAGTACATGATATGCATTTTCAAAATGTAGTTTAAATTACAGCATTTATTTATTTTGTTCTCCTTTTGTTTGTTTCTATTTTTTTAAGGACTTATATTATTCATGTGTAATTTTGGGGGTCTATCTTCATTATTTGTCTATATCTCTTGAATCCTTTTTCTTTCTTCATATCTTTTAATTTTAAAAAATTTTCTATTTTTACCCTGTATTACTTTTAAGGCATCAATTACTGTGTACATTCATTCTTATAATCCTAATTATTTAGTCTTTATTTCCAAAATACAATTTTATTTTCTCTTAAGTTCCCCCTCCCCATCACTCCCTGAGTTGGCTTTTCTAATTCTGATCTATGCTGTTCTTTCACATCTAGAATCACTGTTAGTGATAGTGGTATGTTACAGTCTTGAGAGAACAGCCACTATTTGATCTGGATACCTTCCTCCAACCACCTTTTCTAGGATTATGATTTCTTGGAAACTGACTCATGCTTGCTTGGCTGCTGCTACATGCATTTATTTCTAATGACAGTTATTGGTGCAGGCTGGGCACTTGACTAAAGCTGAGTCTATACCCATCGCTTAGATCTTGACTCTGTGCTCAATCTCTTTCTCATGACGGTTGACAACCAAGTTTTCTGATCTCTGTAAGAAGCATGGAGCCTAAGATACTAAGAGATAGAGAGATGGGAGTGGAGGGAGAGTTTCGACTGTATTCAAGGTTGCAGTTATTCTTGAGATCCAGCTGTGTCATCACAGCCCCCAACTTGGTTGTTCTGCTTGATACCTATGTATCCATTCATAAATTCTCCCTATTTACATAAGCATATTTGAGTAGGGATCTGTTAACAGAAGGCTTGTATCTCAGACTGTCTTTATCTTGCTTTTCACACAAAGCACAATTGAGCCTAGAAGATGAAAAACTTTTTCAAGCTCTGTAAAGCCATATTTTTCTTCATTTCTGCAACATATTTGATAGTCTTAAAATAATACTTATTTTTCAGAGCATCCTCATTCAAGTTTCTTCATTCAGCATATTTTTATTCCTGCTCCACAGACATCTTTAAATCTGAGAGTATTTATACTTTTTCTTCTCCATATTTTGTTTGTTTCTTGTTTTATCCCTTTATGTTTCTTTGTATATTCTCCAGTGGTTTCACAAATTTGGTAATTCTGCATAATATTCTCAATTCTCTGCAGTGTCTACTCTGCTCTTTACAGGATTTCAAGTAGATTTTTCCTTTTGCTATTGCATTCTTTTCTCATTTCAGCCAGCAGCCTTTGTATCCTTGCCCTTTTTTTTCAGCCTTTTTGTGTGTACACTTGTTATTCCCATTTTATAGAGGCTCTGAAATCTTTGTGAGGACACAATTCTTATCTATTTTTGAGGAAAATAATTTTCTCAGCCATGACCTGCCTTGATCTTTAGGGAAATCTCTCCCTCCCTTTCAAATGTCTCTTTCTCCATGTTTTCCTGGGCTCCATTATTTGTTTCCTGGATGTACTGATTAACTCAGGGGACAGTCATCCAGGATGGCATTTTTCAACAAATTCAGTTTCCCAAGTCTCCTTTGGTGTTCACTTGGGCTTGAGCAACTTTCCTCTTTTAAATCTGATCCTGAAGGTCAGAATGTACTATTTTAATTTTATTCTGTTTGTAATGCCTGGCTGGCATTCATCATTGTGAAAGGAGGAACTAAAGGGAACCTTGTGCTCTGGCTGTGCTAGGGAGCCCGCTGACGTTCTTTAAACAGTGTCATGTATGAAAGAGCATACTGACCTCAGCACTCCAGTGCTTCTGTAAGTGTTTTGATTTGTATGTGCCTTTCTCTCCTTTCCCCTCTCCGCCAAATACAAAACATCCTTGGAAACTATCTTAATGCTCCTCTCACTGCCTTCTAATGGAATGGAAAATGAAAGAAGAACTGATGGAGATGATTTAAAAGAGGACATTACTCTGTTTACTTCTGAAAATAATTGATTGTATTTTTTTTTCAGAGTCCAACCACCATATTCTGGGGTTAGGTGTTCAAAGGGGAAATGAGTAACATATTTTTCTTTTTTGGGGGGGTGGGGTGGGGGGAGGTGTTGAATATCTTTTGCTTCTGGGTCAGATGACTATGGCATGGATTTCAATAATTTGCTTTTCAATCTGTTCTCAATGATTGCTTTTAGGGGAAATTGCCTGGAAAATTAGGTACATCATTTTTTTTTCTTTTGCCATTGTCAGTCCTTGTCTCTTTCTTTTATCTTCAAGGCCATTTTAATGAGAGGCAGCAGATCAGACACATCTAATCTGTATTCAGGTTTCCTATTAAATTCCTTTGTATTTTTGGAAATTGTATTAGTGTTTATGAAGACAAAACTTTACTAGTAAGTTTAAGAGGAGCATGTTTATATTTTTATTGTGAAAGACAATAAAGCAGAGATAGCTTGTTTCTATGGCCTTTGTTCTGTGGGCAGAATCTCTGTAGTATTGTAAGTAATACCATGGACTTTGATGTTAGACAAGGATTTATGTCTAGACAACACCATTTCCTGTGACTTTGGGCTACTTAGTCAACCATTCTGAACCCCATTTTCTCTTGTGTAAAATAGAGATAAAAGTACCTGCCTTTCAGGATTACTGTGAGGAATACACTTAGCATGTATTTGCATATCATAAATACTCAACAGTTGGCAGTCATGATTGATTATTATAAGTACTAGAGGCCCAGTGCACAAAATTCATGCATGGGAGTGGGGTCCCTCAGCCTGGCCTACACCTTCTCTAATCTGGGACATTCCTCTTGCAATCCAGGATTGCTAACTCTTAACTGCTCACCTGCCTGCCTGACTGATCGCCACTAACTGTTCTCTCCTGCTGACCTGATTGCCCCTAGCTGCCTCTGCTTGCTAGCCTGATCATCCCTAACCACTCTGCCTGCCTGCCTGATTGTCCCTAACTGCCTCTGCCTCAGCCCCTGTCACCGTGGTTTTGTCTGGAAGGACATCCAGATGTCCCATCTATCTGGTCTAATTAGCATATTACCCTTTTATTAGTATAGATGATAGGAGATATTATCTTTGAATTTCCTAAGTGCATGTGAAACTCTTTTAAAAAAATATTTTATTGATTTTTTTACAGAGAGGAAGGCAGAGGGAGAGAGAGAGTTAGAAACATCGATAAGAGAGAAACATCGATCAGCTGCCTCCTGGATACCCCCTACTAGGGATGTGCCCGCAACCAAGTACATGCCCTTGACTGGAATCGAACCTGGGACCCTTAAGTCCCCAGGTCAGTGCTCTATTCACTGAGCCAAACCGGCCAGGGCTGTATGTGAAATTCTTAATCCTTGTAAACAAGATTAGGTCTTATTTAATATTTTTAGGAAATAATCCTAATATATAAAAAGCCAAAGGCCATCACAACCGAAAAAAACTGTATGGATGTCCGAACAAGCTGTGTGGGGCAACCAGGCCAGCAGGAGGGTTAGTGAGGGATGACCAAATGACTGAACAGCAGGCTATGTGGGGTGACCAGGCCAGCAGGGGGTGGAGTTGGGGGCAACCAGGCTGTTGGGGGGGACAGTTGGGGTCAATTAGGCTGGCAGGGGGGCATTTGGGGGCGACCAGGCTAGCATTGGGGGCAGTGAGGGGGTGACTAGTCTGGCGGGGGGGGGGGCAATTAGGGGCAACCAGGCCAGCAGAGGAAGGCAGTTGGGGGCAACCAGGCTAGCAAAGGGGGGGGGGGAGATGGGGGTGACTAGGCCAGCAGGGGGACAGTAGAGGGGAATCAGGCTGGCAGGAGTGGGCATTTGGGGGCAACCAGACTGGCAGAGGGGGCAGTTAAGGGCGATCAGGCAAGCAGTTAGGTGAGCAATTAGGAGTTAGTGGTCCAGGATTGTGAGAGGGATGTCCAACTGATGAGTTAGGCCTGATCCCCAGGATCAAGCTTAAACCATCCCCTGAGGGGTCCTGGATTGAAGAGGGTGCAGGCTGGGCTGAGGGACCCCCCCCCCCCATGGATGAATTTTGTGCACCAGGCCTCTAGTATTTACTATAAAAATATTATATAAACTAACTCATATCATTTTAACAAGACACCACAAATAATTTTCCAGTCCAACACTCCTTACCCATATGTTAACATGCAAGCATATGCCTAGGTGATTTGTGTGGGAAGTGATCATTTCATTATTCACTCAGAAAGGTGACAATTGGTTCACACAGAGTATATTTCTAAAACAAAACTGTTAACCTGCTTTGCCTACAAGCATGATAACAGTCTCTTTTAGGAAAACAACACTCTCCCATATGAGAAAGTAAACAGAAGGTTCTTGACAAACATACTAACCAACTTAGCACTAGCCACGTCCAGTCTTGGGAGACAGCAGTGAGGAAGGCGGGTCTGCACACCACAAGAGTGCATCCAGAAACAGAGCTGTGGAGCTCTGCTCACAGTTGTTGGGTTTCAGTATCATAAAGCTTTGTCCAGCCACAGAAGTACAAGCATTACTGATCAAAGAACATGATTTGCATCCAAACTGGCATAATTCAGAAAACAGAATATACAAATATTCTTGGGAACTTCACCAAAGCATTTCATGTTCCAAGAAAGTTATGACCATATTCAAGAAGAACCGATTCTTGATTATACAGGAAAGAATTGCAAAGTCTATGGCTTATCTAGCTCAATTGTTTGCTTCATTTCCTTCTTTTCTTGTTCCTCTGATGGCTAATCCGTTCACAATTATACTGTTAACGTCATCACCCCTGAAGTTAGTCACCTTTCACAATGGAAATTTCACTCTTACAACTGAGAGTTATTCAGGTTAAAAAAAAACCACAACAACTTGCAAAAGGAGAAATTTGAAACTGTAATATTTATTGAAATGTCACAATATGTGTATTTCATTTATTTGAGACTATTATCCTTAGAAAATACCAAAGTTTATTTTAATTTTAAAATACATCCAGCTTAGTGTGGTATATGGAAAAAGAGGAAAAAGAGAAAAAAGTTTAGCAAATGCTAGGTTGCAAAATAGAAATGACTATCAATTAAGGAGGAGCTGGTGGGTTCACAGATAAATTAATTTGTGCAGTCAGAGCGTTCACTGCCTGATACAAAGCAGGACAACCAGGGAATCGATACATGGGCCAGTCAAGATTCATGTCTTCAAGTATGTAGTTCTAAGTGACACCTGCTAGGTGTGTGACTTTGGCAAGTCATTTTTAATATCTTTGAATCTCAGCATGGTTAATATTAAAGTGTGGTGCAGGTATAAACTCCACTGTGTTTATGTAGATTATTCTAATAAGGATTCTTTGAGAAAATGCAGGGTTGAAGTTCAAAACAATACCTTTGCTTGGAGAAATTAAACATAGTCTTACAGCATGGAGGGCATTCTGAGGGAAGGGGACAAGACAGTGTAATGTAATAGATCAGAGCAGGAACCCCGGGGCCAGCCCGGATTTGAATCCCAGCACTACCACTGACCTGGTATGTTAAATTGAACAGGTTATTTAACTTTCTGTTTCTCATCTGTTAAAAAAAAAGAATGATAATAATAGTGCTTAATTTATAGTGTTGTTATAAGGATTAAAAAAGTTAATATGTGCAACATATGCATGCTATGTACATGCTTATTAAATTCATTTTGAGGAGATAAACATAAATCCTTAAACAGTCTTGACAATTTTCTGTTAAGGGCATATACTTTATACATGTGTGCTCATGGGAGTATTTCTTACTCTAATCTGGATGTCATGTGGTTTAAAGAAGAAATTAAAATGAATGAAAAGCTATGTTTTTAATTTGCATATAGGATTTTAAAAAATGAAATGGATGATAGCAGGTTGGCTGTAGTATGTGTTTGGGTCTGGGGACTGTTGAATCTTTGAACCAATCATAGGAGATATAGGTTGTTACAGCAAACCACCTGAATTTTAATAGCACAGGCTTCCATAAAGTCCCTGAGAAAGCCAGAAAGAAGGATACTTGGAAAAAGACCTGGGTTCCTCACAGTGGTACTGAAGCATTCACAAAGCCTTATAAATAGCTGCTCACGAAGTTCCACAGGAGGAAGGTCTGGGAAAGGGTGATTTCTGGCTTTAGCTCCTACTGTGTGAAGAACTGGCTCATTTTGGTTTTCATCTGTGACCACAAATGGGACACTATCTGTTCCTTCGATATTATCCGGTCATCTAGGAAATTATTTTGCAGTTCCCCTTTGCAGAAACTTTATTCTTCCTTCCCATTTCCTCACTTTTATTTCGCTGAGAAAATAGAAGCTCTCAGAATTTGACTACCAGCTCTTTTCACCACCAGATCCACCCACTCAGCTCCATCTGTATCGATAAACTCTTCCTTGCCTGCAGTGTGGTAGGTCTCTGCCTCCTTCCTGTTACAGCCTCTCCCTTTTGTACTCTGTCCTTTGGCCATTTTTTTCTATTCAGAAATTTGTTTGCTCTACTCCAGCAATTATTCTTTCTCTTCCTTCCCTTCTGCACTACTAATCATGCCTTCTCTACCAGATCAGTCCCATCAGAATATAAACATACCACGAAACACCCATAAAACACACACAACTTTCTCAGATCTGCCCTCTCCCCCCAGATACTGCACTATTTCTATGTATTTTTTTGGAAGTACTCATTTTGCATTCTCTCTTGAACCCACTCCACTCTAGCTTTGTCCTTCCAGTTTACCGAAATTATTTTTCCCCCAAAATTATTTTTGTTCTCTCTGGTGCCATATTCCATATACCATATCTTAGTTCTCATCTTCAACTACTTAGTAGCATTTTCATAAAATAGACTGGTCCTTCTTTGAAATTTGTCATTTAGCTTCTGGGACACCTCAATCTCCTGGCTTTCTTTTTAGCCCACTAACTGCTCCTGTTCTCTTTCTCATGTTGGAGATTACAAGGGCTTAGGACCAGACCTGGTTCTCATCTCCACATACAAGATTTTTCTGATATCTGGTGCTCTCTTAGTCTTACCCATCTCTGTGACACTGTCACAACTAATTATGCCCAAAATCTAGGAGTTATCTTTGAGTTATCTCTTTTTATCATACTCCACATCAACGTGTTATCTGTAAAATATAACCAGCATTGAGTCATTTCTTGACACTTTACTGCTGTCACCTCCATCCAAGCCACCATCATCCCTCCTTTTTAGTACTACAAGCTTCTAAACTCATTCTCCTTGCATTCACTTATGTTTTCCTTTAGTCACTTCTCTACAACAGCAGTGGGAGTGACCTCATACAAATAGAAACTGAGTAAAGTCTTCCAGGGACTCCCAATTTTCTTAATAAAATGCTAATTCCCTGTAGTGGCTAAAGCCTTCCCAACCTGGCCCTGACTACCTTCCCACTGCATCTCCTGCTCTGTCTGGCTCCATCAGCTCCAGCCACACCCACTTCTCACTGGTCTTTGAACACTTCAAATCTGTTCCTGCCTTAGAATCTTCACACTTGCTTCCTCTGTCTCCTTGAATGTGCTTCCTCTAGAAGTCCAGATTGTTTTCTAGCTTGGGTCACTGGGAGGTGTGGCCAGCCTGCAAAACACCACAGGCCCCTAACCTAGGCCAACCCACACCCCAAGGGAATCCCCACCCTGATCTGAGATACTCTTCAGGGCAAACCAGCTGGCCCCCACCCATGCACCAGGCCTCTATCCTATTCACTAAAAGAGTAATGTGCAGATTGACCATCACTCCGACACACAAGAGGGCTGCCCCCATGTGGTCAAAGATCCTGCCCCCATGCGGACACAGATGGCCACCATAAAATGGCCAGTAAGAGAGGGCCATTGGGAGGGACCAGGCCTGCAAGGGAGGGCAGTTGGGGGTGATGAAGCCTGCAGGGGAGGGCAGTTAGGGGTGACCAGGCAGGCAGAAGAGGGAAGTTGGGGGCAAACAGGCTGTCAGGGGAGCAGTTAGACACCAACTAGGCTGGCAGGGTAGTGGTTAGGGGGTGATCAGACTGGCAGGCAGAAGTGGTTAGGGACAATCAGGGAGTCAGGTAGACAAGCAATTTGGAACCAGCAGTCCTGAATTGTAAGCCTAAACGGACCATGAGACATCCCTTGAAGGGTCCCAGATTGGAAAGGCTGCAGGCTGGGCTGAGGGACATCCCCCAACCCTTGTGCATGAATTTCATGCACTGGGTCTTTAGTATTTTATATTTCATATTATATTATATTATATTATATTATATTATATATCATTGTTACATATTTTAGTATATAGTTCTTTGACTATAAACTCTTATGTTGACCTATAAGTTCTATGATTGTGAGAAATGTGTCCGTCATAAGAAAATCAATCTATTCACCTATATAACTCTAGTGCATAGCACTTAGCAGGTTGCAGGTGCCCAATAAGTATTTGTGGAATGATTAAGTCAACCTTATTGAATGAATTATTTTTAATATTTAACATTGTTATATCCTCTTTGTGGATTATAAATTCTATAATTTAAAAATATTATTTGTTCCAATGAATGGTTTTGGCCTTAGATTCCAACTCATTTGATATCATTACTATGCTGCCTTAAAAATTATTTACATTATCCTGCTATATCTTTATGCATATCTTTTTATTTATTAACTTTGATTCATAGTGATATCCCCTATTTAATTCTGATTTGCCAAATTCAGGTCACATTGTTCCCTGAAAGCATTGTCTTTAGCAGTGGCTAACCTACACAGAAACATCAACCATTGAAATTCTTTAGATTGGGTTGAAATTAGCTCCTTGAACAAAAGTTTTCTGGAGCTTTGCCAACTGTGGGGGGTTGTGGGGAGGGAGATGCTATAATCTGTGGGCCCTCCTCATCTTCTTTTTTTGAGCTCAAATATTATTTGTGTACAAGGAGCCAGGATAGAAAGAGATGGGGCCTATCTCAAGTTGTTAGTAGGTGAGCATATGTCAACCTTTTAGGATGGATATAAGTGAAATATTTTCATCAAGTTAATTTATGAATGGATTTTGGTATTGAATGATGGTACATGATAGAAATTGGGGAGAAATTTACGCATTTGCCATTGTCACAACACTTATTTTAACCTTGGGCCTTTAATATTTTTAAATTATAGAGTTTAAGATTCTTTTTCTCTCTTATTTAATTTATTTTTTTCTTTTTTATTTATTTTTTCTTTCTTTTTAAAAAAAACCTTCATTGTTCAGTTTATTAATTATATTGTTCCTTTTTCCCCCTATAGCTCCCCTCCACCTGTTACCCATCCCACCCTTCGCCCTCACCCCCCTCCTCTATCCTCTCCCATAGTTGCATGATTTTTGTCCAGTCTCTTGCTGTTCTTCCCACACCCCTTTTGTCCCCAGGAATTGTCAGTCCATTCCCTCTCTATGTCCGTGATTCTGTTACATTCACCAGTTTATCCTGTTCATCAGCTTAGTAATTCACTTGATTTTTATGTTCATTTGTTGACAGATGTGTATTTGTTGTTCATCATTTACACTTTTATCTTTTTCTTCTTCCTCTTCTTAAAGAATATCTTTCAGTATTTCATGTAATATTGGTTTGGTGGTGATGAACTCCTTTAGCTTATCTGTGAAGCACTTTATCTGACCTTCAATTCTGAATGATAGCTTTGCTGGATAGAGTAATCTTGGTTGTAGATTCTTGCTATTCATCACTTTGAATATTTCTTGCCACTCCCATCTGGCCTGCATCGTTTCTGTTGAGAAATCCGCTGACAATCGTATGGGTGCTCCCTTATAGGTAACCAACTATTTCTCTCTTGCTGCTTTTAATATTCTCTCTTTGTCTTTTGCTCTTGGCATTTTAATTATGATGTGCCTCGGTGTGGTCCTCTTAGGGTTCCTATATATTGGGGTTTGGTGCGCTTCTTGGACTCCTAAGTCTATTTCTTTCACCAGGTGTGGGAAGTTTTCGGTCACTATTTCTTCAAATAGGTTTTCATTGTCTTGGTTTCTCTCTTTTTCTGGCACCCCTATAATTCAGATGTTTGTATGCTTGAGGTTGTCTCAGAGGCCCCTTACACTATCTTCAATTTTTTGGATTCTTTTGGTTTCTTGCTTTTTCAGCTGAGTGGATTTTACCTCTTTGTATTTCAAATCTGTAACTTGGTTCTTGGGGTGCTCTAGAGTACTTTTAGGTCTTTGTATAATATTTTTTATTTCAGTCAGTGTATGCTTAATTTCTGGTTGGTCCTTTTTCATATCCTTGAGAGTCTTGTTCATATCCTTGTAGGTCTTGTTCATTTCCTTGTAGGACTCGTTCATTTCCACGCTGGTCTTGTTCATTCCCTTGCAGGTCTTGTTCATATCCTTGAGGGTCTCGTTCATTTCCTTGTAGGTCTTGCTTATTTCCTTATAGGTCTCGATCTTTTCTAGGAACCTCTTGAAAAGCCCTATAACCGTGGTTTTGAATTCCATGTCCAGTCGTTTATTTCCTCCATTTCTTTCAAATCTGATTTCTTTCCATGTCTCTGCATGGTGGCTGCTTCCCTGAGTTGGTCAATTAGCTTTTTTGTGGTAGACGTCCTACAAGGGACAGTGGCTCAGCTTCCCCAGTTACCTGAGGTGGATATGGGTTGCACAGTCTTGTTGAAGTTAAGCCCAGGTTAATCGTTGTTAGCACTTGGAGGGGTTGACCTCCAGGCCAATTGTCTGTGAAGTTCAGCTGTGCTCAGGTTGGATGGGCATAGTCTCCAGGCTAAGCAGACAGCATCAGCTCCGCCCTATGCAGCCCCAGGGTCTCTGAGAGAGATCCACTGCTGTGCTCCACCAGCTGCCGGAGAATTCAGCCTCTCCCCAAATAAGTCTGCACACCCAATGTCTCACCCAAGGTCGCAAAACAATGCAGTCTGACAGTTTCCCGAATGAAAGAACAAGTCACGAGTGCTCTCTGTGCGGTCAGGCAGCTGCGCTGTTCCCAAGTTCATGTGCACTCCGCACAAGCTCCCCTTCTCCACAAGCCTGCCAACCCCTGCAGCACCCGAGCTTCGGCATGCCCTCCTACTGTCCAGTTTTTACCCCGTATGGTCTTGGGTTCCCTGGACTTCTCCCAGAGCTGGAGAATCAGTCCAGTACCATTCAAGAAAACTGGCCAGTTTTCAGCTGCCCACCCTATTCGCTGGCATGCGCGCTCCTCCAAACCTCTCTCCGCGCGTATCTTCAACGCTGTTCTCAGCCGCTCCTCCAAGTCACAGTGTCTTATCTTCGGTTTTATTTGTGGAATTCTCACTTAGCCAGCTTTCCAGTGATTCTGGATGGTATTTGTACTTTTGTTAAGTTGTAGTTTTGAAATTGCTGTGTATGGCGGCAATGCTAGGTGTTTTACCTATGCCGCCATCTTGGTTCTCCTCTATTTTTTCTTTCTTTATTGATGTCCAAAGCCCATCCACAGTCATGACTGAATAAGGAAGGTTGGGGCTCTGTGAAAAACAAAAAGGCTGAAATGCATGCATACCCTATTGGTGACAAGTCCATCATGATGACCTTTTAAAACTCTGCTTCACATACATTAAGTCATAGAGTCTCTTTTCATGTCATCAACCCTAAACCAGTGGCTGATAATCTAAAACTCATTCTTTATTTTTCTAAGTGAATCTGTTACTCTTCTTAATATCCTTCTTCACAAAGGCAACTAGGCAGCTAATAATCCCTGGCCAGCTTAATAAAATTAGACCAATTGAAGATTTTTATCCCATTCAAATCTTGTTATAACTTATGACCTTGAAAAAAACTCAAGTGTGAATAGATCAGTATGGTGAAATCCATTCGGACCATCAAATCCAATAATAAGAGCAGATTCTAAGACATAATTAATGAGTGAGGTCAGGAGGGGAGGGCAGTTCGGGGTGAGCAGGCTAGCAGGGAGATCCAGTTGGGGGCAAGCTGGCTAGAGGGAGGGGGCAGTTGGGGGTGATCAGGCTGGTGGGGGGCAGTTGGGACTGGGCAGGCTGGTGGGGGGGCAGTTGGAGGCAAGCAGGCTGGCAGCGGTGGGGAGTGGGTGGGGTGCAGCTGGGAGCAATCAGGCCAGCAGGAATCAGGCCTAAACCAACAGTCAGACATCCCCTGAGGGGTCCCAGATTGGAGAAGGTGCAGGCTGGGCTGAGGGACACTCCCCCTCCTCAGGTGCATGAATTTTGTGCACCAGGCCACTAGTATGTATATATTTAATGAGAGAGAGTATATAAACTCAAGTACACAGAAAACTGAAGTTTGCTTAACTGAGATTTACAAAATCAATGAATTTTTCTTGAACTTTTATGTTCTAGGGAACTTGCTAATTGAGTTAGTAATTCTTCTGTATATTGTGAAATTGACCAAAGCCCCAAAACCAGTTTAAATAAAATATTTGGAGAGGATTTCCTGATCTCTGCTGTGAGAAGTAGGTTCTCTTCCTTGCCAATTTGTCAGCATTTTTGAGCATTTCCTAAATATTTACTCATTCATTCATTATTGACTGAATAGCTCCCATGTATTAAGAATCGTTCTAAGCTCTGGGGATAGGTCAGTGAACAAAATAGACAAATCTCTGCCTTTATACAATGCTTGTTTTAGTAAAGGAATATATATTTAAAAGTAAGCAGACAGACATATAATGTCATTTTGTGAAAAGTGATACAGAGAAAAATAAAACTGATAACCCAGAAGGTAAGCAAACTCATTATTAAAGAGAGACAGCCTATATGATTATTAGACCCATTTAAAGATAATCCAGCTATCCTGTTGATAATTGGAAGCCTTGGTTTTGTTTGTTTGTTTGTTTGTTTGTTTTGGATAATGGTTCTATGACAGGTTACCTAGACTGGCTGTATGGGAATTTCTTGGAGGTCCATATTAAAAAATACGGATTTCTGGGTCCCATCTACAATGCATTAAGCCATAATCTCAAGTTTAAGACCTGAGTTTGTGTGCCTTTGAGTAAATTCTCCAGTTAACTGGGTATGCTATCAGGTTGGGAATCACTGCAGCTACTTAAAGACCACAAAGGGCATTAGTCACAGTCATTGGTTTTCTTATTAGCACATGGAGAAGTCTATTAGGAGCAGTATACAGTAGTTTGTGGTTTTTGTTGACCTTACTTCATCCTTAGTCTCTGTGGGCAAGAAAAAGTCAGAAATAAGCTCCATGACCTCAATATCGAGGTTCAGTTACTGAGGCTCCTGCAGAACCTCAATATTATTCTGAGGTTAGAATCAGGCAGGTGTTTTGATGGTTCAGGTAGCAATTTATAGCCAGGCATAACAGTGATGTGATTTTTTCTTACAACGCTCTGAACTGGATGCACAATTATTCTACTCTTAGATGAGCTGTGTGTGCACCCCACTCAGCAGAGAAGAAAAGATAATCACTCTGACACATGGGCAATGGCTTTATGGTCACACTTTAGTATCTTAACAGTGAAGAAATAGACCATAATTTCAGAAAGGACAGCAAATAATAATTTTGGATGAATAGTCCTCAATTTTTAATATGACTTTGGATCACAATCCTGTATATAGCAAGTGACTTGGTTAATTACCTAGTGAATTATTTGTAACATGTAAACTTCAGAAGAGACATTAGGAAGTTTCATTGGTTGAGGTTAAAGATTATTCATATTAATGAATAAATCACCCAAGGAGCTTAAAAATATTCCCACTTACAGATATACTGAATGGATTACTCTGAGGTGGAGCCTGGGATCTGATTAAAAATATTTTTTAAAAGAGAAAGCCAGTTTATTACTTACTTATTTTTGTAATCCTCATCCAAAGATATATTTTTATTGATCTTAGAGAGAGAGAAAAAGAGAGAGAGAAAAAAATTTTTGTGAGAAAGAAATACTGATCAGTTGCCCCCCCGAATGTGCCCCAATTGAAAATCAAATCCAAACCCAGATATGTGCTGTGACTGGGAATCAAACCTACAACCTCTTTTTGTGTGGGACAATGCTCCAAACACCTGAACCATCTTAGCAGGGCATGGCATCTGATTTTTCAAAAACTTTCATGAGCGAGTCCAGTGTACACCCCAAGTAGAGGACCACTGTTCTGTGGCTTAGCAAGTGATACCTTGGTCTCCCTATATCCTTGTCCAGGAGCAGGACTCCTAAGTTCTTACCAGGCCCCTCCCCTTTTCTAATTTTGCTATTTAATCAGGAAAACAGAACACATTAGCCACACTAGGTACTTGTCAGAGAATGTTCTTGTGAACTCATGACTACTCAGTAATAATCAAAAGTTAACTTAGAAAAATATTATTAAAAATCATTAAGCCATAGCTGGTTTGGCTCAGATAGAGCATCAGCCCATGGACTAAAGGGTCTCAGGTTCTATTCTAGTCAAGGGCACATATCTGGTCAGGGAGCAACCAATCAATGTGTCTCTCTCACATCAATGTTTCCCTCTCTCTTCCTCTCCCTCTCCCTTCCATTCTTTCTAAAAAAATCAATGGAAAACTATCCTCAGGTGAGGATTAACAACAACACAACAAAGTCATTAAATAGCCCTGCCTTGGTGATTGAGCACTGACCCATGAACCAGGAGGTCACGGTTTGATTCCCAGTCAGCACATGTTCAAGAGGTAGCCAATCAGGGATTCTCTCTTATCATTGATGTTTCTCTCTTTCCCTCTCAACTTTCTCTCTGAAATCAACAAGAAGTATATTAAAAAAAGTTAAGACTCCCCCACCCCCAAATCATTAAATAAAGTCTTACTGAGTTTCAGATAGAAAAAAACAAACCTGAGGCATTACTATAAAACTAGTAACCACTAATACCTAGTTTGTAGCCACTAGCAGAACTTCCTACTTATTATGAATTCTTTTGTCTCTTTTGATTCAGTTCTGTGTATTATCTTGCACTATATTTAATTGTTGACATATATAGAGGACAAGATTTTGAAAGAAGAGAATATATCTTTTATATGCCTATGTCCTTTATATCTTTTAACATTCCCCCAGAATACAAATGGCATCAGGAATCTAGTGGCTGTTTAATAAATATTTTTTTAAAGAATGAATTAATGAATGAACAATTGATTCTTGTATCTCAAGCTACAGAATATTAATTCTATCTCCTTGGAATTGTAAATGTCCTAGAAGAATTTTAAATAAAAAAATTTAAAATAAAACTAAGTGCCATACATGTTATTAAAACATACAACAAATCCTGCCAGTGACATCCTTGTCTTGGTAGGTTCAGGCCTTCATCTTCTTTCTACTGAGAATTCTGTATTCCATACTTTCAGCAACTCCTCAGCTACTAGTACAGCAGAATCTGTGTGAGGGATGGAGGGCAATTTATCAATTTCTTTCAATTTCGATGCCTGAAACTTATGGCTCCCAACCCTTTCCAGTTGCCAGTGATGGATGGGTTTGTTTACCACCTCTACCTCACATTTGTGGGGAGATACTGAGCAGGGTTTCTGCCAGCAATCTCCGAAGTTTGGCGGAGTCCCATATCCAAGTGCTCCGCAGCCGGAGCTGTGTTTATGCCACAGAAGCCCTTGGACTTCTTTGGATTTGAATCACTTTGTGAACAGATGCATTTCTGTTTGGATGGACAAGGTGTGGACACTTGCACTCTGCTCATTCAAACCTAAACTCTGCTTGCTCATAAAGCCATGTTTGTTTTTTTCTTCCGATAAAAAATTAAATGGAAGATGTTTCTTTCCATCTGATTTCTGTTTCCACAGTTGCATTTCTCACCAAAATTAAAGAGACTTTTATATTGTAATCTTCCATGATTAATAATCCCTTTATAGTTGAAAGATGACAAGAGAGTTGAATGGAAACAAATATGTAAGATATCAGCAAACTCACTGTGCACAGCATGTGTATAGAGAGTAGCAAGCTATTTGCTGTCTTTGAGAAGGAGAAATCTGGGTGTGTGCATGCGTGCATGAATAATGATGCTCTCCACGCATAAGCAACATATGTTAACTTCTCACTACCTGACAAGGTACTGAGTGTGTTATTTAATTACAAACATTGGCTTTCACACAAAAATAGGAATTACTTTAAATTTCATGGAACTATCCTATAAAGAAGGAAGGTGGAAAATAAAGTCAAAATTAATGAAAGAATTTTTGTACCTTGTTGCTGCCAGAAACCTGGTGTACACAGTCTGACAATTGACCTGGATGATTTTTATGCCATCAGCCAGCGCGCGCGCTCTCTCTCTCTCCTTTATTTGTCTTGCACTGTTGCCTTCTCAAAAAATCTATAGAAACCAGATCGGTATTTTTATTGTGCTGAAATGCCTCTGGTAAAAACAGGTTCTAAATAAACATGGCAGGTGTCAAGAAAAGCAGCTGGATCTGGCTGAGAGGATCTAACAGATGGGAAAACATTGCACTGGAAACAGCAAGGACGAACCTGATTGATACCAACACCATTTTGGGTGTGGGTTTGTGACCATTTCTAAGAGTTGCTAGCTACCAGCCTTCAACAAATTGTGACAAAAAATGACAGGCGAATTGAACATCTCTCTTTAGTTGATTCAATTCAACTGAAGAGAGATGTTCCTTAGAAAGTTCTAAAGAGAGAGGCTCTATCTAGTTGACTAAACTTTTTGATTCGAAAACTACATTGCTTTTCTGAATAAATCTTTGGCAAATAAATATTCTTTATAATAAAGTTGCCTATGCTATAATATGTTAACAAACAGAAATTTCATAAATTGAAATGTAGCAAAGCTGTGTTGCTACATTTCCTACTCTTGTAAGCTCCGATTCTTCAGGCCATGTGAGTCAGAAGCTAAACAATGACTATTGTCAACCATAACAAATTTTTTCACCAGCTTTGGTCCTTGTAGAATCTCCCCTCACCCTTAAGTTTCTGGGCATGGCCAAGGCATGCTTGTATAAGCTCACCAATGCACATCATTTTAGCTACAGGAGCTCAACTGCCATTTCTTCTTTTTATCTTACTCTTAACTCCCTGCAATGCCTGTTGCTGAGAACTTCAGTTCTCAACAAGTCTTCTGAAGACTGCTGTTCAGTTGCTGTAGCATTTATAGTGTGTGTGTGTGTGTGTGTGTGTGTGTGTGTGTGTGTATGTGTGTGTGTGTGTGTGTGTGTGTGTGTATGTGTGTGTGTGTGTGAGGGGTCATTATGTTGGGACTGTAGGTGGCCAATTGCAGAAACTCAGTTTAACTTTCCCTCGAAGACTGATGAAATCCATGGCAGGACTACCGTGTCTCAGAACCAAGAGGTCAGGGAATCAGCCTGTCAGGAGTCTCTCTCTCTCCCCTGTCTCACTCTTGGGCAACAGCTTTATTTTCATCCTCACACAGTCTTTCTCTTCTTCCCCAAAAGGGACATGTTGATAGTTTCTGATTTTGTATTTTGTAATTAGGCAGCCCAAAGAGGTTGCCAACTCTCTCAGTCCTGGAATTTTTAGGTGAGGGTCTTGTTGGCTTGGTGTGGGTCCGGGGCTCTCCTCTGGATCAGTCAACCATGGCTGTGGAGGGAAAAGGATGTGATGGACTCAGTGGAGGCCGGGACCCACTTCTGAACCCATCAACAATGGTCAAGGAGCAAGTTGATGTGGTGACATGGATGTTAAGTGACAGGTGGTCAGGAGTCATGTCTGCCTTCACCACCACTGAATCCTGAGCCTAGACCTCTTACTCGTGGGCACTTAAAAAATTGGAGAGTGAATGGAATATGTGTATGCCTGTGTGTGTGTGTGTGTGTGTGTGTGTGTGTGTGTGTGAGTGTGTGAGTGTGTGTGTGTTTCATTTTATTGGCTCCAGCCTGCTATGACGAGATGCTCTTTGGTGCTGGTTGGGTGGTGAAGTTGCGGATGGATGGATGGCTGGAAGTCAGTCGCAAAGGCAACCTGAGTTGATAAGATTTCAGGATGAGCTATGATCCTTGACCCTTTTCCTTTCCAAAGACTCCTTGTGTCCTTGGAGAGAATGAGTCTGGAGCCAGCACCCAGAGACCACAGGAAGCTTGTTTCCAGGAGCAGAAGGATAAATGGCAATTGTCACCTGCTTCTCTGGGCTCTGAAGCCCAGCCCAAAGCTGCCCTGTCTCTTCCACCATTAGCTACTTACTGTCCTGTAGTTTCCCTTCCTCTTGTTCCCTTTACTGGGACACAGATCAATCTTCTTTAATTTCAACCACACTTCAACTACTTATTCTTCAACTACTTATACCTATTGCATTTACTTCTATTAAATTTGAAAATAGTACCAACACAATGACCAAAACTTGGAAAACAGAGAAAAGATTAAGAAAATATAAATATTTACCATTCTGTGTTTTAGCACTTTCTGTATATAGTAATTTCTTTCTGTTTTTTTTTCCTAATCATAGATTTTAAAAACACATACAATTATCCTATCTAATAAAAGAGAACATGCAAATCGACTGTACCTTTGCTATGCTACCAGCCAATAGGAGCAATATGCAAATTAACCCCCAACCAAGATGGTGAGTGGGCCCTCTCTGGCCCTAGCTGGCCATGGCGGTGCTGGGGACCATGGGGGTAGTGATCACAGCCACAAACTCGACCCCAAGCCTGGCCAAGGCTGCATTGAGGGCCACCAGGGTGGTGATCAGAGCCACAAACCCAGCCCCAAGCCCAGCCATGGCGGTGCTGGGGGCCACGGGGGTCAAAATTTTTATATATGAGGATGTTTATGCAAATGTGTATAGATTCTTGCCCTTTTTCTACTTTCTGGCCATTATGAATAAAGTCCCTATGAACATGTATCCTTACTAATAAAAGCCTAAGTGGTGGTCATGCTGTGATGCCCTCACACCTTCACAAGACGGCTGCGCATACAGCAGGCACATGCAGGTGGCAGGTCTTGATGCTGTGTGCATAACATGGAGCCTGCCTGGTAGTCCCACCTCCTCCCTGGCTGGGAGGAGGTGGGTCTCCTGGCTCTAAGAGCGAGGCCTGCTTGGGGATCTGGTGAGGCCTGCCTGGGGGTCTTCCGGCTCTACAAGCAAGGCCTGCCTGGATGTCCAGCATGGCCTGCCTGAGGGTCCCCTGGCTCTACATGGCAAGGCCTTCATAGGTGTCCCTCAGCTCCACATGGCAAGGTCTGCCTGGGGGCGGTCCCTTGGCTCTGCATGGCGAGGCTTGCCTGGAGATCCTAGATGTTCTGCCTCCCAGATCCATATGACACAGAGGCAGGATCCTCAGCTCCGGCCTACCTCTTTGGAGCAATTCATCAAGGAGTAACAGAGGGATGGGTGGGGACTGCCTCTTTGGGGCAATCAATCGTGGGGCTCCTGCATTGTGAGAAGGCACAGGCTGGGCTGAGGGACCCGTCCCCCCACCGAGTGCACACATTTTGTGCACTGGGCCTCTAGTATATATATAATAGTTTTAAACACTTGGAGTACAGGTTTTTATCTTGCTTGTTTTACTTATTCTACATGCCTTGTATACATTCTTGCATGGTCTGCAAAACTAGCTGGTATGTTTTTTACCATGAATTAAGTTAGTATTTATTATGCTTTTCCCCACGGCCCAGAATGCTTCCTTGTTCGATTTTAACTTCTGCTAATAAAGCTTCTAATAAAAGAGTCTGCTTTTAGAAAAAACCCTCTTTAATAATAGATATAATGCCACAGTCAATTTGGAGCTTAAAGCTCCCATGATAACTGAATTGGATCACAAGACTGAACAATTTTGCTGTTTGAGGTAGCTCCCACACCCATCCATCAAGAAGTGCCGTTAAGTAGTTGCATAACCAAGGAAAAGGAAAGGGAGTGGAAATGTATTTTGTTTAATATATTTGGCCTTAAAGACTCATATACAAAGAAAGAGAATTTTCTGCTTTCTAGTCCAGCTTGGGGACATTTTGAAGCTTCTTAAAAAAAATTTTTTTTTTTAAAGAATTGATTTCAGAGAGGAAAGGAGAGGGTGAGATGGAAACACCAATGATGCAAGAGAATCATTGAATGGCTATCTCCTGTATGCCCCATACTGGGGATCAGGCCCATAACCTAGGCATGTGCCATGACTGAAAATTGAACCATAATCTCCTGGTTTATTGGTTGACGCTCAACCACTGAGCAACACTGGCTGGGCTTGAGGCTTCTTTTTGTCTCTCACTTTTTATTTTATATCTCCTTCTACAAACTGAAAAAAAATTCTTTCATTGATGATCATGAGAGAATTAAGCAACCCTCTGGATATTTGGAATTATCTCCCTATCATACTTCCTTAGGCAAACAAAACTCCAGAAAAATTGCCCAATGCCTCAATTATTGGAGTATTTCAGTCGAATTTGCCTTATTTTGGCCTGGATCCTTTTGAAATCACACATATGGTGTGTACATCATCTATTTACCTAAGACAGCAAAGTGTATGTGTCCTGGCCAAGGTATGAAAGGATTACTTTAGAAATATATTTTGGCCTGCAATAAAAGGCTGGTTTCCCAAGTTGTCCATTTTGAAAGAATGCCATGAAATATCCCCAAATAATTATTGCCACTTAATTCCCGAGTTCTGCCTGCTGCAGCTTTAGGTGTGACATTCATTAGCTCTGCAGCACATAAGGCCACCCTCTGAAACTTGGCTGGGCCTGAGAGTGAACCTCAGGAATTTGACAGGTCCCATGGGATCCATCCTCTCTGGGTGATCTCTGTCCTCAGAGAGCAGGGGCAGGCTGTAGAGGGGAAGAGCTCCTTGCTTTATTTTTTCCCCTGATGTGGACAAAACCCCTAGTATATTAGATTTCAGGTTTTATTTGTATCCATAAATAATTTTAAGGAGTATTTATATGAAGCACGTAATTTGAGAGATCAACCCTTTTGACTTGTGCAGAATTCTCTCTTCTTTTTCTTCATTCTACTTCCCGAATTTTTCTAATTCTGATTTTGCTTGGTAGAGGAGATTGTGTTGACATTTTGTGTTTTAAAGGGTCTAACAGCTGTAGTTATGTCTTTTGAGAAGGATCACAGCAAAAGGGTGGAGAGGTCTTAGCGTGAGAGGAACACTGTCTAAAAACTGTAAAGAGATGGTTCAGATTTCACAATGTGGCCAATTGATACCTGGAATGAATATTTTACTTTGTTATGTTTAACTCTGAATATTTGTTGACATGTAGGTTAACAGTTTCAAACTTTTTGGCCTCAGCACTACTTTAAACTTTTAAGTTTTATTGATGTTTCCCCAAGAGTTTTTTTTTTTATGGCTTATATATATTAACAATTACCATTTCAAAAATTAAAACTGAGAAACTGAAAAAATTAATTCATTTAAAATTCTAAACTAATAAACCAGTTACAAGTTAATTATTTTTACTGATAATGTTCATTTTTATTGGCAGTAAGAAGAGTGACATTGTTCTATATTTTTGAAATTTCTTGTGCTTAGTACAAGACAACTGGATTTTCATACCTGCTTCTGAATTCAAACTGTTGTAATATGTTATTTTGGTTGAAATATGGGCAGATATGTAGTTTTAAAAAGAATATTTCATAGTTTTAAAAAAGGTCATTATGAGTAATCATTTAAAATATTTTTATTGACTTGAGAGAGGAAGGCAGAAGAGAGAATTGTTGATTGGCTGACTCCTGCATGCTTCCTATCAAGCCCACATCTGGGCATGTGCCCTGACCAGGAATCAAACTGTGACCTCCTGGTTCCTAGGTCAATACTCAACCACTGAGCCACATCAGATGGGCGAGTAATCATTTTTTGATGTTTTATCACAGCTAGACAAGTGGTAGTTTCTCTCCCCTCCCACCCCCGATTTTATTTTATTTTCAAGGGGTAGTTTCTTAATGGTTGGTTGTAATGTGAAATCTGAAGCCATTTCATTGAATTTTGAATCTTTTTGTTAGTCTTGCCATATGACTCTTTTAACCAGGTTTGGTTATTTGGAAAATATTGGTTCACTGACTTATGCATATTTTTAAAATGTTAACACATTAGACAATATGATGAAATCGCATTCAATAATATCACCACAGATATCAAATTTCTGGCGCTAGGAAAAGCCTTTCAGTATTGTGACACTGTCAACCTCAGCACAAGGTTTTCAAAGTTTTAATTTTGCTGAAAGTTCAAGTTCAGTTATTGACAAAAAGTACTATTAGTTGTTTTCCTTAAAGTAACAGGATTACAGTGTTTATTTTTGAGAAATATATGCCCAATTCCCAAGTCTATGTCATTCCAACAAGAACCGTCAGTTGGTCTTTCGAGTGACAATGATGTGCCAAGAACAGGGCAGCTGGTTCAGGGCACACAGTTCAGGCGATGGCCCCCGAGCTTCTCCGCCAGACCAGGGAGGTCCTTGGGTATGCAGCATTCATCCCATTTCTTCATATAGAGTACTGCACAGACAGCCACGTAAGGCTTGAATTTTAATAAAATTAGCATTTCTACTGCTTTATGAGGAGCATCAAGTGAAACTGCCATTCATATGATCATCATTAGCATTTTTACTGCCAGTACACTACCGTAGTTCTCCTATTTACCCCCGGTTTAACTTCCCATGGTTTCAGTTACTGTCATCCGAAAATATGAAGTGGGAAATTCCAGAAAGGAACAACTCATCGGTTTTAAATTGCCCATCGTCCTGAAATCTAGCACTGTCCTGTTCTGCCTCTCCCGGGACATGAATCATCCCTCTGTCCAGCCTCTCCGTGCTGTGCCCGCTCCGTGCCCATTAGTCGCTGCCTAAGGGTCTAGTTATCAGATCAGATTAATGGTGGCAGTACTGTAGTGCTTGTGTACACGTAACCCGTATTTTCCTTAACAGTGGCCCACAAGGACAAGAGCAGTGATGCTGATAATTCGGATCTGCCATGGAGAAGCCCTAAAATGCTTCCATTAAGTGAAAGTATGGGAGTTCTCAATATAAGAAGGAAAGAAATAAGACTGTATGCTGAGGTTTCCAAGCTCTATGGTAAGAATGCATCTTCCACCTGTGAAAGTAGGGGGAAGGAAAAGGCAATTCATGCTAGTTTGACTGTCCCATCTCAAACTGCAAAAGTCAGGGCTCCTGTGATAACTGCTTAGTTAAGATGGAAAAATCATTAAATTTGTGGACGAAAGAAATAAGCAGAAAACGAGACCTGATGGACAGCAACATGTTGTGCCAGGAAACGGTGAACCCACAAGAAGACTTCAGCATGGGATCCCCTGACCTAAGTGACATCCAGCCATTTCCTGCAAGTAAGGGATGGTCACACATAGTCAAGAGTAGCTCGGACTGAAGAATATAAAAAGTACTGGCCAACCTGCATCTGCTGATGAAGCAGCTGCTGCCACATTTCCAGCAGAGGGGAAAAAGTGGAGTAGGAATCAGAATATTCAGTTTCAGGCATGCACGGATGTCTTGGAACCTATCCCCTGTGGATAAGTGGGGACGACTATACTTAGCATTTAATGTATGTTTGTTAGTGTTACTTCTGAGTTTCTGTGTGCTCAACATTTATGTCACATGACATCTACAGGTTCCAATAATAAATGCCAATTCCTTTCGGTATGGCTAGTTTTTGTGCTGATACAGTTTCTGGAAACTATTGACTATTGATCAAAAAGAAAACCTATCAGTAAGGGAGATCACACATTTACAAACAGCTATGTAAAAAGAAAATGCAGTCATATTCTTTCTCGCTTATTTGATCTTTCTTTTAAGTACTTCCTCTCCTGAGTAGGATGGTGAAACAATTTATTGTACTCCAATAATTTTAGTCTATTACAATAGTTTAAGTCTGTAGGCAACCTAGTGGGTATAGGTTTAAATCTTGCTATTTTGGTTTCCTTCTTCTAAACCTGCTCCTCTCCAACCATGTCCAGGTGTATTGGAGAGGGAGAGCCTTGGGGGAAGGGAAACAGCCCCTAAGATTTGTTTTCAATGCTGTGTACTGTCCTCTGGTTCTATTGAAAATGCCTCTTGTTTATCTATGACTACTGCTTGCTCCCTTAGGCTTAAAGACTGAGGTGGTTGTCTGTTCTCTATAAATTCAGGGTGAGCATTGTGCTAAGAGAAGTAAGCCAGTCAAAGGAAGATAAATGATCTCACTCATTTGTGGAATATAATGAATGACATAAACTGATGAACAAAAATAGAGCCAGAGACAGAGAAGCATCGAACAGACCTTCAAACTTCAGAGGGAAGGCAGAGGAGGTGGGGGTGGGGGATTGGGGGGAGGGTAAGAAATCAACTAAATGACTTGTATGCATGAATATAAGCATAACCAATGGACATAGACATTAGCAGGCTGAGGGCATGTGCTGAGGTGTGGGAGTGGCTGGGGAGAGGTCAATGAGGGAAAAAGGAGACATGTAATACTTTAAACAATAAAGGATTAAAGAAAAAAAAATTCAGGATTGGGACCAAGTAGCTTTCTTTGGTTATTCGCCTTAAGGTCTTTGTGACATTCATCAATCCCTGGAACACTGACTTCTGACTGTGAGCCATGTCATACTATTATCTGACTTCTATGTGCCACCTTAGGGTCAGGTGGGAACATCTGTTTAAGGAGCACTCAAAAGACCCTTCTACTCATCACATTGTGCTACACTTTTACTCTGTTGTCACCATGCCCACCACGGAGGTAGGACAAAGATCTTTATGTTTCAGGCATTTCCTTAAGTCGAATACATTCTTTTTGCTTCTGAGATAGAAGAGCAAGACACACATGTCTCACATATTTCCTCTTACCTCTCCTCACCAGGCTGTTGGGGTGGGCTTTCCACCTCCTGGGGTCCTGTGATCTAGTGCACCAGCTTGGTGCTGGAGGTGGTTCTTTATGATTCAGACATCATTCTTTCTCCTGACTGCCTGACTTGCAAGTCTCCTCTCTCAAAGAGGTCAATAAAGTCAGCTCTGAGAATAAAAGCTGATCAATAGTGTCTTTGTTTTAGGTTCTTTCCTCCCTCAGAGCAATAAACCTCAAGGCTCAAATTGAAAAAAAAAAGATGAAAAGACTTAAAGGGGGAAATTAAGAACATTGTTTTAATATGCACAAACTAATATCCTCTGTTATGTTAATCTATCGACGTTTGTCTAACTACAAACTCCATGCTTTTTCCAATGCAGGGTATTTGGCAGTGGATAAGCCTGTGGTTTTTCAGATAGAAGACAGAAGAAACTCAGAAGATAGAAAGAGATTGGAAGCAGTTGGAATTTGGACACAAGTGGTGAGGATGAAGAAGAGACAAACATTTACTAGTAAGATTCTCTGGGAGGAACTGTGCCAAGTATTACTGCTTTAGAAAATAGATGTATTCCTGAACATTTTATGATGTTGCCCTCAGGACTGATGTCTCTATTTTAAAGAGGTATTAGTAAAATGACCACTTACAATCCAACATATAGGTCTCATCCAATGGTATATCCAGAATAATCAGGATATAATCTAAGGTATTATTGCTAGGTAAAATTTCTTTAAAATGTGAACATTTATTTTCAGACTATCTAAATTGAATTAGTACACTGGAGTCAGTCTGTCTGGGTTTGAGTCCTGGAGCACACTCCCATGGCATGTGAGAAAATCAGTTTTAATTATCTATAAAATGAGGATTACAAGAATCAGCATTTATTGAGTGTTTTTGTCTGCCAGGCACTCCTCTAAGCATTGTGTATTAATTTACGTGATCTAAATAATGCCAGGATGTACTATAGCCATCTTTGTTTGCAGATGACAAAATTGCATATCTGAGAAATTATTTAACTTGTTTATGATCATCTAGTTAGTGAGAGTTAAAGGGGATTAGAATTCAGGCAGTATAGCTTTAGATCTGAGCCATAACAGCAAACAGTTTTTCACATACTTTATTCTAAGCATTGATCTAAGCACTTTGTATCCTAGGAATTATTTTTATCTCATTTTATGGATTAGAAAAACTGAGAATGGACAGATTATCTTGCTCAAATTGCCACTATTATTAAGTGTAGAGCTGGGTCCATGCAGTCTGCCTCTACAGTTTATACTCTCAACCTTGACATATACTGTTTCAGTGATATTTATGAGGAATAACTGACCAAATCTATGTGAAATACTTAGCACAGTACCTGGTACAGAGGAAATGCTCAATACAAATGAAATAATTATTAACCAGGATATCCTCTCAATTGGCAAATGTTACAGAGATTCTTTAAGCATGGAATGTTCTGCATAAGTAAACCTTTTAATATTTGTGTTATTTTAATAGCTATCCACATCATTTTGTTTTATAGAATTTCATTCATTCACTCATTCATTAATGCAGTCAATCAATCTTGCCTCACATGTAACTTTTTTTCTTTATTGTTGAAAATATTATAGATGTCCCCTTTGTTTCTCAGTATTTGTTTTTTTTTTCTTCTTCTTCTCCCATTGACTCCTTCCACCCTACACCACCTCTCCCAGGCCTTCACCACTTTATTGTCTGTGTCCACATCTGCATATAAATTCCCTTGGTTAGTCACTCTTCTCCCACCCTACCACCCTCCACCCTCTGCCTTTCCTTTGAAATTTGTCAGTCTGTTCCAAGCTCCTATGTTTCTGGATCTATTTTATTCATCAGTTTATTTTGTTCATTAGATTCCACATATGAGCACACATGTAACTTTTTGTTTGTTTGTTTGTTTTTGGTTAATCGTCATCTGAGGATATTTTCCCATTGATCTTTTAGAGAGAGTGGAAGGGAGAAACATCAAGACACAATATGAGAGAGACACATTTATTGGTTGCCTCCCGCATGCACCCCAAACAGGGCCAGGGAATCCGCCCTTGCCTAGAATTGAACCCAGGACCCTTCCGTCTGATGGCCTACACTCTACCCACTGAGCCAAACTGGCTAGGGCAACATGTAAGTTAGTGCACCCACACTGCCAAGTGCTCTGGTATGTGATTTTGGTAGATAGATACTTCTATGAAAAAAAGTTCATGGATTTGTTGTACTGAAGTTAAAGAAGCAATAAGCAACTTTAAAAAATTCTGTATTAGCAGTTGAGCTTCACTAATTAGGAATTTCAATTCCATAAAAGGGACTTGTTTTGGACTTCAGAGATGCCTGGTGATATTGTGCCATTTAACTGCTTCAGGTTAAGTTGTGTGCATCCATCTTGCTACATTTTTAACGTGCCTAACTTTAAGATGCTTTATCTCTTAATCTGGAAACTGTGTGCCAAAAGTTTATAGCTTTTCACTTAATGTCCCGCTCACTGTTATTTCCTTACATATTTGAAAAATACAGCTGGTGTTGTGAATGCCATTTTGCTTCTGCCAAGGGGAGAGGGTCTCTATAGCCTGAGAAACACAGGTTTCAGAGTCAGAACATACATGCAAAGCCAATTCTCGTAGCTGGTTGGCCTCCAACAAGTTGTTTAACTGTGTTGAATCTCAATTTCCTCACTTATGAATGGAGATAGCAATTTCTATACTGCAGGATTCCTGGGTGATTAAAGTAAGGAGTGAAGGCAAAGGCTCCAAAACAGTGCCTATTCCTTTAAAGCACTCTATCTCAGCTGCAGGTTATTTGAAAAGATAACCAAGATAGACAAACCTTTAACCAGACTCATCAAGAAAAGAAGAGAGGACCCAAGTAAATAAAATCAGAAATGAAAGAGAAGTAACAACTGACACCAAAGAAATACAAAGGATTGTAAGAAAATATTATGAACAACTATATGCCAACAAATTGGACAATCTGGATGAAATGGATACATTCCTAGAAACAGACAATCTCCCAAAACTGAATCAGGAAGAATCAGAGAATCCTGACAGACAGATTATAGCTAGTGAAATTGAAATAATAATAAAAAATCTCAACAACAACAACAAAAGTCCTGGATCAGATGGTTTCACAGGTGAATTTTACCAAACATCAGAGAACTAACACCTATCCTTCACAAACTATTCCAAAAACTTTAAGAAAAGAGAAGACTCCCAAGCTCCTTTTACAAGGCCAGCATTATCCTAATTTGAAAACCAGATACAGACACTTCTAAGAAAAAAAATTATAGGCTAATAGTCCTGATGAACATAGACGTTAAAATAATCAACAGGAGAGAACCAAGATGGCGGCATGGGTAAATACCTCACCTATCTTGCTGCCCCACACAGCAATTTCAAAACTACAACTTAAAAAAAGAACAAACACCATCCAGAATCACTGGAAAGCTGGCTGAGTGAAAACTCCACAAATGAAAGAGAAGATAGGACACTGTGACTCAGAGGAGCGGCTGAGGAGAGTGTTGAAGATACGCTCGGAGAGAGGATTGGAGCACGTGCCAGCGGATAGGGCAGGCGGCTGAAAACCAGGCCAGCTTTCTTGAATGGGGGAGACAAAGATGTCCCACTGGACTGATTCCCCAGCTCTGGGCGAAGTCCAGGGAACCCACAATCATACGGGGTAAAAACTGGACAGTGGAAGGGCACGCCGAAGCTCGGGTGCTGCAGGGGTCTGTGGGCTTGTGGAACAGGTGAGCTTGTGCGGAGTGCCCGTGAGCTTGGGAACAGCGCAGCTGCCTGACCGTGCAGAGAGCACTTGTGACTTGCCCTCTCATTTGGGAAACCATCAAAAGGCATTGTTTTGCAACCCTGGGTGAGACTTTGGGTGTGCAGTCTCATTTGGGGAGAGTCTGAATTCTCCGGCAGCTGGCGGAGCTCAGCAGCGGCTCTCTCTCAGAGGTGCTAGTGGTCGTTGCCACCGGCACAGAGTCACTGGGGCTGCATAGGGTGGAGCTGATGCTGTCTGCTTGGCCCGGAGACTCTGCCCATCCAACCTGAGCACAGCTGAACATCACAGACAATTGGCCTGGAGGTCAACCCCTCCAAGTGCTAACAACGATTAACCTGGGCTTAACTTCAACAAAACTGTGCAACCCATATCCACCTCAGGTAACTGGGGAGGCTGAGCCACTGTCCCTTGTAGGACATCTACCACAAAAAACTAATTGACCAACTCAGGGAAGCGGCCACCATACAGAGACATGGAAAGAAATCAGATGTGAAAGAAATGGAGGAAAAAAAAACGACTGGACATGGAATTCAAACTCACGGTTATAGGGCTTCTAAAGAGGCTCCTAGAAAAGGCCGAGACCTACAAGGAAATGAATGAGACCTACAAGGAAATGAATGAGACCTACAAGGAAATGAAGAGACCCTCAAGGATATGAACAAGACCCTCAAGGATATGAAAAAGGACCAACCAGAAATTAAGCATACATTGACTGAAATAAAAAACATTATACAAATACCTAAAAGTACTCTAGAGTACCCCAAGAACCAAGTTAAAGATTAGAAATACAAAGAGGTAATATCCACTCAGCTAGAAAAAAAGAAAACAAAAGAATCAAAAAAATTGAAGATAGTGTAAGGGGCCTCTGAGACAACCTCAAGAATACCAATATCCGAATTATAGGGGTGCCAGAAAAAGAGAGAGACCAAGACAATGAAAACCTATTTGAAGAAATAGTGACCAAAAACTTCCCACACCTGGTGAAAGAAATTGACTTAGGAGTCCAAGAAGCGCACCAAACCCCAATATATAGGAACCTTAAGAGGACCACACCAAGGCACATCATAATTAAAATGCCAAGAGCAAAAGACAAAGAGAGAATATTAAAAGCAGCAAGAGAGAAACAGTTAGTTACCTATAAGGGATCACCCATACGATTGTCAGCGGATTTCTCAACAGAAACGATGCAGGCCAGATGGGAGTGGCAAGAAATATTCAAAGTGATGAATAGCAAGAATCTACAACCAAGATTACTCTATCCAGCAAAGCTATCATTCAGAATTGAAGGTCAGATAAAGTGCTTTGCAGATAAGAAAAAGCTAAAGGAGTTCATCACCACCAAACCAATATTGTATGAAATGCTCAAAGATATTCTTTAAGAAGAGGAAGAAGAAAAAGGTAAAAGTGTAAATTATGAACAACAAATATACATCTATCAACAAATGAATCTAAAATTCAAATTAATTAATAATCTGATGAACAGGATAAACTGGTGAATGTAACAGAATCACAGGACATAGAGAGAGAATGGACTGACAATTCTTGGGGACAAAAGGGGTGTGGTAGGTGTAGCAAGAGACTGGACAAAAATCATACACCTATGGAAGAGGACAGCGGCGGGGAGGTAAGGGCAGAGGGTGGGATGAGTACCTTGTGGAGGAGAGCTATAGGGGGAAAAAGGGAACAATGTAATTAATAAACTGAACAATAAAGAAAGATTAAAAAAAGAAAGTAACTAATATTATTCATTAAAAAAAATCATCAACAAAACATTAGCAAACTGGATTCAGCAATACATTCAAAAGATCCTGCATCATAATCAAGTGGAACTTACTCTGAGGATTCAAGGTTGGTACAATATCCAAAAATCAATAAACATAATACACTACATAAACAAAATGAAGGCTAAAAACCACATGACCATGTCAATAAATACAGAAAAAGCATTTGATAAAATCCAGCACCCACTTATGATAAAAATTCTCAGCAAAATGGGAATAGAGGGAACATATCTGAATATAAAAATGGCCATGTATGGCAGACCAACGGCCAACATCATACTCAGTGGGCAAGAACTATAAGCATTTCCCCTAATGATGGGAATAAGACAGGGATGTCTGCCTTCACCACTCTTATTCAACATATTACTGGAAGGCCTAACTACAGCAATCAGACAAAAAGAAGAAATAAAAGGCATCTAAATTGGAAAGGAAGAAGTAAAACTGTCATTATTTTCAGATGACATGATACTTGTATATACAGAACTGTAGAGATTCCACCAGAAAGCTACTAGAACTGCCCTAGCCAGTTTGGCTCAGTGTATAGAACATTTTCCCAAGGAATCAAGAGTCCATGGTTTGATTCCAGTCAAGAGCACATACTTATTTGCAGGCTCCATTCCCAGCCCTGGTTGGGGGCATGTGCGGGAGACAATCAATCAATGTGTCTATCTCACGTTTCTGTTTCTCGCTCTCTGTCTCTACCTATTCTTTCCATTCTCTCTAAAATCAATTGGAAAAATATCCTTTGGTAAGGATTAGCAAGATAAACAAACAAAGAAAAGCTACTAGAACTGATAAATGAATTCAATAAAATAGCATGAGATAAAATAAATATCCAGAAATCAGTTGCATTTTTATACACCAATAATGAACTATAGAAAGAGAAACCAAGAAAACAATCACATTTACAATTGTATCAGAAAATAAAATATCTAGGAATAAATTTAACCAAGGATGTAAAACATCTGTATTCAGAAAATTATAAGACACTGAAGAAAGAAATTGAAGAAGATACAAGTAAGTGTTCATGTGTCAGAAGAAGTAACATTATTGAAATGTCTGTACTACTCAAAGCAATCTAGAAATGCAATGCAAATCCTATCAAGATAGCAATGGCATATTTCACAGAACTAGAACAAATATTCCAAAAATTTCTGTGGAACCACAAAATACTCCAAATAGCTATAGCAATCTTAAGAAAGGAAAACAAGGTTGGAGGAATCACACTACCTGATATCAAACTATATTTGATTACATAGTAATCAAAATAGCATGCCCATCTTACCTAATAATAGACAAACATGTGCATTGACCTTACCTCTGCTATGTCACCAGCCAATCAGGAGTGATATAGAAATTAACCCAACAAAGATGGCAGTTAATTTGCATACACAGGCACTGAGTGGCGGGGGTGTGACACTTGTGTCATCACTATGGTGATGATGCAGGCAGTCTGCCCTATCCCTGGTCTCTCAGGGCCTCTGGGTAGTGTGGAAAGACAGGGCCAGAGCAGAAGAGGCAGCTCTGGGGCCTGAGCAGAAAGGGGATGGGCCAAAGTGGAAAGGTGGTGCTGGCAGCCAAGGAAAGGAAAGCTCATTCTTGCACGAATCTTTGTGCATCAGGCTTCTAGTCCTATCTAATAAAAAAGTAATATGCAAATTGATTGTACCTCCGCTACACCCACAAGCCACACCCACAAGCTATGCCTACCAGTCAATCAGGAGCGAATATGCAAATAAACCATAACCAAGTTGGCTTCGGCCACTGAGAGCAGGAAGGAGGTTTGGGTTTCCCAGGCAATGGCAGAAGCCAAGCTTTCTGCCTGTTCTTGCCAGCCTAGGCATCCACTTCATGCTACAAAGTTTCAATGATAGAAGATACTTAAATCCCAACAGAAATAGTGGCAGCCATGGAGCTGGAGAGAGCAGAGGCTAGGGTTGCCCCAGTGATGGAGGAAGCCAAGCTTTTGCAGCCCTGGCTGGCATAGGCCTCCACTGTAGGTTATAAAGCTTCAATTATAGAAGGTAAATAAATCCCAACAGAGATGGCTGTAGCCTGGGAGTGAGCAGGAGGCTTGGCTCTACTTCAGGCTACAAAGTTTCAATTGTGGAAGATAAACAATCTCAGATACTAGGGCCTCCGTTTGGGTCACTGGGAGGCATCCCAGGCCTGAAAACCACCACAGACCCCCCCCCCCCCCGCCCAGGCTGCCCCTCACCCCAAGGGAACCCCCACCCTAATCCGGGACACCCTTCAGGGCAAACCAGCTGGCCCCCACCCATGTATCAGGCCTCTATCCTATCTAATAAAAGAGTAATATGCAGATTGACCATCACTCCAATACACAAGAGGGCTGTCCCCATGTGGTCAAAGATCCTGCCTCCATGTGAACAGCAGATGGCCACCACAAGATGGCCAGCAGGAGAGGGCAGTTGAGAGGGACCAGGTCTGCATGGGAGAGCAGTTGGGGGCAATCAAGCCTGCAGGGGCGGGCAATTAGGGGTGACCAGGCTGTAAGAGGAGGGAAGTTGGGGGTGGGGTGATCGGGCCTGCAGGGAAGGACAGTTTTGGGGGAGTCAGGCCTATAGGGGAGAGCAGCTGGGGGAAACCAGGCATGCAGAGAAGAGCAATTAGGGGTGACCAGGCCTGCAGGGGAGGGCTGTTGTGGGGTCCAGCCTTCAGGAAAGGGACCAGGCCTGCATGGGAGGGCAGTTAGGGGCAATCAAGCCTGCAGGGAAGGGCAGTTAGGGGTGACCAGGCTGGCAGAGAGAAGGGAAGTTAGGGACCCAGGCCTGCAGGGGAGAGCAGTTGGGGGGAACCAGGCCTGCAAAGAAGGGCAGTTAGGAGTGACCGGACTGCAGGGGAGGGCAGTTAGGGGTGACCAGGCTGATAGAGGAGGGAAATTGGGGGCAAACAGGCAGGCAGGGGAGCAGCTAGACATCAATTAGGCTGGGAGAGTAGTGGTTAGGGGGTGATCAGGCTGGCAGGCAGAAGTGGTTAGGGGCAATAAGGAAGGCAGGCAGGTGAGGAGTTGGGAGCCAGCAGTCTTGGGTTGTGAGAGGGATGTCTCACTGCCTGTTTAGGCCCAATCTTACTGGGCATTCGGACATTCCTTGAAGGGTCCCAGATTGGAGAGGGTGCAGACTGGGCTGAGGGACACCCTTCCCCCGACCTCCCCCCATACACATATTTCATGCACTGGGCCTCTAGTTGTTAATAAATCAACAAACAACAGGTGTTGGTGAGGGTATGAGGATTCGGGAAAAAACTAACCCTTATGGACAGTTGATGGGAATGAAGATTGGAGCAGCCACTGTGGAAAGCAGTAAAAGTTACCTCAAAAAATTAAAAATGAAACTTCCTTCTGAGTCAGCAATTCCACTTCTGAAAATATATAGAAAGAAACCTGAAACAGTAATCAGAAAGAACATATATATATCCCTATATTTGTTGTAGCACTATTTATAATAGCCAAGATTTGGAAGCAGCCCAATTGATCATCCATAGATGATGGATATAAATAGCTGTGGTACATTTACACAATACAATACTACTCATTTTGTTAAAAAAAAAGAAAAGAAAGAAATCTTACTTTTTGCAACAGCATCGATGGACATGGAAGGCATTATTCTAAGTGAAATGAGCCAGTCAGATAAAGACAAATATGAAATGATTTTACTTATATGTGGAATCTAATGAACAAAATAAATAAACAAAATTGAAACAGAATCATAGATACAAGGAACAGACTGACAACTGTCAGAGAGGAAGAGAATTGTGGGACTGGGGAAAAAGGTGAAAGAATTAAGCAAACAACCACCAAAATGTCATAGACACAGACAACAGTATGGTTATTACTAAAGGGAATGTGGGGTGGGGATCAGTAAAAAAGGGTAAAGGGGTGATGGAAGGAGTCTTGACTTGGGGTGGTGAACAACCAATACAATATCTAGATGGTGTATTATAGAATTGTACACCTGAAACCCATATAGTTTTATTAACCAACGTAGTCCCAATCTATACTAATAAAAGAGAAACATGCAAGTTGACAGTACCTTTGTGATGCCCACCAGTTAATAGGAGTGAGTATGCAAATTAACCCAACAAAGATGGCAGGTTAATATGCATACACAGGCACCCAGCAGCCAGGGTAGGAGCCACTGCCCCAGCTGCTCAGGGCCTCTTGGCAGTGAGGGAAGGCAGAAAGGCAGCTCTGGGTGGGAGCAAGGGCTGTGCCAGCAGCCAGGTTGAGGAAGGCCCATTCTGCATGAATCTCCGTGCATTGGGCGTCTAGTAAATTCAATAAAAATGTAAACAAGGGAAATAATAATAACGAAATAAATAAAATAGAGCTGGAAATATTCCAGAAACAGATGTTTTAGAGGTCTTTAAGTACCATATTCTCTTTCTTAATTAGGGAATCCTATAAATTTCCTAGACTATATTTGTTTTCTAAAAGTTTTTAGTAGAGGTCAAATTATTTTTTAAAAAATGTTAGGTGATTCTGGAAAATTTTAAGCAAGAAAGCATTGTAGAAGTGGTTTTTTCACTTTTTAAAGCATCAGGTAATTTTGCTTTCCATAAAATCATATTTAATTGTATATTTTCATAATGTATATTAATTTAAAAATGAGTATTTTACTTAATAATATTTATCAGTCACTTTTACAAAAGCTAAATAATACCACATTTCTGCTAAGAATTTCCCTTAAGATTTTCTTGTTTTGGGGTTTAGCAGGATAGTAAGACAGCTTGGTACTTAATGACCAAGAGGATTAATTTACATTATATTTAGAAACATAACCCCCCCACATGCTCTTGCATCCAAGGACTACCAACAGTTTTAGCTTTTGCAAAAACAGTTTTATTTTCTTTACCTAGTACCCACAAACCCTGCCTAGGTTTTCTATTTTTTTTGGTCACATTATATTTTGAACCATGCTAGAATAGAAAGGAAAACAATTCTATTTTTTCTCATTTATGATAGTAGCATGATCTACCTTAATGTGTTAATTCAGCTATACTTTTTATTATTTTTTATTTTCTCAGGAAAATAAATCAATAAACTCTGGAAAGTTCAAGGAGGAAATCTTGATGTAGTTGCATATCAGCAAAATAAAAATATTTAATTAGAGCATGTAGTGAAGGAAAGTGACAGAGGTCATTTAAAAATAGATAGCTCCTGTAGTAATTCACACCCAACACGTATTTATCAGTCACAGGAGAGCATCAAAAAGTTCTTGTTGAAGACCTTGAATTTCCTGTCCTTAATCTTAAAGCTGCTTTGAAATTTGAGAGCAAGAGAAGCATTGCAGCTGCTGGCCAAAGAGCTACCAAATAGCACATATGTACAAGTCAGAGAAAGGTCCTGTGTTCTCAATGAAAAGGACACAGAGCCTGTTAACTTTATAACTAACAACAACAACAAAGGAGATTGTTGAGTGAATTTTGGACGCAAAGTATTAGAGAAACAGAATCTTAAGGATGGAAGGGATTTGTTGAGATTATCTCATATCTTAACTCAAATACCTTCCAGGCAGGTGCTATTAACTAGTGACATGGGTCAGGTGGGGACAGTGGCCAGCTGGAATGCACATACCCACCCACAGGAAGAGGCTTCCATTCAGGGGCGGCCTCTTTTCACTCAAAGGGAATGCAGGCCATGCTGCACGTCCTCAGATTTCTCAAGAAGACAGAAATCTGGATTTTAACGTGAAAGTTTTTTGGCTTCTTTGGAGGACTGCCCACATTGTGAAAGTAGAGCATGTATGGATGCCTGTAGTATGGCTCTTTGGGAACCAAACAAAAGATTACCAGAGGGTTAAATTTAACCATTGGTCATCTGGTTTAGACTGTTTCAAAGTTCTTTCTTAGGGAACTGAGATCTGTTTTTTAGTAGCTTTGATTCCTTGCATAATAGGGCCATATAGAACAAATGTAATATTTACAGACACACACAGAGGTGTTTCAAATATTTCAAGTCAGTTACCATATTTCTTTACTAAATTGAAGGTATAGAGAATCAATCAAAGAAAAAAATTGTTCATCTGTTGGGAATGAATGGTAATGGATGTAGGCTGGCCACTAATACTCACATCTTGATATCTGATTGCCAGCAATTACTTTAATAATGTGTTCTAGAATCCTGCCTTAAATCAAAGTCGAGGTGACTGGTGTATTGTTTGGAGAATCTGTCAATCTCTGGACTACCCAGAGGAGAGTTCTAAAGGTCTGCCATCTGTGGGCTTCTTCAAGTCCCTGAACCCGTGGGAGCATAGCTGGCAGGGCATCGGTAAGTGGGATCCTAAAATAGCCTGTTGTGACCACACCTGGTGTTGAGAGAAGTTAGCCCTTTGGTGACTTCATGAGGTTTAGATTATATCCTTTCTCACTAATTCCCTCTATTAGACTGAAAAGGCCATGCTGAAAAACAAGTAATACAGACTACTAAGTTTGTGCTGGGCACAGTTGCAAGTGCTTTAGCTATGCATACATATTAAATCATTATATCTTCACAGTAACTCTCTGAGGCATTAGCCTTGCTTTTCACAGATAAGAAAATTGAGCATAAGGAACCTACCCAAGACCATACAGTTAATCAGTGATAAAGCAAGGGCTCACACCCAGGCATTTGGCTTCAGCGTGTCTTCATCTTTGGATAATTCAGCTTAGGTCCCTGGATCTTCACTATCAGATTAAATTACTTCACACACTGCAACCGGACTGCAAAAAATATCCACTTGCTAGAGACAGTGATCAGCTTTCTGCCCTGTGTCTGGCCTTTGGCTGAGCTGACCTCCCTACGTGCTTCACACCACCTCTAAGCCAGCCTGCAGAGACAGTGGCAAGCACTCTTGGGTGTCCTTGCGATGGCCAGGAAAGTCTTGTTGCCTATTGCTGACCTGTTTGCTCTCCTGTCTACATCCAGTGTTGAACTCTTGGCTCTGCAATCACCATCTACCCAAACTGTAGAGCTTGCTGTGTTTACTTGGTCCCTTCTACATTTGTCCCTTGACCTGACTTGACTTTTCTAGCATTTGAAATCTCAGGCTGGCTTGACCCTGCTGAACTCCAAGCCAACATGAGTTTGCATTGGGATTCAACAACTTAATGGGGGTGAAACTTTGAACAAGTTCAATATCTCTTCAAATTTACGCCTTAGCCAAATGGAGAGATCAGACCTTACTTATTGGAGTATGATGAACAAGAAACATATATAAAATGTCTAGTACAGTGTCTAACACAAAAGTGTTGGAATGATATTGTTATTATGGTAGTTATCATGGAAGTAGGAACTAGGAAATTTCCAACCAGGTCTTCAAAATCTCAGCTAAGCCTTTGCCCTAAGCCTCAGATAGCTTCCCAGGAATAGATTGAAAGTGCTTGTTGCAACCTTTGAATAGCTGGCAAATCCAAATTTAAATAACTGGGCTGTAAAGTGTCTTTAGCCATGAGAGCTAATGATGTTAATACTACCAATCCATGAACACAGTATATTCTTCCACTTATTTATATCTTCCTTCTATCCCTTTTTTCCAACATGCTGTAGTTTTCCAAGTACAGGTCTTTTACCTCCTTGGTTAAGTTTATTCCTAAGTATCTTACTTTTTTTGTTGCAATGGTAAATGGGATTGTTTGTTTAGTTTCTCTTTATGAGAATTTATTATCTGTATATATAAAGCCAAGCGACCAGAACAGTTGGAATGACTGGTTGCTATGACGTGCACTGCAGCTCACCAACTGTCCCAGCTGGCCAACCTCCCACAGCCCCTTTCCTTAGCCAGCCCAGTCCCAATCATTCTCAGTTGGGTGGGCTGACTGGACCCCGCATGTGCACAAATTCGTGCACTGGGCCTCTAGTTGATGTATAAAAATGCAACAGATTTCTAGGTATTAATTTTGAATCCTGCTGAATTCATTTATTAACTAGTAGTTTTTAAAAAAGTATATTTTTATTGATTTCAGAGAGGAAGGGAGAGGGAGAGACAGATAGAGACATCAATGATGAGAGAAAATGATCAATCATCTGCCTCCAGCACACTCCCTACTGGGGATTAAGCCCACAACCCAGGCATGTGCCCTGACCAGAAATTGAACTGTAACCTCCTGGTTCATATATCAGTACTCAACCACTTAGTTACACTGACCTGGCTAAATCTAGTAGTCTTTAGGGTTTTCTATGTATAATATCATGTCATCTGTGAATAATGACAGTTTTGCTTTTTCCTTTCCAAATTGGATGCCTTTTATTTTTTCTTCTTGTCTGATCACTATAGCTAGGACTTCTAACACTATGTTGAAAAAGAATGGTGAAAGTGAACATCCCTGTCTTATTCTTCTTCTTTGGAGAATGGTTTTAGTTTTTGCCCATTGAGTATGATGTTGGCTGTATGTTTGTCATAAATAACTTTTATTATGTTGAGATATTATCCATTTATTTCCACTTTGCTGAGAGTTTTTATCAAAAAAGAAAGTTGAATTTTCTCAAGTGATTTTTCTGCATCAACTGATATGATCATGTGGTTTTTATCTTGCAATCTGTTTATGTGATAAATCACATTTATTGATTTGCAAATATTGTACCAGGCTTGCATCCCTGGAATAAATCCCACTTGGTCATGGTGATTGATTTTTTTAATGTTTGCTGGATCCAACTGGCTAATATTTTGTTGAGGCTTTTCATCAGGGTTATTGGTCTGTAATTCTCTTTCTTTGTAGTGTCTCTATCTGGTTTTAGGATTAGGGTAATGCTGGCCTCATAAAAAGAGCTTGGAAGTGTTCTTTCCTCTTGAATTATTTGGAGTAGTTTGAGGAGTGTAAGTGTTAATTCTTCTTTAAATGTTTAGTAAGACTTCCCTGTGAAGCTGTCTGGACCTGGACTAAGACTTTTGTTTGCTATGAGGTTTTTTGTTTGTTTGTTTTTGTTTTTTTCTGCTTTAATTTCATCAGTAGTTATCAGCCTATTCAGGTTTTCTGACTCTTCCTGATTTTTGGAAGATTGTATTTTTCTAGGAATATGTCCATTTCATCCAGTTTGTCCAACTTGTTGGGATTTAGTTGTTTATAGTATTTCTTATGGTCTTTTTATTTCTGTGGCGTTAGTTGCTACTTAACCTCTTTCATTTCTGATTTTGTTTATTTGGATCCTTTTTCTTTATTTTTTAATGAGTCGGGCTAAAGGTTCATCAATCTTGTTTATCTTTTCACAGAACCAGCTCTTGGTTTTATTGACCTTTTGTATTGTTGTTTTAGTCTCTATGTCATTTATTTCCACTCTGATCTTTATTATGTCTTTCATTCTATTACTCTGGGCTTTTCTTGTTATTCTTTCTAATTCTTTAAGTTGTAGGATTAGATAGCTTATTGAAAGTTTTTCTTGTTTTTTCTTTTTTTCTTTTTTCTTTTTGAGGTAGGCCTGTAATGTTATGAACTTCCCTTTCAGGACTGCTATCTCTGTGTCCCATAGATTTTTGGTTGTTGTGTGTTTATTTTCATTTGTTTTCAGGATATTTTTTATTTCTTCTTTGATCTCATTGGTAACCCATTCATTGTTTATTAATTTAGCCTCAATGTGTTTGAATATTTTTGAGTGTTTTTATTGTAGTTGAATTTTAATTTCATATCATTGTAATCAGAGGAAACTCTTGATATAATTTCAATCTTCTTGAATTTGTAGATATTTAGTTTATGTCCTAACATGTGGTCTATCTTTGAAAATATCCCATGTGCATTTAAGAAGAATGTATATTCTATAGCTTTGGGGTGAAATGCTCTGAAAATGTCAGTTAATTGCAACTAAACAAGTGTGTCATTTAGAATAGCTGTTTTTCTTTTGATATTTTTGTGTAGAAGATCTATCCAGTGATGTCAGTGGGGTGTTAAAGTCCCCTACTATGAATGTATTTTTGTTTCTGTTTTCCTTGATATCTTCCAGAAGTTTTTCTATATATTTTGAGGCTCCTATGTTGGGTGCATATATGTTTGCCAGAATTATATTCTTTTGTATTGATTCCTTTAGTATAATGAAGTGGCCCTTCTTATCTCTTATTATGGCCTCCACTTTGAAGTTTATTTCTTCAGATATGAGTATTACTACCCCATTTTTTCTTTCATTTCCATTTGCCTGGGAAAGTTTTTTCCATCCCTCCACTTTCATTCTATGTGAGTCTTTTGTTCTGAGGTGGGTCTCTTATAGAATATATATATATATATATATATATATATATATATAATGTTTTCTTAGCATTCAGCTACCTTATGTTTTTTGATTGGAGCATTTAAGCCATTTACATTTAAGGTTGTTATTGACAGGCACTTGTTTATTGCCATTCTTATTCTTTTTGCTTGTGTTCTTCTCTTTCTCTCTATTTCTTCTTCTTATAACAGTTCCTTTTTACAATGCTTGTTGGGTGGTAATAAACTCTTTAAATGTTTTCTTGTTTTTAAATCTCTTTGATTCACCTTCAATTTTGAATGATAGCCTTGATGGGTAAAGTAATCTTGGATTTAGTCCCTTGGTTTTTCATTGCTTTGTATATTTCATGTCATTTCCGTTTGGCCTAAAATGTTTCTATTGAGAAGTCAGCTGACAGTCTAATGAGAATGCCCTTGTAGGTAACCTTCTGTCTCTCTTGCAGCCTTTAAGATCCTCTCTTTTCTTTTTCTTTTAAAATATATTTTATTGATTATTTACAGAGAGAAAGGGAGAGGGATGGAGAGCCAGAAACACTGATGAGAGAGAAAACATCAATCAGCTGCCTCCAGTAGGAGATGTGCCCACAGCCAAGGTACATGCCCTTGACTGGAATCAAACTTGGGACTCTTGAGTTCGCAGGCCGACACGCTATCCACTGAGCTAAACCAGTTTTGGCAGTCCTCTCTTTTCTTTAATGTTTCCTTTTTCAGATTCTGCTCCTTTTGGCACCCATAATGTGGATGTTGTTGTTTCATATTATGTCAAAGGTCCTAGATTCTTCTGCTTTAAAAAAATTTTTTTTCCATTTGCTGCTCTGAATGGGTGTTTTTTTCTACCTTGTCTTCTAATTCATTGATTCTGCTGATTCTGTTTTCAGCTTCTTCTAGTCAACTGTTGAATCCTTTCAGGGTATTCTTTATTTCAGCTATTTCATTCTTCATTTCTAATTGATTCTTATTTGTTGTTTCAATTTTTCATTGCATGTTTAGTATAGCTCTCATTAATCCATGATATGTCTCTTTAAGTTGCTTGTAGTTCTCACTGATGTTTGAACACCCTTATAACTATTACTATGAATTCTTTATCTGACAAATTGTTCACTTATCTTCATTTCATTTAGTTTCTTTTCTGGCAATTCTTTCTTTTCTTTCATTTGAGTGTTGTTCTTTGTCTCCTCATTTTTTCCTCCATTTGTTTTTATTTTTATGCATTAGATCAAATTGCTATGCCTCCCAGATTTTGTGGGATGGTCTTACATATGAGGTGTTTTGTGAGACCCAGTGATGCAGTTTCTTAAATATCCTGAGTTGGGTGCTTCAGGAAAGCCCCTTACTTGGGTTATTTGGGTTATCATGTTATAGTTCAGTTTTGAATGTTCCTCTCAGGCTGGTTGACTATGTGGCTCACCTGCTACCATGTCATGTGAGCTGTTGTGCATATTCTGACTGAACAGAACAAAATACAACACACACACACACACACACACACACACACACACATACACACACACACACACAAACATGAAACAAAAAGAAACAAAAAAAAACATACATAAGACCTCTACAGTACCAACAAAAGCAACCACCAGAGAAGAGAGAATTAAAAAATATCAAAGAGAACAAGAATTATGGGAAAGAAAGAGCGAAAGAAAGAAACATGAGACAAAAACAAAAAACAAATAAAAGCACAAACAAAAGACAACAAAAATGTGGGGAAAGAATATGTAGCTTCACAGCTGAAATAAAAATAAGAGTAGCCAAAACTGGTTTGGCTCAGTGGATAGAGCATCGACCTGTGGGACTGAAGGGTTCCGGGTTCAATTCTGGTCAAGGGCAGGTATCTTGGTTGTGGGCACTTCCCTAGTAGGAGGTGTGCAGGAGGCAATTGATTGATGTTTCTCTCTAATTGATGTTTCTAGCTTTCTGTTCCTCTCCCTTCCTCTCTGTGAAAAATCAATATAACATATATATTTTTTTAGAAAATAAGAATAAAGAATTAGTGGAGTAGGGGAAGGAAAACAATTTAAAATAAAAGAGGAAGAAAAAATAAAAAGAAAAACATTTGCAAAAGAAAAGAGATGAAAAAGAAGATAGACCTAAAATAAAAAATGGCAAAAAGATGAGAAAGCAGGAGCAAAAGAAAAGAGAACATGAAAAAAGAAAAAAAAAGTAGTGGAAAAAATAATTGAGTAGGAAAAGAGAAGAGGAAAATTAGGTACGTGAACAAAACAACAGAGACTAGAATAATAACAAATCAATAAAGCAAATAGATATAGAAGATAAATTTAAAATTGGGGAAAAAAGAAAGTGAAGAAAAAAAATTAAAAGAAAATAGAAAAGGAAAGAAAAGTAAGGTGGAGCTCACTTCAGCAGAGTTTAGTGCCCCATGATGATCGCTTTGGATCCTACTCTTCTGATCTGTTTGCCAATTCTGGGCTTCCTGATGGTACTTAGGTCCTAATCACTGTCAGGACTATCTTTCTTTAGATTTCAGCCAACTGCTTGAAGCTCCAATGATCCACTAATCCATTGCTTATGTCTGTCTCCACAGGCTTTGCCTGCAAGTAAGGTGTGTGTGTGTGTGGGGGGGGGGGGGGGGAGGTAGGTCGTGGGGGTGGAGGGTCTGCACTCTAAAGTAGGTTTCTTAGCAGGAAACTTCCCCTGCAAACTTCCTCTGATTCCCTGGGTTTCATCCCTGCCCACCTTTGCCTGCTAGCGAGCTGTCAGTCTCAATTATTCAAAAGGCTGTTTGTGGTTGAGTGTTGACCTATGAAGGAGGAGGTCACAGTTCAATTCCTGGTCAGGGCACATGCCTGGGTTGTTGGCTCAATCCCTAGTGTGGGGCCTGCAGTAGGCAGCCAACCAATGATTTTCTCTCATCATTGCTGTTTTTCTCTCTCTCCCTCTCTCTCCTTTTCTCTCTGAAATCAATAAAAATATATGTATTTTATAAAAGGCTGTTTGTGAAATGGCTTTCGATGGGGGAGGTGCTGTTTAGCTTTCAGGGAATGCAGTGAGTGTGTTTCCCCATCCCAGAGTTACTGCTCTGCAAATGGCACAAAATATTAATCTGCCTCAGCTGGACAGAGATCCTTGCATGGAGACCAGTGGAGTTGGCTGGAAACTGCAGCTTTCTCTCCAACCAGCGTCCATCTGTGGTTCCAGACTCAACTGTGGCCAGCAGCCGTGGCACCTTTCGCCACTGGATGTTACATGGGCTGTGGGCCTTGGCTCTGGTCTCCGGGCTGTGGAGCCAACCTGGGTTCTGGGCCTCTATCTTATGAGGGAACAGACCCTCTCTAGCCCAGAGCTCCATCTCACCCTCGTCCTGCTGGCCTGCCGCCCCCCAGGGAGATGGGTCAGCTCCTCTGGAGGCCTTGCCCTTCCTGCTGGTCTCTAGGTGTTTTCTGTCCTTCCTTGATATAAGTCTTGTCCTGAGCTGGACCTCAGTTGGTGATTCCAGGTAAATGTTCTCCAATTATTTGGATTTCCAGTCTGGCTCCTGGTATGTAAATATATAGTAAAGGAAGGAAGGATATAGTAATAGGAAACAGAAATGAGAATTTTGAAAACATTAAATTATCTATTAAACACAGGTTTTAAATCCTAGTATCTGAATCCCACCTTATGGCTATATGGTTATATCATAATTTAATTTATAAGTTACCTGGTAAAATTTCAATTCTTCTAATTTTTAATATCTTCAAAGGATATGGATTTTCCTTTTCCCTTTCAGCATCTGAATGCTCTTTCTATGATTAGGACACCCCACCACCACTGACATGCACATACATACACATTATAGAAACTAAGAGATATGTCAGATATTTGATTTCCCAGCCTCCCTTGCAGCTAGTGTGTGGTGCTCTCCTAGATCTTTAATAGAGCATGGAGAGCTGAAGAAGCGGAGCCGTGTGGAATTCGTATGTGGAGGTGGGTGACAGCCAGTTTCCCGTGTGGGCCGTAGCAGTTATGCCCACAGCAGCCTCAGGAATGTTTGCAAGGAAGCCACTATTTTAAATCTCTTTATTCTTATTTAAATATCCCCTTTGAAAGGCTAATTTAACTTCCATTTTTTGCAGCCATAAGTATATCTAGTCTATGGTAAATCCTGTACTTCAAAAACATGAGTATCCATTACACACCTTACCTCAAAAGTTATTGTTAAATAGTTTGGGAGCGATGTCAGGATAATGTGGAATTTGCTTTGGGCATAAGCGACTTCACCATAATTTCCAGTGAGTAACAAAAACTGAGTGCAGGTTACCTTAAGGCAGTGAGAGGCAGCAAATCACAGAACACAGTGCTGTGATGGGGCTCCCTCACCTCCTGGCTTCCTCTAGGGTCCATTAAGCCACACACTCTGTCCTGAAAGGACATGTTGCTTGGTTTTCTCAGATTGTTTTACAGTTTTTGTCCTGGTCTCTGTGATTTGACAGTGTAATCCTCCTTACCCACCCTTTCATTAAGCGAGCGTTCACTTTTTTAAATGCTAGAATCCTGTATTTACTGTAGTATTTATTTACTGGTGTAGCTTTTGGTTTGTTTCCTTAGCTAGGTTGTGTATTTATTTATTTATTTATTTATTTAGTGCTCTGGTTACAACATTGCACAGATTTGGGTGGCCTTCCCTAATCCTATTTTTTTCCCCCTGTGAATTCTGGTATTTTTAGAATGCAGTTCAGCATAAAGGAGCCTCATCTTAACAAGATATGGCACACCACCTCTTACGAATGCCACACGGGGCTAGAGCAGAAGCATGGGGACGCCTCCCATTTGCCCAGTAATATCACATCCCAGAGATGCTTGTTGGACATTCATGTTTCAGACCACCCCTCAGATCTGACTGAGAATCTCCAGGGATGACTCTGGCAATTTGTTCACAAGTGACCCAGGTGATCCTTACTTCATACATGCTAGGGAAACTGCCCTTCCGTGTCTGGGGATAAGCATGGTTTATTTCCCCACACCTTCCCCCCACCCCAGAATAACATAGTACTGCCTTCAATTAAATATCTTTTTAAAAAATAACGAATTACAACTATACCACTGTTATAATTTAAAATGCCCTTGTCTGAAGCATTCTGTACCCTGAATGGTTTTATTTCCAACAGTCTTCTTAAGGTAAATCCTCTCAGATTTCATTCCATGCATGCTTACCAACCAAGTAGCTTGTGTAAGGGCCTGCTCATACTTCTATTATACACACTAACAAAAGCTTTCTCTTTAAATGACAGACAGGATAAAATAATTTTTATGCTGCTTTAAAAATACTAGTGCCATATCTTGTTAAGATGAGGCTCAGATGAAGCAGAGAATAAATACAGGTGATGGGAGGAAAGAGTGCTTTTCAATAGAGGCTTTAAATGCAATTAACGAGAAAGCCACTTTTTATTTACAGGTTGCATCTTTTTTTGTTGTTGTTGCTTGATTTCTTGGTCTAATTCTGAATTTTTAAGAAGAAACTTTATTTTGCTTAATTTTTCCTGCTTGAATTAAAATATAGAAAAAAAGATACATTATAAGACTGTCACAAAAGATTTGTTGTAAACTATGGAATTTATGCTCTGTAAACTCTGAGTATAAAGACAAACAAACTCATAATGACAATTCTTGAATTCCAGAAATACTTTTCTTCCATTACAACCTTGTTCATTGCTCTTCTACTGACACTTTAGAGGCCAGAAATCCCATAGTTTATGTCAACATCCAACTGGATTTATTGTCGCTTTTTCTGCTTATTAAAGAGAAACAACATATACCAGTCTGGGAGCAATATGAACAATTTTTAAAAAATGAATAATATTCTACTCTTTTCCATTATTTAAACACTAATAGATGGAAGAGTTTGAATGTACAGCATATTAGGTTGATTATTATAAAGAATGAAAGCAGCACTTTTCAGGACTTTGAATCCAAAGCAGCCTTGAACTTGGGCTGTGGTAGTGAACACCAGCATTTCTGTAACTCCAGCAATGAAGTATGCTTTGCCCCCACAGAAAATGAAGAGGCCAACTGGGATGGTGCTGTATACATTCTGTTATTTTGGGCTTTTATTTCAACCGATGATAGAAAAGCAGTTTTCTCATGGTCTGGCTGTTTTTCATCCTACCTAAGATCATAAGTGAAGAAGTTGAAGGCATGCAACAGTTTGGAGAGCTAGTACTCCCATTTAGGGAGTTATTCTTATGCCCTTTTCTGTGAGTCAGGTTGGAATTTTCCAGCTGTTTTCTCCACTTACTACAAATCTCTGAGACCTTAGCAAATCCCTTTCGTTGGTAAACACTTCCTTTGTTTAATTATAGTCACATAACATGGTAGTTAGATGTGGGTTTGATATATCATAATTAATCCACAAGAGCCTGAAAACATAACATTGTAAGTTATTCTTTGAGACGCAGACAGAGTTAAGAGAGAACGTCTGATAATTTAAAATTTTAAACATTCTTAGATTTCTCCCTTTTCCGTCATTGCAAATAATCTTTCACTTCTCACTTCCACCTTTCTGCATTCATCTGAAAGGGATTGAAATACATGATATACCACAGTGCACCAACCAGGTATAGGAAACTCATTCCCCTAGCTGCTGGGAGTGTTGGTGATGCCAACACTCAGCTGAGCCCCTCTACAATAATTACTATTATCTGAAGTCTTGTACCTTTCTTGAAGGTGGACATTCTAATAGTCACAGTATTCCATTCTGTTTCCAGAACTGGAGTCCTGGTTCAGGTCCAGCTCAGAATGTATCTATTGGACTCATGGATGTGCTTAGTATGAGAAAGAAGCACAAATGCATAATTTAGATCACAAATGTGTAATTCCCATGGGCATATTTGGTAGTTGGCAGAACATATTGGTGCTATGACTTTTAGGGTAAGAATTATAATGGGAACATCAAAGTGTAATGGACAAGTGCAGCTAGCATGCCTTAAGGTCATGTTGACCTTGAGCTCATACCTCTCAGTAATGAGGGTTTGAGTCACCCACTAGGAAGTCAGCCGACTAAGAAAGAGGAAAATGGAACAGTTGTAGAGAAAGAACTGATGCTCAACTGTGGCATTGAGACCACTTGTAGTGGCAGGGCTTCAGTTTGTCCCATTAACCTTCCTCCATTCATTTCTCTAGGAAAAGAGACCAGACAAAATCCTTCAAGAGTTGGACTCAAAATAGAGAGAACAATTGAATCTTTATGGATGCTTTACTCAAATGGCAGGTTATATACCCTCAAAACTGTCATATCTCAAATATAACTTTTTTTATATGGAGAAGGAAAGTGTAGGTAATGGGTTTGGAATTCAAGAAAAAGATTAAGTAGAAAAAAAATATATAGTCCAGCAATTTTCTGAGCATTCCTTCACGTACTGACCAGTGATTTTTTATCTTTGTCCTGGATGTTCTCTCCCTGGAGCACAATGGTTCAGATACCATCTTGATCACTTGCAGTCCTCTTGAGGTGCAAAGGTGGAATTGCTTGCAGGTCTCCTGAAGTCAGGGTAGGTCTGGTCACACATTTCAGTTCCTGGAACAATAGTTTTCTACATGCATTAATCACCAAGCCTATTAACTATATAATTGAAGTAAAACATTTTAACTTCTGGAGTTCCTCATCAAAACCAACCCTGACAATAGCTTGATCTCACACTTCTAGTTCACCAGAACTATGAGGAAATTAATTCCTATTATTTAAGCCAATCAATCCTTAGTACTTTGTTAAAGCATCCTGAGCAGACTGATATACCAAAGTAACAAGTCCTTTTGCCAATCAGTTGGTTTTTAGTCTGATTTCAACAACATTGAAAGAAAATCTAATTTAATTATCTGTACATTGATTATTTAAAATACTTTTGGTGATATTTGTGTGACTTTGACATATATCTTGAAGGTAGCTCAAAGATTGATTACTACTTGATATTATAATAACCAAATCTTCTCAATTCCCATATACTTAATGATATGAAGAATATATTTTCTGAGTTTACATTCATAGAAACAAAAAATAGGGAATGATAGTTAATCGTTTAATTCTAGTAATAAAACAATATTTATGTATTAATTAATTTAAATTCATCTTACTAAGAGATATTATTTTTGTGTTTAATAGTTTTAGAAAGTTTTAAAACATATTCAATGTTGTTTTGATCATTGTGTTCTATTATTTGTGAAGTTAATTCAGTCAAAAAATTATCAGAGCCTTATGATTACAGGACATTTAACAAATTAATTTTAATTTATCACTTTGTTTTTATTATAGAGAAGAAATGCTAATGACTGTCAAACTTAAAATAGATAACAGAAAGGTAAAATTCAGGAGAAACCTAGACTTTAAGAAGTAAAACTGAAAAACTTATACTGTTGAAAACCTTATTTTAGTGTTTCCTAAAAAAATTTTGGTGTTAAATTACTGTGCTATTCACATTCTATTGGAAACACCTAACAAGGTGATGTAATTGTTTTTATTTTAAAAGATCAATATTTACCACATCCTGAAAGTTAACATTACTTGTAATGAGGGTAAAACTTATTTGTAATTAGGGTGAAAATTTTAGATGGCAATTAAAAAATAAGGCAGCGGTGTACTTCTTTAGATTTGATAACTAAAAACGGAATTGTAGTCTCATAAAATATGCTTATTTTCAATTTTACAAAAGAATGCCAGATTGAATTCACATATATGGGCATGCTGCAGGGAGTATTTTTCCCTTCATATCTTCACCAACATCTGAATGACCAGATGTTGAACCATATTTTTTTATTTTACCAATGCGGATGTGTTATCCATTAGTGCCTTATTGTGCTTGTAGTTCGCATTTCTCTGATTACTAGTTAGATTGAGCATCTTTTCATGTGTTTGTCAGTCATCTGAGTATCCTTTACAGTAGCATGCCTATACAAAGCTTTTGCCTATATTTTTTTCTTTTGGGTTGTTTGTTTTTTTCTAATTGTTTTGGAGAAATTCAAAACATATTTAACATATTCTGGTATTAACTCTTTTTGAGTTATAATTGTTGAAGATACTTTCTTCCAGTTCATGACTAGTATTTTTATTCTCTTTATAGTGTTATGTGATAAATAGAAGTTTTATTTTTGTGTCTTTTTAAGAAATCTTTTCTTACATCAAAATCATAAAAATTATATTCTCTTTTGAAAGGTTTTCCTTCATATTTAATTCTTTACTAAACCTGTAATTGATATTTATGCTTGATGTATATGTATCCACTTTCATTTTTTTTGCCATGCAGATAAATGATTATTATAGTGCCAATTATTGAAAACCCTATCCTTTCTTTACTTATTTATCTAAAGATACAATTCTGCTGTAAACCAACTTTTCATATCTGTGTAGGCCTGTGTCTGGGTTCTCTATTAGTTTATAGACTGCTAGTAACTTGCTTCTTCCTGTGTGTCAGAAACAGTTCATTAAGCTTATTTCTTCCTAAGCACACCTTTCAACCACATTTCACAGCTCTCCTTTCAATTTAATGGAGCCACATGACTGAGTTCTATGTGGGATGTAGACAGAAGTCATGTCCATGACTTCTCCATCTGGTTCCTGAATCTCTCTCTTCTTGTCTGTGGCAGATTCAGAGGACTGAGTGGAGTATTATGAGTCAAAAGTCAATAGCACAGTCTAGGTGCGAGTCTGGGGTTTTCAATAGTTGCATGATGCTCATGACCATGTACAACTCCTTCCCTCATGTGCCACCAACATGCCTTGGGATTTTGTTTTTATCATTTGTTTAAATCAATATAGATCACTGAAAACTGAATGTAGTAGACCTAAGAATTTTATACTTATACATCCTTCTATGCAAATGGGAAACTGTCCATAGTGCAATATGAAGCTGACTCCTCGAGGATATAGAACTTTGGAGAAATAGATTCAGGATATTGAATTCATTTCTGTTATTAGTGCACGTGGGGTATCCCTTTCTCCACTGGGTGCTGGTGGTCAGGTTAGGATATCTTAGAAAAAGAATTTTCTAAGACTCTCACGGGAGAATCAGTGATTTTTATTTGTGTGAAGTTATAACCCGAGATTTCTTAAGTCCTATTTCCCTTTAACCAGTCCTGAAAAAGGTGAGGCTAGGGCTTTAGCAGAGCTAGAAGCAAAGCCAGTGTCCAAAGTTTTCCTTCCATGATGGAGCTGAGTCCAGCAGAGCATCAGGCTAGTTGCAATCCATTAGTCTACTGTGTGGGGTCCATGTGGCCATTGGCCATGAGGGCCAGTGCAGGGTGTGAGGGCCCTGCAAGCCAGAAGTGGACAGCAAGAGAGAAGGGCAAGAGGAACTTCCTTTGTTCAGGAGCTTACATATCCCAGATTTGGTATCTTACAGTGGCCTTGTCTATTTTAGCCAGTGACCTCTCCCAGGTGTGCCTAGCAGATAATCACTTTTCTGATGTTATTCAGACCTTACTGGGCATGTGTCTATTCTTTCTCTCTTCAGTCATTTTCCCCAGGATCGCCAGGATCTGCAGAGGACAGACATGGAGAGTGCTAAGCTGCAGCTTCCTGGCACAAACTGTATGTCTATATTATCCAGCTTCCTCTTTGCTCCTTTTCTATTAATTAATGACTGGGTTAATTACAATGGTATCATTACTATAAAATGGCATTTTTCTACTAATTAGAGGAAAATAAGGCATTTTGTTATTTTAAGAGGCCATCACACACTGTAGCTAACAGTTTTATTTCTCAATAAAGATAACTAGGACACAGATTAGAGTTTTGTTTTTAGGGCTAATTGTATAGGATAGGCATGAAGGTGGAAGGATTGAAATGCATCTTTTAAACATTTGGACTTCTTATTCTAAGCACAGCTCTGCTCCAGTAAATTGAAATCACCATAAGAATTGTACTTTGAATTTAGGACAAATGTTTCTGACATTGTTTTTGCAGACTCTTGGTTCTGTGGATGTGGTCTCTGTGCTGGTTTGGGCTTTTGGAGGCAGCAGTTGGCTTGATTTTCTACTCTGGCTCTGTTGCTTGACTTGGTGATATTGGGCAGGTTACTTAACCTCTTTGTGTCTGGTCATTTATCTATAAAATGGAGATGACAGTAGTTTAATTTCATAGGACTCTTGTGAGGAATGAAAAAATTTACATAAAGCACCTAGTACAGTGCCCACCAATTAGCAAGTCTTATTAAATGTGTTATGTAGTAAGAAATATGAGCTAATGACCAAAAATTTGAAATAGGACAGGTAAAATGAGTAACAGTGATACTAGAAAGATGTGATTCAAATAGAATATTCTGATAAAAATAAAAATGTACACTGATCTTACAATTTGATATATTTTGCATTTGGGCATTAGGAAAATGCATGAGTTGTTGTTTTTAAAGGTGGTTGCCAAAGGAGCTCAGATTATTGTCTTCCTATAAAATGTACTTTTGTATTTGAAAAAATTATGAAGCAAAATACTTAAGTGATAGATAAATGTTTTGTCATTTTCCTTCAAATATTGTCAAATATATTTTAGGGTGATCATTGAACAAAACTCAGAAAAGACAAAGAGGACAAAAAATTAAAAATATAGGATGCTTTATTGTAAAAAATAGACAAACTTTAATTTCCTTTAACAGAAATATTAATTAAAGGTCTCCATAAGCCATTATCACCACTTCATGAACATAAAGGACAACTGTTTAGAGGAAAAGGGACAACAGTTCTACATCCTGCTAGAGAAGCCTCGCCCACAGACTCACAGTGACCTTCAGAACCCTAACTAATAATAGACAAGCAAAACAAGGTTGACTTATGCTGGCCCAGTCCTAGAGAGAGCTTTATCATTTGAATAGTGAAGTTTTGAGTCACCTATAGGAAGAGTAACAGGATCTACCAGCTTTTGAGTTACACCAGGATTAAGCCATTTGTCCCTACCACCCTCAGGTACGTAAAGTGATGCTAATAGCTTGAACAGAAGATGTGAATAAGTTCCTTATTCATGACCCGAGAGTAAGGATGTGAAGGAGTTGCAGAAATGAACACTGTTACTTTCTCTCATTAGCATAAAAAAGACTAATGATCTAGGCAGTAAGAACAACAAAAATATAAGGCCTTTATTGTTCCCTAGGGATAGGTAACTTAGGTTGAAGAAAGCTGGGTTTCATCCTGGCTTTCATTCTCCAGTCTGTTGTAATAGACCCATCTTAATAATGAAAAGTGGTAGTCTATGGCTATCTCCTTTGAAGAATGGGTAAAGAGAGTTGAGCTCTTAGGAGAGGCCAGGAATGAGGTAACACTGACTGGTGAAAGGGTTCATCTGAGATTAAGCAATATGTAATAGTGAAAAGAAGCTAGATTATCAATGGGAAAGGGATGAGACCTGAGAATGCAAGTCCTATCTCCATATGCATTCACATAAAAAAAGAGAAATCAACTATTTGCAAAATAACAGCTTAATGTTTCCCATTTTTTCTAGTTTAAAGATATCATTCAATACTTGAGCACTAGAAAAACTGAGTTTATACTGTCCATGAAGTTATTTAAAACAATACTGTAGTTATTAAATGGCAGCTTCAGTTTATGCCACCTCTTTAGAACGGAAGAGGGGAACCCTGGCTGGTGTGGCTCAGTTGGTTGGTCATCTTCCTGTGCATGGAAGGTTGCTTGTTCCATTCCCGGTCAAGGCACAAGCCTGAGTTGCAGGTTTGATCCCTGGTATGGGGCTTGCAGGAGGCAGCCAATCCATGTTTCACTCTCATATGGATGTTTCTCTCTTCCTTCCTCTAAAAATCAATAAAACATGTTTAAAAACACATACTAAAGCAAACAAACAAAAATACCCAGAAGAGTAGAGAGAATGCAAAAACAAACAAACAGCGAAGTAATTCTTCTGTTCTCCTAATGGTTTCTTATTCACTCTTGCATGGGGTTAAGTGTATGTTCACAATTCTATTCTCCTGTATAAGCACCCTTCACATTAGGGTTGGGGCAGGAAATTGGTGGTGTGGGCTTCTGGAAGTTTTGATGGACTAAGCATCACTCAGTAAGATTCTGTGATTGCTAGGATCACTCTGAAAACTTACAGAAAAAAAGCAATATGAAAATCACACTAAACAAAGTTGGTTTAATAGTCTATCAGCAAGACTACATGGAAAACTTTGCGTAGTCAAATACAAAGCTAAAGTGGATGGCTCCTTTCTTTCCTTCTTCCATTCCATTCCATTCCATTCCATTCCATTCCATTCCATTCCATTCCATTCCATTTTGTTAAAAAAAAAAAGAGATATAATGCAGACACGGGGGTCATTTCTCAAAAGCCACAGAACAATCCTTTTAGTTGGGGTTGTTGTGACTATGAAATACAGAAGAACTTGATCTGGGTTTTTCGTTGAAAGCAGGCAGGGCAAACTACAGTGACTGAGCAGCTACAGAACTTTATTACTCAACCATAAAAAGGACCTTTTAAAATGTTTCCCTCTTAGCACTCTTCTATGACTGTCGTTCCAATCAAGGAGTAAAGCTTTTTCTTAACAAGCCGAAATCCTGAGCTCAGGATCAGAGTTCGTCTGAGGCTGGATGAGAAGCGACCGCGACTAAAGAAAAAGTCCCTGAAGCTGGTCCATGAGCAGTTCTCCTGCTTAAACACGAGTGTAAGCTCAAAAGTGGGCACCACGGTGGAGTCACACACAATCCTATCCAGCTTTATACATACATTGCCCACTTCCATGTTCACGTGCAGGACACACCCTCGCAGGCCGCAGGGCTCCGTGGAGGAGAGGCGGAGGACGTCCTGAGCGATTCTCTGGGTCAGTTTCTCAGGGACAAGGACTTTGGAGCAACCCAGTTTGGTTTGCTTGGATTTGGACAGACAGTTCTCCAGCATTTTGACCAAACTCTGGCAAGTTGTCTCCTCAAATATTACCTCATTGAGGTTGGGTTCAGGAACAACATAATCCCAGTAGTCAAAGTCTGTAGGAAATAGAAGTTTGAAGTAAAAAAAAAATAAATAAATAAATAAAGAAAACCAGGAGCAGGAAAAACATACCAGGATAGCAACATTGGTCTCTATCACATCTACCTGTTTCCAGTATTTATCCAATATTAGGTCAGCTGATCTCACTTTGCAGTAGAGCAAGTCATTTGACCTCTCATTTATGAAGTAAAGGTTTTGATAAATAGAGTGGATAGGATACAACCATTTTTTAAAATTTATGTGTACCTACACACAATCTTAAAGACTATGGATCAAAAATCTCTTGGTATCCTAGATTATTAGTGACTTTCTTTCATTTCTTGCTCCTTTACTTGCTTAGGAAACTTTTCTATCTATTTCACAGGGAACATGCATTACTTCTAGAGTAAAAATGGTTATATACATTTTTTAAAAAACCTTCTGACTCTAAGAATATATGAGTATATTGCTTTAAAATACCAAATTTTTGCTATTGTTCTTAAAGTGATAATTTTTAAGATGAATCTGAGGAGCTATATTAGTTATTATATTTGTTTCTTTCTTTAAAAGTCTTTACTGAAATGGCCTGCAAATTCCAATTTTAGCTTCAACCTCTTTGATTAAAAATTGCTCAAAGAAGACCTTTGAGGTCCACCAGGATATTTATAACTAGCTGGGTAGTTTTCCACGGCCAACCAAAACAAAATAGTCCTAGGAAAACAAAATTAGATTTGCGCAAGGAAAAGAGATAGGTCTGCATTTGGTCACCTACCTTCCAAATTAATCCTACCACTTGGCAAGATGCCATACACATAGTCAACTGGGTGCAGGCAGAGGTCCTGCGGCTCTCTTTCCTAAGCCTACCTACTTCATTCTCATTGGCTGTTGTGGTTTCCCCACATGCATATTCTCTTGGATCATTGTTTTTCTTTTCTTTTCTTTTTTTTGATAACTAAATAAAACACATGCAATCCAAATTATAAGGCCTCATATTCGGAAGATAGAGATTTTAGAGAGTTGGCCTATAAAGTTACATCAGCCACTTTGCCTTCTAAATGAGCAGGGCCCAAAGGTCTTCAGCCATTGGCCCATGCCCACACAGCTCCTCTAGGCAGAGCAACGTGTGAACTTAGAAACTGCTGCTTAAAATGGCAAGCGGCAGCATGACCAGCATCACTGCAGTCTTAAAATTGTCTTCTGGCATTAAAACAGAACAATGGCTAAATCCACAAGCAGAATACTACACAGCAAGAAAAGGAAACACATACTGATAGAAGCAACAACCACGGGAGAATCTCAACATAATCAAGCTGCAGGAAAGAAACCAGTTACAAGAGTACGTATTGTATGATTCCATTTACATGAGACTCCGGAGGCAAAAGTGAACAGGGGAGAGGGAGAGTGGGGAGTTGATGGCAAATAGGTACATGGGAATTTGGGGAGAGAGGTCATGGTAGTGACTACAGGGTGATTACACTTGTTGAAACATACATAACTGAACACTTAATATTCACCAAAACTTTACAACCAAGTAGGGTCAGGAACCTACACAACTTTACACCCCCCAAGAGCCTGTCAGCAACATACAAGATTTATACAGCCCTCAATGTTTGTTTGTTTGTTTGTTTATTTATTTACTTATTCATTTATTTATTTATTGTGCCCATTTTTGTTTCTCACTACCATGGTCAGAAGTTGCTAGAAAGCTTGTAAAGACGTTTCCTCAGATGGATTTTGTGGCAGCTCCCCCGAGGAAAGGGGCGACACCGCCTACCTGCCAATCCGATCCCATCTATAGAGGGGCTGCACCTTCGGATCAGAGAGAGGCGGGCTCTGGGAAACTCACCATTTATCAGGCTCCCCGGGTAGAAGCCGTGGTCCAGCAACTCTGAAATGCTGCCCGGGTTCTTAGTGCTCAAACTGCCAGTTGCAACCATGGTCAACGGCTCCGTTTCCCTCGCGGGGCAGAACGGCCTGGGGCGCTGGAGAAAGTAGGCAACAAGGACAGATTTGCAAGAGCCAGAAAGAAGGTGCAGAGGCTCCTAACATGCCCCGCGTACCCAGAACGAATCAGCCCAGCACTCCTTTTCCCAAGGGAAGGAACCGGTCCCTGCAACTCAAGTTTGCAGTCTCGCGAGCGGAGACGCCAACTTCTGCCACAACCTGAAACTCATTCAAAGTTAGCCGACTTGTCCCGCGGAGCTCAGCCCTCTCCACCGCCCCGCCGGGGCACCACAGGCCCCCGCCTCTGCGCACCCCACATCCAGGCCACCGCCTGGCTCACCTGCCGGGAGTTGGCTGAGGCCGATGCCCTCGCTGATACCGCTGCGGGGTAAAAGGAATGAAGGGGTAACAGGAGGCAGACACTCTCCGCTGGAGCCTGCTCCCTCGGGGGGGCTCTGGGACCTGCAGACCCCAGCTGCGATCCGCACCCCGCTGGGTTCCAACCCACCTAGCACCCGCCCCACAGACTGCGCCGCCTTGGGGGCAGCGAGCACTTTATAGGCCCCGCGTCCTCACCCGGCCAGCCCGCCCCGCCTACCTGCCCGCCCGCCCCGGCCCGCGCCCCGCCCCTCCGCCGCTCAGGGTTGCATTTCCACCCCGACACTTGAGGCCTCCCTTAGGCGCAGCCACAGCGTTGAGCACGAGCGTGCAGCACTGTTGCAACATATCTGATTCCTGGGTGGGCCATGGGTTACCGTGACCACAATTCCGGGCGCACCACACGCCCCCAAACTGACCGCTCCCCTTTGCCACCAACCTGGGTTCTTCGGTGCCACTCCTCCGCCCGCGCGCGCTCCCGCGCTCTCACGCTGCGAGGCCTTGAGATTCCGTCCCGGGCTGGGGGAAGCTTTCGGCCCTTTGTCTATTACCGTGACCCGCGGCTTTGCAGGGTCGCACGGAACACGTTGCTTGACTCTGCTGCCAGGTTCAATGAGCATCATTGATGCCCTTAGTTCTGGCCTCTTAACCAAGAAAACGCTACCCCGCGTCCCTGTCCCGCTTCTCCGGAACGCGGTCAGTTCTAGCTTTCCTTTCAGGCATCAGAGGCTCTCCACATTTTAGGAAGGGTCCCCACCCACCGCACTCCCGGGCTCCCCGCACGCTCTGTGCCGTTTCATCTCTGACTAATGCGCTTTCTCCGCGAGAAGGGTGAGCCTAGTACTCTTCTAAGGAAACCTGGCTCCTGGACGGCCGGGAGGTTGAATGAAGGAGAGTGTGCCAAGAAACTAAGTAAAATCATTAGTGGGATAGCTGCCTCCTCCACCCGCCTGGTGGTGGGGAGCATTCGTCATTCCAAGAGGCAGAAGTTCCTGGCGAGCCCTGTCAGGGGGAGGAAGAATTTGGGTTTGGGAGGTGGCTTTGGGCAATGAAGAGACAGCGTTAGGGTGATCGATTCTGTGAGGCCCGATGCGCAGCTCTGAAACAGAGGGACAGAGGAGCCCAGGAAAGAGTCAACAACCCATTGGCAAGAAGCCAACCGTGTTCTCCTGCAAAGTTTCTGAGCTACCTTTTTTTCCTGCGTTGGTAGGGCACGATCTGTTCAGAGCGGCCATTCCCAATGACGGTGGTGGGTCCAGGGAAGGAAAGGATGGGGATGCCTGGAGGGAAAGACTTTCAGAGTAGGAGGTTTCTAGTGTTGGCTCCCAGCCCTCTAGGATTACTAGTACTTTGTCACTGGTACAAGGATCTGCAGGTTAGGGCCTTGAAAGGTTCAGCTGTCCAGGCTAAAAACTCAAGTCAGAAAAACAACAGCAGAAGGAGTAAGGAGGGTGTGATAAACAGATCAGTGGGAGGACATTGGGAGGCAGAGCAGCAGAAATTAAAGCCAGCTTGGCAGTCGATTTTTTAACGCAACTCGGGCAGCTGTACTGCCTTGAAGGTCAGGCCAGCCTAGGAAGGAGATGTTGATAGGCTGGTCTTTGAAAGCAGATTGCCACTTCTCTTTCAATAATAGAAAAGTGGAAATAAGCAAGCCCGTTTAAGCGAGTGTGTTCAGGACCCCTGGATGTGGGCCCCTGGTCAGATTCAGATGTCAGCTGCCTGGCAATGGGAAGGAGGGAGAGTAGGTTCAGGCAGAGCTTCCTTTCCTTACCCTAGGGGCAATATTAATGAGTCTGCCTCTTACCTGCCTCCAAGGAGAGTTGTTATGATTAATAATTTAGGATTAATGGGTGGACTGAACATGCACAGTGAAATAAAGAAATTGCCCATTTCAATTTACTTAGGGTATTTAGGCATAACTCATAAATTAAGAACTCCCAAGGAGCCAGAAAGATTATGCTTTATACTCTCAGCTCACTTAACTGAAATTTTGCAAAGCCCTTTGGCATTTTATTAAAGAAATAATTTACCTATGTTACAAAATACTTTAAATAATATTCTTTTAGGCTGAATGGGCCTTGCTTTCAGGAAATGCAGGGCATAAGAAATGATTAATGTGGAACACATATCTGGAATAAGTAGTGAAAATTGTCCTTTTTGTTTTAAAAGGATAACAATCCTTTCTGTTACCCCCAGTTTGCATCTTTGCAGTGTTTCATAAACAGAGCTGATTTTTAACAAGGAAGCATAGAACAGAATTAGGGAAAAGGAAGTGCCGTGATAGTGTTGCCATTAGATGACATACTTTACTGATTAGATTTTTTCATGATGTCGATACAGGAAATTATTTATAACTGAAAGTTCATCACATTGGTGAATTTCAGGTATTTATCAGGTGCAGTGATGAAGCATGTTACATTGCTATTTTATTTTATTTTAAATATTTTAATCTTTATTGTTCAGTTTATTAATTACATTGTTCCCCCCTTTTTCCCCCTATAGTTCCCCACAACCGGGTACCCATCCCACCCTCCGCCCTCACCTCCCCCCGACTGTCCTCTCCCATAGGTGCATGATTTTTGTCCAGTCTCTTGCTGCACCTCCCACACCCTTTTTCTCCCCAAGAATTATCAGTCCATTCCCTTTCTATGCCCATGAATCTCTTATATTCACCAGTTTATCCTGTTCATCAGATTTTTAATTCACTTGATTTTTAGATTCATTTGTTGATGGATGTGTATTTGTTGTTCATAATTTTTATTTTTACCTTTTCTTCTTCCTCTTCTTAAAGAATATCTTTCAGCATTTCAATATAATATTGGTTTGGTGGTGATGAATTCCTTTAGCCTTTTTTTTTTTTTTTTTTTTTTTTTTTAGCTGCGAAGCACTTTATCTGACCTTCAATTCTGAATGATAGCTTTGCTGGATAGAGTAATCTTGGTTGTAGCTTCTTGCTATTCATCACTTTGAATATTTCTTGCCACTCCCGTCTGGCCTGCATCGTTTCTGTTGAGAAATCAGCTGACAATCGTGTGGATGCTCCCTTAGAGGTAACTAACTGTTTCTCTATTGCTGCTTTTAATATTCTCTCTTTGTCTTTTGCTCTTGGCATTTTAATTATGATGTGCCTTGGTGTGGTCCTCTTAGGTTTCCTATATTTTGGGGTTCGGTGGGCTTCTTGGACTCCTAAGTCAATTTCTTTCACCAGGTGTGGGGAGTTTTCAGTCACTATTTCTTTAAATAGGTTTTCATTGTCTTGCTCTCTCTCTTTTCCTGGCACCCCTATAATTTGGATGTTGGTATGCTTGAGGTTGTCCCAGAGGCCCCTACACTATCTTCAATTTTTAGATTCTTTTGGTTTCTTGCTTTTTCAGCTGAGTGGATTTTGCCTCTTTGTATTTCAAATCTTTGACTTGGTTCTTGTGGTCCTCTAGACTACTTTTAGGTCTTTGTATAATATTTTTATTTCAGTCAGTGTATGCTTAATTTCTGGTTGGTCCTTTTTCATATCCTTGTAGGTCTTGTTCATTTCCTCGTAGGTCTTGTTCATTTCCTCATAGGTCTTTTTCATTTCCTTGTAGGTCTCGGTCTTTCCTAGGAGCCTCTTGAAAAACCTTATAACTGTGGTTTTGAACTCTATGTCCAGTCGTTTTTTTTCTTCCATTTCTTTCACATCTGATTTCTTTCCATGTCTCTGCATGGTGGCTGCTTTCCTGATTTGGTCGATTAGCTTTGTGTGGTAGACGTCTTACAAGAGACAGTGGCTCAGCCTCCCCAGTTACCTGAGGTGGATATGGGTTGCACAATCTTGTTGAAATTAAGCCTAGCTTATTGGTTTGACCTCCAGGCCAATTGGCTGTGAGGTTCAGCCATGCTGAGGTTGGATGGGCGGAGTCTCTGGTCTAAGCAGGCAGTGTCATCTCCGCCCTATGCAGCACCTGGGTCTCTGTGCCGGGTGGTAATGGCTGCATTCACCTCTGAGAGAAAGCTGCCGCCAAGCTCCACCCACTGCCGGACAATTCAGTCTCTCCCAAAATGAGTCTGCACACCCAACATCTCACCCAGGGTTGTAAAACAATGCAGTCTGGTGGTTTCCTGAACGAGAGAGTAAGTCATGAGTCCTCTCTGCGCGGTCACACAGCTCTGCTGTTCCCAAGTTTATGTGCACTCTCCCCAGGCTTGCCCTCTCCACAAGCTTGCAGACCCTTGCTGCGCCCGAGTTTCAGCGTGCCTCCCCACTGTCCAGTTTTACCCCATATGTTTGTGGGTTCCCCGGACTTCGCCCAGGGAATCAGTGCAGTGGGATGCCTTTGTCTCCCCCGTTTGAGAAAACCGGCTGGGTTTGCAGCTGCCTGCCCTATCCGCTCACCTGCGCACACCTCCAAACCTCTCTCTACGAGTATCTTCAGCTCTGCCCTCCGCCCCTCCACTGAGTCACAGTGTCCTATCTTTACTTTTATTTGTGGAATTTTCACTCAGCCAGCTTTCTGATGATTCTGGATGATGTTTGTTCTTTTGTTAAGTTGTAGTTTTGAAATTGCTGTGTATGGCAGCAAGATAGGTGTTCACCTATGCCGCCATCTTGGTTCCTCTCATTGCTATTTTATTATATCCACTTAAAATAGTTTATGAGGATGCTTACTTGGAAATAATAATTGTATATAAACAAAAATCTAATTGATTAAATAATTTGATACACCAATGTATTATAGCAAACTACCAAAATCATAAGCATGCTTGCTTTTTTTCTTACTATTTAGTCATTCACCTTCTTACAAAAAAAGTAAAGAAATAACAGTAATATATAACAACATTATATTCATCTGATATATATGCAAATATTTAAATTGTAGGCCTTTTCCTGTATGAATACTAGTATAGTATAGTACTCATAATATCATTCTTTAAATCAAGTATAAATTCAGAAAACCAGGGATATTTCAATAAACAAACAAAACTATGGTGCTTTAATGTATTATTATAGGAAATATTGGTATCAAGTGTATTCATGATTTGGAACGTTGAATATTTATTATATGTTTCACCAGTCATTTTTTTCTCTTATTCAGTATTAGCTTGAGATCTTATCAATACATTAATATTCAGTGCATTGCCTATTTCATTTCATTAACTTTGACACTAAGGAATGATTTGAAATCATTGACTACAGAACCACTTGATTGTTTCAAGATATGTATGACCCTCTGTTAACCTGCTGGATGAGATATATTTTATCATTATTTTTGTCTTTGAGGATGCTCCAACCAATCATTTTAATTTAAGAATTAAATATGCGATATGAGTCATTCTGTAGAATGATAAGGGATTTGCCATAGGGTAACTTGGGAACTTATTAGGTATAAGACAAGAAAAAAAGCCCTGATATAAAATAATATGTAATAGCTGCTGCTGTAAGCGGAGGGAATCTTCCAGTAGCAGAACGCATTGCCTTTCTAAGTTTGAACAGAGAAATGGTTACCATAGTGACTTATCTCTTAAAATAGTTGTACAATTTTTTTTCTTTTTAAGAACAATGTTATATATTATCTTCCCATAAAGAAAGCTGATATGTTTTAAATGCACATAATCTCTATTTCTTCTTGTTTATGCAAAGATTTATAATTTAGGTGCCCACATAAGAGAATGTCAGCCAGGAACATGGAGTAGGTCCTTGACATTTTTCTAGGGATAAAAATCTTTGCAAATCCCAAATTTAAGAATACCACCATAGCGCCATTTTTTTCCTAGAATTCTTATGTGCACAAAAATAAGAAGAGAAGAATAAAGCTATATGTTCATGTAGGTGCTGTACCTTTATTGGTATTCCACTCTATACCAGCCAAATGTCCTATTCTGAAGGATAACCTTTGCATAGCGTTTGTCATTCACATTTGTGTCCCAGAAAATTACACATTGCTTTATACTATAAACCTGTGGGGTAGCACAAGAATAGAATTAAAACCAAGAATGTCAATGTAGAGAATTCTGTGAGTAGTCTTTACAATGTGTCTGACCCCATTCTGTAGATGGAAAGCATATTAAGAAGTCTGAGAAAGTCACAGATACTTTTCTTTTTTCTTTCTTTCTTTTTCAACTTTCATGGTATAGTATTTAGATGCATGGCCTATGGGGCCTGGCTTCCTAGGTTCATATACCAGCAACGACACAAGTTGTACAAACTTTGATATGACACTTAACATGTCTCTGCCTCCATTTCTACCTTTAAAATAGGGATTACAATGACATTACCTCATAAAAGGCTGTTGTGGAGATTAAATGAGTTAATATTCTCCATGATTATAATTATCATTATGAAATTTTCTCTGATTTAAAAAAAATCACCAATGCCCTGGTAACATTTTTATGAGAAGGTAGCTAGGGGAGTGTTTATATGTTATTTCAGGGTGTGTATAAAAATGTATTATTTATAATAGGGGCCCGGTGCATGAAATTTGTGCACTGGGGGTGGGTGATCCCTCAGCCCAACCTGCCCCATCAATGGGGCTGATGGCTGGCTCTGCCCTGGCTGCCTCGGCCCCGCACCCCTGGCCCTGGCCTTAGCCCTGGCCACTAGTGACCGCCTGGCCCCTGGGACCCTGTACTTGCCAGATGCCTCGGCCCTGCTCCTCCAGCTCAGGCCTTAGCCCTGGTGGCAACTGCCCAGCCCCAGGGGCACCCTGCACTTGCGGTGGCCTCGTGCGCCACTGCTCAGCCCCACCCCCCATGCCTCACGCCGCTGCTCAGCCACCGCTTGGCCCTGCTGCTTGGCCCCACCACCCATGCCTCGTGCTGCTGCTCAGCCCCGCCACACGGCCTCACCCCTTTGCGCCTTGCGCCATTGCTCGCACCGCAGCTTAGCCGACCCTTGTGCAGCTGCTTCAACCGCCACTCACACCGCCGCTTGGCCCCGCCCTCCGTGCCTTGGCCCTGCCCCCTGCACCTCATTAGCCCCGCCGTCAACCTCGTGGGGGCCTGAGCTGGGCCCCCCCCCCCCCCCCCAGGCCTTGTGCACTTGCACTTGCCAGCCACCTTTGCCCTGGCTGCCAGTGAATGCCAGGCCCCGGAGTGACCCCCACCTCCCTCCATGCTTGCTGGCTGCCACACACATGCCTCGGCCCTGCCCCCTGCCTCGGCCCCGACCCCGTTTCTGATTGGCTGGTGGGTATGGCTGGAGGGCATGGCTTGTGGGTGTAGCGAAGGTATGGTCAAATTTGCATATTACTCTTTTATTTGATAGGATTCTTTCACTGGTCAATCAATATTCAGTAAATATTAATTGAAAATTAATTATCCATTAGGCACTAAAACACAAGTCTCTGATTTCCAGGGAGGTTATAGTTTAGAAAAGACCGTAGACAAATAAACAGATTACAATTAGTCTTATAAGTTAGGGACAGTACAATGATATAAATATGAATCTATTTTGAAGAAAGGTTTATAGCCTTGCTACTCATGGTTTGTTTCCTGAACTAGTAGCATGAACACCACTTAGGAGCTTGTAAGAAGTGCAGAACCTCAGTCCTTAACCCAACTGAAGTAGAATCCACTTTTTAGAAAAGATTCCTAGGTGATTCATATTATATACAATTAAAGTTTGAAAAGTACTGATTTTTAAAGAGAATAAACAATAAGACCACCTAAACATTTGTAAAACCTTTTCTGAGAAAATTAATAGAAATATTTATTGATTTGCTACACTATGCAAAGCATGGCCTTGATGAAAGGTGGGTTCCCAACTTCGTCCTTGTGTTGGTGGAGTCTCCATAGCTCCAATCAGACATACTGGACCTAATGAATGTAATCAGTTCTGTGTGGCTCTTTGCCCTGGGATTTGGCTCATACAACCATGCACAGCTATGTGAAAATAGACCAGTTTTTTTTTTGAGAAGACTGTATTCTTTAAAAATAAAATCCTGTGTAATAAACTTGAAACACTCTTAGACCATAAATTATTTTCAATCTTGATGAAATAGAAGCCAATTATGTAACATCAGGAATGGGCTTACATTGCAGAATCTATTTAAAATGATTGATCTGTGGAAGGTTGTACTTGGAAACAACAAATCTGGGAGGAAGGGGATAATATATAGAGAGATACATATCTTGTTACTTCCAAATTTACTGGAGAGAGTAAATATAGTTATGCAAGTATTCAACTCCTCTGCTATAATTATATCATAAAATATACTTTAAAACATTGACTTGACTTTTTGAAATATTGTGCTGGTAATTAAGAATTATTTTTCAAGATGATATACTTATATTATGGTGGGGGCTCTAAATCACAAATTGCTAACACAGCCTTTCAGGATATGTCAGTATAGCTGTAAGGGCACTGGAGTGTGTTCAGTTGTGTGACAGTGTTAATGCATCATATGCAAGCTAAGGTATAAGCAGTACTTAACAACCTAATTTATAGCTAGACATCATTCCCTTTTCAGTAGGTTTAGATGTTCATATGCTAACCATGAAAACTGTGCTCACTTCTGTACATGTAGCAGAGCAGTGCACCTTAATGATTTGACTTCAGGCTCTAACTCAACCCAACTGGGCCACAAATTCTCGTTGGGCCACAAGAAGGCACTGTTAAATTAATTGAAATCCTTTGGATCTCAGCGTCCTCCTTTATAATATGTAAGATTCAAAGAAACAATATTTGTTGAGTTTCTGGCACCATGACTCCTCCATGTTAAGCGTTCTGTCAAAGGTGTCTATCCTAAATACACATGGCCTATCTGAGTTTGTTCATGTGAATGCACATTCTCTTGCAATAAATAATTCATCAAAGGCTCTGTTGAATTTTTCAGGATGGCAGTAGATTTTACTCTGTACATATGGATTATAAAGAGGGTTTAGCTAGAGTATTAGGAGACCTGGCCCCACATACAGCCTTTATACTGACTTGATCTCTGACTTTGGACAGGATGAGTCTCAGAATCACCTAGGAGATTTGAGAGACTAAAAGGAGATTTACCCAGGCCAGAGAAAGAGAGTTATCTGTGGATATCAGAGCAGTAGAGACTAGGCTTTTGATATGTCTAAAATATAGCAAGATGCTGGAGAGGAAGTAGATAGGTTTTCCATATTTGGAAAAGATTCCTGTTGTGCCCTGAAAAATCACACAGAGCAGCAGGAAATGGCCTTGCTGGGATGCTGAGGGCTTGGATGGCAGACATCTTGGTTTTAACCTGTGGGCAGGCAATGACTAGAGGGAGGCTGTCTTCATCTCCTGAAGCCTCAAAAATGCACAGGATTTAAAATCTTGACGTGAGATTGAGTCTATGGAGTAGGAGAATCAGGATGGTGAGAAGAGAGAATAGTTGGCATTACATTTACCTATTCCTCAGTAGAATAAAGATAAATATCAGCTATTAAACTAAACAGCAAACAAGAATGCAGAATGTTGTTTTATTGAACAATCAGTGTGTGAACTAAGATTGATATTATTTACATCTATCTACCCACATAGCTATAGCCTTACTTCTGAAAAACATTGAAATTTTTCTCTTTTTGTTCAATTTACACATCCTCAAGCAGCTTTTTGGAAAGCTCCACTTTTAGCATTTATTATCCAACTTCAGATTTCCATAGCTAGTACATTTTTAGTTTACCCATTATTGATATAGTGTTGCCTGTAAAGAAATCCATTACATAAAGTACTTCTTAAAAAGTATTTTAATGTATTCTATATTTAAAGTTACTATGAAAAATCATAAATCAAAAATACTTTTACCTTTTCTACTATAACCATTGTAAAGAGTTATGTAGGTAGAAACTAACAAGTGTAACTATAAAAATTTGCTTTAAAATAATGATTCTTACACTTTATCTTACTCTTAAGTAGTTCAAGGAAAGTGTTAACTGAAGCAGATCCAAAAAATTCAAAACTAAATAAGATAGTAATGTTAAAATAGAATTGACTTTGAATTTACAAATAGCCAACTTAAAAATTACAAAATGAAAATCAAATTTCTACTGCTGACTCTCATTCATGCCATTTTTTGCCCCTTGCAGGAAGGTAATGACTTATATTCTTCTTCTCTTTTTTTTTTTGGTGTGTGTGTGTGTGTGTGTGTGTGTGTGTGTGTGTGTGTTTTGTTTGTTTATTTAGTTTTCTAGAACTTCTTTATGGAACTAAAAGCACCTACTAACATATGTTCTCATTTCACTCATTTTTTACCCTGAAGGGAAATATTATACTTACATTTTCCACATTACCTTTTTGCACAGACAATATAGCTTAGAGATTTTCATATGAATACACAGTTTTATTTTTTCTCTTTCTTTCTTTTTTTAAATATCTTTTATTGATTTTTTACAGAGCAGAAGGGAGAGGGATAGAAAGTCAGAAACATCGATGGGATAGAGACATCCATCAGCTGCCTCTTGCACGCCCCCTACTGGGGATGTGCCTGCAGTCAAGGTACATGCCCTTGCCGGAATCGAACCCGGGACCCTTCAGTCCGCAGTCCGATGTTTTATCCACTGAGCCAAACCGGTCTTGGCTATTTTTTCTCTTTCTTTCCTCCCTCCAGCTCTATAATGTTTTGTTTTATAGATTTCCATTTAACTGGTACCTAACAGAGGGACATTTTCATTATTTATAGACTTTTATAATTACATACAGACATAATGGATAATCTTATTCATAAGTCACTTTAAATGTGGGCAAGTAAACCTATTAGATAAATTCTGAGAGGAGGGACTAATGGAGCAAAGAATAAATGCACAAAATATAGTTCTGAACAATCTTGATAAACTATCCTCATAGGGTTGTACAGTTTTGGGCACCCACCAATAAAGTATAAGAATTTTCTCATAGTCTCTCCAACATCATTTTGTAAACATTTTAAGCATCTACTATGCTCTTTTAATATAGTTTTAACATGCTCTAGAAACCTATTGGTTAGGGTGTAATTTCTCTCATTCTAGGTTGGAAAGATATTAATTCTAATTCTCAGGAAAACTAGAAATGTATCATATTCTTTCTAATTCCTAGTTTTGTGGGAAAACACTGGGGTTGTATGGTATATAATAACCATTATAATAATTTCACTGATTGGTCAACTTAGGCACCAAAAATATTGTGGGTTTCCCCCCTCCCCTATCACTCTATTTATATTAGACTAGAGGCCGAGTGCACAAAATTTGTGCACTTGGCAGAGGGAAGGGATCCCCTCAAGTCCAGCCTGTGCCCTCTCGGAGTCTGGGAGCTCTCAGGGGATGTCCAACTAACGACTTAGGCCTGCTTCCTGAAAGCCTTCAGTTATTCTTAGTGCTGCTCCAGAGGCAGGTGAGGCTTCCACCATCACAGGTGCACTCACCAGCTGTGAATCCAGCTTCTGGCTGAGCAGTGCTTCCCCTGTGGGAGTGCACTGACCACCAGGAGAAGCTCCTGTGTTGAATATCTGCCCCCTGGTGGTCAGTGCGCATCATAGTGACAAGTCATTCTGCTGTTTGGTCGATTTGCTTATTAGCCTATTATTATATAGGATTGTCAATCAGAGGTTTTGTTGTTATATGGGAACATTATTATGTATATTGAAGTCAAGGGCACTTAAGATTTCAATTAAGAAGTGAATCTGACTCAGCTGGTATGGTTGAGTATTGACCTATGAACCAGAAGGTCACTGTTCTATTCCTGGTCAGGGCACATGCCTAGGTTGTGGGCTTGGTCCCCAGTAGGGAGCTTGCAGGAGGCAGCCAATCAATGATTCTCTCTCTTCATTGATATTTCTCTCTCTCTCTTCCTCTCTGAATCAGTAAAATATATATATATATATTATATATAATATTATATGTATATATTTAAAATATATATACATATAATTATATGTATATATATATTTTAAAATGAGAATCTGCATCAGAGCAGAGAACAATACTTTTTAATATAAATCTTGGGTGTTGCCTGTAACTTGATTTTGATGTTCAAATAGTTAAGTGACATTTCTCTCTTTTTAACCATTGCAAAATTGTGATTTTTTTATAGCTCACTGTAGAATATTAAATTAAGTGCAGTTCAGTACATCAAATGTTTTGTGACTGTTACTGTTGAGGCCAAGTGAGAGCATGGGTTCTTGGTCTGCTCTGACCAATTTCGTAGCCACTACACACTTTGCTATTGAGCACTTTAAACTGTGACTGGTCCAAAGAGTCCAAAAATACATACCAGATTTAAAATATTTAATTGACTATAAAGAATATAAACTATCTCATTAATAATTATTTTATTGGTTACATGTTGAAAGGGTAAGATTGACATATTGTATGAAGGCCTTGGGTGGGCTAGAAGAGTCAGTGAGGGTAAATGGAGCACATATGTAATACTTCCAAAGGTAAAGATTTTAAACAATTTCACCTGTTCTTTAAAATGATTTTTAAAAACATGGCTACTGGAAAATTTAAAATGCTGTGTGTGACTCACTCTCATGGCTTACCTTAGGGCATATACAGCAATAGTATTCTAGAGTTTTGTCACTTCACTGCAGAAAAGAAACAATGGTAGATACTTTTATTTATGTGAGGATTTGAAAATTCTTAAAAGTATCTGAGGTAAGTGATAACTATTAATTTTGGGGACAGGTTTATTGAAATATATATTAAATATATTAGAATCCACTCTCTTTGGTGTAGAGTTCTACAAATTTTGAATGATCCATATAGTCATGTAACCATCACCACCACAATTATTATATACAGCAATTCTATCACCACAACATATTACCTTGTATGTATTTATTATCAACCTCTTGCCTCAGCCCTAGCCCTTGGCAAACAATTATCTCTCTTCCAGAGTGTTATACAAATGGGAACACATAGTATGCAGACTTTTAAGTCTCATTTCTTCGCTTACTGTAATCACCCAAGTTGTATGTATCAGTAGTTCTTTCCTTTTTGTTAGTACTACTCCATTACACAGAGGTACCATAATTTATCTGTTTGCAAGTTAAAGTACATTTGGATTGTTTCTAGTTTTTGATAATTATGAATAAACCCAGTTTATTTATTTGCTTACAGATTTGTGTATGAACATACTTTGTTACTTTTTGTGGATGAATACCCAGCATTGGCATTGCTGAGTCATATAATAAGCATATGTTTAACTTTGTAGAAAACTGCCAAAATATTTCCCCAAATGGTGGTTCCATTTTACATTAATAATATATGAGTGTTTTAGATGGGCCAAATCCCTGCTAGAATGTGGTACTGTTATCTAGCCTCCACCTTCACTTAAAAAAAAGTATTCCTTCAAGTTTAATAGGAATATAATGATATCTCATTGTGGTTTTAATTTTTATTTTCCCAATGATTCATGATATTCAACATCTTTTCATGTGCCCAATTTGCCATCTGTATATCTTCTTTGATGAAATATGTATTGCAATCCCCCCCCCCATTTTTAATTGGATTATTTGAGACTCAAGAGTTTTTTAATATTATTGAGAACTTGGGAATTATTATTATTTAGCCTAGAAAGTTCTTTATAAATTCTAGATACAAGTCCTTTAGAAGATATGTGCTTTGCAAATATATTTTCCCTGTCTGTGGTTTGTGTTTTTTTTTCTTCTAACACTGTCCTTTGAAGAAAAAGTTTGAATTATGTAGCATTCAATTTATCAATATTTTTGTGGATCATATTTTTGGTATCATATCTAAGAAATTAGTCTAAATCAAGATCACAAATATATTTTTCATATTTTTTTCCTTCAGAAGTTTTATAGTTTTACATATATATCTAAAACTTTTTGTATGTAGTATAGGTATGGGTTGAAACTTTTATTTTGTTTTGCATACAGATGTCCAACTGTTCCAGCAACACCATTTATTGAAAAACTGTCCTTTCTTCATTGAATTACCTTTGCATCTTTATAAAAAATATATTGACCACATATATGCCACTCTACCTTTGGTATTTATTGTATCCTATTAATATTTGTATATATCTATCCTTTCACCAATATCACAAGTCTTAAAATCAGGTAGTGTGAATCTTCTAAATTTGTTCTTCTCTTTCAAGATTATTTTGACTTTCTAGTTCCTTTGCATTTTAATTTGAATTTAGAGTTAACATTAACTTTGAAAGAAAATATCTTCTGAGGATTTGATTGGAAATACATTGAATCCAGTTCAGTTTGGAATGATTTGTTTCTCATATTTATTGAGTTTTCCAACATTGAGCATGATATAAACTTTTTAAATTAAGGTCTTCTTTGTTTTTTTTTCCATTAGATGTTTAAGTTTTTCAACATATAGAAACTATATTTTGTTAGGTTTTTACTTAAGCATTTTATTTTTGATGCTGTTTCAAATTCCCATTTCTAATTGTTCATTGCTAGCATATAGAAATACAAGTACAGAAATGCTATATAGAAATACAGAAATATAACATACAAAATTGATCTGTTTCCTTCATTCTTGCTAAACTCACTTGTTAGTTTCTACTAACTTTTAAATAAATTATTTTGGATTTTCTCCACAGAAAATCATGGTACCTACAAATAAAGGTGGTTTTATTCCATTCATTCTAATCTGTATGCCTTTATTTATTTGTTTTTTCTTCCTTTATTGCACTGACAAGAACCTCAAATGTGATGTTGAATGTGAATGGTGAGGGAGGACATTCATGCCTGGTTGGTTACCTGTTTCATGGGGAAAGCATTGAGTCTTTCATCAGTAACTATGAGGATAGCTGTAGGTATTTTGGAGATCCTGTCACATTAAGGAAATTCTTTCGTATTCCCTGTTTGCTAAGAGATATTATCATGAATGAATGTCAACTTTTCTCAAATATATTTTCTACATCTTTGAGATGGTCAGATGGTTTTCTGCTTTAATATGTTGATATGGTATTTTACTTCTATTGGTTTTAGAGTGTTGAACCAGCCTTACATTTTCTTAAGATCTATTATTATTTTTATATTCTTGGATCCTACTTGCTAATATTTTGCAGAAGGCTGTTGCTTCTACTTCATGAGGGATATTTCCTAGAGTTTTCTTTCTTCCTTCCTAAAATATCTTTGTCTGGTTTGGGTATCAGGGTAATGTTGGCCTTATTAAATGGCTTATTCAGTGGTTACTCCTATATTTTTGGTCTAAGTTTGTGTAGAACTAGCGTTAATTCTTTTTTTCGTTTCATTTCAAATATCATATACTTGGAAGACCTGGCTGGGTAGCTCAGTTTGTTAGAGCCAAGGTTGCAGGTTTGATCCCTGGTGAGGGCACATACAACGATCAACCAATAAATGAATAAATACATGGGACAACACCTCTCTCTCTCTCTCTCTCTCTCTCTCTCTCTCTCTCTCTCTCTCTCTCTCTCTCTCTCTCTCTCTTCCTGTCTCTCTCTTCCTCTAAAATCAATAAAAAAATCACATCCTTGGAGAATATGTGCATAACATCTCAATCTCAATTAGGTGTCCTCTGTTATAAACTGTGGTAGTGTCATTATAGATTTTATAATAAGTTATAATTATATAATTATTTGAGGTTTATTTCCCTAATGTCCACATTCTGTTTTAAAAGGCCAGGCTCATCTGTCCCCTTCACCACTATATGCTCATTGCTTAGCAAGTGTCTGACAGCTAATAGGTGCTTAATAAATATTGGCTGAATAAATTCATGAATCTCTAGGATTTAATGAATATTCTTACTTATTATTCATCATTACAATGTGAACATTATACCTATAGTTGCTTTCAATGTATTTATGTAAACTTCTTACAATGAACAGAAAATCATTTAAGACATAATCTTACGGGTATTAAAACTGCATAATTATAAGCATAACAATTTATACTGTGGAGTCAGAATTTCTATATATTAACTTAATCCTGATGAAAATGCTTTTGTATTTCCAATGTGGTTTGATAACCTAACACTTTGTGAAATGCTAGATCTCATATTTAATCTTAGCATGAGAAAGAGAATTTAGTAGAAATTATATTTCAGTTACTTAGCTTTAAAGATTAAATATATATAATTAAAAATTTAATGTTATATATGTTTTATAATACTCTGGATATATGTTAATTTTTCTGTTTTTAAAAGTAAACCAATTAGATATACTTTGGTAATGCAAAGAGCAAATTGGTCAGAACAGGAAACTGCAGAGCATATGGTTCAGATTCTGGGCTGCAGAAGCAGCCTTTCCTGCTGAGTCTTGGGAAAACATCCAAGGAAGGGTTATAATTCTAGTAGCTTCCATTTTACATGATCTTTCAACTTGTTTTCAGTCTAATTTTCTCTTTTTCTGCAGCAACAGGGTTTTGGAAGGTGAAAGAGAAGTGATGCAGATGGTTAGCTAACTAAACATTTTATAGAAGAAACAATAAAATCTAAATTCAAGCAGAAATAACTTTCCCTGGACAGTCAACTTTGATTTATTAGTTCTTTCATTCTTTTAACAAATGTATCAAGTGCTTGTAGGAACTGGGAATAAAATGGAGGGCAGCCTAAATGTAGACTTGTCTTCATAGAGCTTACATTATAGTTAAGTAGGAGAATAAGCATAGTACACACAAATAACAGCAGGCAGTGTTACATTCTTTGATAAAGGACAAGAGTGCAAATGGGAGTATGTGGGAATTCTTTTCATGTCCCAAGTGTCCAGGGTTCCCACATCAAGATTCAGGATCTGGAGAAGGTTGCAGCCAAATGAATAGAGACTGGAAAAGCATCAGTTTGGGAATCATGGGGACCAGGTGTGAGTCTACCTCTAGGGGGAGGACACCACCAGCTCTGACCTTGCTATCCCCTTTTATTAGGACTACTAGGGGCCTGGTGCATGAAATTCATGCACTGGGGGTTGGTGGTCACTCAACCCAACCTGCCCCCTCTCACATACTGGGAGCCCTCAGGGAATGTCCAACTGATGACTCACCCCCAGCCATTGCCCTGCTCAGCTCAGCCCCAACTGCCTGTGACCACCCAGCCCCAGGAGCTGGGTGCTCGCTGCCACTTCCGCTCACAGTGCCCGAGGGCCGGGTGCTCCCTGCCGCCGCCACCACCACCGCTGCTGCTGCTGCTGCTGCTTCCCCTCACAGAGCCTAGGGGCTGGGAGCTCGCTGCCACTGCTATTTCATCTCCACTCCTTAGATCCAGCGCTCACGCCACTTGACCCTGCCCCCGCTCCTGACTGGCTGGTAGGATACCCAATCAGTAGTGAAGGTATGGTCAAATTTGCATGTTTCTCTTTCATTATATAGGATGTGATATATCCATGTCTTTTAGATCAGGAAGTCCCAACAATGGAGTCAACCAGCAAGAATTAACATAAGACTAAAAGTGGCAGCTGCTTCAGCTACCAATGTCTCCCCTAAGCAGTGAGTGAATAGTTCAGACTTAATAGCCATTAAGGCTGACCAGGTTTCCTGTTTGTTCTATTTACGTCTCTATGGGTGAAGCAATGGCTGGTTTCCTGCATCACCCCCCTATCTTTCCACTCTTAAAAATTCTTGCATCTGCAGACCAGAGTCCTAGTTTCAATGTCCAATAGTTATAAGTCCCAATATCGATGGTCAACAGTTCCTTATGTGTACATGTCTGCAATGGTATCTGGATGGTGGACAAATGGTGGCAATGTAGGTCCTACCCTCTCTGGTTTGGTCCTGAGCAACCTTCAGTGATGCACAGCTGCTGACTGCCAGCATGGCAAGGAGTTGTCAGCATCCTTCATCTCTGGACTGTTTCTCCTCCTGTCTTCATGGTTGGAGCAGACATGTCAATTCCTCTCTGTTGCAGGCATCCACATGGTTTTGAAGTTGTTTCCTGAAAATACACAAGCATATTCTCGATTAAAAGTTAATAAAGGAATCTTTTGACGTGGTATCCTATTTGTTTTTTTCCAAATGATTTTCCTTTGGGTTACTTTGACATCATGTGTGTTTTCCATGGGTGTCTTACTGTTAGGATTACAAATGAAAATAATTTTTTAAAGTAAAAAAATTTTAATGTACTTATAGGAATAATTTTTCTTGCATGATATTGCTCCACTATCCCCTTTTTTTGTGAATTAATGGAGGCTTTTGGAAACTTTATAATGCTGTTTTGCTAACTTTAAATTTATAATTTTTTAACACAATAGGTTCATCGCATGACAAGCAATCTTACTATGAGATGAACTACCAATAGAAATTTTAGTTAATACTTTAGGAATAGCTTTTTATCCAGTACAATTAAATTTCCTAGAATTTTCACTTATTTCCTTTAGCCAAATTAAATTAATCTGAAAAACTTGACTGCTATTTTACTGTCAAATTTAATACTCTAACAAAAATCTTAGTTTACCCTGTAAATATTAATGGAAAGGATTGTTTGCATTCTTGAGTAGGCCCTGAGCAGTCCTAGTGCTAGATATAAGGTAGCTGCTGTTAGCCAAGTTTCTGTTTGTTGCCTTGGTCCCGATCTGGGCTGGTCCAAATCTTTGTCTGTTACTCGAGTCCCGATCTGGGCTGGGCATGGAAGTGAAGCAGCCACGGGGCAGGAGACCTCCCTCATTTAATTTAGCCAGTGGCTACAGAGGTTATGTTATTAACTCTTAACCACCATCTTTCACCAAAGGAGCCAGGAAAGAGAGTAGAGTTGCTCAACACAGATATATGATTGCTGTTTTCTGTAAGGGAAACAGAGCAAGCACATATCTCTTCAATTGTGGGTCAATTATTACCTAATTGGGAACACCAGAAGGACATGTAGACATAGAATTAGAATTCCTCATTAGGGATTTCTGAATTGTTATCTATGTACACATATTTTCAGAACACTGAGTTCATAGCTCAACATTTTTTCTGAGTGGAGTTTGGTATGTTTATTGAATAGCATAATGGCCTAAACTCTGATCTTATTTTTTGCTTTTGCAGCAGCAAATCAGAGATTTTACAGATCTGCATGATTACTAGTTACATGATTCTGCTTCCTCTCATTCATAACATTTTAGATTATGCATTGCCTATAAAATACATTTCTTAGAAGATGAATTACCTTTTATACATCTACCTTTCAAAAAAAATAAGCATACTTATGTGAGATTTCTTCCTGGGATGAATTATTCTTTAGAGTATGTACTTCAAAGAATTGCCACAGTAAGCCCATCTGGGAGGAAATGTTGGCTTGAGTCCCTGCTTGGAAGCCCTGACCTTTGTACCAGGGATGCAACAAATTCTAATATTTTATTTGCTGATTCAAAGTTAAGGAAAACCTCCTATAGTCCCATCTTATTGTCAACCCCTCCAAATCTGGGAAAAAGGAGAAATTGTACTGTAATGGAGTTCTATAAAGTAAAATTAAGAGTGAACAAGGAGGAAAAGAGGGGGTCTCCTTTCATCCACTCCACTTTCATTTAGCTTGTGAAGGGGCCCAGACAGTCAAGACAGCATGATACTGACTGAGCTGTCATACTCATTCTCTTATATATTAGAATTGCCTTTTAAAAACATTAAAAGTGAGAAGAAAAATATCAATGATTGACAGTCTGACAGGACTGGTTGACGCAGCTACTAAGTCACCAATTTGCCTCATTTCTGTAAGAAATCCAGCATCTGATAATTAGATTTTCTTTTGGAAGTTGAGTTGGTAAAAGTAGGTCAGTTCCCTTGGACTTTGCCTCTTCTTCCAACAGCGAGCTTAGGTCTGACATAGCACTATTGGTCTTCTCACACATTCCTTGAAGTCTGTGAGATGCAGAAGAGTTTGCCAATACTGTTGGGTGGTGCTTGTTCATTTTTGGATAAAGAGACCTGGATAGTCAGTCTCTGCATAAGGCAACATTCTTGAACAAATATTTTGTATGAACAAGGAGAGTCCTTGGTAAAACCATAAAGTAGGTGGATTTTTTCTTCAGTGACTCTCTACCCTTCCTCTCTATGCAACCTGAGCACTTTTTGCTCATTCTCACTCTGGCTGTGCAGGGTCTTCTGGCTTTTTGAGACCCTGAGAGGGAAAGCTCTGTCTTCCTTATTGTAGAACTCCTTTGTCCTCCTCTGTGGTGCCTCAGGCGTTAGCCCTTTTTCCTTTTCTCAGTTTTTCTCCTAAATCTACCTTACTTTGTTCCAATTCCTAAATGTTCTTATTTTTAGGCAAGAATGGGTGGCCACTACAAATTGAATATTCTATAATTCTTGTTAATACATTAAATTGCTTATATTTTTATCTTTCTTGGGTAATACACTGTCAGCCTAGTTAAAAAAGTAGAAAATCAAAACATTTGATTTTTGGGGAAGGCCTTTACAGACCATTTAATTCACATTCTTTCAATAATTCCTCACTCTAAAAATATCTAGAACTCATTTTGTGGATAAGTTTATGTTTTTTTGTCCTCTTGGATATTAAAAAAAAACCACTATAATTTAAGCAATTTGGGAGTTATCAAAATAAAGAATAAAAAAACACACAATACTTTTACATGTATTCCAGGAAGGTCTTTAGGACTGAAAGAGCCTCAGAGGCTACACAGATTTTGTCTATCCATTTTAGTGACTTTAAAATATAATCTAGTCTTATTATCTTACTTAGAAAACCAGGAAGCAGAAATACCAGGGAAAGAAATATTTATAATGTCACAGAGATTGGTTACTGGCAGAGTGAGAACAGAACACAATTTTAATATAATTGATTTAGTACATTTTATTTCAATAATGATCAATAGGTTTAAATATTTAGTGTAGACATTAGGGCAAGACCTGCTATAAAGATAATTTTTTAAAACACTGTCCTCTCTCATTCTTTTCATAAACTGCATCTCTAATTTTCCTTGAAATGTAACTCAAATTCATCTTCCTGTAAGAAAAATGTGACTGTTGCTGCAAACTTACTTGACATTTTCTCAGCCTTTCATTAAATATTTTTAGTATGTTTATGTTTAGCATGTGTTCATTTATTTAAAGAGAAAGTTACTACGTCTAGTGTATCTTATTTCCCCATAAATAAGCATTTCAATTTTTACTTTATAGCACCCAATGGATGCTCTGAAAAGCTGATGCCAAAATGCTTTTAAAATCTCTCCTTTTCTCACCCTGCTCCCTCTGCCTTCTTTCTTCTGGGCCACCAGAGCTTGACAACAGACATTGCAGTTAAAATTAAGCCACTCATTCTTGGGGCGGATTACAATTGAAAGCAACTTCGTCTGGTCCTCTGGAAGATATAGGCTAAGGGAGGCTGGCGCTATTGTACTTACAGTACATTCAAAGCCTAAAAAAAAATCTGTAAATAAACAGTCTGGAGGTATGAAAAGCTGGTTGAAAGAGGGAAAAGTACAAGATTTTTAAAAGCATGAAGAAAACAGTGTTCAATTTAGGTCAACTGCCTTTTCAGCTTTTTACATACTTACTGTGAATTCAGGAAAATGAGCTCCTGATTTAATTGTACTGTGGGTGTGTGCCTATGTAACGGTATGTTCAGAGAACAGCTAAAGTTTTACACATCAAATGATCCCTATAATTCCATGAAAGAACCCAGGCTTCCTGGAAAAATTCAAATTTGCTCCTTGGGGGCTTATTTCTCCCTGTTGCAATCTGATTCCCCATGATATTTATAGGGGATGTTTTGATTTCATGATGGTGCCTTAGGCTCACAGTGCATTTTTCTAGACAGTGTTGTCATGAAATGTGACTTGCGAAGCTATTTAAAGGCTAAAGCAGGCTTTAAAAAATTCTTTCAGGCAGGAATCAAGGCTGAAGGCAGCACTATTTCTTAATAACTCCCTCTACCCCTCCTTGCCTCTGCTAGACCCTGAGCAGGATTTTTGATGCTTAAGAATTAATAGAAAAAAAAAACATAAGAACAAATAAGATATAGCATCTCACTCCCCTTTCACTAGCTGTGGGTATAGATTTTAGTCTCTTTCTCAGAGTTATCAGAAGTGAAAGTTAGTCTGATCCAAATCTATTATTGTAAGGAATGTGCCATTTTGGGTGCTCATCACTGAGCCTTGGTTCCCCACTTCTGAGATTAAAGAGGGTGCAAAGATGCTGTGCAGCAAAGGAGGTTCTTTGTTTCTTTCCTTCTTTTCCTAGGAGTGGAGGTCTAAAGGCAGAAACTTTGTCTAATAATGCCCAGAAATTATGCTATGAAAGGTAGTCCATATTAGCAAGATAACTTGTTTCCCTTTTTTGCTGTTTTTTTTTTTTTTGGTGGGGGGAGGGAGTAGGTGCTCTGTTATGAAAATCTGACTGATCTTAACTCACTCCTGCAATGTCCATAAATATCTTGATCAGATTTTCAGGACAAAGACGAGACTAGTGGCCAATGAAAATGTGAGAAGCCTCCAAGATGGAGCCTGGGTGCTGTAGGAAAGTCAGAGGGGTTGAAAATACAGATGTGGAATCAGAAGGGAGGTGAAAAGAGGATAGGCGACGAGAGAGGAAATGCTCATTCAAGATAGACTCTAAACCAGTGATTTCCAACTGGGGCAACTTTGCCCCATCTTTACTTGGAAATGGGTGACATCTAGATATTTCTGGAGTCATCTTCAGTTGCTACAACTTGAGGGTAGGTGTTCTTGGTAAATAGCTAGTAAAGCCAGGGGCTGCTAACCAACCCATGGTGCGCACACCGGACAGCATCCATAACAGAAATTCGCTGAGCCCAAAATATCAAGAATGTTGGGGCTTAGAAACCTTTTCTAAACACGGTTCAGCAAATTTATTGAGAGACTATTATGTATGTGGAATTATTGTAGATTCTTCAGATACATCAGTACATTGGTAAACAAAACCAAACAAAACTACTAGCTTATATTCTAGCAAAGATAACAGGCAATAGACATCATAGATAAGTAAAGCACATCATATATTAGGAAGTTAAAAAGCAAAAGAAGAAAGGAGAGGCAGTGAAGATGGAGCAGGTGGTGTGTAGCAGCGTTTGCCAGTGGAGGAGGGAAGACCTCACTGGCAAAGTGGCACCAAGAGTGGAGGTGAAGTGCAGAGGAAGCAGTCATGTGCATTCTTGTTTTCCTCCAAAATGCTAACCGCTGGCAAGAGGAGCTCCAAATGCAGTGATGAGTCCACTGCTCCAGAGTGCACCTGGCAAATTGTTTCAAGGAAGCCTGCATCCAGGAGCGTATCTTTAAAATAGCTGTGCCAATCCAATTTGTGAATTGGTTCACTGGGCTTAGGTTTATTATGTAGGTCATCTGGGAGCGAAGGAATCACGATATGGTTCAATAATTTCTTGAGGTCACTACGGTGTTATTGAAAGTGAATGAAGGTGGATTTCCGAAAAAAACATGGTTGTTTGGCCAGCACAGTATCTGCTGCCACTCTTTGTCACAAACAGCACACATTGTCACTTTAAGCTGTGCAGCCTTCATTAATCCACCCAGTGCAGAGAGATTCCTGAATCCCTATAAAAGGCAGAGTGCTGTGTACCAAGATGTGGAAGGCAGATTCCTGAAACTTAAATAGTCACGTCCAGAAGAGGTAGATGTGGGCCACATTTCTTCCTAGAGCATAGTTAGGTGTAATTAAGATAGAAATCAACTATCATAAAAATACAGGTATATCTTGTTTTATTGAGCTTATCAGATACTGCATTAAAAAAAAATTGAAGGTTTGTGACAACCCTGTGTCAAGCAAATCTGTTG